>CM031241.1:42473389-43673389 GCA_018340775.1 Taxus wallichiana var. yunnanensis
GAATCCCTTTATGACGTTATTTTGAGAACTTCCTTGGTCCCCCTCTAACATTTTATAAAACACTTCCATAACATTATCATATTCTAAAAAAATGTGATCCAATTAGAATTTGAAACATTGACACCTCATTACCTTGATGGGTGGGCAAAAACGCTAGTTTTGTGCAACATAAAATTGCTTGAAGAGGAAATTTTCAAAATTTAAGGAATCACACTATATAGAGACAGGGCACATCCGTTAGGATAACAATGTTACATTTCCATTGCAATCACATAGGCTCAAAGTTGTTTCCAATGAAAGGAACATACAATGCTAAAGAGAATAAAAATGACACAATTTGAGGGAAAAAACCCACTAACCTGGCACCATGGAAAAAAGAGGGTTTCCACTATCCTCATTACACCATCAATACCATCAAAGAATCAACATAAGAACACTTGACCACACCCAATAAATTAGATGTGGTAATGAGGGGCAACACCCACATGTCTGTAAAATACTCAAAGAACGGAGGGATGATTGTGTTATACATGTCACATCCATTATTGGGTGGACATGGGTTGGATGGGGGTTTTGAAATCCCTAAAAGTGGCCCAAGGCCAAATCTCTAGACTAGTTGGGAAGACCCTGTCATTTCAACCCGCACCAATATTGGAAGACAATAAGCACAAACAAATGAACCTCATATCATCAACAAGAATGAGTTATTTAAGAAAAAACATTCAAGTCATATGATGTAATAAATTAATTCACTTTTTAAATTAATTAAATATTGTAATTGTGCAAATGTATAATTTTAAATGTTCTAAAACCTTATAATCGTATTAGAAGTGTTGTATATTTTCAATCTCATTGTTCTTATTTTGATTTTTGAATGTTTTATTGATATTAGAGACATCATTGATTGACATATTTATGTGTGGAGGTTATAAAATTCAGGTGCTTCGGCATGACATGACATGGAGGAGGAGTTGGACAACCCAACATGACAACCTTCCACGTCTGCATGTCCATCAACCTCCACACACCCACCACGAAGGTATTGGTTTACATTTTATTTTCTAATTAAAGAGTATTTTTTCATATTTACATGTTAATCACACAACTTCATAATGGAAGGTCTATTAATATCGAGAACATTTTTGTAACATTGGTTGTCTCTCGACATCTAGGGACCAACCACAAAGGTATGATTTTATAGTTTTTAAATATAATTTTATTTCATTTGATTGATTAAATTTACTATATTTTTAATTATTGACAATATATTTATCGTCATTCAAAAATAATAACACTTCATTATGACAAGTCTACTTCGTTTATAGACTTGGAGGAGGATGAGGGTGATAGGTACACACCCTTCGGTTGTAGTGAGGGAGTCACCACCTTGGAGGTATAATTATTTTGTTTTGTTATCAAATTGATTTTATTTAATTCAATAATGACAACTTATAATTTTATTACAAATCCACTTGAGTGTTGGACTCTCTCACCTACACAAGTTAAAATAAGAAAACAAAGACGATAAAATGCTCCCCATTTATCCTTAACGATGTACTCTTGAATTCAATAAGGGGTATGGCGATAATGAGGACACACTTTGCCCCTACGACTTAAGGGGATGAGAGACCCTCTCACCTTATCCATGATAGGTACGTACATATAATGAGAGTGGACTTGGAAATGTCTTTGTATGTAAATAATAGGATGTTTAGCGATATACTTTAATATATTTTCATTTAAGTGTCTTAATTATTATTTTCAACTTATATTTTTACTAGCTCTATTAATATCACCTTATTCATCTTTTTTGTATTAATATTGAAAAAATAATGATATTTTAAACACTTTAAATTTTTGGGTTTAGAGATTTCAATTTTTGATTGAGGGCACAATAATTCAAAATATATTTTCATAGAGAGTGGAATGAAATCCCAAAAGGAAATCACGAGAGGATAATTGATTTAACTCGACATGATTTTGGGACTTTGTAATATAAAACAAGTTTAATAAAAAAGTTTGTAGCACATGAGTTTAGATTAATTGAGAAGCATATCAAGGTAATTTTATTGTGTAAATAATACATTTTAAAAAATCACATCTTTTACTAATTATTTTATATCTATATTATGCAGCTAAAATATGAAGGAAACATTGATGCAGAGAGGAGACTTCTTCGACCGCCCAATGTAGACCCAAAAGCTTGGAATGGCCTCTGTGATAAATGGCTCCAAGAGGATAATAATAAGGTTGTAGGTTAGTTAACTCAATTTATGATACCTAAAATTTTAATATTTTTATCAATATTTATAAAATATTTCAATGAAGCAAGGAGGAAAAGTAACCAACAACTAGGTTATGAAGCATAAGTAAAAAAAGAGGACATGTGACCCATCAAACAGACAACACGGTTTAGCGGTGTTAGTAAACCAAAATGTAAGTTTGATACAAGTCACTCCATAATTTTATTTCATCATAGAAATTCTCTTACATAAATTATTAATACTCATATTTTTTATTTCACCATTTTTGCAGAAAATCCAAACTAACCGACTTATAACAAAAGAGGTGCAAGCAACATTAAAATCAATGGGTTAGGAGTCAATTGAATTCATCAATTAGGCCAATGAGAATGGATGTGTACCGATAATACTAGTTTAATTAGTTGGGAGTCACATAACTTTTAAATTCAAACAAATGTATTTTTATCCTTAAATATTTGTAGGTTTATAGGCAAACGAAGTTGGAAGATGAAGGAGTGCAAATTCGGTCAAAAGAGAATCACACCAAGGAGAAGGATGCGATGACGATGACGAAGATGAAGACAAATACGAGGATGAAGAGGAGGACTAACACCTAGGCACATATTGATTTTTTTGTAATTAAAAAGGGAATTGGTCTCTTTTTGTAATTCCCAAAAGTAATATACTATACATTATTGTATAAACAAAATTGCAATATAAATATTGAATTATTTGATTATGTGTAATATGTGTTTATTGTACTTTTATATGCAAACCATATTATGATATTTTTATAATTTTTAATAAACCCATTTCATTTTATATTAGGAATCTTCAATTCAATTTACAAAAAAAAATTCACCTTAAAACAAATAATAATCTATAAAAAACAATACAATTTACTAATGTGTTAAATAATTAAATTTTTAAAAAATGTTGGTCGTTGTTTGCGTCATATTTGCACCACATAACAAGCAACAAACATTTGGAACAAATAAGACGCTAAATTGGTGCAAAGATGACACAAATACAACACATTTTAAAATGTCTAGTAGCCTCAAAATAGTGCCACATTTGCACCACAATTTTCGACGCAAATTTGACCCAAATAGTGGCGTTATTTGCATATTTTTGTAGTAGTGCTTGTGTAAAATACTTCATGCAGATTTAAATTATGTAAAATTACTTAGATAGATTTGAATATCAATAACATGTAACTCGAAGAACACCAAAATATAGAGAAATGATCACAATATGCAAGTATAATGACTTTTCCACTTCAAGGGGGAAACCTCCAAACCATACAATAAGACTCGAGTGCTCAATATGGTGATAATATCCTACTTTCTAACTCTTGTATATACCCTAGTATACTATGCAAAGTCCCAAGGCCAACCCACTAAGCACATGAAAACATAATTAAATATGATATGACATGATAAGAGATTATGTTAACCACAAGCCGGCTATCCATATGTCAATATATGACTGGGGTTAAGGGCATAGAATGCCCCTCCCTTAAAAGCAACATTGTACCCAATGTTGGTAATCTCTATATTTTTTCTCTCGGAATGATTCCTCTTCCCATGTTGCATCTTTGATGTCCACATTCCTCCATTTGATGGAATACTTAGTGATGATGTTGTCCTCAAATTCTTAATGTGTGTTTGTAGGATTCCTTCAAGTTCCAAGACGATGCATCCCTCTTCATCAAGCTCTGGTAATATTGATTGAGAAGACACCTTCTTCACAATGACCTTCTTTAGGCAAGAAACATGGAAAAATAGATGTAGTTTACTTGACTAAGGAACCTCCATTTTATATGCCACACTGCCAATTTTTTTGTAACACTTGATAAGGCCTATAGTATTTGGGTGAAAGTTTGTTATCTTTTTTTGTTTTTAGAGGATATTTGATTATATGGCTATAATCGTACAAAAACCAAGTCTCCAACTTCAAAGCTTCGTTCACTACGGTGTTGATCAGCTTGTTGCTTCATGCGGTTTTGTGTCATGACCAATTTCTCTTTTAGGATAGAGAGAACCTCCTATTGTTGTTGAATTTGATCCTCACTGATCTTACTTTAGGTTGGATCCTTAAGTTGGAAGTGAGGGATGGTGGATGGTAACCGTATAATGCCAAGAATGGGGACATTTTAGATGAAGTATGAAATGAAGTGTTATACCACCATTTTGCAAAGTGGTATCCACTTAACCCATCTCTCCTACTTATCTAAAGTAAAACATTGTAGATACGCCTCCAAACATTTGTTTACTACCTTAGTCTATCCATCATTTTGGGGATGATATGATGAACTACGAACCAATTGAGTACGAAACACAAGAATAAATCAATCCAAATTTTTCTATTAAATATAGGATTACGATCATTAACTATAATCTTGGCGCATTCCATGTATCTTTTGAATTGTATCCATAAAAGTATGAAAATTGTACTCACCATAAATGGATCATGCAAAGCAAAAAAGTGAGCATACTTGGCCGTCTATCCATAGCCACCATAATTACACTTTTCCCTTCAAATTTATGAAATCATGTGATGAAATCCATAGAAACCTCTTCCCACTACTCGTTAGGAATAGATGGAGGTTGCAAAAGTCGTGGAGACTTAATAGTTTCATCCTTGTTACTAACGACACATTAAGCATTCTACCACAAATTTCTAGACATTTGAGCTCAACCCTTCCCAAAAATAAATAATTATGTGATAATTTTTTCCGGAATCTAAAATGGCCACCTACTAGAGAAGCATGGAGCTCTAAGTGAACCTGAATTTTTGAGGAAAGAGATTTTTCATAAGTACAACCAAATCTTATACCACAATGCATCCATCTTCCATACAAAATTATTAAAGTGTTTAGATTCGAATGAGAGTGCGGGTCTCTGTGTGATTCAATCATTTGTATCTTGCCTTATATACCTAATATGCATGTAGTATGACATGGCATTTAACAATGCCTATGTGGATTCATCTCTCCTAGATAGTTAATCAACTACCACATTTTATTTTCCTTTTTGTAAATGATCTCAAAGTCATATCCCAACATCTTAGTGACCCATTTTGTTGTTCTTTAGATGAGATTCATTTTTCTAAGAAGTATTTCAAGTTATCATGATCTATCTTTCCTTGAGTGATGACAAGTGAGATATGTCTCCACCGGTTGATTGCATGAAGAATAACCATCATTTCCTTCTCATACATTTGTTTGATAGGCTCTTACCTTTTAATTAATGACTCTCAAATGCAATGGGGCATACCTCTTGCATAAGTATTGTACCTATGCCACACCCTTAAGCATCACATTCAATAATGAAGGTTTTGGAGATATATGGGGTATCCAGAACTAGAGTGGCACACATGGCCTTCTTCATCGATTCAAATTCTTGGATTGCTACCTCATTCCAATGAAAAAGTATATCTTCAATAATGATGTGAACGGTGGTACAATTCGTACCATGAAACTTGTAACAATAACATGTAAGCCCTAAGAATCCCCTGATGTTTTTGAGGGTTTTAGGAATTGGCCAATCCACCATGGCTTGGATCTTATGAGGATCCTCTTTTACATCTTCATGAGACACGATATGACCCAAATATTCTAAATCTATTACCCCAAAAGCAAAATTGGAAGGGTTTTCATAAAGTGGGTGTTGTTCAAGAGTGTCCAATAAATTATTGACATGATGTAAATGCTCCTCCCATGTCTTGTTGTAGATTAACATGTCATCAAAGATTACTACGAAAAAATTCTACAAAAATGGCCGAAAAATTGAATTCATCAAACTTTGGAAAGTAGATGGTGCATTTGTAAGGCCAAAAGGCATTACTAGAAATTCATAGTGGCCCTCATGTGTCCTAAATGTTGTTTTATGAATATCTTCATCATGAATTTTGATTTGATGGTATCCTAATCAAAGATCTAATTTTGTAAAATAAATAGCACCATGTAATTCATCTAACAAATCTTCAATGATAAAGGAATATGATACTTATCTTTCATTGTGTATTTGTTGAGCTCCATGTAGTTTGGACACATGCGCCAACCTTCATCCTTAGTTTTGACCATCACCACTAAATAAGAATAAACACTCTAACTATGGAAAATAATACATGCTTCTAAGCATCTCTTATACCATCTTATCAATCTCACTCTTTTGGAGATAAGGGTACCTATAAGGTCAAATGGTGGGTGGTTGGATTCCTTCTACTAGTTGAATAAGATGATCATAATATATTTTAGGTGACAACTCTTTTGACATATCCCTAAACACAACTGAGTTCTTATTAATAATGGTCTATAAATCTAATGGTATAGGGCATTTTTATGGTTGAGATTCCATTGAGAATAATTGTGCCACAAACCCATCTACCCCCTTCCTATGAATTTTCTATATTTGATGAGAACTTACTAAATATGGAGCTTTTTCCTTCATCCCATGCAACTCAAAAGTCCTTCCCTCAGAATAGAACCACATGAATACATCCTTAAATTTCATCTCAATAGTTCCCAAAGTAGTAATCCATTTGACCTCTAACACAATGTATGCTCCTCCCATTGAAATGGTAGACATGGGGCCCTCTAGTATGTAATCTCCCATAAATAGCTTGATCTTATGGAATTTTCATGAACAAATAACGTTACCTCCATATGCAACCATGACCTAAAATGTTGGGGATGGATAAAAGAAGCTATTTAAGCGCATGGCCAACTTATGATTGATAAAGTTATGAGTACTTAATGAGTACATTAACATTGTCACCCTTTATTTCTTCATGAACCCAACAACCTTGAGTGTTTTTGGGGTGTTGATTCTTGAAATGACATGACAAGAGATAGTTGGTTGAGATTATTCAACCTTAATCTCGATAATCTCTTCCTTTGGATCAGCTACTTCCTCCTCTTCCTCATTAGGACCCTCAATATCAAATAATTTATTTTCAAGACATTTATGTCCCTTTCTCCACTTGCTATCACAATCTGTAATATAGGACTTTTTCTCGCTTCTCTTTGATTTATTGAGAAGTCAATTGCGTCGGTTGGGGAAAGGATGGTGCTAGATTCATGCATTCCTTTTGATTAGTGAGACCCCTTCATTTTACCATCTCTTTCCTCCATATGATGAGAAATAATCATGTATTCTAATATCGAACCTAGATTAAGAAGGTGAACACTAGGTTGGATGTCATCCTTGAGTCCATCCAAGAAGAGATCATTTAGATGGCCCTCTAAGATGTCATTCACTCGTAAGGGTACATTTTGAAATTGTTGGATATAATCCTTGACTAAACTTGTTTTTCATAGCTTGGCTATCTGGTTAAAATAGTTCTTTGTAACAATATTACTATAGTGTGTTTGGAGCTCATCAGTGAACATAGACTAGGTAATAGAGAGACCCTTTTATTTTTGCTCACACATCCATCTATACCAAATGAATTGTTCTGGTTCCAAATATAAGGAATCCATCACCACCATTTTCCCACTTGGGACTTGATGCAAATCAAAAATATATCCATTTGGTTGATCTAGGTGATTGGATCATTCCAATTGAACTTGTGCATTTCCACTTTTGGAATAATGTTACATCACTAGCTAGAAAATCCACTAGTTTGTGCAGAGGATCCTCCTTGGTTGGTGTGATTTGGATCTAGGTATGCATTGCTTGAGGAACCCATGTGACTTGAATGGGAATTCATGTTAGTCTTCATTCTTGAAAGAGTGAGCATCATCTCCTTCTTTATGATTCCAACCCCATCTTCATTTCACCCTTCACTTCTTGAATACCTTGGTTGAGGTTATATTCAATTTTACCTTCTAGCTTATGAATATCATGGTGGAGGCCATCCTTTCTTATCGTATTATTAACCCTTTCTTGAAGAGTGAATACCATGGATGCTCTAGAACTTGAAGATTCCAAATCCATATCTTCCTTATTTGGTTTCAACCTATGCAATGGCTCGACCCTTCCCTTGGCCGCTAATTGATCTCTCTGTCATGTTGTAGGGTTTGGGTCCTAGGATATGCAAGTTAGGGTTGGAATTTAGGTTTTAGGATTTCATATGGTTATTAGATGAATAGAGAGAAACATAGATTAAAAAACCTCAGCTAATTTTTGGCAAGCTTTCCGAAAATATAGGCAACTTCTTAAATTTTCAAAAATAGAAGCCTATGGTGTGAATTTATAAGAAACAATAAAATATCTAGAATTTCTGAAACTTTGGGAGCAACTTACTCGACTAATTTCACCACATCAATTAAAGAATTGTAGAAAAATTTGCCATCGGTTTGGATATATAGGTGAAACTTCAAAATTAGGATTTGTCCATATTGAAGCTTTGATACCACTTGTAACAATATTACTTAAATATATTTGTATATTAGCAACAATGTAACTCCAAAGAACACCAAAATATAGAGAAATGATCACAATATGCAAGTATAATGACATAGCCAAGTCGAGGGGGCAACCTCGAAACCATACAACAAAACTCAAGTTCTCAATTTGATGATAATATCTAACTCTCAAATTCTTATATATACCCTACGATATTATGCAAAGCCCCAAGGCCAATCCATTAAGCATATGAAAGCATAATTAAATATGATATGGCATGATAAGATATTGTGTTAGCCATAGGTTGATTATCCATATCCCGATATATGACTAGGATTAAGGGCGTAGCAAATTAATAGCCTTAGGAAATTTTTGAACTCTACCAATAACATCCGCATAACTCTCAAAGATTCTTATCTAGCAAAATGTTTTTCGAGTGGAAACATATGTTAAACACTACAAAACTTCTATATGATATGAAATGGCCAATGAGGCATGTTTAGATAAATCGGGAAAATTTTCGTAATAAATGCAGACATACATGCCTAACTTGATAGTAAATCGACTTTATTTGAGGTTGGCATCACAAGATCCTATAAAAAATGAATTTCTTCCTATGAATGGTGAAAATACACTTTGCTCTCTCCTAGGAACATATAAATTGGATCCTTCTTAATTAATCGGCATTCTTATCTAAGTTGTTATCCAATTATTCTAAATCGGTCATATTTAATACAAATTTGATTTTGCAATACGATTCGTACATACTAGGATGGGATTTTAGTCCTTAGGTGAGTACTCGCGCCTACCATCACCATCATTGTTAAGCTTTACCCACTACATCATAGTGTATGGTGGGGCCCACCCACATCAAGAATGGAAAAAATTTGACACTCCACTCTCCACGATAGAACCCCTTATGCCCTACATATAAATTTTAGGAAGGAAATACTAAATTCCATATCTAGATAGGGCGTCCTCCCAGAGATCTACCTTATAGATTATAGGGGGTCAGTGGCCTAAATATACACCACAAATTCATTGGTGTCCTCGCCCCATATAGATAGAGGACCTCGACCGGCTGCGCATAAATGCAACTTGCCCTCCTCCCATCCCTCCCTCCATATCAAAAGAGAGGACTATAGATACGGGACCCTCTCCCCAACTATATCTATATGAGTAATTTATAGGGGCTTAGGAGATGAAGCCCCAATATAGTTGGGGCCCCTATACTATATGGCAACACGAGAGGAGCTTTGATCCATTAATATATGTGATCCATCCATTATATAAGTGATATGATCAATATATACGTCCCTAGATAGATGTATTTATATAAGGCAAACTCTACTCCAAAGTGTCATACCATATCTATACGGGGTTGGTGCCTTTACTCTAGCCATCTCTAGTTCTCTGGGAGGCTAAGGAGCCTTATAACTCAATGGGGTATAAGCGTATAGTCACACCCAAATGCAAAAATCTCTATAAGTCCTATCAATATATAGGCAAACCATGCTTTTGTCTCTACTCTCCCCCAGCTATAGTCTCTGTCTTTGTCTATATAGAGATAGTAGGCCATCGGGCCACTATTTGTATGTGGGCGTAAGAGAACTGCGTCGATGGAGTCTCGGACCATTGGTCGAGCCATCATCCATCCCCATATCTAGATAGGGACGTATAGATAGGTAGAGCATCGATACCTTTTGATAAATCCAACCCTATCTCTATATGGGGGGTCCACCGGTATCGGTGTATCGGTATATAGAATGCGGTTCATCACTGTTCGATTCGTCTCACCGCTATCTAGAAAGGGAAACCTCTACTCTACTACTCTATCATATATTTACATATAGGGGGTCGCTTCTCGACTCGGGAGCGAGAGCTTTTCGATTTATTCATCACTTGGGTGGAGGCGATGATATCCCGAAAGATTCCCTATCTATAATACCCATCGACCTTATATATAGAGCTACATGCCATCACCGGTTGAGAAATTCTCTGGTCTATAGATATGTGGGGAAATGAAACTCATGTTGTACTTCATTCACTTCACCCTAACAATACCCTCCACCTCACCTCCTATACCATATCCCTTATTAGGCGACTCAACCATAACAGTGATTTCAGTCATGATTCTATATAGGGTAGGGCGAGTCATTCAGATTAACAACCCAACCCCTCCCCTCCACCGGATGGCCTATGGGTGACCCCAGTTCTATACAAAGGGCTTTCCTTATCTATATATGGGGGTATTTAATTGAATTTGGAGTGGGAGCGACAACATACATTATAATCGATTAAGTTCATAACCAAAACAATTTACTTGGGAAGACATCAATTTATAGGGAGTGGGACTATCTCCTAAGGCGAGGTAAGATGGACACATCGACTCGATTATATCCATCTTGCTACACACACACACACACACACACACACACACACACACACACACACACACACACACACACACACACACACACACACTTACTTTATTCTCCACTTCTCACATTAATTAAGTTTATGCATACATGTGGGTGAAAGTTTGAATTGTTCTCTCATTTTTATTTTATTTTAGGTAACTATTTGGTTTTAGGGGACCAAAAACTCACAGTATATATATATATATTCGATAACAACTAGGGCAAAAACAACCCAAAAACAGTGAAGGGCCCGGATAGGGCGAAACAACTTGACCAATACTAAGGCCCAACAAGGAGCGAGGCAAACACAACCTCAATTACATAATTTTTTTTTTTGAATATAGTCCTAAACCCAAACCAGACCCATGGAAACAAACCGGAAGGACAAACATCAAAAGAAACAACCCGATCTCGCGAAATGTCGGTTAAATTTTCATGTTCTTCTTGCTCCTTGTGTGGGAGGTGGGACCTTGATTTAGACCTTCCGAGTCTACCTAGGAGCGAGCTGAGTCTCATGCTTTTCATCCTTGGTGCTAGCCTCCTCCTCGTCGGTGTTCTTTGACCTCCAAAGCATAAAATCTCTCTTCGCTTGCCTTGCTTGGCCAATTGATCCTGCAAAATAGAAATCCTATGTTCTGCATGATGAAATCCACCTTAAGGCCATTGATTCTTTTTTCTTGAACATCCGACTTAATGTACCACTCCTTCATATCCTGGACCAGATGTTTGGTCACCTTGAGAAAAGTATCAATTTTCACCTCCATATTAGTCGTCCTAGCATCTCTGTTGGTGTCTCGAGATTATCTTCCGCAATGCCCTTCCCTTTAGAAGATTCCCCCTTCTTCATGACAGAGAGCACCTCCACAACCACTTCTTCGTTGTCATTCTCCACAAGGTCCTTCTTTTTCAACTTTCTCATCCTGTTGGCTAAGACTTCCTTGTCTGAGCTAGAAGGTTGTGGGATGGGAGGCAAACAAGGTTGCCATTCTGGAACAACAACATAATCAAGCCATGGTGCAGGAGGGAATCATCTTTTCCTCCTTAAAATCTGAAATAGAAACAATAAGAGACCACAACAAGAAAAACGAGAAATTCATATCCTGATTGCGGTAGAAATAGTTAAGGATTGAGAGGTGGTGAGTGTAGATTTTCCGAACTTGCCCTCAAGGGTTAAATATCTCATAACCACTTTACAGACATCAGCCCACCTCTCCGAAGGACCAAGTCCTTAGCGATGCCATCATCATACAGGTTCACCCTCTCATTGGGCCCCGAAAAATGGAGATCTCATGGTTCCTGTGCTTCTTCTCTTTGAACAATTTAAGCCCCTCTGTAGACATGCCCGTGACCTCTGCAATATATTGTTCTGTAACATGCATCTCTACAATTAATTGTTCTCACATAACATGCAACCCATTCTACTATTTTTTTCATTTTTATCTATCAATCCACAAATTGGAGTATTTTTTAGAAGATCCATATTTAGTCACCTACTATATTTCAAACCTAAACCAACATCCATGTTCAAATTAATCTTGCTCTTACCAAATCTATACAAGCGTCCACTAAGTGGGGTTAAAATTAGTGATCCCCAATGGCCAACACCTTCATGTATTTAATGTAGATGATGTGCTTTGTCTAGAGAGATTACTATAATAATGGTGATCATGCTCTCCTTTGTCTATATATTTTCATTCTCCCTCGCAATGATAAAACCTATTTTTTCGATATGTGACACTTCATTCCGATATACAACCTCTTGTTGACAACCTCATTCTAATATACAAAGCCTCACAAGCAATCAATAGGGTACACCACTTTTCGGTTTGGTTCCATATTGTCCTTACTTGCTTTGAGCAAATTGCTTGAGCTTCCTATGAGGTAAAACATTGAATTTATGTTAGTAGCACTTTTTATTACACATTTCTTGCAGCTTGTGATTATAAATTTATCGACATTGTTTGTGAAAAATCAATTACTTTAAAGAGCTTGTAATTATTGTTTGAGAAGAAAATTGATATCATATGGTTGTTTCTTTACTAATGGTTAAGAATTTCAAACAATGAAGTAACATTGAATAATTATTTGTTAAACTTATAACCGACTACAATGTCATATTTAGGGATAGAGAGGACATTGTAGTTATTGAGGTCTACGAGACAAGGAGGTAAGAAAGTGATGTTTTAATATATGTTATTTCTTTTCCTAGAGTTAAATATATTTGCTAAGAAGCAAGGTTATAGTTGAGAGTTCTAATGTTGGTAGAACATCCCTACCATATAAATGCATCACATAGACTCCTTCAATCATTTCATTCGATGATGCAACAATTTTCTTTTAACAATTCACATGATTGTTGTATGAATCCACATTTAGCTACAAGAAAATATATGTTTTTTAATATTTAAAAAAAAATTACACTAGTAGTTTATAATATTTAAATTGAAGGCATGCTTATGATTCAAAGAACACATTCCATGAAGATATGCGTGCTTTTTTATGTGAACAATTATTTTAAGCCACAAAAATAGGTGAATGACTACATGCCCTTCAAATTGAAATTCAGACTTAACCCAACGTGCACTTTACCCTTATGAATTGAAGTACAACTAATCTGTCACAAAAAGGGTTGGATTAGTGTGATTAGTATATGCCCTTCAACCTGAATTCATGACTAAGGTCATTTAAAGTTGATCATTCAAATCACATTCCGATTGATGTGTTTTTAACATTGGATTCAAATTACAATCCAAGTTTCATGTATGGTATTTCATGATGCCCGTGTAAGGCCTTCAAAATTATTTGGAGGAACTGTAAAGACATTCAAATATAAGTATTAGTAAACTTTTTAATTACATCCAAAAACAAATTGGAAACCCAACTTCGACACTCATGCCATTTAGTTTGTTTTTAATTTATTTCAATGTAATGCTTATATTTATTTTATCTTAATGCTTCACACACCAAAACAAGCCGATAACATTTCTCTTACAATGCTTTCCCTTGCTTCTTAGGGAGTCATCATCTCTCTAGTTGGTTTAAAAATTCGTTGTAGTCAACATGACCTTATTAATAGTATTTCTTTTAGAAAGGAAGACACATTAGGTGCCAAACAAATCAGGGAAAGGTGTTCAGATACACATAAATGATATAATTCTGTGTACTAAGATAATTGATATCTCCCTTTCCTCCAATTCAGTTGTTATTCCTCCTTGCATTGATGTCATATGTTGGCATTGTCCAATCGTATACTTAAGACGCTCAAAACATTTTCAATGCACAAGTCTTAAACATAGTTTTCGATTCAGAAAGAAATGTTACTCGTGATATTTCCTTGCATTACTGTAGTTCCAAGACCAGCTGGAACAAATGTCAATATTAGTTTATAGAACTATATACATTCCACAAGGCAGAGGACATTTTAATTTCAAAAGCATTATTATTAAATTACAACAGAAATTGTTCAAAGCTCTTTACATTATGAATGTTGAGAACTGAAACATTTGTACTTTCTCAATTGGAAAACAAAAAACATTTGTGGTGGTTAATGAGTTAAAAGGAAAACTCTTCAGTTTCAAATCATACAATGTGTGTCGAGGTGGAATCCCATAGAAGGTTGCTTGATAAAATCTCATAAGAACCAGAAACATATCAAGCAAGAACCAAAATAGAAAATTATGAGTTATTGTAAACAACATATGCATAAAACATTGAGAGAAAATCCTAAGAAACTCTTTTATTGCTTTCAGAATCACATGGAGCAAAGATAAGCCAAAATGTCAGATAGTTGTTCTAGTGTGTAATGTAACCAGGTCATCATACCACTCTTGGTTCAGGTGGTAGGAATAGACTTGAATTATGCAAGTCAAACTATAATTCAGAAAAAAACACAACCAACCTTAATCTATTTCAGCCTAGCTCCCAAGCCATCTCACTGTTGGAGAGTTTTATATATTGCATTCTGGATATCGTAAAAAGCTCGTGACAGCAGTGCACAAAACTGCATTAAAATGCCAAAAATATCTCTGGCAACATGGAAGGTCAGCCCATGCTTGTATATAATACTTGGTAGACCAAGGCACTGAAAGCCAATTTGATACAATTCGTCACTTAGTCACTCATACAAAACAGAAGCAGCACAATGGTTTGCCTTTTGATGGGTCGATTTAGTAGAGAACATTTTTTGTCTTTAATCATGACTGAGGTTTACCTGCAAATAGTTGATGGTGTGGAAAGCCTGATATGGACTGGTGAAGGCAGGCAACAAAGAAATCAATGAACATAAATCAAAGAATATGTTCAGAATTCAGTTTGTAGCAACAGAAACATTCGTGTTAGAAATGTATAACCAATGGTACATGGCAAGCTTAGCAGGAAAAGCACACAAGTTCTGAGTCAATTAACAGGATCCCAATTCAGCAGACAAGGTATAGCATTAAAAATCATGATTGTACTGTGCAAAAGGAAGAGCAAAGGGTTGGAGGACGTATACAAACAAGGTGTGGTCCTGCTGGGTTGCAGCTTATATTGAATTGATCAACATTAGCCAAACCAAGAGAAGGTGGTTGGACATATCCAGCGGTCAAGGGTATACATGCAATAGAAATAATTATTCGTGCTCCCACAGAATTAGGCAATGTTACATGGCCTTGTTTCCTCCCTGCCATCATCCAATTTTCTGGGTTCACCTCAACCTCATAAAGAAGCTCTTCTTCTTCCTGTCACAAAACAAAGATAGATTCCATGCAGTTAGTATGAATGAACATAGTACTCTAACTTAGCAGTTGACATAAATAAACCATGAATCTATATGATCTGTCTGTTCGCATACCTTCTTAGCTGATAATTCATCCACACAACTCCTCAACCTTTCAACTCGCCACTTCATGTTGATCAGTTGGCCCACTCTTAAACAATCTGATGATGGTGGTAACACACCCACTGCCAGCAGCGGCTCAAGCACAGGCATTTGTAGAACAAGAGCACTCTTGAAAAACAAGTTACCATCACCATTAGATGAGCTGAACTGTGCAGGAGAGTGTGCTCCAACAACCCGATCCCCAGATATTCCATATTGAATGTTCAAAACACTACTGTTGGCCAAATCACTTGCATGATTTTCACTCCGTGGCACAGGAGTTTCACCTGGAGTAAATGAAGACTGCCAGCACTGAGGTAGCTAGAACATAACATCGCCTAATCCTCATTAACATGAAAATTGAATAGATATTTATGCAATCACATAAAGTTCTCTTACCTTCTTGAGGGACACTGCCTAATTGCACTGTGAAAATTAAAGCCCCTCTAGAAGATGGAGATATTGAAAGAGGCAGCACAGTGGATGGATTCGCCCGTCCGTTGGTACACCCCACATGAATAAAACCGGATTGAAGATCCAACCAAGCATCGTAAATTTTCACAGCTGCCTTGACTAGAGAAAATAAAGTTACCTATACACAAACAATCAGGTACACTTCAGCCTAAAGCAAACCGACTATAATCAGATTGAAACTCATATAAATAAATTAAAAATAATTAAAGCCTCTTTACGATTTAAAAATAATTTTAGGAACACAAAGCACCTATATATATTCTCATTAGTTATATTCACCACATCTTCCATCCATGGTCATTCCTTGATCAATTAAACTTGTAATTGTTTAAACCCGCTGTAAGGCAAGTGGCAACTTCAATGCAAGTTTTAAATATTGCACATTTAATTTATTGGAAGATGTTGAACAAAGAGGGAGAAAATGCATGGATGATTGCATACAGAAGTATAGAGATACAACTATGCAAGATGAAGATAGAGGGTGCAGGGAAATACACGGGACTACAGCCAAGATCAAGCAATGAACGAATACAGAAGTTTATAAAGGCGGTCTAAGAAATAACAAAAAAAACTGTATAATAAAAAAATAGGCGAAATTTGTAATCAGCATATGGACAGGGAACCACTCCTAGAGAGGCTTTACATTTAACGAAAAACCCATGTGAAAATAAAGTATAAAATCTCATCTTCTGTGAGCATTCTAACAAAGAAATCCCTTCTTGTAGCTCTACTATTTCCAAAACTTCAGTTTCAAAATGTACAAGAAGGGTGAGCGTATTTTTTTTTTGTTTGCCAGTTGAATTGGAGAGTTGAAAAATAGAAAAAGGGGGTCCACAACTTTTCATTCATCAGTTGGAGGATGGTAGGTATCACGGGCCTCACAAACTCTATTCTTTTCTCTTCTTCAATTCTACGTTTTACTTTATTTATTTAATGCATGCAACTGGGTTGTTCCTAATTGGGAGGAACACCTGAACAGGTTTGACCCTTATGGATGCATCTACCACTGGAGGAACACACCCAAACAAAAATACCAAGACACCCAGACCAGGATTTGGCAGTGGGACATACAATCCAGATCACAAATTCACAAAATTCTAGACAAACCGGTCCATGTTGAAGGGATCTAGGTCTAATCCAATAAAGCTGTTTTTCTTGTGTTATCCAAATTTTTTATTAGGTTCTTCAATTTTATTAAAAAGGAATCAGTTAGAAAAATGGTAACCAACAATCGTGTCCTCGTAATTGAATCGATATGTCTGGGAATGATGTGCAAAGTGCTTTAGTATTTTGTAAATTAATTTCAGATATATATATGCTCCTCAAGGAACTGATATGTATGTATGTATGTATTTTGTAAATTAATTTCAGATATATACTCCTCAATGAATTGATATGTATGTTATGTATGGATGTATGCATGTATGTATTGATGCATGCATGAATTGATATGTTATGTATTGATGTATGTATGTATTTTCGATCTATGACAAGGAGATGTTGGCCATAATGTACACTTGGCAAAATTCAGAAAGTACCTAGTGTGTGTAGATTCATGGTTAAGACTGACCACAATAGCTTGAAATTTTTCCTTGGCCAAAGAGATTTGAGTGATAGGCAGCAGAAATGGGGGAGTAAGCTTCGGGCTTATGATTTTGATATAGAGTATGTTAAAGGTAAAAATAATCTTGTAGTTGATGCCTTATCTAGAAAACCTATTCTATGCTCCATATCTAAAATCTCTGTTGATTGGAAGGTTACTATCATAGCAAAGTATGCAAAGAATGTTCTTACTATTGATATCCTCGAGGAAAAATACAAGATGACGAGTATATGGTGATAGATGACCTCGTCCATATCTGACCTCATCCATTGCAAGAATATAACTTTATCTCATTCAAAAATCAAAAGTGAAGAATAAAGTCTTGAGAGCAGTACATGATACACCATTGGCTGGTCACCCGGGGTATTTCAAGAAGTGTGAGTGAATCAGGAAGATATTTCTTTGGAAAGGTCTCAAAGGAAAGGTCATCCAATACATCAGAAAGTGTATTGCCTGCCAACATAACAGTCCAACATGTTATTTGCAGCCCTTACTGATTCCAAATAAAAAATGGGAGAGCATCTCTATGGATTTCATCATTGGTCTTCCAAAAGTTCAGGGTAAGAGTTGTATATATGTTGTAGTTGATAGGCTTACTAGATACACTCACTTCTTTGTTGTTACATCCGAGTTTAAGGCACCAAAATTGGTTGACTTGTTTTTCATAGAGATATTCATGCTTCATGGGTGCCTAAGGACATAGTAAGCGGCAGGGACAATGGGTTCCTTAGTTTATTTTGGCAAAAGCTCTTTCGTTTGACAGGAACCGAGTTGACTACCAATACCAGTTACCACCCTCAAACATATGGGAAAACAAAGATTGTGAATAAGTGGATTGAGGGATATTTTAGGAACTATGCAGGGGAAGTAAACAACTTGGATCAAATGGCTCTATATGAGGAGCATGTCTCTATATTGGTATGACTCCTTTCAAAGCCTTGTATGGTTATGATGCTCTTTTCTTTGATGGACTTGGTCATCACGGATAGTAGAGTGCCAGGGGCAAGAGACTTGGTCATGCAAAGTCAAGAAATATTGGAGTCACTCAAAGAAAACCTCCAACAGCACAAAATCAACAGAAGTTATATGCAGACCAGCACCGTATTGAGAGAACTTTCGAGGTTGGAGACATGGTCTTCTTAAGATTGCAGCCCTATAGATACTCCTCTCTCAAGAAAAGTGGAGCTAAGAAGCTCAAGCCCCACTTCTATGGGCCTTATAAAATTAAATGAAAGATTGGGTAGGTTTCTTATGAGCTTGAGTTGCCAGAACACAACAAGATTCATAATGTATTTCATGTTTCATGCCTCAAAAAGGGAATTGGGACAACACATCACACCTTCACCGAGTTACCCACTTTGGATGATGAAGGAAAATTGATCTTGGTTCATGTTGGCATGCAAAATGTCAGTAGTCATTTTGCTTGACAACCCCAAAAAAACTGTCTTCCCTTTGATAAATTTCGCTCATATTGCAAATTTTTCCCCTTTGTGAGTTTCAACTTGTGAATGGTCCTGTTTTAGTCTTGTGTGGTTTCAGGTGTCTTGTGTGTAGTCAGGAGAAAGTGCTCGGAGTCTACTTTATACCAGTACAATCAAAGTCAGATTATGGGAGCATTGGATATGTTCGGGAACAAAAACCGTTCTAATGCTTGTTTTGGCACAAGGTATTTTGGTCCCGAAAGAAGAGTGATTAGGTACAAAGGGTTGTAGGAACTCGGGATGGATTTAGAATCCCTACAAGAAGTCAAATGAAGGCTCATGGAGTCCCCTACATAATCCAAGCATTGGTTTTGACCCTAGTCATCTCAACCTTCCCTGATAGCCAAAAACTTGTTGCTGCCTCCTTATGGTCATTTTGGTCATTTGTAAGTTTTGGCCTAAAACCAAAAGTGGAAGCATTTTCAAGTTTTGAAAGTTGTGGGAGTGGATTTGTTGGCCATTTTCCAGTCAAAATGATATATTATACCTTCATGAAACTCCCATTTCTGATTTGGGAGGAGAAAAATTACTATTCATATTCTAATTGTGAGTTGGGAATGCACTTTTTATTCATACTCAAATTGTCCTTGCAGCAGTTCTAGAAGAAAGGGATGTTGTGCTTCAAGGTAAAAAGAGTATACTCACTTTTGAAGTAATATGATAGAAGAAACTGAGTTCATGCACGTTGTGTCTCAATTTGATTATGATCAAATGATTTCCAATATTTTTTCTCAGCTGAAAGTGGTTGGTATGAAGGGGAATGATAAGGGAATTGTAATTTTGGGATCCATACACGTTACCATCAGCTTTAGCATGACTGTTATAAACTTTTCCAGTCCTCTTCTAGTGTGGTCTCCAATCAGAAATGAAGGGTTTTCAGCCCCTCTTCAGAGTGGCACCATCATGAGCAGCTTGGATACAATTGGTATGAGATTGGTTCATTCTATTGCCTTCCTAATATTTGAGGTTATGCATGATTATGAAGATGTATGGGACAGCTGGTTGGGAGTTTTGGGAAGACATATGTGGAGTGGGAATTATGAGTCGCTTGCAAGCAAAGGAAGCAAGCCAACTATTATGTGCACGGGACATGATGAAGAAAATGGAAAAGTGTTGTTGAACACTCATGTTTTCTCTAATGAGTTTCTTTCTTGTGTAGGTACAAAAATGAAGCCTACAAGGATCATTTGAGATCTCGGTTCTTGCAATTGCTTAAGGACAAGCAATCTTGGGTAGGGGGGATTGTAATGTCCCTTTTCGGAGGCTAGTTCTTGAAGACCTTAACCCATTTTCTCCCGTGGGTTTAAGGAGAAAGCAAGGGGAAGATCTGAACTTTGTCATTACATCATTATTTTAATAGTTATCTCATTTGTATTTATGTATTCCTATTGGACAATTAGCGCTCCAATAGATGGCTATGTAATTAAGAAATAAAAGAAGTATTTGTGGCATGTAGACCCAAATACTTAATGAACTTTTAAAAGATCCTCTCTTAAGGGGTCGTCTTTTTTGGATTGCATTGTAATAAGCACCCTTTATGTCTATAAAAGGAGGTCGCTTAGTCATTTGTAGGCATGCTTTTGGATGAATCTATCTTGTTGGTGAAGGCTCGCTTGTTGAAGCACTTTCTCCACCTCATTCAAGGACGAAAAACCCTTGAATTGAGTACCTCCCAAGGACGAAAGCCCTTGAGGAGAGGATAGTGTGGACGAAAGCCCACATTATCTCATTAGTATTGCTCTTCATTGCTGGTTATAACCATAGTTACCAAGAGACGGGTATGGGTACGGGTACGTGTATTGGTATGACATTTTTAGAAAAGTGGGAGACGGGTACGGGGAGACGGCAATATATATGAAATTACTAGAAAAATACTATTGTACATTATTAATTTATTTAGATTCAGAATGCACTATTTTTGTTATAGATTACTAAGTATCCACATAAGACATTGATTCCATCTTAAGAATAAACTGCACTTCAGGATTTAATGCATTCATAATCAAGCACAAGGCTACTGCGTGTGCATGGTGAGGTGCAGAATTGGGAGAGAAGTGCGTGTTTTCATCCTTTATGGTCATGACTATGATCTCAAAATTTGTTTCGAGCTCATTTTTATTGTTAATTGTATTAAGATGCAGGTTCTCATTGTTGTTAACTGTACAAAGTCCTACTGACACGTTCTCAATGCTGGACTCCAAGAATTCTGCAGGCAGTAATAAACACACTAATTCTGCAGGCAGTAATAAACACACTAATGCGCAGTAATTTTTTATCTTCAAAATCTGTGTGCAGAATGCACATATTGTGGGAAGAGTACATCGTAACAGAAATATGCAAGCAATCTCCTGTGTGTGTGCGTGTGTGTGGGGAGACAGGAGGAGACGCGTTAACAAAGGTTCCGCGTCAAGAGCGTACCCGTACGTGTACCCATACCCGGTATGCGTCCCAATAGTTGGGGGACACGTCTCCCTGCAACTATGGTTATAACAGATTTATGCCCTAAGTGACTTGCTTAGAGGTGTGTTTTCAAGGATATTGCTGGTTTCTATGTAATTTCTTTGCATGGTTGGGCTCCCTATGATTTATAAAGGTGAAATCTTCCATTTTATCAATTGTTGGTGCAAAGTATATTTAATTTCAAAAGGGGCGACCTATATTGGAGTGATGTTTTAGCATGTGTGGTGACATTTTGGCTAATCTAGGATTATCATCTTATTCTCTATATTTTATAAGGCCAATATCTCAAGTTTCATGATTTTTGGTGTTTTCTAAGTTGAGTTATGAATTTTTAAAATAACACTGCAGACAAGGGTTTCATGAAATTCATATCTTCATATCTAGGGCATTAAAAATCAGATTTCTTGCACTACATGATTGTTGAGGTTATATCATAATTTTAGAAATTCAAGTGAGGCTAATTGAAGGGTTTTGAAGGCTCAAAAGTGAAGTTAAATTCCATAAACAGTTCGCTGCCCTAGAATATTGCAAAAATCAGATTATTTTCAGTTGGCTGGTTTTAAAAATCAGACTTGGTTAGTTGGTGTTTGAGCTAATTTCCTTAATTTTCAATTTTATCCCCAAAAGGGATATTAGAAAACCTCCACAAGTGCACTTTTGCACTCAAAAGTTCCCAACCTCCTCATGAAGTGCACTTTAGGTCATGTGTTTTTGCATTTCACTTGTTTTCCCTCCCAAAAGCATTTTCAAGATGACTTAAAAGTACCTTTCATCCTCCTAAAAGCATTTTATAACCACAACTTCAAAAAGTGCTCATTATTTTGCTCCCAAAAAGCTGATTTGCAGCTCTCCATACAAAACCATATTGCCCTAAATAAACCTACATGCCCTAGGAGGTTTTTCACTCATATCTCATGATCTTACCAAAAAAATCTCATGAAAATTTGTCCAAACACTACTCTCCTAAGCGCCTTCACATTGATGGTCTTCTCATTTGATATAATAGCCTAACTTATTTTTCTCACCTCCAAAGGGTTTCCAAGTGGTTTGGTCCCAAAAGCGATCGAATTGGCACTTCCATAGATCTATTTGCCCTCCAAAACATATGTTCATCACTTCTATCTACTTCGTTTACATCATGAAGTTCAAATACTTCAGATATGAACCCATCTCCGTCTTGGTCACTAACTTGCCCAATATTGGGGATAGTAATGTCAACTTCAAAGATTTCGGTGATCTACGAGTAAGGATAGCAAAACACAACCAAACCGGGATGGTAGGCAGAATCTACCGTAGTGGTTTGTATAGGGCTGCAGGCTTTCCACTAGCCATTCAATGTGTAGACCTAGTTTTAGCATGTTCAAACCATTACGCTCCCATCAGCCATGAGAACAAAGCAGCCAATGGCACACTTTGTTAGCTCAACTAGATCTAGTTAACATTGGTATCACATTTGGAATCAAGGAGCAACAACTCCGTGGTTTTAACTAAGGAAGATGCTTTGCTGAATGGAATAACCGTGATTCCAAGCTCCAAAATATGCTATCCTACTCTTGGTTAAAAGTACAAAAAAGAGGACCGTCAAAGATTCACAAGAATCTGGTGAGAGCTGAATTCCATGAAGAAATTTCGGATATGATCATTCTCTTGAGCCAAGTTATGGGTGACCCCACTACAAATGAATTCAAGCCATGGATGGCTCAGTTCATGAATGCGATAAGTGAAGGATAATAGTGTATTGATTGGTGCCAAATTATCAGTGATAATCTACACAATGTCTTGTTGAGTGTGGCTTCCACAAGTGAATTTTATATGATTTTATATCGGCGTATTCCATTGTAGCAATAAGAGTTTAAGCGGGTTTGTCTTTGAAAGGGATGTTGGGTGAAAATGGGGAGTATATGATTATTACACCCAAATCACTCACGAAGGAAATTCACAACATTTCAAACGGGCCAACGATGCTCTCACCATGTTTGTGGTCAGATTAATGGAAGGAAACATTACATTGAGGATCTCAAAAGATGCTACGAATCTTATTAGCAAGTATGGGAGCTACTTCATTCAATTTTAGAATTTCACACATAGCAAGGTTGGTGGCTTTGAAGGTTATCCATCTAGCTTCCCGGGTATGCTAGTGACAAGTTGGTTATTGTTATCCAAATAACTCTCCTAGTTATCTGGATAACTTATATATTTTCATTATGACTCTGATGTTTCACATTTCAGGTTGCGCGCTCTCAAGCTTGCTCCCTTGACATAATTTCTTGGCTACTGATTCCTCTACGCGCCTTCCTGTTTCTCCCTCTGCAATCTACTATCTCCTTTTCCATTTCCCTTTGCGCCTTCCTCCCGCGCTTGCATTCTTTCCTATTACATTGCGCACTCCTTGCGCGCGCCCCTCTGATCTTACTGCCAAAATGGCTAAGTCCCTGGCATTCCTCTTGCGCGCTTGCATACACTAAGCTCCCTTGCACGCCGCTTTTTCTTCTACCACCACGTGCCCTTCCTCGTTAAATACTGCGCCCCGCTTCCATACTTGCCTTCTACAAGTATGCCTTCTTTCTCTGCCTGCGCCAAGCACGCGCGCACCTTCCCTCTATTTCCCCCGCACACCTGCCTTTTCCAGTCTTGCACCTTTTGCTTTTGCGCCTTGCACCTTCTTACGCACATGTCATCATGCCACATCATCTTTCAGACTTGAGTGAGCAATATACTGACCTATCAAAGCGCACCAACAAGGCACCGAATCTTGATAACCAACCGGTGCATGACACGTGGTAGAAAAAGACAAAATAAATAAACAATTGGCGACACCTTGATCAATCCGCACACGCCACATATCTTACGTGTGAGATGGCTTTGACATCTTCTCGACGATTGTATCTTTTGCTACTGAGCTCGATCGGCGCGCGCCTGGACTTGTAAGAGAGCTCTTGCGACACAAGCTACACGTTGGACTATTCAAATTCAAATGTAGGTGGGATTTGTTAGGCGAAAACAGAGTAATGTCTTTTCGATCATCAATGCACACATCTAATCGATCTCAACCACTAGATTTCAATCAGATCTTTCTTTCTTCCTTCGACATGCCAAACAGACATGGGGAAGCGCATTTGACAACCTTGCAGGCGGATTCGCAGGCATTTATCGTTGGTTGTTGGTGGTTGAAGATTTGAATATGATTTTCCCTCTATTTCTCCTTCTCTTCTCTCCTTCTTTTTCTATAAATAGCAGAGTTCTGTTTTGTAAAAAGGATCCTTCGCTATCAGAACGGCACCAAGCCAAAATGGTGGTCGAATTTCCACGAGTCTCGGACCTTGGCGTGGTCTCTGCAATCTATTCTCGCCTCCTATCGTGAATGTAAATGATTGTGCGTCCCTTAAGTAATAAAATTGGGTTTTGTGGAACTCTTGTCTTCCCTCTCGCATTTTCTTTGCATCTCGCCTCTATTTGCGTTTTACGGCATCTTTGTGCATACTCATGTGCTTGCGGTCCCGTGTTCATGTGTTGCGTGAGTGGAAGGCCAAGCCTACGTGTTGATTCGTGGCGTGTGCCGTCCACCCTTTTCTCCCCGTGCCCTCTCTGTTTCCTTCACTGCTCGTGGAGAGCGATCGATTCTTTCCGGCGCTATCGCCTTCCTTAGCTTAGATTTCCCTTTCGCACATCCTTCTATCCCTGGTCCCTTGGCATGTTTAGTCTAGGATTTGCTTTCCGCATTAGGAGTAGCAGTAGCGTTAGAGGGAGGTAGAGGAACTAGCCTTCTCCGGAGATCTGTCCCAAGCGTGCAAGGTCCCACAACTTGGGGACAATTCCATTGTTGTCACAAACAACTCGGCCCTTCCAAATCTGAGATGCAGGTGCAAGTTCGAAGACCAACAATTATGATTGAGATTTGTAGGCAATTGGGAATTGTCCATGCTAGATTGAAAGAGAGAAAAATCAAAGGTGTGAACTTTCCCATTAAGCTTTGCTTTTATTGTTGTAAGAACTATGAAGATGCTCAAAATATTGAGTCAACCATTCTCCGCTTCAATTTGCATTCTTATTCCAAAAGAACCAAATTTGACAACAAACATTTTTTCTAAAAAACATGAGATCTACTTGCATTGACACTCATCAACGTAAAATTGGGGACTTATGGGATGATTGTTTTGATGACCTCGAGGTTGACCAAAGAGATTATATGAGGATGACTATTGAACAAATAAAGTTTTTCAAAGCTGGAATGGGCAACTAAAGGGCTGGTAGATGATGGTAGTGACTTCAATGATCCAAACTTCATGAAACACGTGTAAAATCAGACATTAAAGACAATTGACTTGTCAACCAGAGAGGCGGGTGATATCATGGATCACACATCTACAATGTTAAAGGTCTAAGAAGTGGTTCCTCAACAAAGTATCGAATTCACTTCTATGATAAAAGCATTGACTCTTACGTTGGGGAAGGAACTTCCGCAACAAAGTTTATATTAAGGGTTCAAAGTCGCATGTTATTGAAAGCCATGTTGCAACATCAAGCACTCCTCACAAGGTCATTTCTCCCAGAAATCACGCATTTCTCTCATCTCAAAATTGCATGTAAGAAAGAACCTTGCAACTTCCCCGAGCCAAAAGAGATTTTCATCTCTCCCACGAAGGACATCCCAATTGTTCCAGAAGAGGACATCCACCAATCCTTTTCACTTTGTGTGAATTCTCCTCAAGGGAATCCTCCTCTTTCCCATTCAACATCGCTTTCGTCATTCATCTCCCTTCACCCATTCACTCTTCCCCTCGTCCTTCTCCCGTACCATACAAACCTTATGGCCTTCCTCTTCTCCCCATCCTTCTTTCTCTTGGATCTCTCATTGATAGAAGAGAAGAAATGGACAACTCCCTTCACCCATTCACTCTTCCCCTCATCCTTCTCCCGTACCATTACAAACCTTGTCACTTTCCTCTTCTTCTCCCCATCCTTCTTTCTCTTGGATCTCATCATTAATAGAAGAGAAGAAACAAACAACTCCCTTCACCCATCCATTCTTCCCCTCATCCTCCTCCCCTGCACCATACAAACCTTGTCGCCTTCCTCTTCTTCTCCCCATCCTTCTTTCTCTTGGATATCATCATTGATAGAAGAGAAGAAACGGACAATTGCCAAATCCGTTACCCCTAACTATGATACAAAGAAAGAGCTCTTGAAATCAGGCAAAGTGTCAAAGAAAGCTAAAACCACTTCAAGATTGGTATCTGGCGCTTCTAGAGCAAACTTTATGGAAGTGACACGACCACACGTTGAAAGATCGAGGCAAAAATGATCCTTGTTGATTATGATCTTCGTAGAATTCTAGTGGGAGAATCTACTCATGGGGGACGAACACAACCTAAGAGAATTAGGTGCAAGATTGATTGAAAGAGCGAGAGAAAGGAAAACAAACTCAAGAACTTAAGGAGCACATGTGTGTGATTTCTTCTTACATCCAAACATTTTTGAACACAAATGCTTCTTCTTCTTCTCCGGCTTAGGCAATGTCTCCCACCAACAATCTTGATCAAAATGCCATGGAAGAAGTTCAAAGATCTAGTAATCAAGGGAGGGTTATGAGTCATGGGTTGAGAGTATTATGATAAATGGCTGTAAATTCATCCATGAAATCAGCAAGGTGTATGAATATGGTGAGACAATCTCTCTAAAAATTAAAGGTACTATGGCGGTAATTGATGCTGAGATTTCTCACCGAGAGAATTTGATTCTCGATATGCAATCCTGGAAAATTCAGACAAGAATGTTCTTTTGTCCAAAGAATTTTTCTACAAGCGAAGATGATACCTTAAGAAAGTGGGTAAGAACTATTGAATGGAGAGTCAAGACTCTCAAAGATGTAGTCAAGGATCTTTCTCCACTCTTGTAGAGGAATGACATGAACTATTGAATGGAGAACCAAGACTCTCAAAGATGAAGTCAAGGCTCTTTCTCCACTCTTGTAGAGGAATGACACACTGAAATCTGAGATTTGTGTTGTTCTGAACAACATGGATTGCCAACCGCTTGATGAAAACAATTCCAAGATGAGAACAACTGAAGAACTCAAGGACCAGTTCACGAGGAACATCAAGGATCAATTTTTTCATCCACAACGTGTCATTATTGATTCAATGAATTAAATGGCTAGAATTTACAACATTGTTTCGAAGTAACCAAAGAGTTCCCAAACTTGTTTGGACAAGGCAAGAAAATCTTGGAAGCAACCGACTCATGGGTTGATGTTCTGGAAAACATTGTTATTCCGAGTGAGTGTGAGGTAAAGGATGATGCCACTCACTTCCGGTTGCATGTGTTGAATATCAAGGTTCCTCCTTTGCATTGTATTCAAGGGTCTTCATCTTCTAGATCTCCATCATGAGATAGTCTCTTCTTCCATTCCTTCTTGCTTCTCCCCACCTTCTATTTCTTCATGAAGAAATCATATTTTTGTAAAAGTGACTTTACTCACTTAGTGATTTCTATTTTTCCTTGGGGGACGCACTTTTTCTAATTTTATCTTATTCACTTAAGTGATTTCATATTCTTCTATTGTAAAAGTACTTTTCTTAAAATAAGGAAAAGTGTCTTATTTTAATCCAGTGTGCAAAGTCACATGGGAATATGAAAAGACATGTAAGAAGACTATATATTGGAATGACTTCTTCATTCCAAAGGATTAGATTTTTCTCTCCCTAGCATATTATATTCTTCCATTTCTCTATAATATTTTTGCAATGTCTCCATTTATGAAGACCCTTAGCCTATACTTTCCCGTGGGCTTCGGGATGTTGCAAGGGGAACATCTTTATTAAATAATTAAATATTATTGCCTGGAGCAATAATTATTTAATTATTTAATTATGAAGATTATTTAATTTAATTCCCAAAATATAAAAATTAAATGGGGAATTAATTAAATAAACATTTAGGTGGCTTTTATTGATAAAATCACCCTTTGAAAAGGGGACGCCACACCTAGGGAAAACAAACTACTTTTATTTAATAATTTCCCTCTCCTAGGGATTTCGAATTTTGTGCCTCCTTGCTTATAAAAGGAGTGTTAGGATCATTATTATTATTATGTTATGATAATATTTATTTTATGCTCCATGCTTGGAGTTGGGATATATGCCCTAGTTCTTGCATTGTGCTCTCTCATTGTAAGCTTCATTTGGATCCATTGTTGAAGATATTGAAGATTTTATTGTTCTCTTCATTGTGATCTCTTGTGTTGGTATTGGCGCATTTATTTGGATGATAAATCTGTATTTTTGTGAAGGGTTTGAAGTACTTTTATGACTATTATTGCTGCTGCAATTTATTTAGCCATAACAACTGGTATTGGGGTTTGATCTTTCATATTTTGAAGTTATTTATGCTAGATCTATTTGTTGTTGTGTCTAATCAATTATTTCAGATCAAGGGTTGATTGTTTAAGGGTTTTGGAAGGGTTTTATGAGCTGAAAATTATTTAATTAATTTTCCCTAACCCTAGCGACTGGTTTTCAGATTTCAGAGGCAGATTTGAGTGGGTTTCAGTGGGATAAAAATTCAGTTTGTTAGTTCATTGGAAAGATCTTTATTTCTAGTTTATTATGCACTTTATTTCATGAAAAAACTCTAAGTATTGAAGGAGTTATGAATTTTAGAAGATTTCAGCTGTCTGCGAGCTTTTTGGTTCTTATAAATTAATATTTATTTCAGATCTGCAGTTTTGGGGTTAGATTAATATTGGTTTTGGTTTTAGAAATTAGGAGAGATAAGGAGAGCAATTTCATAATTTTTGGAGGAGATTTGGTGCCCTAAAAGTGCGTTGGGCGACCTACTTTTTAGGTCAAAATTAGGGTTTCATGTTGGCTGTGCAAAATTTGGTTTTGGGATATTGTTCTTCATATTTTTGTGACCCAAAATCCAAAGTTTGAAGATTTTTGCTTGGACGGTTAAGCGGGAATTAATTTTTGAAAATTGCAGCAGTCAGGGTTTGAATATTAATTGTTTTCAGCTGTGTATGATCAGATTTGTATTAATTTCTAACTTGTCTTAAAATAAGGAAAAGTGTTTTATTTTAATCCAGTATGCAAAGTCGCATGGGAATATGAAAAGACATGTAAGAAGACTATATATTGGAATGACTTATTCATTCCAAAGGATTAGATTTTTCTCTCCCTAGCATACTATATTCTTCCATTTCTCCATGATATTTTCCTCCATTTTCTCTCTTGATGCTCAGCCGAAATATTGCAGGTTTTGTAAGGACGCAAGGGCTTTGTACCCACTAAAATGAAATGAGAATCATTAGTTGAACTTTGTGTCAATTTGTGTTATTGTTTCATGAACCTTATTTGATTACATATGTTTGTTTGTTTCTTCTAATTGAGCTGGAAAATTGTTATGAGTTATTGGTTAATGAAATTTTTATTTCTCTCATTAACATAACTCCCCTCCCACTTTTCTCCATCTTTTCCTACACTTTTCTCCTCTCCTACTTGCAAACTCTTCCCTCTCTAATCTATTGTTGCAGTTATAACATGGGTGTTTCTAGACATTCCTTGGTCTTTGACCAACCCCAAAGTTAGAATTAGTGTACATAATTTCCAATTTTCAATAACTGGAAGCCACCCCATTCAATAGCGGAGGGACCTAGTCCTACGAGCGTTGATGAAACAAATATTTTGTCCCCAACAAAATATTTCACTGTGATTTTGGAAGCCATCGTGGATATTAAGGTGAAGAAACTAAGAAACACGAGCTTAACGGAATACTTAGTGCATTGGAAGGATCTCGCACCAGAACATGCTACATGGAAAGGTGCAAAGATTCTTGAGCATCCTAATTTGCAATTGCTTGAAGGAAAGCAATTGCTCAAGCAATCGCGGGAATGGTGGATCGTGTCCCCTTTTCTGAGTTAATCTAATCAGAGGACCCGTAGCCTATTCCTTATTTCCCATAGGCTTAGGGATAAAGTTAGGGAAATGATTTAATAATAATATCTTAAGTGGTCCTAAGTTACTTCAATTTTTATAACATGGTGAAAGACAACTTATGTATTATTATTATAAAGCGGGCCAAAAAGTAATATTTTATTAAAGTGTTTTAAATGCTTTTAGGGTTGGAATTAAAAGGATTATTATAAAAGGAGTTGGGCTCAAAAGGAAGGATTATTCATTACTCCTTGAAACCAAACCCTATTCTAGAGCTTGAGCCTTTGTGTTCATCTTTTCACCCAAGGATAAAAACCCTTTGGTGTGCAAGATTGGAGGACGAAAACCCTCTAATTCTAGTTGTGGTGATTCCATCCAGGGATCATATTTGTGCTGAAGATTGAAATTTATTCCATTTTCAGTTTGCTATAGTGTTCTTCACGATGATCCATACTGCCGCTATAGTGATCCATACTACTACTACTTTGATCCACTCTTTGCATTGATTTGTACATGACTACCGTCGGTTGTATTGATATAAGATGTTTAGTGTAGATCTTTAATGAGTGTTTTCTGCTGTATGTCCACAATAAACTTGGGTTGTACTCTGCATATTACATAACCAAGTATTTTTGTATGTGTTATTTCAATACCCAACTGTCTTGTCATCAGTATTCATGAGTATTCAGCTCATTACAACAAAAAAAAAAATTCAGTTGCATTGCATTTTCAGCTTATTGAAATAAAGAAATCTGTGGGGTCTTGGTGTTATTAGTAGGGTTTAGAATATTAATCTTGTATGTTACTACTTATGTTATCAATACCCAATATTAGAAAAAAATTAACAAAAAAATTCACAAAAAAATTCAGAGTTTATAAATAGTGGGAAAGGGACATTTCAATGCATGTATGTATCTTTGCATGTAATGTATGTGTGTATGTATGCATGCATGCATGTATGTATGCATATCCATGTACGCAAGCATGCATGTATGTATCATTCGATAATTGGAGGAAATTTGAGCATGCTTGAATTGTGTAGGAGCATCTGAGTTCACAGGGGCCGCGTTGTGTAACATATGTTGTTGGCAGGGCGAGGGTTACTAGCTAAAGCCAAGGAACACTACTGAAGCCGCAAGGGTCTATTGAAGTCGCTGAACACTATGGATGTTGCACGAGTCTATTGAAGTTGTGAAGTACTACGGGAATCTGCAGAATACTACAAGCATGTTTAGAAGCTATGAATAACTATGAAGTTGAGCAGACTTTGCAAAGACCATGGACAAGTCGATTGGTTATGCTTCTAGTTTTGTGATGGGTTCTTGAGGCCATAGCTTTGTGATGTTCCATAATTTTAGGAGTTTAGTAACTAAGTTCAAGGTAGCATTGGTGGCTTACATGCCTATATAAACAAAGCCCCATTGCCTTAGGAAGGTATCTTTTGAAGGAGCTCAACTTTAGCTTTTAGAAGCAGAGCAAAGAGCGATGAGATGTTAAAGCTTGGAGCAATGTTGAGTATAATGTGTACAACCTTTTTATTATTTCCGCATTATTAATGTGTTGTTAAGACTGCACCGTTGGCAATTGGTTTGTGTGTGCTATTCCTTTGAGTTTAATTGAATATATTTGAAGTTGTGTTACAGTTGCTTAGTTTCGTTACGTGTTATTAAACTTTTTGTATAATTCCATGTGAATCTCTATGGGTAGCGTGGTCTAAGTTGGCTCTTCACTAAGCACCCTAACCGTGTTTGCGTCATTTGGTATCAAAGTAAGGTTTCTCTTACCTTGCGAATTGAGGCAAGATGAATACTGGAATTTTTCCACATTTGCAAGTGTTGGTAGGAAATTGTTGTGGACATCTTCCAACGGATAATTGGATAGAAAGTGTGAGGACTGGACAACAAACATTGATGATTTTCCACATGTACAAGTGTGGATAGAAAATCAAAGCACACATCTTATAGCGAGGAGATTGTTGGGAAAAAGATGTCAAGGTTGCAAAAGTCGCATTCTTTTGAAAAAACACAATAGCACACTAGAGGAATGTTGTTAAAGGTTGTAGAGACCAAGGCACAAGGCTTGAGGACTTGGCCAAATTAATGAGGACTATGCAAGCCCATTTAGAGGTCATGGAAGCCACATAATGTCGGCGTGTTGTGGAGCATCGAGTGATAATGAAGTGGAACTTGAGCAACAAAAATCAAGGCCGTGAATGAGAAAAAGAAGATGGATGAGCCTAAGGACCAGGAGACAAGATTTTGTACACGATTGGTAAAATGAGGAGTAAGCCTCGATTGGATACCCTAAATTATTCTAGAAGTTTAAAACTAGAAGAGCTCATTGACTAGATAATTGAGTTCGAGAAAATATTGAGTGTGAAGATATGGAAGATGCCAAGAGATTCAAATTTGCTTGCACGACATTGAAAGGTCATCCATCTCTTTGGTGGGAGCATATCCAAGCAAGCAGTACAAAGAGGCAAGAAAAAGATTAATACATGGGATAGATTGTAACAAAGTTAAAGGTAAAATTCTTGCTCGTGGATTATCATCTCAATGTTTTTAAGAAGTTGCAGACCCTCGACGAGAGAGACATCGGTGTAAGGATTACATCTCTGAAGAGTTTTATTGACTCACTACTCATGTATAGGATGATATGGAGATTGTCATGTCTCTTTTTGGAGATTAGCGGAATTGAAAACCTTAACCCCTTCTTCCTTCCAGTGGGTTTAAGGAAAGAAGCAAGGGGAAGACTTCGATGACATTTTCTAAGTAGATATTTCATTATTATCATGTATTCCTATTGGGAAGCCAAGCGCTCCAATACAAGAACTCATTTAATTAGAATATAAAGTATTTTGGGCATGTGGACTCCAAATACATAATAGATAATTAAAGGTGCTTATTAAGAGGCCGACCATCATTTGAATTGTAGCACCCCTTATTGTTATAAAAGGAGGTTGCTTGGCCATTTGATGGATATGTTGAATCTTATTATTTCTTTTGGGTAAAGGTTGTTCCTTTCCGCTCTCTCATCAAGGATGAAAACCTTTGATAGTGGAACTTGTCTTTGAACAAAAACCCTCAAGTAAGGATATTTGGAAATATTGAATATCTCAAGGAATTTGGAGTTGATATCTTTCTATCTAGCCCTAGGCGACTTGTATTATGAGCATGTTAGATATGTTTTGATGGATGCAAGGTATGATTTCTTGCATGGATGAATTTATAGTAGTTATTAAAGGTGAAAACAATCATTTCCTTGCATGTTTGAGCCACTAATTCATTATTTCCAAAAGGGCTGAATTGCGTATAGGTCAGATTTGGCATAGTTGGGGTGGATGTTTGGACAAGCTGATTCGATATTTGCATTCTTCAAATGTTTGGATCCTCGACGCCGCCGAACTCCAAGTCTCCTGTCTGCAAACAGAAAGCCAGTAGTAACCACTGATGTTCGGGAGAGGGCGAACCGGGCTCGCATGTGTCTCGTAACAAAGAGAAGGTCCGAGAGACCTAAAGCATCATGCAGGAGGCCAGGAGAAGACCAAAAGGACCCATTTCCATTCCAACATGCGATGGAGAGGCCCTGCTTCCAAGCCTTCTCCCATCGAACCGTCATCTGGAACTAGAGTTGGATCCGGGAGCCCAACTAGGGGAAGGAATCCCGAACCACTGGCTTGAGGTTACGAATCACCGCCCATTTCCCTGCTTTTCTGGCTGCCATGACAATTTCCTGAGATTTCTTGAGTTCGGCAACTTGTTCTCTAGTAAGATCTTCGTCAAGAAAGACCTTATTGGGTAGAGAGAAAAGTTTCCGCTTGGCTCTAAGAGCCTTAAGGCGGTCATCAACTGACTTGAAATGGATAAAGAGAGTAGATGCCAGACCAATCCAAGCTCTATCTAACTGAACCTCTCTCGTGAAGACCAAAACAATCTGTCGTGAAGACCACCGAAGGTATGAGGATAATTCAGATTTGTTGTTTTCTATCATTCCATTTCAGATTTATGCTCGTGGGCAATTTGTTGGAAAAGAAGACCTTGGGGCAAGTTTGATGCTCCATAGAAAATCATGGCAAAGGGGCAAACCTCGTGGTGCTGACAATGAAGGAAAATTAGGTTCGCATGAGGTTAATGAAGCTAGCATTCAGGTGACCTTGTTGGGAGACATGCCCATGTAATGAGGGCCTCTTTTGATGCTCATGTTAATCTTCTGCTCGCTGGAAATTTCAGGACAACTACCTATGGTAAGCCATTTCATCATCTTCTTAGCAAGGGTTTGCCACATTCTATGTCTTTACAATGTTTTGGACATCATAAAGAATACCCTAACCACTTTGTGAAGATGAAGGGTACCAAGTGGGAAGAGAAAGAGCTTGGTTTACAAAAATGGGAAGTGAAATTAATAATATTCAGCTTGCTGGACTGTCCCAAACAACAATCACCAAGGAGCCAATCAATGGGGATATCAACAAAGAACAATCCCAATTTTGTCATCATCCAAAGAAAGGTAAAAGTCCTTTGATGTTCTATGATAATTTATTGGATTTTAATGGTTACACAAGACAGCCACATAATGGAGTCAAATCAGATTTACTAAGGGCCTATGAGGATGATATTATGCATGAGATAAGGGCACCATTAGATTATTTTCTGAGTGTTGTTCCTAACTCAGAAATTCTGAGTCAAAAGAGGGTTATAGGCAGCTCATGGTATAAGAATATTTCAGTTTTGTTGCTTGCCAATATGTCGTTTCAGATTTGTTGTGGACAGTTGGGTTCATGCATGTTGTATCCCCCTATGTCACCGCTGATTGGACATCATTATGCACCTCATACTCCACGGAATAATGAGGTAAGAAGTACTTCTTGTTGCATGGATTCTTGGGCTCAATTTCAAAATTGTTTTCGCATGTGGAATATAGGTGCAGGGTTGGGGAAATATTTGTGTGAGACATCAAGGGCATGATAACAAGTCTGATTTTGCATTCCACGACTCCATGAATATGGAAGAGCTAAAGAGAATATGGTGGAAGGGTCTTCTTCATAACCAAGGGGTCACTAGGCTTGTAGAGAGTGGCACCATCATACCTTGCTCATGGAAAATAGTACAGCTGTCAATTCTCTTGGGAAATCATGAGGTATGGGATGATTTTTTTGTGATTGAACTAATGATGAAATTGTTCTTGGGATTCAATGGTTGTAAACATTGGAGGATTTCACCCTCAACTATCATGATAAAGAACTGAAATTCAGTGATAAAGTTGAAGAAATCAGAATTCAAGATATAAGGAAAATGGATGGTCCATCTTTTTTTGAAGAATGCACTATCCACAAAGAAGATATTCTAGTTGCTCATCCCCATAGAAAGCTATAAAGGATATCATGAGTTTTCTTTAATCAAGCAAATTGAAGCAGAGATTATTCTTGAGATACATTGGTTGCAATCATTGGGGGAATTCACCTTCAACTACCATAATAGAAGACTGAAAATCTGGATTAGAATCAACAAAATCAGGCTTCAAGGCGTAGTTAGGAAGAAGGAATGTTGTTTTGGTTCCCGTTTTCATATATCAGCTCATTGGGAGAATATGTTGAAGGGAAAAAAACACATACATCTCCGCATACATAATCCAAGTTGTTTGTACATGAAGATGGGGAATCTGGTTGGTCTTTGGAGGTGCAAGACGGATCACTTTTCGAACCAAGCCTCACACTTGAAAACAATGGTAGAAGGATAGTCACCATTACCGAGGCAGCAAGATGCTTGATATGAAAAGTGGGTAAGCCATATGATCTTTTTGTATTTGATGTCATACAAGTAGTCTCAATCATTGGAGTTAGTAAATGGAGGTTCTTGGATATTGTTGGGACACACTCCATCAATGTTGGGTTGTTTCCAGCCCCCATCTCATGGATAGTGTGGGAATTTTTGAAGAGATGTCATGCTTACAACTGCTGTACTTTCCTTTCATTTGTTGTTCACAACTTTACCAGCTACGCTCATACATAATACATAAAGGACCCTGGAGAAAGAGCTTCCAATCATATGGTTGAAGGAATTCCAAGCTTCTACAAACATTGGCATGTTCATGGCTGATTTAAGGTGGTTTCCAACCACTAACATTCTGAATTTTGAAGGGAAAAAGCAAGATTACATTGGTGTTTGAAACAACATGAGCGAACTTGAGAACCAACATTGTTTGGATGGTATTTATGAGGTACTAGCAAGCAAAGAAGAAGAGCTGGTCATCATATCCACAAAGCAAGAGTGAATGAAGAAGGGGACACGTTTTTTCTTTAATGAGTTTGCTTCATGTACATGTCCATCATAGAAGGAGCAGCTGAGATTTATTTGAGATCGAGTACTTGAAATTGCTTGGGGACAAACAATGTTGAGAAGGGGGACTGTCAAGTCCCTTTTCGGAGATTAGCGGAATTCAAAACCTTAACACATTCTTCCTCCCGTGGGTTTAAAGAAAGAAGCAAGGGGAAGACTTGGATGACATTTTCTAAGTAGATATTTCATTATTATTACGTATTCCTATTGGGAAGCCAAACGCTCCAATAGAAGAACTCATTTAATTAGAATATAAAGTATTTTGAGCATGTAAGCTCCAAATACAAATTAGATAATTAAAAGGTACTTATTAAGAAGTCGACCATCATTTGAATTGTAACACCCCTTATTGTTATAAAAGGAGGTTGCTTGGCCATTTGATGGATATGTTGAATCTTATTATTTCTTTTGAGTAAATGTTGTTCCTTTCCTCTCTCTCGTCAAGGACGAAAACCCTTGTCGGAGACCACCACTTCAACGATGAAAACCCTTGATAGTGGAACTTGTCTTGGGGAAGAAAGCCCTCAAACAAGGATATTTAGAATTATTGAATATCTCAAGGAATTTGGAGCTGATATTTTTCTATCTAGCTCTAGGCGACTTGTATTATGAGCATGTTGGATATGTTTTGATGGATGTATTGTAATGTCCCTCTTTAACATGAGTTCACCATGAGACCCTTTTTGCCCTAGATGATTTCCTTGGGGTTTAAAGGGAAATGCAAGGGAAGTACTTTATTGTTATATTTATAGAAAAAACAATTTTAAGTTATAACAATTAATTAGAAGCGGGACTATCTATTATTAAAGTGACTTTATGATAAAGTGTAATCGTAGGGGTAAAATAGAAATAAGGAAGTCACTTTATAAATTAAAAATCACTTTTAGTCCCACATGGAGCACCCAACTTGGAAAAGGAAAGGAAAGGTTATAAAAGGAGGTTTGGGTATTCATTTGAGGGGATATTTTTGCCAATCTATTTTCTATCATTGCATGTTAAGTTATTTGCTTGCATCAAATCTTCTAAGGACGAAAACCCTTAAGGAGAAGGAGCTTTGGGGACGAAAACCTCCAAGGTTTGAAGGTTGGGGAATGAAAACTCCTCAACTTTGTGAGGTGAATCCACCCGGGGTTTACCATTGGGCTACACTTCAGATTTGCAGTTTTTTGGAAGGATATAATTCAGATCTAGGGCATTTTGTGGGTTGTTTTCACCCTTTTCTCAGCTGATCTTCAAAACAGATCTGAATTTGTGAGTTTGTGAGGTTTGGATCAGCCAAACCTTGATTATTTTCAAGTCAATTTGCAGCTGGAACAGATCTGGGCACTTTTGGGCCAAAAGCAACCACCTAGGGAGATTTGCGACCCCTTTTAGAGGGTATCTCATTGCTGATTCGGTCTGTGGATGATTGGAGGGTCTTTGGCATCACTAAAGGCAATTTTAACATCATTTTCCAGCCCTCTATTGGTACCATTTTGATAATAATCACTGCTGTTATTTTCTACATTGTTCCAGCCCTTGATTTATTTTTATAAATTCATACAAGTGTAGAAAAATTCTGATTTCACTTATAAGTTGTTCTTTGACCCCAAATTGTCATTTTTGGCCTTGTGGGTATCTTGGAAAGTGATTATTTGCATCAAATAAAATTATTTTCAGTCTGTTGTTCATTATTGTTTGTATGGGCACTTTGATACCATTTTAGAATTCAATTTTTGTGGAGTTTTCAGTTTATATCATTCAGATTTAGAAAGAGGGATATTACAGTGGTATCAGAGTTGTGATTCTCCCAACCTGTGAAGGAGAAGATCAGTTTTGCATGGATGCAAGTGAAGAGGGTTTTAGATATCACTACTCAAGAAGAACTCCAGGAAAGGAAGGTATGGGTGATAGAGAAAGGCCTCCACCATCAGATGAGATGAGCTATTTGAATGAAGTGTTCACTAGAGGCAACAGAGAATTGCAAAACCGCTTGTTGGAAGCTCAGAGGGATCTAAGAGACTCCTTTGTAGGAGCTATTGCTGATTTGAGTAGATCTATACATGGGCTAAGCACTACCAGACCGAACCCTCAAGGAAATCAAAGTGAAGGAAGCTCTTCTACCAATCATGGAGAAAGGGTCCCAAGCAAGACCCCCTCTCAATTCAGAGCCAAATTCCTTCAAAGAGAAGAACCTCTAGTTGAGTTGAATCCACCAAGTGACATGGATGACATAGAGGTATGGGGTGAAGAATATGCAGCCCTCAGCTACAGGGTGCGAGATATGTTTTCTTTCAAAGATTTCTACAAGTTGAAGAATAGTAAGGGCACAGGGCATAATGCCCGAACCTCATCAAAGGGCCATGGCAGAAGGTCTCAGCCATAGAGGGAAGAAAACCCTCCATTGTGAAGAAGCAAGTCGAAGAGCATGTAGCGGATCAGCTACAAGGTGGAGAAGTCATGATGAAGTTCGAAGATACAACTTCCCTCTATAGCAACCCTTCCGAGGTGACAAAAGAGGAAGATATCCACCGTGCTAAGGAAGAAGAACAATCAAAGCTGCAAAAATTTGAGAGGAAGCAGCCCATAGAGGATTCCATCATGCAATTTGAAGGAGAAGAATCTTCAATGGAAAAGGTATGACTTCTAATGAGCAAAATGTTTGTATTAGTGGGGAAGGCAAAGAGGAACAAACATTACTTGTTGGATGCAAAATTGAAAAAGATGTTTCAGTCCAAAAGGTACCTATCAATCTTCCAAAGAATGAGTCATTGTCATATGGGATGGATTTACCAAGTCGTGGTGTTGATGAGCATGAATTTGTGAAAGGTGTTGATTCTTGTTCCACTTGTTTTCTGTTTGAAATCATGAGTCACAATAGGGGTAGTGTTGTTTTAAATCTTTTGGAGGTTTCCAAATCAGCAACAAAAGGTAAACGCTTTGATGATCTTCTTTATAAGGAGGTTAGTAGTAGCAAGGATTTATTGCATCATCTTCATACTATGTTATTACAATGTAAGATGAAGGGTAGAAAATGGAAAAGGAATCCTTTCCCTCAACTTCAAAATTGCCCATGCATGATGGTGTGGGATCCTGGTGTCTTAACCAAAGAACTACAAAGGGAGGACATTGTGAGGCACGTAAAAGCTATAAATTTTAATGGGAACAATATCATTACTGCTGATTTACCATTCTACATTGGCATGATATCTTCCATATGTAATCAGCTGTATCAGTGGGATGCTGCTATTAGGAGAAACACAGTTGTTATGTTAGAAACAAGTGCTGGAAAAACCTTGAATGCTGCACTCCTTGCGAAGCAAATTGCCCATAAGCTGAGGGCTAAAGGAGACAAAAAGGTAAAGGATGAGGTTGACTGTATTGCAGCTGATTGGTCTTTCAAGAAAATTATTCCAGCCCACTTTGTTGCACCTATATCTGCTAATCGATCTGATTTCAAGGCTGCAATTGCAATTCCGGATGTTCTTGGGGATGAGAAGTTCAAGTTGGGTCTGTATTGTGCTTATAAGACTGATCAATTATACCTTGCAAAAGACAGCAGATACACATTTTATGTTGCAGCATTAGAAAGAGTACAAGAAACAAGGGATGTTTTCCTATATGATGCTTTGTTTAATTTATCTACTTGGGATGCGAATTCTGTTGTTCTTGTTGATGCTGGTATCTTACCACCATTAGTGACTATTCTTATCAAAATTGCATGGACAGCTGTTAAAAGTATTGAAACGGGTCATCATGCAATTGATGTGCTTTAGCAGAGATTGATATTTATGAACTTGCTCTTTGTGAAAATCTTGATGAGAGGATGGGTGATTTGAAAAGTGAACTGGAGTCATTTCAAGGTGAAGAGAATGAGGTAAAAGTCACAACTCTTAGCAAAGGATACATAGATCCTTTCATTCAAGGTTGTATGCATATAAGAATATGGGGCCCGGATAATATCTCGAGACACCCGATATTGAAGTTTGAAATAAGGCAAGCAATGGGTTCTCACCCAATGCCTCAACCTATTGGTTCATTACTTGTTCATGTTGCAGTCATTCCTAATGCTTGGGAAGTTTGCAAGGCAACTTTCAAGAATGTGAAGAAGGAAATTTTGGAGGAAGTAGCTGTTAGCCAAACATATGATGTTTGTAAAGCAGAAAATTTACACTTAGGGTGGTCCTCCATAAAAGAAAATCAAAATTTAATGGTTCAGAACCCTCTTATGGTCAATGCAGCAAATGATATTGTATCTACATCAGTTCAAGGAGCAGTAATTGATGAGAAGTCTGCAGCATCAGAAGTTCACCAGATAGGATTTACAGATGACTCTCACAAAGGGAAAGGTAACTCAATAAATCTTGAAGATCATATTGCACCTACAAGCATATTTTTAATCATCAAAAGAGATATTTCAAAGACATTTTTATGTAGAAATGTTGGGGTTTGCAGCCTAGAGCAAGCAAAGAAGAGTCATCTTGCAAATATTAAGCAAAGGCCCAAAGAGCTGTATAAATTGAAGAATCAATTATGGGTAAAATGGGATTGTCATCAACTTGACAAGGTTGGTAGGAGGCTTGGTAGTGAGAATGATGAATCGAGGTTAACTATGAGTTTGGCTTCTTATCTTATATCAGCTGCCTCCAACAGTTCCAGCCCCCTTTACACTTTCAGTATTGTCATAAAAGAGTTTCCAGTCACATGGTGGGAGGATGTCCAGCCTACTATCAATACTGAGGCATGTACAGCTAGTGCAAGATGGTTTCCAGCCACTATTATTCGGATTTGAGTAAGGAAATGCAATACTACAGCTATGGTATGATGTTCTTCCTAGTTTCATGTATTGAATTAATAATATCTTCATGGAACAACCATAGGATTGCAGATATGAAGGAATTCTCTTGGTGTAAAGTTAGAAGTAAATGGGGTCACATGTTGAGGTCAATTGATGCCAACATCCAAACATCTTTAATATGGTTTGGGAAGAGATTCAGGGTGATGTGTGACTGTTACACTTGCTTATCAGCACTCATAAGGACTGCTCCGAACCCATTTTTGAGGAGAATAGCTTGGGGCATCATGGAAGCGACATTTGGAGTCCAAGGTAATCCTTATAACAACAATATAGAAGAGGTGAGCAGAGTATTGAGCATGCAATGGTTACATTCTATTAAAGAGTCCACTATGGAGTTGAAATCCAAGGGAAAAGAAGTAGTGCTTCGAGGCATTGAAGGTGGAGCTCCAAGAGTTGTCATGGCTAAATGGTTAAAATATCAATTGATGACAACCACAACATCATCCATAGGAGAGCCACTTGATCATGATAGCACATTGCACTTAGGTTGCAATGGAAACATATCAAGGCATGTTGTCATAATTTCCAGCTTTGGGGCTAATGTCATCACCATTTCCAGCTGCTACCTTACATCATTTGCAGTCGTACAAGTGTTTTCAGACATAGGATTGAGTGATTTTCAGTTCATTGCTGCTACTGAAGTCTTTTTCAGTCATTATATGGTTGTTTCCAGCCCCTATATTACTGACATTGCTGATTTTTGTGAAGGATTTTCAGTATTGCAGCTGTTGTACCATTTTTATATTGTTGCCTTCCAGGGGTTCTGATTTTGGACTGCTTTTATCAATCACATTCAGCCCCCAATTTGCAAACAACAAGGAAATTTTCTTGCCTCATGCTGTTTGTGAAGGATCTCAGCTAGTGGAGCTGCCGGAAGCAAATATTCCAGCCATCATACTGTTGTTTTTGGTGAGGTTTCGAATGAACTATGGCTGTTGCAACCTTGTTCCAGCATGCAAGCAAGTTGAGTGGTACAAATTCAAGACAGTTTCAGCTTGCGGTACAATGGTAAGGTCTTTTGGAATTCGAAGGAGTTATTGGCATGCTCACTATGGTACTTTGGATCAGATTTGCATGATGTTGGAATGTGCACTCCTAAGGATGAGATGGGCTCCCGGCTTTTTAACTTCTAGTTGGATCAGAGTGGTGCAGCAGATGCATGGTGAAGAGCTCCTGAGACTGATTTGGGATCCTGGGATTACAACAATGGCCAGTTGGGAAGAGTCGAACAATTGAGCTGACAATTGCTTGAGGACAAGCAATTTTTGGGAAGGGAGGATTGTAATGTCCCCTCTTTAACACGAGCTCACCATGAGACCCTTTCTGCCCTAGATGATTTCCCGGGGCTTAAAGGGAAATGCAAGGGAAGTAGTTTATCGTTATATTTTTAAGTTGTTTTATTAAGCCTTGTAATATTTTGAAATATCCTTTGCTCATTTTCCATGGTTTAGTGCTTAAATATTTGTAAAAACGCATGTATTTTTTTTTAAGAGTTTTCAGGAGGTTTGGACTAATTTATTGTATGTAACAGTATCGATGTATAATGAAATTCAGAAACAGTAAATGCAATCGAACTGAAGAATTTCAGATACTTTTATTGAGCCGAGATACTACAAATCTATATGACATACCCGCTTTATTTATGCAGACCAATAGACTCAACAGTGGCTGCGAATTTCTGATGTCAAATCACCTTTCTTGAACAGACCATGGCTTGCATGAATGGCACCTTGTAATTCCCAGTGAGTCTGCCCACGAATTTGCCTCTAGGGTACCTATTTATAACTGCGATTCCAACGATACTGCTCCTGGCTATCTCAGCAACTTTCTTGATCAAAACTGATGGCTTCTTCAATCTGTAAACTGCAATCTGAATGCTACAGTCATTCAATGAACTGGGGTTTTCGTCCCATTCACCTCAAGGCCAGGGGAATTCATCCTAGTGTAGATTTTCTTCATATCACGGCAGAGAAAAAAATATAAAATGAATTCTGCCCAGCTTTCCTCCAAATCGATCCTTTAATCATTTCTAAGTTGCCAAACTTGTCTTCCAAAAAAACAGTCAATCCCCCAACGAAGATCTTATTTCCATTTTCAAAAAAATTCAATGGTCTTATCCCTTTTCCAGAAATCGCCCCTATTAGAGAATAACGACTTAGGCTTCTTTTAATTTATTGACCACCTGATGATCACCTAGTAATAATTAAGTCTTTACTTAAAAGCGGCCCCATCATACTTAACATGAATAATTAAATATAATTAAGCTGGAACTTTAGCCTTTTTGGGCTCAAATTTAATTATTCTCATTATTCCCTTATTGTTTATTTTATTTCTAACCTCCGGGAATAGGGAAGGCTAGAAACTTCCTTCAAGATTATTCATCAAGCGGAAAGGGACATTACATATTTATAGAAAAAACAACTTTAAGTTATAACAATTAATTAGAAGGGGACTTTCTATTATTAAAGTGACTTTATAATAAAGTGCATTCATAAAGATAGAATAAAAATAAGGAAATCACTTGATAAATTAAAAATCACTTTTAATCCCACATGGAGTACCCAACTTGGAAAAATGTAGGGAAAGGTCATAAAAAGAGGTTTGGGTATTCATTTGAGGGAATCTTTTTGCCAATCTATTTTCTATCATTGCATGTTAAGCTATTTGCTTGTATAAAATCTTCTAAAGATGAAAACCCTCAAGGAGAAGGAGCTTTGGGAACAAAAACCTCCAAGGTTTGAAGGTTAGGAACGAAAACTCCTCAACTTTGTGAGGTGAATCCACCCGGGGTTTACCATTGGGCTACACTTCAGCTTCACGTTTTTTGAAAGGATATAATTCAAATCTAGGGCATTTTGTGGGTTGTTTTCACCCTTTTCTCAACTGATCTTCAAAACAGATCTGAATTTGTGAGTTTGTGAGGTTTGGAAACACCAAACCTTGATTATTTTCAAGTCAATTTGCAGCTGGAACAGATCTGGGCACTTTTGGGCCAAAAGCAACCGCCTAGGGAGATTTGCGAACCTTTTTGGAGGGATATCTCATTGCTGATTTGGTCTGTGGACGATTGGAGGGTCTTTGGCATCACTAAAGGCAATTTTAACATCATTTTCTCTACGTTGTTCCCGCCCTTGATTTATTTTTATAAATTCATACAAGTGTACAAAAATTCTAATTTCACTTATAAGTTGTTCTTTAACTCCAAATCGTCATTGTTGGCCTTGTGGGTATCTTGGAAAATGATTATTTGCATCAGATAAAATTATTTTCAATCTGTTGTCCATTATTGTTTGTATGGGCATTTTGATACCATTCTAGAATTCAATTTTTGTAGAGTTTTTCAGTTTATATCATTCAGATTTTGAAAGAGAGATATTACATGTATGGTATGATTACTTGCATGGATGGATATATACCAGTTATTAAAGGTGAAAGCAATCATTTCCTTGCATGTTTGAGCCACTAATTCGTTATTTCCAAGAGGGCGAATTACCTATAGGTTAGCTTTGGCATGTTGGGGTGGATGTTTGGACAAGTTGATTTGATATTGGCATTCTTAATATTTTTAAATACCAAGATCCCAAGTTTCATGAATTTTGGAGCTTCCTAAGTAAAGTTATGAATTTTTAAAGTAACTCTGCAGACAAGGGTTTATAGAAATTCATATCTTCAATTCTAGGGCACTAAAAATCAGTTTTCCTTCATATTTTAATTGTTGTTAATTAATCAGAATTTTTGAGCTTGATTGAGCACATTTTCAGCGAGTTTAGGGCATCCAAAAGTGGGGTTGAAACCCCAAAACCTAGGTAGCCGGTACGTAACCTGCGGGGCATGGGTGCAGTACGATACATACCCGGTACATGGTACGAGTACAAGTACGACGCCATGCAGGTACAGCCGGGGTATGTCCAACAAGTACTCGGGTACATCTGGATACTTTCACGAGTCCCCTGGGTACTGCTGGGACGTACCTTGGCCGCACCGATCATACCCACAATAAAAACACCAATTTTAAAAAAAAAAATTAACTTTTTTGTAAAAAAAAAAAAACTTATTTTTGGGGGTCAATAAAGGTCAATAGATGGGATTACGTAAATGGTTCAACTTTGGTAAAACTTCACTTGAAGTACCTTAAACAATGGCTGAAACTGCAACAGTTGAGATGCATTTGGGTAATGTAGGATCAAAAAACACAGTGGCAGCATCTCCACCAGCAAGTAAGACTAATGCAAGAATAATAAGAGAAACCCCAAAGGAATCTGAACTGCCAGATTTGAAGGGAGCTGATAATAGCCAGAATTCCAGTCCAGTTATATGATTTGTTATTATTTATGTTAATAATTGGACATTGTAACATTTGGAGTTTGAACAATGTACTTGTTCAAAGTTCAATCAATGAATATCATGACAAAATGCATTGAATTATTAATACGTTATTTGGCTATTTCACTTAAGTAATAATTTGTTTACTCTATTGATGTATAAGGCTGAATGTTTGCTTATTTGGCTATATTTTATATGTATATTGTACTGCCGTACCGGGCCCCCAAAAAATTGCCGTATCAGCGTCTTGGATCCCGTACCGTACCCGCACCGTACCCCCATACCGGCTACCTAGCCCAAAACAGGTCGCTGCCCTAGAAGGGTGTTGGCAGGCAGCAGTTAAGGGTTTTATATATTTATTTCAGTCACTAACAGCCCACTTAAAATCTGAAAGGTGTTGTTTATCTTCAGATTTGCATAGTTTCCCATGAGTCCCCAAAAAGGGACATTACAAAGATCTTTAGATATATGAATGGGTTGTGGATTGTGATTCAAGATGAATTCGGTATGACCCAAGTGTGGTTAGTTGAAGAGGCCTATCAGTATGCACTAAAGGCGAACAACAACTTGATGCATAAGCAGCAAAGCACTTGCACATAGTAAAGAGAGGCCAAGGATAGGGTCAAGGTGGTGGTAGGGGATCTCTATACATAATCAACGCAAGGCTAGTTTTACACTACACAATGAAGGAATGCCTAGAGAGAATACATCTAGGGGAATAAGATCCTTTGGATGTAGAAGAGGTCATGGATTCAACGGCACATGTTATAGGTGTGGAGAAACAGGGCAATACAACTTTTGAGTGCTTGCATTCCCAAAGTGATGGTAAGTGTAACAATGCAAGTGCAAATATCCCACATGCTAGCGAAGATGATTTGTCAAGCCACAGAGAAGACCTAGAAATGGAAGAAACACTAATGTTTAAGAGCGTGTTGTTGAAACCAGCAAAAGAAATTGGTGCTTAGCAGAGGAAGAATATGTTTAGAAAAGTGTGTGAATCGGGTTAGTCTGCAAGTGGATAGTAGACAACGAAAGCAATGATAATTTGGTTGATAAGTTGGGGCTGAAGAGGATTGCACATCCTAATCCCTACAAAGTTTCATGGTTGCAGAAGGGACACCAACTATTTGTGATTGAGAAATGTCTAATTAGGTTCTAGATAGGGAGATATAAAGATGAGTGATGTGCAACATCATGCCTATAAACACATGTCATGTGCTACTTGGAAGGTGCAACATGATGGCCACAAACACCTAGAAGGTGGTGAAGGATGGAAAAGAGTACTTCTAAATGCAGTGAAGGAGAAGAGTGAGGGAGAAAAGTAGGGACTTAAGGTTGTGTTGCTTTCAAGGAAGTATTTCCCAAGTGAGGTGAAGCAAAACAATGCTTGTTCTGCATTGATAGTGAAACCTATGCAAAGAGGGAGTGTAGGTATAGAGGCAAAGAGTGATAAATCGATATAGCGTGAAATGAAGGACATGTTGGGAGAGTTTGCAGAGATGTTTTCTAGAAAGTTACGAAGGGTTACTACCTATAAGGCACATAAGTCACTTCATGGATTTGATTTCAAGATTGAGTTTGTTGAACAAGGTAGCATAAATGATGACAGCACAAGAGAACATCAAGATACAAAAGAAATTTTAAGAGTTATTGGATAGAGGTCTGATCAGAAAGAGTTTGTGCTTGTGTGACTAGCAGTTTTATCCACGAAGAAGGGTGGTGAGTGGTGTATGTGTACATATTCTAGAGCCATCAACAAGATCACCATCAAGTATAGATTTCCATTGTCGTGCTAGGATGATATCATGGATTGTTTGAGTGGCATGAAGTATTTCAATCAAATTGATTTGAAGAGTAAATATCAAATTCACATAAGAGAGGGTGATGAATGGAAGACTGCGATCAAGATGCATGAAGGATTGTATGAGTGGCTTGTAATGGCGTTTAAATTGAACAACACATTGAGTACTTTATGAGGTTGATGAATGGAGTCCTAAAAACATTTTTGGGAAACTTTGTGACATGAACCTTTTAGGACGCAAGAAGAACATTTGTCACATATAAGGCAAGTGGTTGTGATGGTTGTGTGAAGAGAAGTTGATTAATTTGAAAAAGTAGAGTTTTATGCAAAAAGAGCTTGTGTATTTGGGATTTGTAATTTCTTGCATGAGGTTTGAAGATGGATCTAGAGAAGGTTCATGCAATAGTGTATTGGCCATTGCCACGAAGTGGTTTTGAAGCACGCAATTTTCATGGGTTGGTAAGTTTTTACCGCAAGTTCATTAGGGACTTCAACGAAGTGTGTGCACCTATTACAAAGGCCATGTGAGGAGATAGGAAGATATTTTTATGTAGAGTACAATTTTCAAGAGCTGAAAAGGAAAGTGACTACTAGTGTTAACATCGCTTAATTCTAGGAAAGTATTCCAAGTAGATTGTGATGCTAGTGGTATAGCCATTGGTGTAGTGTTGGGTCAAGAGGGAAGGCCAATAGCTTATTTTTGTGAGAAATTGAATGATGCAAAGAAAAATAGTGTGTATGGTTAGGAGTTCTATGCAATTGTGCAAGCGCTCAAGAAGTGGAGGCACTACTTACTGCCAAAAGAGTGTGTTATTTACCGATCATCATGCATTTAATTTACAAATCGTTAGGGGCAATTGAATCAAAGGCATATAAAGTGGGTAGAGTACCTACAAAAATACACCTTAGTGTTGAAGCACCGAGTAGAAAATTGTAATGTCCCCAATGGACATTATTTTACCCCCAAACAGATTTTAGGCAATCCCAACTTTAAATATGCAAAATACAGACAAATTGCAGCCAAACAGAAATCTGATTTTTGCAGAAAATTAAATCTAGGGCAGCGAACAGAAAATAATGGATAACTCCAAAAATACTTGCTCAAATCTCTTGAAATTTTAAATGGAGCTTGCTAATACAATAACTGATATTATAGAACTATTTTTGGAATTTTTGAATAACAGAATGCTGCCAGAAATTTACAGCGTGCCCTAAACAGCTGAAAACTTCTAAAATTAATATCTTTTGCTAGAGAAGTCCAAATGAGCTGAAACTTTGGATCTTGGGCCACAAAAATATGAAGAATAATATTCCAAAAATAGTTTTCGCACAGCAAACACGAAACCCTAATTTTGCCCTAAAAAGTAGGTCGCCCAGCACATTTAGGGCATCAATTCAGCTCCAAAATTGACAAGCTAGGGTAGATCTCTCACTACCGAAGAATGCCCTACTAGCTAGGGATGGATCTCTCACCACCGAAGCTAGGGTTCCCGTGGGATCTTACTCCACAAGCTGGATATTTGCAAACAGCAGTTGCACATGAAAGAATATGCATAAGCTACAAGCTTAAGACACAAATTAGAAAATATCAAATGGTATGGAATATCCTTCCCTTCAAGTCAACTTCTCCTTATAAAGGAAGAAGAGACCCAAAACAACCTCTACAATATCCAATTAGTTCCCAAGGATTTTCCCTATGCAAGCATTTAATATTTTCCCATATTAAATGTTTTTCCCAACAATTTTTTCCCTCCTAATGCAAGTCACATTTTTCTAGGGGAAATACATAGTAAAATGGGCATTTATCCTTTCTATGTTCCCATTCCCCTTTTTAAGGCAAGTCGCCTTTTCACCTAGGATGGATAACAATTTATATTTGGGCCTTTTCCATCCTTGATTTAATAATTATTAAGTCATATAAATTATTATAAGTGCTCTATATACTTTTTCTTTTATTAATGGCACTTTATAATAATTAAATATAACTTAAGCCACCCTTATATTTTTCCTTTGGCCGTCGGGTTGACAAAATAGGCCAAAGGTCTTCGAATGGGAAGGGGATATTACAATCCTCCCTTCCCAAAATTGTTTGCCCTCAAGCAATTTTGATCTTGTTTTGTCCAAGTGTCATGCACTGAGAGACAAAACGTCTTTGAAAGTGATCCAAGCTTTGGCACTGTTCTGTCAAGTGAACTAAAACTTGCCACCATATATCATCCACAAGATGCTCACATAAATATACTTGGAGCAATGGTTTATCAAACTCCATAATGTAAACTTTGGCATGCATCTCATGATGAAAATAAATAGGCAACAATAAATAAGACACATTAGAATGCTCTTTATACCTTGGAATATCACCAACATTCTCGCCAATCTTGGTCTTCAAAATGTCTTGACTTTGCTGCCCCAAAATCTGAGTATTCGTGTCTACAATGGGCTGAAATTCTTCATAAATCAGCTGCTGCAATAAATGAGATGGCATACTTTCTTCCACACCATCTTTAATCTGTGCAATCAGCCCTCCTTTGAAAGGTATTTCCATGCTCCCGGCTGCCCTCTCTTGAGAAATGACATTCCTCATACCCTGCTGCCCACTAAGTGAAGACATCTTTTCCTTGAACTCTTGTAGGTGTTGTCTTGCTTGAGCGGCTATCAATTTAGCAGCTCTAGCTCTGCTATTCCACTCCTCACACCTTTTTAGAGTTTCCATTACATCCTCCTTACTTGCATATACAAATTTCTTCTCTTGAGCTGGAATAATTTCTCTAACAAGCAAAGTTTCATTAATGCAATTATTTTTCTCAATGGAAATCATACCTTTTTCTCTATAAGCTTCTTCTTCTTCAAATGAGTTCTTTAATAATTCAGGTACCGACATATGATGACCTCGCTTGGGCTACTGCTTTACCAATCTTCATCATGCAATAACGGAAATGGCATATTATCTCGAAACCCTTACTCGAGAGATTGGTATTTCCTCAACAAGAATCCTCATCAATCACGTCTATTGGATGCCCTTTATTATTGTTCTCACCTTGTTTCTGATTGTCCCAAGACCTGCTTTGATTTAAATTCTGAGTGAGCTGGCTCAAATAAAGGTTAGTGGTTTCCTGTTGTTTCACCATGTTGGTGAACATTTCCTTCATAAAACCCATATTGAAATTTTTCCAATTTGCCATATTTAACCCACACAGGCTGGAGGAACAACAGCTCTGATACCATTTGTAATGTCCCCAATGGACATTATTTTACCCCTAAACGGATTTTAGGCAATCCCAACTTTAAATATGCAAAATACAGACAAATTGCAGCCAAACAGAAATCTGATTTTTGCAGAAAATTAAATCTAGGGCAGCGAACAGAAAATAATGGATAACTCCAAAAATACTTGCTCAAATCTCTTGAAATTTTAAATGGAGCTTGCTAATACAATAACTGATATTATAGAACTATTTTTGGAATTTTGAATAACAGAATGCTGCCAGAAATTTACAGCGTGCCCTAAACAGCTGAAAACTTCTAAAATTAATATCTTTTGCTAGAGAAGTCCAAATGAGCTGAAACTTTGGATCTTGGGCCACAAAAATATGAAGAATAATATTCCAAAAATAGTTTTTGTACGAGAAAACACGAAACCCTAATTTTGCCCTAAAAAGTAGGTCGCCCACACATTTAGGGCATCAATTCAGCTCCAAAATTGACAAGCTAGGGTAGATCTCTCACTACCGAAGAATGCCCTACTAGCTAGGGATGGATCTCTCACCACCGAAGCTAGGGTTCCCGCGAGATCTTACTCCACTTTGGATATTTACAAACTTGAGGTTGCACATGAAAGAATATGCATAACCTACAAGCTTAAGACACAAATTAGAAAATATCAAATGGTATGGAATATCCTTCCCTTCAAGTCAACTTCTCCTTATAAAGGAAGAAGAGACCCAAAACAACCTCTGATATCAATTAGTTCCCAAGGATTTTCCTATCAAGCATTTAATATTTTCCCATATTAAATGTTTTTCCCAACAATTTTTTCCCTCCTAATGCAAGTCACATTTTTCTAGGGGAAATACATAGTAAAATGGGCATTTATCCTTTCTATGTTCCCATTCCCCTTTTTAAGGCAAGTCGCCTTTTCACCTAGGATGGATAACAATTTATATTTGGGCCTTTTCCATCCTTGATTTAATAATTATTAAGTCATATAAATTATTATAAGTGCTCTATATACTTTTTTCTTTTATTAATGGCACTTTATAATAATTAAATATAACTTAAGCCACCCTTATATTTTTCCTTTGGCCGTCGGGTTGACAAAATAGGCCAAAGGTCTTCGAATGGGAAGGGGATATTACAAAAATATAATAGGGTTGCCGATGTGTTGCGTACGCACAATGTTTTGATGACAAAATAGGAGTGGAAGTTGTGGGTTTGAACCCATCAAAGAGTTGTATGCACAAGATTAAGACTTTAGGGGAGCATGGGAAGCATGTGCAAAACTTGTGAGCGTTGATAGGACCCCTTGGTTGGACTGTTTGGCGATGCGGTGATGCGATCCATATCAAAGACGTATCATGAGTCAAGGTATGGCTCACTCCCCTATCGTTCGGATCGGCCCCCTCCCCCAATATCTAGTTGATATAGAGTCCTATGTATAGTTGGAGCGGCCTATAGACTAGTCAGATATATAGATAGGGATAAGATAGGCCCAAACGCCTCCACTCCTTGGAGATCTATATCTAATTTCTATGGGGCATAGCATAGCGAGATCTATATCTAAATGAGAATATCTCTATTTGAATGAAACTCTCTCTATCTCTCTCTATATCTCTATCTGAATGAGACTATATGGGTTCGCCCACCTCTATTAACCTTCACCTATAGTTCTATTCTACAATAAACCATCACAAATCGACTCCCCTACCTAAGCGAGAACAATCATACCATAAATGGACGGGCAAATCAACGAACTCCCCTATACCTCTAGGCAGGCCGCCCCATCGTCTACATTTACAACAATCAATCAATCAATCTATATATGGCATGGCAACTAGTTCTCTAGATAAGCCGATGCCCTATTATAGTATAGAGTTTATCGAAGAAACTAGAACTACGAGATATCACTAAATTGGATAGACATTGGTTAACACCTTTGGATAAGAATCTACCAGTTGATAGATAGACATTGGTGAACACACCGGTCATGATTGGTGATTGGTTCCACCAAATACACCGGTCATAATTGGTGATTGGCACTCTCTACCAGTTGCAGTTGGTGACAGATTGGTGAAACCCGGATATTACATACGTGATACGATTGATGCCCCATATAAATCTACATCTAGCGCATTCTCGAGACTCGCATTATGCTTACCGGCAGACAAGACTTGAGGTACGGGTCCCGGTGTCTTCGCGGATGATGAGAGAGGGTTCGAGGGCGGGGCCTATCTCAAAGAGGAAGAGATTGTTCGGTCCAGTTCTCCCTATACATAGGAATGGAGAGTCCGATGGACCTATATATCTTATCTCCCCTATGGCTAAAAAAGGAGGGGTTCGGGCCCTATCTAATTAATCTCGTCCCAGAAAGCCTATTGTTTAAAGGCAAACAATTGTGCATTCCCAAAGGATCAAGGAGGAAGAATTTGGTGAAAGAGAAGCACGGTGATGGATTAACAGGGCACTTTGGATTGGATAAGACATTAGCACAACTAGTGGAAAGGTACTTTGGCTACGAATGTTTGTTGATGTGCAAAATTTTTGTACAGAATGCAAAGTATGTCAATTGGCTCAAGGGAGATCTCAAACAAAGGGTTATACCAACCTTCATCCATTCTAGAGAAGCCTTGCGAGAATATAAACATGGATTTTGTATTGGGTTTCCCCAAGAGACAAAGAGGAGTTGATTCCATCTATGTTTTGGTGAACATATTTTCAAAGCGGCCTTTGGAGATGCAACTCCTATTACAAATCTTTTCTTTGGGAAGATTGTGACACTGTGGTTTTCCACGCAATTTGTTGGTAATTTTCGGTGTTACGTTGAGGCGTGTCCCGATGCTTTTTCCTCACGTCCCGGGCGTTTGGGACGCCCTAGGGGACGAGGCGTTTCCCCGCCATCCCTAATTCCAAAAAAAGGGGGCGCCCCCACAAACCAAAACGTGCCGGGACGTCCCAGGTTCAAAGGGACTTTGGAGACTTCGTTGGGGACGTCATGACATCCCCAACGAAATTGGTGTTTTTTAACACTAAAACATGTCGAATTTCAGTTTTAGAGTGATTGGAGAATAATATTTAACTATTTTTTAGCTCAGCGAAAGTTTTGAAGTTGTTTCAACTCTCAATTCTGAATGTTGTCATGGAAATCAGTTGCATTTCCCCCAATTAATCAGCCACACCACAGGCTTCACTTACCAAGGAAAAGGAAGACAAACCGTGAGAAGACAATTCAGTTTGTAAATGGTCCATTCATACTGTTTGTTGGCCTTGTTTAAACTAGTTGTAGGCTTCCCAAATCAATCAGCTAGGCTCCATCATCTGCTTACAAACACAGGGTCCCAATGTTCTGAATAATCAGCTAAACAATTCACTTAACAAACTAATCTTATTTAATTCTTGTTTTAATTTTTAGCTCTAAATCAAAACTTGGGTGGATCCTTAAAAGCACTGAACTACTGTTGTTGATAAATGATAATTAATATTGTTTGTTGGCCTTGTTTAAATTAGTTTTAGGCTTCCCTAACCATTAATGGTTTCAATCTTCAAACTTTCAATTTTAAGTCTTAGTTTATTGAATTATTCATGTTATATTTGTAAAATTAAAATTATATATATTTTTTATTAGTCGTCCCCTTGCCATCCCCGTCGTCCCTAAATTTTCAAAAAAAATTGCCATCCCGGAGTCTTAGGTAACTATGGTAATTTTTGGGAGACAATATGGAGGAAGTTGAATACCACGTTAGAATTCAATTCAGCATATCGTCCATAGACTAATGTACAAACAAGAGTAGAGAATAGAAATCTTGGAAATTTGCTTAGATGTTTGGTGGGAGATAAAGCAAGGTTATATGACCTAGCTTTGGCACAAGTGGAGTTGGCGCATAATAATTCAGTTAATTGGAGCACGAGGGAAACATCATTCCAGATTGTGTATGGGACTAACATGCGAGGAGTTGCAGAATTGGGAGACTTAAAGCAAAAAGGAGTGCAACACCGAGAGGATTTTATAGAATACATGGAATAAGTACACCTGCAAGTTTGCAAACAATTAGGGAAGATCAATATACAGTTCAAGCAGCAAGCAAATGAAACCAAAAGCGAAGTTGAGTATCTGATTGGAGATTTGATGTAATGTCCCTTCTTGCAAATTTAAGCGAGAAAGGAGGAAATCACACAAACTCCAATATTATCAAATCCTGATTTTTAGACCAACAAACTGAAATTTATGACAGCTGAAAATCTGCAGTCTGATTATAAATAACAGCAGTCCAAAAATGAAGGAAAATCACTTGAAACTCATCAAATCATCCAACCAAAATATAGATAGATATTTTAGGATGAATCTAAACCACTTTCCAATATGAAACTTGAATGAAAACACAGCTGGAAAATTAATTAATTGCAGCAGAAGTACAGCTCAAAGAAATTATGAAACGAAGGGTTTCCAAACCCCAAATTCCACAAATTATGATTGTTTCCAGCCTTATAAAATATGCCAAATCTAATTATGAAAGAAAATCTGAATTTTGTGCCCTAGAAGGCACCTAAATGCTACCAAACCCTAGTCGCTCCAACTAGGAAGGGCTCATAAATGCATGCTAACACTTGTAGATATCTTCTTTGATCTTCCAATGCCCAAATCTGCAAAAAGGTCTTCAAGATGTCTTCACTTTACCCAAAAATGGAGGGTTTTCGTCCTCCAACCAGCCACAAGAAGGGTTTCCATCCTCCTTGGAAAAGCCACACAATTGGATTTTCGCCCAAAAGTGGAATGACAATGAGCAAACAACCCAAAGATCAAGTTTAGATAAAATGCACCAAAGTAGATAGGTGCAAATGAAGTCATTAGTCTCCTTAAATAGCCCAATCTTGGTGCCAAAGACCAAATAGGCAAGACTGACCTCCTTTGGGCTTTATTTAATCTTTTATTTTGCCTTTAAACTCCTTCAAGCCAGCCGACCTGTTATAATGAAGAAAACACTAAAGAAAAACATTAAAAATTAGAAAAGAAAAATGCAATGAGAATGCAATTCCTTCCCTAGCTCATTCAACTTCATTGCCACGGAAAGGGAAAGGGAATGGCATTAGGCTCTTATATCAAAAAAGGGGACATTACATTTGATCTTAGCTCAATTGCATAAGGAAAAGTTTCCTAAGGACACCTATAGTAAGCTGAAGTAAAAGAAAATGGGACCATGTAAAATATTGAAGAAGTTTGCAAATAACACTTATGAGATTGAAGCGGCATAAGGCATCGATATCTCAAATATATTTAATGTGGCGGATTTGTATCCATACTTCACAGTCAAGAAAATGCAGAGAATTCAAATACGAGAAGATGGTGAGGTGAACTAGACAACGAACGCCGAAGAAAGTGAGTGGAGAAGTTGAAAGGGTGATTGATACTAGAATCAAGAAAACTCACAAGGAGTGTAAGGAGTATTTGGTCAAGTGGAAAGGAAGCGATGTTGAGGATGCAACTTTGTTGAGTGTCACATGTTGCTCGACATGGAATCTTGATCACTTGAGTAGGAGCTCAAGTTTTCAAATTAGCCAAGGTATATGATGTAGGAACATCTGGATTCACGAGTTATCTGTTGAATCAATTTCGTGTTGTTGGTGGGCTGTGTTGTGTATCATTTGTGTCGTTGGCAAGCTACGTTATGTAACATTTGTATCGTTGGCAAGCTGCAAAGTACTCGTTGAAGCCCCAAGGATCTATTGAAGCCAAGGAACACTACAAAAGTTGTGCAAGTCTATTGAAGCATGCAAAGCACTACAAGAAGCCATGGAATACAAGTTTGTTTGGAAATCTGCGAATAAATATGAAACCAAGTCAACATCACAAAGATTGTGGGTAAGCCGATTGGTTATGCTTCGAGTCTTGTGATGGGTCCTCGAGACCTTATCTTTGTAATGTTCCATAATTTCAAGAGTTCAAGAACCAAGTTCAAGGAAGCATTGGGTGGCTTGTATGCCTATATAAACAAATCCCAATTGCCTTAGGAAGCTAGCTTTTAAAGGAACTCGGTTTCTCCTTTTAGAAGCTGAGCAGAGAGTGAAGGGCCTAAAGCTCAGAGTAGAGTGCTGAATATAATGAGTACAACCTTTTTATTACTCCCACATGACGAATGTGTTGTTGAGACTGCATTGTTGGCGATTGGCCTAAGTGTGTTATTCCTTTGAGTTGGATTCAATATATTTGATGTCGTGTTACTGTTTCTTATTTTCATCTTGTGTTCTTACACTTCTTTGTATAATCTTGCACGAATCTCTATGGGGCCTCTTTGATAACCTCCAAAGCATTGTAAATGAACTATTTTCATCTCAATAGGTGCTAAGCTTTATGTATATTCTAATCCATTTTCAGAATTGAACAATTAAATGCAATGATGGCATCATCCTCCTATTTGAAGCTCCTTTGGGTTTAGCCTTCTTTTGGTTTTGAGGAAATTCAGAGGCTATTAAACATCTTGAAATTGTTCTCCCCATTCTCTCTCGACAAATTATTTGTTGTGGTGTGTCATTTTGAGCTGCATTGTTTATCGTAAATTGATGCTACAAGTATGACACCATCCCAATTATAACAGCCAAGTTGGCAAAGTTAAAGCTAAGTTCTGTTGAGAATTATGTTCAAATTCCAATACATATTCTAGCTTATGATAAGTGACCACCGACATAAATACTAACATGCCGATATTCATTTAAACAGAGAACAGTTTGGAATTGCAATATGAGGATCTGTTATGCAGACAAGAGAGCCTACCTATTGCTTTTGACCATGGTATGATTCTAAGTGTGGGATTCGAGGTCTGGAAGTAGTTTGATTACTGGTAAGTACTTGAATTTTTGCCAATATTTTCGACGACTTAGAAAAGCATATGCTTGCTTGTATCCTATAGAATTTAAGCTATGACAAGATGAACATTGGAATCCCATTTCTTCCCATGAGTACACATGAACGATGTCTTAAAGAATTCTATGGTCTCTTTGACTGATGGGTGAGCATGTAGAGTATATGACAATGTGATGTAGTTGTTTAATAATTGTGTTATATGCATATTTCGATTAACATCCCAACCCATAGCGAAATCCCCTTATTAGCATTGAGAGACATTAATATCCTAGTAATAGCCTTGACATAATACAAAAGGATATGTGCATTTCTTAGAATTGACATGGATTAAGGAAAGTCGATTTTTGTATTGATAAATCTTGCTATTTCCACATGCCATTTTCTCATATTGGAATTGAAAAGGTTGAAATTGAAACAAACTATCATTTGGAACATTGATATCCTAGCAATAGCCTTGACATAATAGAAAAGAATGTGTGCATTTCTTAAAGTTGACATGGATTATGAAAGCCTGTTTTTGTATTGATAAATCTTGGTATTGCCACATGCCATTTTTTCATATTGGAATTGAAAAGGTTGAAATTGAAACAAACTATCATTTGGAATGCAGTAAATCCTTGATGATTAGTGTTGGATACTTTCTTCACTATTCAGTACAGTGATGACTAGCAGCGTCATTGCAAACATGGATTGCTAAGATTTTAGGTATACTAATGATGAGGGCTCCAAGGTGTTAAAAAAACTTTCACTTATTGCTGTATGTTCAAGGAGTGAAGTCATGTGCAAGGAAATCTTATGTCATTAGGTTGAATGCAATGAACTTGGTAACCACATATTACTAACCACTAGAGAAGGACTACATGGGATGATTGAATCGGAAACATAGAATGTCCCTATAGGCATTATGCCCTGTACAATGACATTGGGTGGATCTTTAATAGTTTAACCTATCCTTAATGCTTAAAACATTGATCCATAACCCAGGAGCAATTCAGAGAACACGTTAACTTCTTAGAAATCCAATGTGTTACAGGTGGGCACGGTTTGTGTTGTTACTTACACACAAGAATCGGAGTGCATGGTCAGAGAATGGAATAAAAAAGTGTTTAGAAACAGACATACAATACCAAAAATCCACAATATATAGAACTGTATTCACAATTTCATAATCTGGTAGTTTTGTATAGGACTCTGTAAAAACAGTCATGTAAACTGCAATGGAGATATAATTCAACTCATAAAATGGGAGGCAAAATCCCTATGACTCATATATTTCATATTGATACAATTTCCAATGAGTAATGGTTGTCGCTAAAATGTGTGCATCCATGTAAGATCACCAAATCTAGAGGATTTAGCTATCTCAACAATAACATGGGAATGCCTCCAAGGTGTGGGACCTTGGCCCTTGACACAAACCTCTAAACAAAGTCAGCTTCCTAACCTAAACTACTCTAACGCTACCAGGATTCTACAACTAGTCTAACCAATGGCAAGGAAAAGGGGCAGAAGGAAGCATGAAATGAAAGCAAATGGTGATGTATCAGAAAGAAGGGGTCACTCTCCCTGATACAAGAGCAAGAGGATAAACACACTGCAAAAAGGGTACAACAGAGCCACAATCAACCTTGCATTTAAATCAGACTCTTCCTCCTTGCAATAGTGACACAATGAGATAGAACTTTGCAAGTATAACTCACACACAACATGATATGACAGAACAAAGAGGCAAGATGACAAGAACAAAAGCTAAAGGGAAGAAGATAGCCACAATGAACATCATATTAATGCCTAGAAATATGCAGGGTCTATTACGGTCATTAAGGAGGCACTGAATCCATTGCACAAGCTCAAATCAGAGGTCTGCAACTCAGAATGTTTGGACACCCAATTGGACAGACTAACCTTGCATTCAGAAGAGGATCCATTTACAAATGTGTCTGATTGCACATATATAGAAGGAAGAGAGAAGAGAGAAGGGAAAACAAAAGAGAAGAGAAGAGGATCAAAATATGTTGAATAATATCCTCTCTCATGCTTATCCCTTCAGAAAGATCAGGCAGCTCTAGAAGGCCTGAAAACATGTTTAACTGAAGATGCTCTGCCCAAAACCACCTCTTTGGCATATTCCAGGAAACTTTCAAGAGTTATGGTGATCCACGATAGCTAGGAAGAGCTTGTGATAAACCCTCGAGTGCTTGGAAGATCATTTGATTTTGTTTAACTTGATGCCCTCACATGCAAGTAAAAAGAAGATATTTGTTTAAGGATTGATCTCTAAGAAGACACCAATTCAATCCCATGAGATCAGGAGAAGGAAGGAACATCAAGCTGCCATTTGATTGAGAAAGTCGTGACTTCATTTAAACACCTCACTCTTTGCTCAACAATTTGTTTAACTCTTCCTCTGCATTTTGGTGCAACCTCAAGGTGATAAAAGCTCGAAGGCATCTTCAAAAAGAGATCAAAATGACCTAAAAGCGTCAACAAGTGATTTGGGCTCCATTTGACCCGCTTTATGCATCTACAAACAGCCAAAACTCTTTCATTAGAATCTCTCAAATTTCTTAACCACTGACTCAAAAGTATCTCTCTTCATGAACTTTCTATTGGTACCATGCGCAGGTCAAATGGAAGTTCCAATCAACATATATGAGATAAAAACCAGTCTCCAGTTCGTGCTCTGCTTGACGTTCCTGAGCTTTGATTTGCATTAGACTAAACCATCAAATTTAAGCTTGTGACAAGTGCACTGTTATTGAATCTTATAACCCACAAATTTCTGCAACATCATCAACATGCCACGTGCCCTCAATTGGTGCCTTGGTGTTGCTTGGAGCGAGAAAGCTAAGAGAGAATCTTTAAGAGAATATTGATGTGTCGATTACCACCATTTGTCCCTCTAGTCACGTGTCCATCATCGGTCATCTGTGAAGATCGAGAAACAAGCTCATGAGTCTAAAAGGCAACATAGAGTCCATGCCCGCCACGTGCCCTCCAAGACACTTGTCGTCAATCGGCGCATCACAATGTCAAATGGTTTAAATAAGGCTCAAGTTAATCTTGCTCTCTGACCTTTGCCACATGCCCAAAGGGCCATTTGTCATCAATCGGTGTTCGAGTCTTTGGGGGTCAAGGAAAAGCTTTAGAGTTTGCGCGACATGAGAAGACCGATTAAAGCCACTTGTCGCTCATCGCTTCAAGGTGCAAAACTGACCAAGGCTTGATTATTTTGAGAGATGCGGGAGAGTCAATTAGCTCCACGTGTTAACCTCTACCACCTATCATTAATCAGTTTATAAGCGCTGAAAACACGAAAAGCGAGTTAAGTCTTGAAGTTTTGGAGATGCCATTTATTAACACATGTCTCTGTTCAACTCTATTTAAGATTGATGAGTTAGCCTTAATGTTAAATCAAAGGACATAAACGTTTTTACTGTCATGAGACCAAAACACAAGATTTTGACTAAGTCTTTCCTAGTTTTGCTGTATCGACTCAAAGTTGGCTTGTGCAAAGCAATTTTGACAAGTTTAAACATCCACAAACTTAGAACTTTGGGGGACTCCTGGTTGAAGTCAGCAGTATCCCTACTCAAAGACTTTCCTCTTCGAGAGAGGATTTCTTCACTAGTCCTCACCAAATGTCAAAGCAATGTTGGTACTCTAAGACTATAAAGCTCCTTATTTTTATTGGCATCTCGATTCACAGGCTCTCTCCTGCATTTCATGTGTTCCCTAAACGCCCCTCCCGGACTCCTTCCCACTAAGGAAGCCATCACTAGGGATGCCAAAGAGGACATCTACAAATAATATATCCAAACCACCTAGATCTCCCCTAGTGAGCCACTCAGTCCAAGGCTTGCTTTCTATGTCACTCATTTCTTACAAGAGGTGGATGGTACTATTCTTTGCCCTCAGTATCTCAAAGCACCATTAGTCTCATGGCTTTAGGTTTCCCCATGGTCAAATGAGAGTTTGTTCCCACTAGTTATGGATAGAAATACACCACCACATTCTCTGTTAGGATTGGATTTGTTGTCTTTGCCGGCTCCAAGAGGTGGAGCCCAAAGACCACTTCATTTTCAGATGCCCCATTTATTATGAGAGTAGGGGAAGATATGACTACCTCTACAAAGATTCAGAAAACACTCTAGCTACTTTCTTCAAATATACACACCAGTAGTGTTTGGCTCTTTATCTTCGTGAGGCTATCACCCTCCGACGCAAATCTCTACAAGAGGAGCCTAGAGGCTCTAGAGCTCCCATATTGATCACCTCTTTCTTTCATCCCATTCAGGTGATTGACAGCACTAAGCGTCCTTTAGACACAAGTACATCACACGTTAGAGCTAATAGATTAGTTAAGCATCGCTTCTCTTAATGCATCACTACTACTCAGACTACTAAGATCTCCAAGCCCTTCTCTCTCTCGCCAATGTGGCTCCGCTCTGCCCCGTCGGCTTGGCTCTACCCTCCAATGACATGGATCTACTACTTACCAGCTGCCCCCAAACCACAAGGGCAAATTGATATTACAAGCTTCTTTTCTACTATAGGAGTTACACCGGCCTTGGATGTTAGGAAAGATTCTAGAGGAAGTTTTTGCTTCCTCCTAAGATCCCCCAACTTGGCTCCTTTGACCCTATATACTCACCTGGACAACATTATCAAATCTCTCACAGTGATCAATAATGGCTCAAATGATTCCTCCACTTTAGGCACAGACAATGACATTCGATGAGATTTGCCTCCAGTCTTCATTGGCACTTGCTCTTGGGGCTTTTGTTTTCCCCTCATTACTATTTGTATTGGTTTCTTTGCCACTTGTGTTAGTGGCACGCTGCTCTATTTTATCTTTGTACTTTGCTTCGTTGGTTCGCTTCTAGGATTCTCTCTTCCTAGAACTTTCTATTGCTAATGGTTGTATCCTTCAGTCCCATTGACCTACTTTTGGTCATTTGCGGACATTAATATAACTTCTTTCTTTCATCATTTGTCTTGGTTATTCTACTTGATTGTAATGTTGTCCCTCTTAAAGAATATCGTACATGCATATTGATTATGAATATATGATGCTAAGTCATAGTTCTATTCTATGTTATTCTTCGTGTGTAACTATTTTCTGGTTTGTGTATTTTTATTCATATTAAATATATAACATTTTCTCGTTGTTGCCTACTCAAATTTGGGTCAGATCCAATGTCAATTGCCTTGATACCAGAAGTTTTTCAAACATGATGATGTATGTAGAGATGGATTTCTAAGGGTCGGCCTATGAAAAATTCCCAGAGTAAAAGAGGTGGTGGCAAATTCCAATAATAAAAGGGGAATCTTTAGGAAACTATGAATGTACTTGGTTTGGGCATGCTTTACTAAGTCACCCCCATGCTCCCTAGTCATCACTGAAACAAATGTCAAAATTCATAAACCCCTAACAGATAGAAATACCAGAAATCACATAACTACCACAGGAAAGAGACATACCAATAGGGAATAACTTTAGGCAGACAAGTACAAGTCAATATTGTGTTGCAAACAACTAATGTTGTCAATGAACATGACATCATGCATCCACCACTTCAAGCTATATGCAGAAGTTGGAAAAGTTTTTATGGTATTGGCCACCTTACCTATATTGAATGGATTTTCCAAAGGTTACTCATTGCTCTCTATTTTGTTTAATTAGTTCTTGATTCTAGGGAGATCATTTCAACCTAGCAATTTCTATATGGTAATTGGGTGTATTCTCGAGTCCCATTGACCTACTTTGGTCATTTGTAGACATTCATATAATTTTTCTTTCTTTCTTTTCTATTTGATGAGGGCTTGCAATATTATTCATACTGGTATACACATACTTTGAAGGGAAATGTGCATGACAATAAAAGCACTGCCTATTTTTCCTTTAGTTTTTTTGTGTTGGGCATACCTTACACTAACTGCATAAAGGAAAATCAGTAAAAATAAGAAAGTGGTATGTTTTTTTGAAAAGTTGATATAAACTGAATTCCTGGCTTAAAAATACCTGCAAAAGCAAAACTCCATTGTTGCTTTTAGTCACAACACGTGTGCTAACACGGAAAGGGTCTATAAAATGCACTGCAATGGTTCTGAGAATCAGAACCCATACTTGTTAGAAGGTTATCCAGAGAGAGATTCAAATGCAAAATAAAAAATTATTGCATATGTTATTGAACTAAAAGGAAAGGGGAATGAAAGTTTGAACCTTTCAAATGTTCGACTATGAGATGATCCATATTCCAACTTTAGAGCGAGAGTTCTCATTCCATCAACAATGGTACGCTTCTGGGAGAATTCCGACTGTCCTTGTGAGGAAAGATTACCATCATGTGCCACAACTGAGGTAACACTCAAGGAAGATATTGAAGGAGCGATCTTCCTACCAGTAGCAATCACCCTATATGATTTATCGTCAATTGCACAAACCGGCAGCCATAAGACTGTGGTAATGTTGCTTGCCCAGTCCGGGATACCCAACTTTCCGTTTTTATTTCTAATTGTTCAACATCCTGAGAAACAGTTGCCTCAGTATCACCTCCATTGCTTTTTCCAGAAAACCTTGCATCAAGTGAAGCACAAAAGTCTGGTGATACTGAGGTTATCTTCTGAGGTGAACTGTGAAATGCTTTAGTACATGTCTCCAACTCAATGATATGTGAAATGTCAACTTTTAAACCAGGACCTGTATCAACGTGCAAAATAGCACCTTTAAGAGAGTAGTCAATCGGCCTGATAACCAATCCCAACCACTGGAGCTCCCCATCAACAATCCAGATGAAACAGCTGCAGTGATATCAACCAGTGCCCTTGGCTTGGACACCTGAGAAATATTAGTTAAATTATAGTCATTAACCGCAACGTGCCAGCTTTCTAAGAGCCTGTTGTACTTGAAGTTAATGAAATGAGATAATAGTCAAACATTTAGGATTCATACTCATAATTCTATAGGAACGGGTAAAACAGGAAAATTTTAAAAACAATAGCATTCATTCCAAAACCTTTTCTGAAAATACTAAGATAAGCATTATAGGTGAGTAAAGCGATCCATGTTTTATTTTGCTTTTAGAAACAATTTTTTTAGTATAAGGCTAGTTCTCGATAGAATAAATAGGTAGAGAAAATGGCTACATAAAAAGAAATGGTATACATTGATTCTTTATCTTTCATTCAACCTTAATTTCCTTTTTACGCCATTGCAGTTTCTCTTATCTTCTGACAAAAGCCTCAATAGCATGGCAGAAGAATTAAAACCCGTTACCTACCTTTAAAACAGGTCTAAGTGGTTTCTCAAAGCTCATAAAATCATCACTGTCGGGAGGGCCTCCCTTTGAGAAAGTATGTGACCTGAATCTCAGATGACCTATCTGACCAGTTAGGACTCCTAAAACATATGAACCTGGCAGCTGAGATGGTAATAACATTGTAATATCATTTCTTCCTGGCTTTAGTAAAGGATCTTGAACATTTTATCACCTGCATCCATAGCAGAGAAAATGATTTGCAAAATTTAAACAAGAGGGAAAGCATAACTTTAAAACATAAACAGCTTCAATAAAGAGTCTGAAATCCTAATGAAATATTACATAATATCAAGTTCAACAGATACGTTAGCCTGTGAGAGAGTGAACCAGCACAAACCTTAACCCCTTCATCTGCACTGAATGTTGCCATTAGAGTGAGGCTCAGTGAATCTAAAGTAAATTCATCAGGGAAGCCACTCCACACAGATACCTGTAGATTGCCAGGATCACCCTCACATAAATCAAGTGGCGGTCCAGACTTTCCAGAGAATGTGATTAACGATGAGACATCAAGTGATACAGGATTTTTCATTTCACTATGAGCAAGTCTGACCACCTCTGATTGTAATGCTTGACGTTCTTGTTTAAGCAGTAAACCATTTCCTAATGATAGCAATCTCACACAAGATGTAAGATATCCAGCATGGTCACCAAGCTGCTTTTGACACTCTGCTAAATTAGGAAGCACTTCTGCCAATAATGACTGCCACTCTTCACCCGCATACAGAGCACAAACCTTTTCATATAAATTTGCAGCAGAGTCAAAATTCCCTTGCCTGTAACATAATGCTGCAACTTCACCATCAAGCACAACTCCATGTCTTTTCCACCAAGACCGATGATAATTCTCCGCAGCACCCTTTGTCAAATCCAAATACATTTTCTGTCAAATTGGAAATGAAAACTATTAGAAACACCTTATGGTACAACTATGTGTGACACTTTCCATAAACTACTAGTTAAATTGAAACCCAATTTACAAATACTTGTAACATAAATCAAGAGATAAGTTGTTAATTATAACTAAAACAACAAAAGTGTCACCCACATTTGATTGAAGCATTTAATTATTTGAAGCAAAGTTAGCACACTCAACAAGTACTCGCCCAGTTGGTAGTACTGCCAAAGAAAAACCCAAACGAATACTCGCCTGGAAAACTCGCCACCAGATTTTTCAGAGTTTTGGTGAGTATTCACCGAGTTTTAGGCGAGTATTCCCAAGTATTTTTCAATGACAATCATCATAAATTCATAGCACTTATCAGCCAGCTGTTGTATTCGCATGATGATGTGATTTTATATTGTATTTGTATTCACTTCTAATAGAAAACACTTCTCCAACATTTTATGGACTCATTTGATACATTTTGTAGCTATATGTTGCTTAAAATTTTTGTTTTTTAAAGAAATTTGCGTATTTTTTAAGTTGCCAAGTATACACAAGTAATCACCAAGTCTTGCCAAGTCAATTTTTTTTTGGTCTGTTGAGTATTTGCCGAGACGAGTATGCGAACTATGATTTTAAGTTTGTTCTCAGCATCTTCTTCAAAGGTTAGTAAGAAACCAATCAACCATGAAGATAACCGAAACTACCAAGCAAAAAGAAATATAACTAATGGAGATAATATTCACCAATTGAAGGAGATTCAAAAACTCAAAGCACTTCAAAGGAAGGCAGATGCCATGTCCCCTTTTCAAATAAAGTATGATAAATTAATTATATAACTTAAACAACGAAAAAGTAACTTTATAAAAGACACTTATGTTTTATTATTATAACAAGTAACTTTTTGATAAAGTTTTATTATTATAAAAAATTACTTTGAAAAAGCAAGTCATAATGAAGGAATAGATACGGAAAGTTGCTTTTGGAGGCTTATCCTTGGCAAAACGAAAGTAAAGTTATAAACGAGTGTTGAGGGGTCATGTGTACACATCTTTTTACTCTCATCTATTTTGGACATTGAAGTTTTGAGCTGCTGCTACAACTTATGCATTTGAGGACAAAAACCCTCCTTTCCAATCCACATCGAGGACAAAAACCCTCCTTTCCAATCCACATCTGAGGACAAAAACCCTCCGGTGTATTCAAATTGGTGGATGAAAACCCACTAATCTTTTGAGGTAGTTCCAAACAGGAGCTACATCTTAGCTTACAATCAACAAATTTGCAAGATCATATCATAATTATCAGCCAGGGCACAATTTGGATCAGATTTTGGAGATTCACAGCAAGGGCATCATTTGTAGATCAGATTTTCGGAGTTTCTTGTGTTGGAACAACCACCAATCAGGTGATATTCGCTTGGGACAGTTTTTGGATAGTTTTTGCACAATTTTAGGGCTGGGCAAAATTGCACAGATGTGGAACAAATCCATTAGAAAGCTAGTTCAGTTGTGAAAAGGGTTATTTTTGGTGCTAGGGCTTGCACAAGGCCTAAATCTGCCCTATGGCATCATTTCCAACCTTCCAATCTTCAAATTTTGTATCAAACAGTTAGCTGTTTTTATCTTCCATTTGCAGTTACAACATAAATAAAAATAAATTCAGATCGTTGTTACAAAAATTATTTTCTTGCAAAGCCTTTGGGCCTTCTGGGTATTGTTGCTTTATGGTTATTAGATGAATAAAGGAATATTTCATATTGTTGTATTTGTTTTGGTAAGGGTTTTAAATAAAAATCAGTTTGTTGCATATTTGGTATAAAGGTTTGTTGGAAAACCCAAACTGTCTTTATTTGTCCAGGAAAGAGACATTACAGCAGAGGAATTTTTGAAGAAGGTAGGATGAAATCCCAATCGACAAAATTGTAGATTACAATATCCTTATTGGTTTCAGTTGTCAAAATAATTGCTAATATTGGAGGTTTAAGACGTTCAGTTTGTGATCCAAGTTCACTATCAAGACAACATGGGATTGGTTCACAAGTGTGGGACTTGTGCGGTGAAACAAACCTCCGGAGAGAGTGGCCTCTCATCTACTTTTACTCCTAACGCTATAACTAATCTACCTAATCTAACATTGTTGGGGAAAAGGGAGGCGGAATCATAAAAGAAAGGTAATCTGCCAAGAGAAATAGGAATCTTCCTTCCATCCTATGTCGAAGGATAGCAGAAAATATCACGCAAATGTAAGTATAATCAACACACATCTATCACAGCTAAACAATAGGTAAGCCAATCTACAAGAGATAAAAGAGGCAAGGGGCAAGAGTAGAGCACACATATAAACCACGACTCAACTATTTCTCAAATATACACAATTGTATTAACTGTAAACGAGGCCCTAGACACATTACAACTGCCAATATAGAGCCAAAGACATCACACAAAGAAAGTGAGAATTGAACTGAATTCCAGATAGGAGTGAAGAAATGGCAAAAAAACACTTACAATAGAACAGACTCTGCTCTTTATAAAAGAAAAATTGAGGAAAAAGAAGTTTGAAAGAAGAGAAGGAAATATGAAAGAAGAATGACAAAATCATCCTTCATTGCAGAAAATTCGGAACTTTGGCATGAATCGGAGCATTTGAAGGGGGCAAACAACCGTATGAAACAGCTATCAGCCTAAAATGTCTTGTGTCTTGAAGCTCCATGTTGTCTCCCAAGTTGCATTGCATTATGTTGATCATTATTTTGAGGCAACAATGGTGAGCTCTGTGATTATCGTGGCTTCTTACGATGCAAGAAGTAGCTCTCAACATCAATGCCAACTGACAGTGACCATCAACAATGATCTGTGGTATGGAAGAGATGAAGGAATGGGCCCAAGTTGTTGTGAGTTGAAGATGATCCCGGCCAATCTCCAAACAAGGGGAAGAAGGTGGAAGGGGCATTGTTATGCCAAAGAAGCATCCAAAACGGTTAAAGGTGGGTCGCCCAATTGTCAAGACATTGAAGGGGAGCATCACAGCAGAACACAGTGTTTCATAACATAGGAAGAGCATCGCGCGGGTGTTGATAGGGTGATGGGGCTCTATGAAGCTCTTCGCGGCAAGGGCAGGCTTCATGGGCCCCACTTAATGATTCATCGTTGGTTTGAGCCTTCAAAAGTTGGTGCGCAGCGTCATTAGACTTGTGGCAAAAGGTAGTGTATCGCGACTTCACATTCCTTTGCAACAATCCAAGCGTTTTCAATACGACATGGCAGGGAGAAATCAAAGGCAGCAAGATAAGAAATGAGAAGCATGCAAGGGATTGATGAATTAGCACTCTATCAAAGGAAGAAAAGTTTAGCGGCTTGCACAACCTCATACTTCGTGCAAGTGGATGAGTTAACGCATTTCAATGGTGAGCGGTCTGCAAGGTGCGAAAGGCATGTACTGTGGCGAAGTCGAGTGCTCTATAGCTTGACCAAATGCTTTGCAAGTTGGCACAATGGTTTGTGGCTTGCTGTAGTAAGTTGTGGTATGAAGGGGCCGTGGCAAGCCGCGAGACTGATGCACAACAATGCGTAGTGATTCACGGTTCATGGACTGAAGAAAGAGCAGCCAACTCTACAGAATAAGACAAGTGCTCGGGGTCTTGGCTCCCTAAGAGCACAAGGTTAGCAAAAATTGGTAGGGGCTCATTTTGGTTAACATTTTTAGCGACTCTTGGGGATGCTTGCTAAATGTAGAAAACTAGAAGACCTTTGGCATCCATTGGTACAATTGTGAAGCAATACCATGTTGTGTTAATAGTGAACTCAGTTCACAAATCAAACGCTTTCAAACTCCAACATCTGCCATAAAATATGTTCAGTCCATATGAAAATTATCTCATCCATGCATGAAATGTAACACGCTAACAACACATAAGAGAAATCCCAAAGTCCTAAATTCAAAGGCTGTCTGGGACCTATTTGCCCCAACTCTAATGAAATCCAATTCATCTTTCATGCAAAACCATAGTCAGCTAAGATTTCTGTACTATTTTACAGTCACCCATATAATGTACACAAATAATTTATAGGTAGTAAAACTTCAAATTTTGTGATTTTCATCTAATTAATAAAATTTTCATTTTTCCAATAAAAAATATTGTCACCACAACTACCATGATATAATTTTTATCTGGAAAAAACCACAATCAATTCTGAGCAACGAAACAATAGTTATGCGATTATGAATGAAGTAAATTCTAGGGGTCATACCTATAGTGCAGAAAGGACAGACATTAATTGGCCTCTTCATAACCCAAGGTACAATTAAAATGGACTTGTATTGATCTGTTGAATATGTTGCACTAACGGCTCAGTTTCCACTTGACCTTTATAGATTTTATGTTACACGCCATTAACCACAAAGAACGACCCCTTAAGAGTGATATTTAGATAATGTACCATTGTCTTGTGTACAAAGTTCCATGTTAGTATGCATGTCACTAATTACTAGATGTTGGGAATTATATGATGATACTGTAATGGTCTTACTGATATGAATTTTAAAGCATTAAAGATTTTTATTTTTGAGTCCACTGAGAGTTCTTTATGTTCAATTCCCTCACAAACTAGTCTTACCCAAACCTAGTCAATTTTAAGAATCATTGAAAATCCCATCAAATGAAGCAGATCTGCAAACACCCTTCCAACAATATTCTCAAGTGGAAGGCGCAGAGACTCCTACGCACAGCCTCCACCTTCTCTCAAAGAAGTAACAAGAGAAAGTCAGCAAATCTCAAGAGATGATTTGCTAAAAAAAAATTCCATCAGCATGCAAAGAAAGCCATAGACAAGGAAAACTTCCCCTCTAGGATGGCAGATGGCTGCTATCAAAAATGGATAACATTCTAGAATCTATGTTCCAATACAGGAGGTACAACAAAGAATCTGGTGTCTTGCAGAAAGAGATGTGTTACTAGGAAACGTCTAGGGCCCCCATGTTTCCTCTTAGAAACGTTTCGGCACGGAAACGAGGAAGAAATGTCCCAAAAACATCCCGAAAACACATAGGACGTTTCCAGAAACGTCTGGACGTTTCCACCGCACTTTTTAAAGCTTTATAACTTTAAAAAAAAATTACCTACATTTATTATACCTAAACCTAATCTACCTACCCAAACTTGCTAAAGACACTTCCTAAAAGCTATATAATGACATCTTTGGTCCATTCTAAATCACACTTTTTTTCTCTTGCTAAATTCAGTTTTCATTAAACTAACATTTAGCATTGTGAAGAGCTAGTGGGAGTGGAGTTGTCAACGGTGTTCATGGAGATGATTATGAGGAAAATCTAGATGATATATTCTAGAATCTAGATTATTATCATGTATATGTGAATCATTGAAATTGTAACTATGTTGAATAACTTCAAATTTCAACGGATAAAAACTATTTTGAGTGCTTTAGCAGATTATCTCTTATGGTCCATGGAGTATAATTTTAAAATGAGTTCTATGCATATATATATATATATATATATATATATATATATATATATATTGATGATGTTTCCCATGACGTTTCGTACCCAAGGTCTTTTGAAAATCGACGTTTCCACATTTGAAACCCGTTTCCGTTTCTGGCAACATCGAGAAAGAGCCTTATTGTTTAGAATTATGTGGCCATATCCAGGTACAAGTATTGTAAGGGCCTTTGGTTTATGCTCGGTGGAAAACTACAAGCTCCATTGTAATATCCCTGAAAAAATACTTCTAGCAAATCTAGATATTTCTTTTAAATCCTAGGGCAGCAGTAATGATAAAATTAACTTTTATAATAGCATCGATAATCTGATTTTTATAAATAAAAACAGTGAACCATAATGCATAAAAATCAGCCATTAATTTGATTATTTCCAACCAGCTAAAATAAAAAATACCAGTGTATGAATACAATCGTCTTGAGCTGAACTTGCGGAACACTTGCACCCTGAATGACCATTGTAACCCCTGAATGGAATTGCCCAACTGAGAAGTGAGGAATTCCATCCTCAAATCCGTATGCAAATAAGGGATTTCGTCTTCTATTGTTGTTGCAGAAGCAGAAGCTACTTGCAGACAAAGAAAATAACTCATAATTTTCCAATATGATTGAATAATAAACCCCAAATCTGCATTTATAACTTCCAAGGTCCTCTCCAAAGTTGGCGCCCCTCCTAAAAATAGGAATAACAATATAAAATTGTTTTATCCTCTCTCCCATGTTGGCGCCCCATCCTAAAAATAGGAATAAACAATATAAAATTGTTTTATCCTCTCTCCATCCTAAAAATAGGATCTTGATGCTCATGCAGCCCATTCTATCTTTGGCGCCCCATAATAGAATGCTTTACACAATTATTATTCCATCTTTGGCTCCCCCAAATATAGTTCCTTATTTTATTCCACTTTTTCTTTTGGATTAAAATATAATTCAAGTGTCCTTTTTTCCAAAAAAAATATAAAAATACCCTTGGACCACTGAAATTAATTTATTTTCCTCTTTAATTCCCCTTATCCTATGGAAAATAAAAAGAAAAGGCTTCGGGTATCCAGAATCAATAGATTCTAAAAAAGGGACATTACATCCATAGATATCGTCGTGATGCCTTGAAGGTACTCGAATGGAAGTCTTTGTCTCTAAAGCAAAGAAAGATAGAACCTCAAGGAGGAATATGGTTCCAAAAGAGTGTTGATGTCGATTATAGACGCTATCTTCTTTCTAGTGAGTTATGGGAAGAGGACATTAAACAAAGCACTCATGTGAAGGCCATACATTAACAGCATGGACAAACAAAGCAAGATTCAACAATTGACATCGAGGGGTTTTTTAGGAGTTAGAATATGTGCACAAGGAATTAAGAGAAACCGCAATGCACACATTACCATTGCATGTCCATCATTTTATTATGAGAAATGTGGTAAAAATATGGTTGAAGTAGTTCAACCGTTTATTAGCTAATACATAACTAATATTAAGCAGCTACTAAATTATAAGTCTTACATTTTAACACCCCCTATTAAGACTTACATTATAGAAAGAAGATAGCATTACAATATTCAAAAGTTTGTTTTGAACAATAGTTCTCGAGAATAGGTAGAACTCCATCAAGTTGCATCCCTAACCCTCGTAAAGGTGTACTTCCCAAACTGAATTCCCAGTACATAGATTCCACATCCCTAAAATCCCAAATTACGGAATCTTAAAAATTGTTGGACAACCCTCCATATTGAGCCACTCCCACGGTGCTGGCGTCGGATTGTCTCGTGACCCTCATAAGCATTAGTTACCAGGTCCGGAAATCCGGATCCATTCGGGAGGCCAAAATCCGGAATTCTTGAAAAAGTTCGGAAAAATCCGGTCTGAAATATATATGAGTTGAATTTTATAAATATGAAAATTTGACAAATACAATGAAAAAATTTAATAATGTAATGTAAAATGTTATATTTTTTAATATATAAGGTTGATAGTTGACTGTTTTTCCAGAAAACTACGAAAAAAAAATTTTAAAAAAATTCCTAAATTAGGGCCGACCCGGATAGAATTTATCCAGGTCGGCTGAAAAATCTAGATCCGGCTGGATTTTGTGCAAATCCGGCCGGATTTGGTAACTATGCCCATAAGCATAAATTCATGATGTCCACAAACTTCGGATCTTTTTGGACAGCCATCCATGTCAAGTTTTATTAGCGTAGATCCCTTCTTGTCATCAAAACACTGACATCTTAGATTACACATAAATCTTCTTCTTCATCAATAAAATCTTCAGTAAATTTAACATCTAGCGGATTGTCAACAAAGGACACATTTGCTTCATTCGCATTATCTTTTAGTTTTCCTTTGAGATCATCATTAGCTCGACTATGACAGTTCCAGGTTATATGACCTCTTTTCTTGCAATAATAATAGTCAACTTTCCTGGTGTCTTTATCTAACTTTTTGTGATTATTTCTCATGTAGGATTATAGTGCACTTTAATGTGAAGAGTTACCTTCTATATTGTCCACAGTTCTCTTTTCTTCAGCCAAGCGAGCTGAAATTGTATCTTCCAAACTTGTGAAGGCATCTGACTGAGAGTAAAAATGACATTGCTATACGAAGAAGGCAAACTAATTAACAAAATGGCTTTAGAATCTTCGTCATCTACAGTTTTAACCTCTACTAATTGTATAAGACAAGATATCTGATTATTTATAATATATATGATTGGACATAGTAACATCATCAGCCATCTTAAATCAAAAGAGTTGAAGTTTTAAAGAAAATTTAGCATTCACTGCTTTTGCCCCAAACAGCCTATTCAAGTTATCCCAGATAACTTTGGACGATTTGTCTAAATCTATATGGAGTTCAGAATTAGAAAGAGCAAGCCCGATTATAGCTTTAGCTTTATCATTGCAGCTTTCCCACTCTAATAGTTTGGCAGCATCAGTGGGTTGTGTTTCTTTTCCATTAACAATACCCCACAAATTTTGTTCATTAATTGCATTTGTATTTTAACTTTCCAAGTGTGAAAGTTAAAACCAGAATATTTCTCCATTGGAATTTCCATTCTAAAATGTTTATTTAAACCGAAAAGTAAGCAACTGCAGATAAATACCCGGACTGTGGTCTTATTACTACCACTGTATTTCTCCTTCAAATGATCGTCCTTGCTGGCTGTGATTGAAAGCATCTGACTGTAAAAAAATTGTGCCCTGGAAAAAGACTGTTATATAAATTTGTGTAAACCCCTTGCTGTATTTAGAGGGCAGTTTTCCCTTGCTGTATTTATTTGCCAACAGATTTTTGGCATTTTGCTACTGTTCACGACTGTATGTTTGTGACTGTATATTGACATTTTTGCGATCCTTTTGTGACTGATTTATGGCCTTTCGCTACTGTTAATGACTGTATTTTCGTGACTATTATTCACGTTTTCAAGCATCTGAAACCGTATGAAATTTTGTATTTTTCACCCTTCAAAACTGCATCTGAAACCATTCGAAAATCTACGATTTTTGTGCCCTTTTTCAACTGTAAATATCGCCTGTGTTTATTTATTTTGCCCTAGAGGACTCGCCTCTGAAATTCACGATTTTCTTCAGTCTGAAACTCATGATTTCTTCAGTGTCTTTTCCTCGACTGATGTCCTAAGCATAAAACTCCTCAGCTTCATGTTTGAAGATAAATTCTTTTTTACTCATTTTTCAGATCCCTTCAAGCACCAAAGGCTCTGATACCAATGTTAGAATATGTGCACAAGGAATGAAGAGAAACCGGAATGCACACATTATCATTGTGTGTTTGTCATTTTATTATGAGAGAGATGGTTACAAAATGGTTGAAGTGGTTACAACCGTTTATTAGCTAATACATAACTAATATTAACCAACTACTAAATTATAAGTCTTATATTTTAATAGGAGTGATGACAAATCACTGCAAATTGACCTATGCTCAAGGTGTCAATGTGAACAGCTGGTGTCAATAGCAGTTTGAAGTTAAATTTTGGGGGCAGCAGTGACATGAATAGGCTGACATCGAGGGTTTGGAGTGTGATGTCGGCAAAAGCCAAATTCAAACAATAGGTGATGTCAAACAGTGCCAACCTTGGAGAACAGGTTTGTGACATCAGGATGACATCATTAGAGACCCTGCTTCATGAGTTGTGAGATGAGAGCATTCTAAAGTCTACGATAGAAGGCCTCACATCAACATTGATGTTGACATGGACATTATAAAGAGGAATCACTGCTGTGACATTTGACTTCATTAGCAATAGCTCTGGCGTCAACATTTCTAGCACAATTCAATGTGAACTCATCTTATCATGCCTTTAATTGCAGAATTTTCAAGGTGTTCCATTGGTGCACAGCCTAGGTTTGAGTTTATCTGGATACGATTTGAGTTCGAACATGATTTTGATGCAATTTTCAAGAAGAAGTGAAACAAAAATTTACAAGGAATCGTTACTATTGGATTGTCATTTGTGGCAGAGTAACAACATTTTAGATTACTGTCACTCACACTTCATCGAGTTTTCATGCACTGGCAGTGATGTTGACCAATTCTACAAAGGCGGATAGATGCAGGCATTGGAAACAAAATAGTGATTAGCCATAATAATTGGCACTAAATACTGATCGTCGCAGAATAGAAACAACTCTAATGTATGAGTGATTGTTTTTGTTTGTTAGACACGAATGGTCACATTCAGGTGTCAGCCAATTGTCCAACTAAAGTACCTAGAGTACCTAACTGTACAGTCATGTTTTGACAAAATATCAAATAGGCTTTCAACCAGATTTTGGGAGTTACCTTTTGGTTTTCTCCGAGTTGTATTGTTGTCCATTTTGGAGAACCATATACAGCACTTATTTGGATGATCTGAATAAAAATCAAGTTTCTACTCCATGCTTTTCATTGTTCTTTCTGAATATCAATTTGGTTACCTTTACCATAATACAGTTGTCACATAAGTGACTATATGCTGATAAGAAAATGAACTAATATATAGCAGAAGGATCTAATTAAAGAGTTACAGAGGAATATATTCTTTCTTGCATAATTTTAAAAAGAAAGTCGATGCCAATTCTTATAGGAGCTATTACAGGTTATAGGTAAACATAACCTTACTCGTATTATTTTAACAAAGGGAGCTGAGTTTTAGCAATCCGTTTTCTTTTGGCTCCAGTATGTGTAGATTAGAGATATAGTCAGTTTTGGTAGTTGTGCCTTGTAGAGAATATATTTTCAGTTGTATACACAATGGGTAAGGTGGATAAGAAGGAAAGATTGAAGGAGTTAAAAGGAAAAGTTATGTGCAGCAGAAGAAAATAAGAAGACTCCACCTAGAAAATGTTAACTCAAGAGGAGAAAATTCTTGACTCGAAATAAGGAATGATCTACTCATTCTAATTGAAGATAGGATTAAATAAATATAAGGAAATGTTAATTTTTCCTATGAACAACATTTAATACGAATTGGAAGCAAAGGAAAAAAATATATTACAGAATTACTGACAGATTTGAAGAAACATAAAAAGTCCCTGCATGAGAGACGGCACATTTGGAAATTGCAGCTCTAAAATAAGTTTGGATTCACATAAAAAGTAACAGATCATTTTACTAGCCCGTCATCAAATCTCCTTTTGTGTTCGGGAAAATGAAAGGAAGACTTGGAAATTACAAAAAAGAGTACCTCAAATTCCTCAATCGACGACAGAGCTTTACGTAAGGCATCATCAGTAATTGTTTCATGTAAGGCACACTCTGCTGCAACTTGTATTTCAGAAAGCTTCATTGGACCATCAAACAAAGCACGTGATGGGCTTGGACTATTTGCAATTGCAGATACCGAGTGAGTTCGAGCCATTGGACTTTTAGATATAGGGTGTGAAGGTGGAATCAGAGAAACAGTATCTGCATGTTGGCTGCAAATATATTCATAAAAAAGTGTTTTCGAGGAGCATGTTTAAAAATAAATGTCAACTGCTCATTGTATACAAGATTTAAAAAAAGACAAACAATAAATAATAAAATACTCATCGTGTGATGCATCTAGTAACTAACAGACAAAGATATGCTTTTGATTATTAGCTTAAAGTGGCATATCTTAGAACATACAACAATTAGACATCATATACCAAGCATATTCATTCATTATGTTACCTTTCCTTCAAAACATGACGACTATCAAACAATTCTGATACATTCCCAGCAGATAGTGATGCTCTCCTGCGATTTGCCTCACGAAGTAGAATCGTAGGTCCCAATGGTAAATTCTTCCTTGTTATTCCAAAAGGTTTAAACTTTTTCTCTGCAACCTGCAAAGATGATCCAAACCATATCAATGTAAACAACTATTTGAATATTGGCATAAAACATAAAGTGGTACAGATGTCACATCTTCAGAGAAAAATCATAAGGAAAACTATATTACAGGAATATGAAGCTTGTATGGTTCTGCAGGGAAAAGTGGGTAATAAAACACAATAGGCTTGACCCTCCAAATATTTAATGTGTACCTTCTCTTTCACATGCACCATTCCTTCAGAATCAGGTGGAACTGATGGCCAAACTTCCGGTTTGGGCCAGGGTAGCATGCTCAAAGCTGCACTGTTCAACAGAAGCTGACAAGTATTTATATGTTATATGGCTCATAACTAAGCACAGCATATAGCACAGTTACACTGAAATGTAGATTACCTTAACATAAAATGATGTAATGAAAACCCTCTTTTTTATAAAATAAAGAATTAGGTGGCTAATTTTGTGTCGACCTAGCTATTCTATAGGCTTGTTTTAGTAGATTTAACATTTTTCCCTAGTAAAAAAGCCAAAGTGCAAAGACACAAAGTGCTGAGAGGCTCAAAAAGCTTTAGAAAAGGCAACCTATAGTTATCAATGTGAATAACCTGAAAACATGACAAAAGAGAAGTGTAATGTGTCAACCACTACAAAAGGAAACCTTTTAAAAGCAACATTAAGCATCAAAACCTAAAATGCCCTTAAGAGAATCAAATTGTTCAAGAGACGTAAACAATATCAAATCGCATGCTATACTCCAAACTGGTATATACACTAGAAATATGTAACAAGGTAATGACCACCCATCAAAGCCACATCTAGCAGTCTCCAACAACCTCAACCCAAAAACTAAAGATTGACAGAAAGCATCGGGCCTAAGCAGCAATAAAGACGTAAACAATATCAAATTGCATGCTATACTCCAAACTGGTATATACACTAGAAATATGTAACAAGGTAATGACCACCCATCAAAGCCACATCTAGCAGTCTCCAACAACGTCAACCCAAAAACTAAAGATTGACAGAAAGCATCGGGCCTAAGCAGCAATAACATTTATTACAATAGTCCCCCAATAATGGCGTACATTGCAAGCACCTAAAGAACAAATGGTCAAGTAAGAAGCAACACGAATTTCACTGGTCTACCCCTGTTCAAGGAACAACTAAGGTGAATTTTGATGGTGCATAGCAAGAAATTTCCGGCCCTGCTACAGTTGGAGGGAATACTCCTGCATTTCAGCATTCTCTCTCAAGCTTGGGACCAACACTAAAAATCAGGCCAAAGGAGTCAGTTTGGTTGACGAGCTAAATCCGGCCCTCTCTTTTGGCCTTCTACATCTTGGAGTAGAAGGTGGTTCACAAGTTATTGTGGATGTTATGATTAAGGGAAACTGCAATATTGGAGGCTCAGTTCCATCCTCAAGAAGGCAATACCTCTAGCCTCCCATTTCAAGATCATTTCCTAGGGGCATATTTCCACAAAGACAGAACTATTGATAGCCTTGTAAACAAAAAGGTTGACAAGGTGCACTCCTTCACTCGCCACCTTCTGTCTGCATGGGAAGGCTTCGCAATATTGTCCTAGATGATGTCGATGTCAAATAATCTCATTGTGATTGAAGATATGATGCTTTTTCGATGCAAGTGCCCTTGAAAGGCCCTCATTGAAGACAACTCCTTTCGTATCTTCGGACTATAATTGTGATGTGAAGCATCGCAGGCTCCCTTACCAAGAGTGTGCCAACAATTTAGTCCATTGGGAACTTATTCTTCTTTCATGCATGCATTCCCTTTTCTTCTCTATTATTTCCTACGCAACATGTTGCTCTTCTTCTTGATTCCTTTGGTTTAGCAGCAATGGCCTTCTACAATCAGCAGGTGATAACTATTAATGAGTAGAAAGTTTCTTTCAAGATTTTCAATTTGCATGCCCAGCAGTCTATTCATGCAGTCCTTGATTATCAGGGCTGTTGGAGAGCTCCAATCTACTTCCCTCTACACCTCAGCAGGGCTACCGAGGGAAAAGAGGCTATCAATATCCTTTGTCATTTGCTGTTGGACTTATGTTCAAGAGTCATGTCTGAGATGGAGCTTGATGATTCAAATGCCATTTTGCAGGCACAGCTGCTGGTGTCAGAAGTGGGACCTGATGAGTAGAGGTCCATGGCCATGAAATATTTTTTCTTCGTGTGTTACCAAATGCATTTTTCCTTGCTAAATGCAGCACCACATTTGTTGAAATGGGAGCCCCTCCTACTTTGCCCTTTTATTCCCTCAACCCGCATGTGGATTTGCCTGATCAAAAGCACAGGTGACCTTCCTTCCTTGATGCTAAAAAGACTGCTTTGTGACAACTCTATTTTAAGGTTGAGATGTCAACAAGTTTTGTTCCAAAAGATGAAGATGGTGTTGGTGGGATGCACTTTTCTTTATGTGGGAGCGATGTAGCTCGCCCTAGGTTGTGAGTGAGGCAGGAAAGGTTATGAAGGGCGAATGTTACTCTTACAGTTGGAGTGACTAGCCTTATGTTGGGTGGGGTAACTTCTATTCACATCGGCGGTGGTACTGGCCTTGGTCATTATAATACTCCATCCAAGGCTCGTTAATGGCAGAGATCATAGATAGTTTTGGTGCATTTTTTTGGCAGAAGGTGTTACTGTCACCCATAATGGGCCCTTCTGGTTACTAGTTTTGTTTGTATTCTAGTTATTACATTAAAACCACTCCTTCGATCTTGTTGAACTTGTTTCGACTATGGTATAGATATGCCACTATTTTGGTAACTTTTTAATAATTGGTTTTATTATATCCATTGAACTGGATTTCTTATCAATGAAAAGTAGGAGGCCCATAGAACAATGATTTTAACAAGCTAAAAGAACATTTATAACAATATTTATTGTTTTGACATCCTCACCATATCTGTCAGGCCTAAAAGCAACAGTGTCCATTGCATTATCTACTAGACTACTACTATGACATCCTCGCTACAAATGATGGCCTCTCCAAGTCCACCCATTTCAACTCCCACTCCAATTCCAATGTTGCTGCCAGCCCCGAAAAGTATTATAAACACAACATGCCCAAACTGCTATCATCAACCCCATGAAAGAATGTTGACCGCCACAAAAACAAAATTGGACAGAGAACCTGATAAAACAGAAAAAAACATGCATCCACACACAAATCTAGCACAACTACAACCTACTGTGTAAATGTGTAATGTCCTTTTTTGGGGACTCACAGGAAACTATGCAAAGCTGAAGATAAACAACACTTTTCAGATTTTTAGTAGGCTATTAGTGACTGAAACAAATATGTAAAAACCCTTAACTGCTGCCAGCAAACACCCTTCTAGGGCAGCGACCCTTTTTGGGGTTTCAAACCCCCTTCAAATCAGCTTCCCTTAAGTCTCTAAAATTATTATATATCACCAGCAATCATATCATGCAAGAAAACTGATTTTTAGTGCCCTAGAATTGAAGATATGAATTTCTATAAACCCTTGTCTGCAGAGTTACTTTAAAAATTCATAACTTTACCTAGGAAGCTCCAAAATTCATGAAACTTGGGATCTTGGGGTTTAAAAATATGAAGAATGCAAATATCAACTCAACTTGCCCAAACATCCACTCAAACATGTCAAATCTAACCTACAAGCAATTCGCCCCTCTTGGAAATAATGAATTAGTGGCTCAAACATGCAAGGAAATGATTGTTTTCACCTTTAATAATTAGTATAAGTCCACCCATGCAAGAATTTGTACCATACATCCAAATCCGATAAACAAAGTATGAAACAAAACACATGCACATAACCAATTCCCTATCACAAAACAAACCTCCCCAATATGAGAACACCAGCACTTGCGGCACCATGGACAAAATACCTGCAGAGTGCTCTTAGCCACTTTCAAACAAATGGAAAACCCTATGAAATTCAAAATTGAAATAAGAAGACAAAACAAAGTTTTGTCATAATGTAAAAACTAGAAGGATTTATTTTTTTGAAAAGCAAAGTTTCAAAGATCAACTAATATGAACCCTTTGGTTAACAAAGGTTTCAATAAAACTACAGTGCAAACAACTGAAAAATTAAACAAAAAAGAATCAACCAATAACCATTTGCATCTCTCTTTCTTTTCTTTGCACTCTCTGCTTTTATGAACCATTGAATCCTTCCACATGCCCTCCAAACTCTCGCATTATATATCCACGTCTCCATTTCTTTGTAGTCTTTTCCTACATTGTCCTCTCACAACCAATGACCATATGTTTTGTTTTCCTCTATATCTTTCAACACTATAATATCCACTCTTCACAATCCGTCTCTTAACTCGTCAATGTGTTTCTCTTTCTCCTCCGTAATTTGAAGCCCAAACCAAATTCTCTGCTACTCTTTTATTTGTTATAGGTCATCCTCTTTTTGCCCCTATATGTCACCTCCACTTCCTCTTTCTCCTCGTAAGCTACAGTAATATTTCCGGCACTCCTTTCTACAACTCTATTGATCTCCTTGCGGTTCTCTCCTCTTCCTCGCGCTCCTCTCCTCTTCCTCGCATCTCCATTTCCTTCTTTCCTTGCGGATTACCTTCCTTCCTTTTCATGCACCAAGTTTGCAGGCCATTAGTTGTGACAGCCAAAACTTATGAAATTATAATCTCATGCTATACTATTTAAATGAAATTAAAACTAAGTATGAATATATAGGAAAAAATCATTAAAACATTCAAATAAATAAAAGGTTCAATCCAACTTAACAATTTCAAAAATAAGAAATAAAAATCATTTAGAAATTTTCAAAATGTAATAGAACTAAATTGAGTAAAGGTATTATTTTCAATATAGTAATACTCTAATTGGAATAAAGTAAACACTGAAAATTTAGTAAGACAACTTGAAAAATACTCACCAACAATACACAATGGCGAATATTCGCCAATAAGACTCGTCGCTTGGGCTCGCCAAATATTGGCAAATATTCGTGGAGAATATTCGCCAACACTCGGCGAGTCCAAACCCAATACTCACCAGACGCTGATAAAATGCGGAATACGCAAAAACTGCTGCAAAAACGCTGAGAAACGTTGAAAGTTGTCTTTTTAAGGCAACAAGCTCCCTCACTTCTACTCACACAACCATTGAGTGATCATTTACACAAGTTGAGATTTTATAGCAAATTCAAGAGAAAATTTAAAGAATTCCGTTTGGAGTTGAGTGTTTTTTTCAACCTTTTCAAGAATGTAAATTTGTTCTATATTATTTATATATTGTATCGAATATGATTTGCACTTTTGAATGCATTCAATTCAATTCGAATGATTTTACTTATTAACTTATACGTGTTTGTTTATCATCATTAATGAACGAAATTGCCGTAATGTATTGTTGTAAATGTGATTTTTTTTTTTAAATGAGAATTTATTCTTGTTCGTAGGATTTACAATTACAAAATTGAAATTACGGTTACATAGGGTTATAAAGCCAATTTTTAATTTTTAAATAGCTTTATAATGCTATTTTTTAATTAAATTTACAATTTTTGGCTTTCTAAATGGTTTAATAAAGTTGTTTTTAATTAAGTTTACGATTTTTTAATCTTTTAAACGTAAGATGTGCTGCAGATATTGGCATCGGGCTCAACATTTGGGTTAGTATCACTAGGCGGAACGTTCCTACAAATGCTCATACCATTGCTTGGAAGTATGGTGTATGTGGAGCAGTTCAGGGAACCGTGGTTTGCAATTTCTATAGGAAAACGTTTTCGGAGGCATCAATCACCTAAAGTATCATCTTGCATGTATTGTTTGCAGGACGTTGTGGTATGTCCCAATGTTACAGAAGAGGCAAAACGAGAGATAAAGGAAGATGTGATAGAGTGGAGGAAAAGAAACTAGAGTGGGAAAGGGTGCGTATAGCCATAAGAGAAAACATTAGACTTGGAATGGCAAAGGATGATGCGACAACGATTGTGGGCTCTACTCACGGTCCACACATACGAATATGGAAGAGGCACATTTGGTTCATTGAGTTCAAGCAATGGGATACATAGTTATTTCGTACCAAGAAACATATCTGGGGCACAACCTTTGTTGTAAAATCTTGGTTTGAAAGAAGGATGCACACGAGGAAGCAGATAAAACATGTGCGAATTTATGGTACTACAACAACCTTCCCTTCAATGTGGCGAAGAGCCCATATTGGGAGTACTTGGTGACAACATTGAAAGTCGCAAGGAAAGGGTATAAGGCATCCTCTCCAAAACACTTAAGTGAGAAATTGTTTCAAGGTGTGGTTGTAGATGTAACGTCAATCCTCAAAGATCAAAAGAAGCAATGACAAAAATATGGATGCACCATTCTTTTAGATGGATGGATAGATGGAAAGAACCACACCTTCATCAACTTTTTAGTGGCTTTAAATGGTGAGATGGTAATTTTGAAGTCAATTGATGCCTTTAACATAGTAAAAATGCAGAAAATTTGTTTTTTATGTTGGAGAAGGTTGTTTTGGAGGTGGGTATCTAGAATGTTGTAAAAGTTGTCACAGACATGATGTGGCGGCATATGTGGCGGCTTAGGATACTACCTGTTAGCATATGGATTTGCACGCATGCAAATGACATGCAACAGTGTGGGAACGAAGTCCCTCCTCAATGAAGGTGAGGCTGCCTTTATTGAAAACCAAAACTGTATTTACATCTGTACATTCAAAATTGTATGTGGGGGGTGTTTTGGAACATCAATGGAAAGAACAGTGAATGAGGGAGATAAAATGAAATGAAGGAAAGGAGTGGAATGGAATGAATTAAAAGAACATGCAAGAGTTAGGTAAAAACAGAGCCTAATATTGCACGAAGAGGAAAGATGAATAACTAACACAAATAAAACAGAGTTTGAGTTAGCTAAACAAGAATATGTAAAAGGGAACACACGTAAGCAAGTAGATAATCAGAGCTTGATCACTGTGAACTAGAACAATGATTAATAACGTTGACAATAAGATCAAAGACAATATTTGCATGCAAGATTCAAACACTAACATCTAATGAACATAAGAACATCAAATGCTATAAGAGATAATGAATGGGACACAAAGTTCATATTTCATTAACTCCAAAATGTCTTCTCAAAAGAACACAAAGTTTCTTTCTTTGAAGTAAAGCTTGCATACAAAAGTATTTTCTTCTCCTCTCTCAAAGTCACCTTTACAAATGAGCCCCTCACTTCCTTTTATAACCCAAAAGTTGGTTACAAAGTAGTTAGGGTTTAACATGATCATTAAATAAGGCACCTAAGTGACCTTTGACTTTTTCTAACCAACTTTATTAAAGACAACCAAAAATAGAAATCACTTAAGTTACCCACATTCCCGAAAACAAATAACATCCTTTTCTTAAAAATCCACTTTTTAAAATATACAATAATAACCAGTGCCTTATCCATTGAAATGGGGTCCGCCTATCTCAAGCGTATGAGAAATGGACTCTCCCACTTCGTTAGATACCAAGAAAATTAACTCCCTAAACCGCCGGTGAAATTAGGATCTGCCGCTTTTGCCAGTTGAAAGGATCTAAACCTTCCCAAAGTTTCAAACATCTTTTCTTCTTCTGGAGGTTCATTTGGTCGAAGAATAGCCTCACAAAATACCTGCAATTCAAGAATCCTACTTGGCATATCATTTAAATTAACAATTTTGGATTGAGCGTTCTCAAATACGTTCTTTAATTTAATGCACCGCTCCATTGAAACTAACGAGAAATTGTTTGCGGGAGTGTACATGTCCTTAAACAATTGTGAAAATTGCTCTTCCACTGCTCAGATGAACACCTTTGATTATGCTCATTTACGAGATTGGAAGGAATCTCAGCTATGACTTCTTGAATCAAGGAGAGTGAAGTGAAGGCTTCATTGCACATGCTCTCATAATAGATCATAGAATCCTCGAGAAGCGTCTTCCTTGATTTGAGATGCGAGACACAAAGAAAATGTGTCCTCGATGTTCAAATTCGAGAATTCCTTGATGGCTAAAACTGAGGATTCCATACTTGTCATCTCCTGCAAATTGGGTAATATCTCATCCAAATTTGATATATTAGAAACAAAAGTTTCTTTGAAAGAAAGAATTGGATCAAGATACGCACTGACATCTTCATGAAGCTTAACCGCGGTCTTGATCGTCCCTTGGCCTAAAATGAGAATCTCTAAAAGCCAAGTTTTAGTGACATGGCCTAATGTGTTTATTTCTTTTGACAAATTGAGAGTTTCTTCATCAGGGGCAGCCACTACCACAGTACTGGGAAAGTGGATGATATGGGATTTATCAAATGTTGAACATATTCCACCAATTGATTCTTTTCGGCCTTGAGCTAAGAGTTCTGAGACTTATATTTCTCAAGTCTCTTTAGCACGATATCAATTGAATCTCGAGCCATCGCCATGTCACTTTCTAATGTAGACCTCCCAAGTCCAAGTCTGGAAACTTCATAATCAGCAGGTGTCATGGCATCACGCTCCTTATCAACTTGTGGGATGGCGAGATCTGCAAATCTATTTCCGTCATTATCCACCATTATTCGAGAAAGCACCTTAGGCTTCTTTGGAATGACGTCGTTTGAAAGTTTGAAAAGGGCATCAAAATCAATGTCAATTGCCTTGACAACCCTCTTCCTTTTCTTAACCTCGGAATCAACCCAGGAAGGAGTATCATGCACTATTTCCACATACAAAATCCTAGAGCTCAAATCAATATTCTCATTGTTCTTGACATCATGAGATCCTGCTTGAATCCTATCTACAACCTCGATTTGAGGAGAAACAACCTCAATATCCACCTCCTGATTATTCGGGAGATTTTGGGAAATCCTTCATGAACTACATGCTCCGAAGTGTTTGATATTTGAACTACCTACACCTGAGTGGATGCTTGTTCGAAGCATGGTTGAGGATCATTTGCCACGAGCTTCTGAGCACTATTAACAATGTGGGTAGAAGAATCTCTACTCGAGGTAGAAAATCTTGATACACGCTCTCTTCCTTCTTCGGGGTTAGGATCTTTAGATTTTTCTCCTCGTGACACATTACTTGGCGAAGTGGATTTTGGCAACCACTCCTTTCTTGCTTGTTGTGTATGATTGGATGGTATAGAGGTTGATCGAGAAGAGGCTTTGGTTGAATGAAGGCCTCCTCGTGTTGGCAATTTTTGTGATCCTGAAGCATGATCTTGAATTGATTGTAACTTGGCAAGTTCTTTGTCGTACCAAGATATGCTTCTTTCAAGAATCGGTTGATTCTTGCTATCAAGAGAAAATTCATCTCTTTTGGTCCAATCAATTCGAGGCAACGGGTAAAAGCAACTGCATCATATGAGGGATCAATGACATCTTCATCATCATTTATGAATGAATCGAGAGGGTTCTTGATGCGAAAGGCCTTGATCTGAGCAAGTGTTAGGCGAGAAAACTCTCGTCTTCTTACTTCATGTTCGTCCGAACAGGCAGCCCAGAAATCTTCCATGGTAGGGTTATGTTGATACTTTGCTCCAAGAATCTTCTGCATATATCCATTGATATCAAACTGGGCTCTCTTCACATATGGATGGATTGTAATGAGAGCGAACTCTTTTTCCATGAGTTGTGCACTGAAAAGATTTGGACATTGGTATTCCCGATTTGGATTGGGAAATGAATTCCTGAACGGTGCTTGTCACTGAGAAGACAGATGAACTTGGAATAGTTGTCGCACAAGTTCCATTAATGCCCATCTGTCACTGACGTACTTAGGAAGCTTCCACGGAGTACCAACAAAGCCACTCACGCGAATGTAGGAAAAGGATGAAAATTGAATAAACCATGTTCCCCATTGGGAAATGACACTCATGGCTTCTTTAGAAAATCTTTCCTCTGTATTCCGATTCAGGTTCCGAATCACGCGGAAGGTGAATGCATCGTTGACTCTTCTAAAATGGTGAGAGCTATTTTTGAAACTGAGTTGCGGGTAATAATGAAAAACACTATTTGATGGCCCCATGACTCCTCTCGTTTCAAGTCCCGAAAATAGCTTTCTTCTTGCACGTGCATAATTCTGGGATACGATGTCATGTAGAAGCATCCAATTATCTTAACTTCGATCAATTGTTTGTGAAGGGTGTGCGATGATGGTGACCCAAGCCACAAACTCTTTTCTTAGCGAGGATGATACGAGATAAACTGATATATCCATGGGTGGAAAATCCTAAGAGGGTAAACCGAAAACTCGGCAGAGAGTAATCATGTCCCCGATTTCTTCCACGAACTCAACGCAGTACAATTCTTTAGGAAGCCGGTCAATTCGAGGCCTCTTGGTCACTAACCAGTTGTTATTAACCATCTTGCTCCACCTGAGAGGTTCCTCATCCCAAAATTCTTGTCTTTGTTGGCAAGTGAGTGATATCTGCATTCTCGGAAAAGTCAAATATGTCGAGCACTTCCTCAATGTGCTCTGGTGTGATTAAGAGGAAAGGCTCGCGATTATCTTTAAAAATTCCTTGTCTCTCGGGATCATAATGTTCGCTTGCAAGCGATAACTGACTCCGGACATTGCAGAGACAGAAATCCGCCGCTTGGGGTAGACCTCTATGGTAAAGCCTATCCGAGAATATGGTCTTGCCTTCAGTTTTCACCCCCTCGCAGAATTGTTGCACATTGATGTGACCTAGATTTGTATCAATGATATTGTCATACGCTGACTTAATGGAACTGGGAGGGATGATTCCTTGGAATTCATACTTGAGCGCGGATTTGTTTGATTTCTCCACTGGCTTCCTCAATCTTCCTGCAGATTTGTTAGATTTTTCGGCCATTATGAAATTCAAAAAAAAATGACTCAGTACGCAAAACAACACAAGCGGGGTCGGGTCTCAGTCTCGAAATCCCCGTCAGTGCAAGAACAATATGATTCGTTTTATTATTATTATTATTATTTAAAAACAATAATAATAATAATAAATAGTCCTGGTTACAAAAAATTATTTATTTTTTTAAATACACACACCGAGACTCGGTTTGAATTCGACTTGGGCGACAACGTTTTTTTATTTTTAAAATAAACGAAATCACCCGATTTCGATATCTCAATTTTATTTAATTTGCAGAGCCAATTCTGCCTAGTATGTGTGAAAATTGCCTGATTTAAATAGCCGCGTACTTTGAGATTCACTTCTTCCTTGCGATCGTCTGATCGATGCGTGATTGAAACTTCTTGTAAATGTGTTGATACCCCTGGAGAATGCGTGATTTCTTGTGTCGGAAATAGAAATGATTTAATCTTTGCTCAGCTGGGAAAACGTGTTCTTCTCTGCAAAATTTATTATTTTCTTTATTTCCTGGACAACTCCACCTTCTCCTTGGCAAATGCGTTTAAAACTGTTTGGGACTGTTATTTTCCAATGTGGCTGACTGTTTGTTGTTGATGGTTGCTGGAACTTTAGCGTGAAATCCTCCTTGGCAAATGCGTGGGTATTTTTACTCCAAATGTGTGGTCTCTGTTTTAACATGCACTGAATCTGGCTATCTCCTTGAGCTGAGTGAGCTGTTGCGTGGATTTCCTCCTTGGCCACGTAGGTATTCTTCTCCAAAACATGCATTGAAAATTCCTTCTCTATGCTTCAACGTGGGCTCCTCTTCAACCTCCAGCACGTGGACTGCTCTTTTTCCTTATTTTCTTTGCTTTGAAACTGTTCTTTGGCCTGCGTGATGGATTTATCTATTTCCTTTGGCTGAGCATGGTGTTATGACAGCTACATGCAACATCTTTTTAATCCTTGGGCGCTAAAAACTGACTCCTTCCACCTATGCTGCGTGGAAGCTTCTAGTTTGCTCCGGCGTGGTTACTTTGGTGGAATTTGTGATGGTTAAAATTGTTGTATTTCACACCCCTGCTGCGTTAGAAAACTCCTTCAATCTCCTCCAGCGTAGATGCGCATCAAAACAAAACAAAATGTCCCATTTTCGGACTGTTCTCCTTTTCAATGCGTAAAGATTTTCTTCCCTCTAGCTGAGCGTGGAAAATCTTTCTGGGCTGTTCCTCTGAAGAATGCGTGAAATTTTTGTTGAGGGATGTGATGCAAGTATCATTATATTCCTTCAAAAGAAATAAGAAGCAATTTGGAAAGCTTCATACGACTCTTTCCAACGAGTTTGACGCAAGGATTTGTTAAAACAACTTCCCCTTTTTCAGGGTAGTGGCATTAATTGCCAAGGGAAAAATGGGGAAAGCAACGACCAATTGCCAACGGAAATGGCAAAGCGGGTTGGCAATCCCACTCTATTTCCCGTGTGGGAAACCGGAAGATTATTTGCCTGTTTGCCAATTCATTAATTTGGCAATTGTGAAAAGAAATCCCACAAGCGGGAATTTAAAACAATTTTGCCAGGAAAGGGGAAATCCGGGCCCGGGAAGCCAATTTGGCATCCCGGCAATGGGAAGCGGAAGCTTATTTTTCCCCGCAATTAAAATAAAACTTGTCGAATGAATTTTAATTAATATTTATTTAATTAAATACTCCCAAGTTATTTAAAAATTAATTTTATCAAACAAAGAGTAATTAATTAATTAATTTTAACATAGTTTAAAGCCTGGCGGGAGTTCTCGCCCAAAATGGACGAAACGAAGACCGGAATGATCACAAAAATGAGATGGTCGTCATGAGAGTGATAAACCACGCAAAGTAACACTTTTGAAAAATTTCAAAATTTCCATTTTTTTATTTAAAATTCAATTTTGCGAAGTCAAAATTAGCTGATAACACTACCACAAGAAAGGCTTCCATCGCTCTTTTGGACCCCTTTTGCAGCCCATTGCCTTGACCTTTTTTAGAGGACATAAGCAAAATTGATTGGGTGAGGCCGATTATAGAAAATGCAAGAAATATAACTAAGTACATATACAATCACCCTTGGGTTCTCGGCTTGAAGAGATAACACACGAAAGGGAAAGAGCTTGTGTGAGCCAATGTCACAAGGTTTTGACTAATTTTGATTTGTCTGCAAAGTATTTATAATTTGTTGTCATCATTGGAGCAAATGTTTGTGAGTCAAGCATGGCTAGACTTGCAATATTCAAAAAAAGACAATGGAGAGAGGACAATAAAGATAGTTTGTGATGGCGTCTTTGCAAAAAGAGCTATAGAGATCATCAAAGTAACTTCAAACTTCAATTCAAATTTCAAGTCGATTCCTTTATTTTAATTTGTCAAATGTATTGTTACTTACTTATTTACTTTATTTGTAAGTTTATAACTTTAGAGTTCAATTTGTTTATAGGTGTCAGAGTCTAGGAAGGTTTTGTGCTTGGTTGATAGAGAGCAAACCCCGATGGAGTACATTTAAGAGAGGCCGTGGATAAGGCCAAAGAGGCCATCTAGAACTATTATAGTGGGGGTATTGCAAAATTTGGTCCTTTTTGGGAGCTAATTGATTGGAGGTGGAACAATCAACTCCACCAACCTATTCATGCAACGAAGTACTACCTCAACCACAAGTTTTTCTTCTCCAATAGCTTCACAGATGTGAACGGGGAGGTTATAGAGGGCCTCTCAACATGCATTGAGAGGATGATACCAGAGGTTGAGACGAGGGACCGCATTATTTTAAAGCTGCAAAATTACAAGCATCTTAGGGAGAGGCTCTTTTCTTTGATGTTAGTAATCCAAGGGAGAACCACGTAGCCACCAGGTAACAAAAATTAGAATGTGTACTAGGTTGCATATTTAATTTTACTAATTACTTATAAACTTTCGATTATCTTGTTTGTAGGTTCTTGGTGGGAGTATTGGGAGGAAATACCCGCATCTTCAAAAGTTAGCCCTCCAAATTTTATCTCGACCTTATAGCACTTCTGGATGTGAGCACAACTAGAGTTTGTTTGAGGCCATTCACACAAAGAAGCACAACAAGTTGAATCAAAAACGCCTCAATGACTTGGTTTTCGTGCGATAGTTTCTTCGGCTCCGCACAAGAAAGGTGGAGACCACATCACAGGAGCTTATTGATTTGGATGAGATCGATCCATACAAAGAATCTGGGTGCTGAGAAGAGGAAATCCTTGCGTTCACAGAGGAAAAGATTGCTTCTTTCAAGAGAGAAACTATGGAGGGAGAAGCACTAGTAGGGGATATTGGATTGGATGACATCTTTAGAGGTGATGTCGAACATGCAACAGAGGAACCACCACCATCTATTGCCATGGTGGAGCCGCAATTGGAGCCTTCAGGAGGAGCAAACAGCCGCATGACCAATTGTGGGGAGTAGTAGAGGCAATACACCCTCCCCAATATTTCTCTAAAACGGGGAAAATGTAAATTATTGTACATTGTCACTTGTATAAATATGCAATTTGTGATGATAATTTTCAATGACAATCATCATTAATTCATAACACTTATCGTTGGCTATTGTATTTGCATGATAATGTGATTTTATATTGTATTTGTATTCAAATCTAGTAGAAAACACTTCTCAACATTTTACAAACTCATTTGATACATTTTTAGCTAGATTTTGCATAAAATTTATGTTCTTAAAAGAAATTTGCATATTTTAAGTTGTCGAATATTTGCCAATATTCATAGAGTCTTCTGCCGAGTTGTTGCAAGTCAAATGTATTTGGGTTTTCCAAATACGAGTATGCGCAGATATAACTGAAAATACTACATTTTTCAAAAAAATCAATATTTTGTAACCTTAGTTGTGTGTGGGCATGTGTGCATGTGTGCGCGTGAGCACGAATGACATGGACCACGTACAAAAAAATTGTCATCCCAAAATCATATTTGGACTCTTTTGCAAAGAGAGTTTATTGCCGTAATGTACCAAGAATTGTATTCAAATTCCTTAGATGATCTTCCCAGTCTTGTTATAAATTAGAATATCATCAACGAAAACCAAAACAAACTTTCTCAAGTGCTCCTAGAATACTTGATTCGTGCATGACTAGAAAGTGGTCGGTGAATTTGTCAGGCCAAAAAGCATGACCAAGAACTCATAATGCCCACAGATGACACTTGAAGGTTGTTTTGTGTACATCCTCATCCCTCACATGAATCTGATGATATCCTGATCTCAAATCAATCTTTGAGAAGTACACAGCTCCATGCAACTCATTAATCAATTCATCAATCCTAGGGATAGGATACCTGTTTTTGATGGTTTTCTTGTTCAAGGCTCTATAATCAATACACATCTGCATAGTACCATCCTTCTTCACAAGGACCATTAATGACGCAAATGGGCTAGAACTAGGCCTGATATGTCCCATCTCCAAGAGTTCCTTGATGGCCTTCTCAATCTCCTCTTTGTACATTCTTGGATGGCAGTAGGGAGTAGTCATGACGGGCTTAGATCCTGGTTCCAACTCAATGATGTGCTGAAATCCTCTATCAGGTGGGAGACCTGGAGGCAAATCACTAAACACCACATTGTGCTTATTCAAGATCTCTTGAACATCAGCCTAATAAGTGCCCTACTTACCCATGGATGAATTTGTAGGAATCACTAAACAACTTGTTGCCCATGCCACTTGTCCTTTGTGGAAGGTTCTCTCCATTCTTTTAGCTATGACCACCTATGGTGATCCATTTGAGATGCCTCTAAGCACCACCTCTTTCCCTTCAACTTTAAACTTAAGCTCCATAGTCTAATAATTATGTGAAAACTCACCAAGGGAATGCAACCATTGTACACCCAACACCATATCAGTCTCTCCTAATCCCACAACGTAAAAATCATCACATACCTTATGGTCTCCCAAAGTGATGTTGAGTTGCCGAATTATTTTGGTGCAGGGACAGTAAACCCTTGGGATTGCCTCATCACCGTGAACCCCTAACGAACTGCCATCACCATTGTGATGTCTTAGCCCATGAATATTTTGCAAGGTTAAGGATAGCAAATCCATAGTATCCGCCAACTTCTTTTGCCCTTCGATAAGTCTATCAAACTTGGCCTCTTCATAACCTTTGTTGGCCATGTTAGACCCTTCAAGTGGCTGAACTGAATTCTTTGTTCCTTTCCTTTGATAGCAAATGTATTCTGTCACCTTCTTGCATGAACACCCTTCAGGCTGGCAATATCTTTTCTCTAATACCACTAAAATGTTCCTTACCAGGTTGTAACTGAAAAACAAGGGAAATGGCACAAACCCAAATCAAAGCAAACTGAAATTTATAACAGCCAACTGAATTTTTGGACAGCAATGTACAGCATTCTATAATCTTATGACAACAAAAAGAAAATTGCAATAATTCACCACCAATACCACTTTTACACCATCCAAAGCATGTAGGGAACTTTTATAAATATTTTAGAACAAGTACAAGCCAAGAAATGAGTTTTTAAACCCCAGCTGGAGTATATTTAATTAAATTTGCAACAGCAGTGAATCCACTTACAAAAATGGTCAGAAGTTGAGATTCCAAGGCCCAAACTTTGATCCATTAAATGCAACCAGCCTCAAAAATTATGAACAATCCAAATATTGATAAAGAATGAAGTGTCGTGCACTAGATATCACCAAAATCATCCACTATGCAAGTCGCTACACTAAGAGAGCGGGTTTATAATAAGTTGGAAATTGCAAGTTTCCAAAAAAATCTGAGTGTAGCTCAAGTATGACTTCCATATGAGATCGCCAATGAAGAAATGAGGGGTTTTGTCCTCAAATCAAGTGCAAAGAGGGTTTTCATCCTCAATTGAAAGAGAGCAATTTTGTGCTCCAACTCAAAGAAAATGAATTCCAAAGTAAGTGTCCCCTTTTCCAAGCCAAGCAACCCTTTTATATAGCTAAAGGTGGTGCCAAAATCAAATGGATGATCCCCCAAAGAGTGGCATCCTTGAAGAAATATAAGTTTCTTTTTTATTTTTCAAGTTGGTATTTGCACTTTTTCGAGCCAACTTGATTTTTCCAAGTCATAATTAGAAAGTTGCTTGAAAATAATATAAAGCTATAAAAGTAACTGACAATCATGACATTAAATACTTCCCTTGCTCTTTCCCTTTAAGCCCATGGGAAGTGGAATGGACCCAAGGTCTTCAAAATGAAACAGCCCAGAGATGGGGAGATTACAAAAACCACTAAAAGCCTTTCCACAAAAAGAGTAAATGGCCTTCATTCATCCCAACAATTAGTACAACTACCAATGTCTATATATATCAATTAACTGATTTCATTACTTATTCTTGAACAACAACCTCTAGCTTACCTAAACTAGACAGAGAATATGGGTAAATGCATCCATTGGGTTGCAAAAACTTAACTAGTTTGTATTTATCATTTATTTTTATAATCTTTTTGGTTTAAATTTTGTGTAGTTTTGCTTTTAAAATTACACATTATTTTTTTCGGTGTTAGAGCCCTTGGTTAGAGTTTTATGCTTGGTGGACAGGGAAAAAAATCTACAAGGAGTTATTTGTATAAGGCCGTGGACATGGCTAAGGAGGCCATAACAAATTATAATGGGAAAAATAAAAGGAAATATCAACCCATTTTGACGCATAACAGATTAGAGATAGAACAAGCAACTCCACCGACATATACATATAGCCGGCTACTACTTGAACCCCATTTTTTGTATTCCAATTCATTTAAAGGTGATGAGGAGGTTATGGATGGCCTCAACATATGCATAGAGAAGATGATACCTAACAAAAATACTAAAGACATTATTCTTGATGAACTGCAGATTTAGAAGAGTGCAAAGGGGAGGCTCCTTTCCTTGACTCCAAGCGTTCGAATGAGAAACACACAACCCGGTAAAAACGAATTGAGTCATCTATTTTTACTCGTTACTCATAGATACTAGACTTCTTTTAGTTATTGAAGCCCGGTTGACTCGAAGTTACAAATGTCACATTTGCGAAAAGAAATTCTGATGCAAAAACACCAAATCTTGTGAGGCCAACCATCCACATTGTGTCAATTGTGTATCGATGCGGGATCTTTCGAGTTTGTGCACAATCTTGTGTCAACCAAAAACACATAGTCTTAGCAAATACAGTTTTGAGCAATACCATTTCACAATTCCGCACCACTCCCGAGCAAGGCGAAAAATGATTTCATTGCCTTAGCCAATTTTTTTGATTTGCGCAAAACTATAAAAGGCGCAAAACACTACAAAAGCAGCGCAATATTATGGAAGTCCCACAAGCTTACTCATGTCATGAAATCCGGCCCATAGCCGCACAACACGAGGAATGTTGCACAAGCTTTTCCAAGGACGCAAAAGCTTGCACTAAGAGACAAAGTACTTCGCAAGACCTATCGACGCTTGTCCAAACTACCAAAGTCTATCTAGATCCACGAATGTCATTGACACATTGTTAAACCCCACCGGAAGCCGCCAAGAACTATGATTTGGCGGGACCACTCCCATTCAATCAACAAATTGGATCTGCACAAACCTAGAGCGTCTATCAACATTGCTACAGTTGTGAACATACACACATGGATCTTGATCCGTCCTAAAAGTTCGAGCAACACTTGATTCAAGCCCAATCGAACGAAGAGGTACATTTAGAGAAGATAAATGGCTAACCATGGACATTTATTAGAATATTCTTCAGGGGATCTATAACAACATTGATATCTTTACTCTCTTTCTGAGCACACATAAATTTTATATATAGAAGGGAGTTGCATAATTTTTAGGCATCTTTATTTCTAGTTTGAACCTTATTTTTGAACTAGTCTTGATTGGAAGCAATTGTCCTTGTAAGTGTGAGCCAAAGTCAAGTTTTGTAGAAGCTTAGCGAGAATCTACAAGCTTAGGACATGTCTAGAGTGGGAGTTCTTAACGAGAATCTTTGAGGAGTCTTATAGAAGACTATATGAAGTTTAATGGCAATGTGCCTAAATCTGTAATTCATTTTCCTTACAATTAATAGAAATATTGTCATTTATTTCCGGTTTAGAAGTTATGCTTAAGATCTCATCTTTTTCAAATCTACTCTAACAAGGGTTGTGTGGTGGAAGACGACTCTTCACTAGGAACTCGACCATAAATGCATCGTCTTAATATTAAATGGTAGGATCTAAGTCTTATTGAGGTTACTCAGAGTGTAGGATTTGTGAGTCATGTTGTAGAAATTGGTGTGATTATCAATCTAGGTTTTATTAGTGACCTTAGGATTTGCTGCTTTCCATACTAGGGGTGTGGGCAAAAAGGTAGTTGTGGACATCTCCATCATTGTGTTGTTAGAGAGAGGGTGTGAGGTTGCAGAAGCTTGTTGTGAGAGGATTGTGAAGAAGATAGCATGCGAGTGAGCAAAGCACCAAAATTAAGTTTGGCTGATTTGAAGAGAGGAATGCAAGCCCTCTTAGAGGTTATGGAGACTGTGCAATGAAATGGTCTTGTTGTGAATGCAAATGAGAGCAATGATGATCGCAAAGTGAGAGGACCCATGAAAACAAGAACCTTAAGAAGAACATGTAGATGCACAAGAGGACTAGCTTTTGTGAGAAATCACGAGGATTAGAAGTGAACCACACATAGGTGTTCCATGTTATCTCGGGGGCTTGGATGGAGAAGACATGATAGACCAGATTGCCAAATTTGAAAAGTATTTTGACTACAAAGATGTGGAAGATAACAAGAAGGTTAGACTTGAGAGTACAAGATGATGGGCCATGCATCCTTAGAGTGGGATCATGTGTTGAATGAGAGAGTTCAAAGAGGTAAAGAAAAGCAAAAGAAATGGGATTGAATGGAACAAAATTGAAGACTAAGTTTATGCCTATAGATTACCAATCTCATCTATTCAAGTAGTCGCGAGAACTTGTGTCGAAGGAGCTAAGTATAATGAAGTACATTGAGGATTTATATTGGCTCGACATTTGAGTTGAACATATGGAGGAGGACGCCAAACAAATTTCAAGGCATATCAATGGATTATGCATTTTTATTTAGGATGAACTCAATATGTTAGATTGAGATTAGTGGAGGAAGCCTATCACTTTGAGCTAAAGACAGAAGAGAATTTGTCTCGCACACAATAGAGCACCGAGCATGGAAAAGGGAAGTTCTGCGTGGGGTAGTAGTTTGTGTAGTGATGCCCCAAGTAACATGCAACAACGAGAAGTCAGCACCTTGCATGAGAAAATTCATGCGCAAAGAGGTGGAGGAAGACCTATGCCTAGAGGTAGAAGCCGTGTATGAGGAAGCGGAATCAGCAAAACCCATTTCTGCTATGGAGAGATTGGACATTCAAGAGTCCAAAAGCCACACAAAGCAATGGCAGCCGGAGGCATGATGCTATCAATCATGTTGGTCAGCATGAAGGCGCAAAGAGTCGTGCGTCGCCAGCAAGTACTGCAGAATATGAAGAGGGTGCTATTGAAGGCCACAAAAGAGGAGAACGTGGCCCTATAGAGAAATAAACAATTCAAAACCATTTGCAAGTTTGGAAATAAGTGTTGTAAAGTCATTGTTGATAGTGGTAGCACTAATAATCTTTTTCCTAAGGAAATGTTGGAGAAGCTTGGTCTAAAGAAGATTGTGCACCCGAAACCATACAAGGTGTCGCAGTTGTTGAAGGGGCATTAGTTACTTGTGAACAAGCAATGTAGAATGAGGAGATGAGGAGTCAAGTACAAGAGTTGTTTGACAGAGGATTGATCAGAGGATCTCTAAGCCCATGCACAGTATCTGTAGTATTGACACCAAAGAACGGAGGAGAATGGAGAATGTATAATGATTCTTGAGCCATCAAAAAGATTACAATCAAGTAAAGATTTCCATTGCAGTGCACGAATGATTTTTTGGACTGTTTGAGTGGAGTGAACTACTTCACAAGGTTTGATCTGAAGAATGGATACCGCCAGATCAGAATCAGGGAAGGAGATGAGCAGAAGACTACGTTCAAAATGCATGATGGTTGTTATGAGTGGTTGGCCATGCCATTTAGGTTAATCAACGTACCTAGCATATTCATGTGATTGATAAATGAAGTGTTCAATCCATTTATGGGTATTTTTTTCATTGTTTACTTGGATGACAATCTGATTTTTAGCAAAGCATAGCAAGAGAACTCAGTCCATTTGCAAAAAGTGTTAGAGAATTTGTGCAAAGAGAAGTTGTCGATAAACTTGAAGTTGTGTTGTTTCATGAAGGAGCTAATATACTTGAGATTTGTGATCTCATGAAGGCTGAAGATGGACCCTAAGAAAGTTCGAGCTATAGTAGATTGGGCATCACCCAAAAGTGTCATGGTGACCCGTAGCTTCAAAGGACTTGCAAGCTTATACCAAAAGTTCATCAAAGGATTTAGTGAAATTTATGCGGTGGTCACGAGAGGTGAGGTGCAAAGACAAAGGAGAGTTTCTATGGACTACATCTGCAAAGTATGCATTCCGAGAGTTGAAGAGGAAGGTCAAAGAAGAGCCAATGTTTCCTTTACCTGAATTTAACAACGTATTTCAAGTTGATTACGATACCAATGCATTGGTAATTGGTGCAATGATGAGTCAAGGAGGACTCGTCGCATATATCGTGGGATAATAACACGAGGAAGTATTTAATTCATGATCAAGAGTTTTATGACATCTCTAAAGAAGTGAAGGCATTATTTGTTGCCTAAGAAGTTTGTACTATATATGGGCCACCAAGCATTGCAATTTATTAACAGCTAATGGAAACTGAACCGGAGACATGAAATACGTTGAGTTCCTACAGAGCTACTCATTTGTCTTCAAACACAGGAGTGGGAAATCCAGCAGAGCTGAAGATGTGTTGAGCAGATGATGTGTATGTGTTGACCGAGATGTAGGCGAGTGTGATAGGGTTCGCGGGAATTAAGGAAGTTTACCCAAAGGATAATGACTTTGTGGAAGCATGGAAAGCATGCTCAAAACCAATGAGCATCACCCGCACACCTTGGTTAGACTACTTCCTACAGAAAGGATTGTTGTTCAAGGGCACATAGTTGCATGTACCGCAAGGATTAATGAGAGACAACTTGATCTGAGAGAAACATTGCAGAGGAATGTCAACGCACTTTGGAGTAGATAAGACCTTGGCACAATTGGGTCAGAGATATAATTAGCCACAGATGACTACAGTAGTGTGCAGTTATGTGCAAAGATGTAAAATTTGCCAGTTGGCAAAAGGAATGAGTCAAAATGTAGGGTTATAACCAACCACTGCTAGTATCTGAGTGGGCAAGTGAAGGAATTTGTAATTTTTACTTCAGCGCTTTGGTTATCGATTGATCTAGATCTTGCAAACTATCTCTTGTGGAATTACAATTTTGGGCTCAATTTTTAATTATGTTGTAGCTTCTTAAATGACAAAATGTTTTGGTTTTGCAACATAGCTCCTCCTTATATCTTTTAGTGTTGTCATGTGTCTGTTATACCATCCATTTGTGACTTGATCTGTCATCTTAATTATACTTATCCGTTGGGGATTTGCTTTTGATCCACTAACTTGCCTCTTCATTTTACTCAATTGTTAATTCATTCATACAAAATCTATGAGTAGGACAGCTTATTGCCTTCCTGAATTCTTTTGTTCTTTTTGCCTCTTCGCTTTTTCTTGTCTTTTGCACAATGCTCCTGGACTTATTCAATTCGTTCGGCTCCTTCAAAGTTCTTTCTTGCTTCTGTAAAGTTGGCAATTTGACTACGCGACTTTGTTGGTTGATTGATTCATCTCCCTACTCCACACACTTAACCACAAACTTATCAAATCTACAAAACTTCTAACTACCACACATTGCATGAATTTGGAAATCCTATTATAACATTTTGCAGGGAACTTATTTATTTTTCTACTTCTGCACAATCATGCTTTGTAGGCCTTTAAGTCTACTACCAGTTATTTTTCCTAGTAGAACATTTTTCCGTAGGTTCCGCAATACTATTGTACCTCATTTAGTTATATGATGGATGATATATTGTCCTTCCCATCAAATGCACAATTTTTATGGGTGCGTTGTGAACCTACTTTTACATACTATTACCAATTGATATGTTTTAAATTCCTTGGTGCTCGATTCCTATCATGCCATGCTTTTTGAATTTTCTTATGAGCTTCCTGGTTCCATTGCACAATCATTTTGTACTCTTTTCTTTTTGTCCATGTTGGCATGTGTGTCCAGCGCTCCCGTGAGTTTCGTGACATGGACTAACCGCCTCTCGTAGATCCTAACTCTGGCGATTGTAGCGAAGACTAACACCTATGGGTTTTGGTCTAACGACAATCGTGGTCCAACAAATGGTATCAGAGCGACAAGTCTCAAGTTCGAAACTCACTCGGGTAACGCTGAGGGGGAGATTGTTGGCATGTGTGTCCAGCGCTCCCGTGAGTTTCGTGACATGGACTAACCGCCTCTCGTAGATCCTAACTCGCGATTCAGAATGGAGACTAACACCTAGGGGTTTTGGTCTAACGGCAATCGTGGTCCAACGATCCCAATCCAATTAACATGTTTTCTATGGATTCTTTGTCTCCTAGCCTTGTTATTACAGCAATGCGCAAACTTGGTACAATATATTCCATTGTCACAACCACTTCTATTTCATATACTAAATGAAATGGAGTATGCCTTATCTTTGCGTTTATAATTTGTCTTGTAAGCCCATAGTATTGTTGGTATTATATCCTCTCATCATCTCTTTGAACATTGCAGATTTTTGTGAGCATCCTTTCCAAAACCTTGTTTGTTGCTTTTGCTTGCCCATTTGCTTGCGGATGGTAAGTTGTACTTTGGTGGTGCGCAATCATAAACTCTTCTGTAAGGACCTTGATTGTGTTATTGATGAAGTGAGTTCCTCTATCACTTACCAATTTTTGTGGACAATTGTATCTTGTGATAATGTTTTCATATAAAAACTTAGTGTCTCTTCTTTGCACAATTAGAGTCGTAGTTGCTTCTACCCATTTAGTAAAATAATTTGTCACAATAATTATATATAGCTTTAGATGTCCTGGATGGTGAGTGAATTGGTCCTACAAAATATATTCCCCAATGTTCAAATGGTTGCGCAATGACTAATCTTTGGGATAGTGGCATCTCATCTTTTTATTTTGTTTTCCAATCCTCTGTGGGACGCCGTGATGTTTCACAATTTGATGCACATCATGAAACATTGTTGGCCACTATTCCACTTTTGTAATATGTTTTTACAATCCACTCTCCCACAAAATGGCCACTTGTTATTCCTTTATGTGCTTCCCTAAGTATGGCTTCATTTTTGTGTTCCAAAGAAACTTTGCACAATACTTCATCTTTTCCTAATTTGTATAGGAACCCATTGATAATTGTGAATGGTAATGCCTTAACAACAAGTTGCTTTTTTTTTTTTGTATAACGATGACGTAGAACCTTGTGTGTAAAAATGTGGAATCTCTTCTACTTGTTCTAGTATTGCGATGAACCCTAAACAAGCGTGCATTTGGAGAATCTTCATTAAGTTATTTTGGTTCTTCTCTTGCGTTGATTATGCTCAAAAGATTCAGCCCTACGTGTTCTCTCCCTAGTTTGACATTGATTTTAAACTTATATTCTTGAAACAACATCAACCACCTAGAGATTCTTCCTCCCAACAAGGGCATGTTCACTACATACCACAATGTTTGATGGTCCGTAAAGAACTCAAAACATGTCGTCGAGTAAATATTGCATGGATTTCTATAATGCGAAGACCATTGCTAGTGCTTCTCTTTCTATAGTAGTATGAGTTCTTTCTACGAGTGACAACTTTCGGCTTGAAAAATGTATAGGATGATCAATACCCCTTATCCTACTCGCGCAAGGATTTCCCCTATTGTGCTCCCTAATGCATCTACATGGACATGAAATAAAGGAAAGGCCGGTTGGGCGGCCGCACACACAGATAGAGATATAAGGCTTCCGGCCCTGGCCCACCTCCCCTTTACCGGTAAGAGAGTGTGGCTGGGCCGGGCGGATCGGAACTCTATATCTTACTCGTGCTGGGCCGCTGTTCGCTGTGGCCCCCCTTTGTGTTTGGTTCGGTTGCTGGATAGAGATGGATAGAGATGGATGGCACAATAATGAGCTTTTACTTTAGGTGAGTGAGAGCATATTGGCATTTTGGTGTTCATTTACACTTAGCCCCTTTTAATATGATTGTTCTAATGCTTGCACAATATTAGCATATCCTCTAATCAATTTCCTATGGTATCAGGTATGTACCAAGAATGTGTGCACTTCAAGTGGATTTGAGGGAGGATTAAGCCTAATTATCAGCGTAATCTTTGTTTGGTCTATAAGGATGTCATCTTTGCAACTAACATGTCGAAGCAATACTCCAAAGGGCATGCAAAAGAAACTTTTATTTAAATTTAATGCAATGTGTAATGCCATGCATGTTTCTAAAATTCAATGTACCTTAGAAAGATGTTCCTCTAATAGAGAGAAACCACCCAATCATCGAGGTATACTTAAGGAAAGTCATTGATGAAATCCTTAAACGCAGATCAATACAACTCGGGAAAATATTGTGTGTGCATTCTTTAATCCAAAGCTCATTACTTTATCTGCAAAGCATCCCCATTATGTAGTAAAAGTAGTTTTGGACTGATCTTCTTGTGCAATTGGAATATCATGATAGCCACTAAATCTGTTTGTTAATAAATATACTTCATGTCTTGCTACTACCTCCAAAATCTCATTTGTGAATGGAGTAGGAAAGGGATCATTTACATGCAAACATCAATAAGTGCCCTATCGTCTCCGCAAATTCTTATTTCTCCTGTTTTCTTTGGTTGAGTGGCTACCGGACTTGCCCAATTTGATTTCTCTATGTGGCATATCAATCTTGCTTCTATCATGCAGTCTAACTCTACTTTAACCTTGGCCTTCATATTGTGGTTCAATCTATATGGACGCTTTCTAATAGGATTTGCGCCTTCCGTTAATTTTGATGTGCATTTCTCCTAGGGACAGATCTACCTCTTTTATTTCACTAAACTTGGTAGGAAAACATCCTCATAGCCGAGCAATAGCTGCAGGATTTCAGACATCTCTTGTTTTGTCTAATAATCCCCAATAGTGGCTATACTTCACCGTTCCTAAAGGTCCAATGTCGTCCACTCTTTGCGCAGTAGTTCATCACATATTTTTGCTTTCCCTTTGTCGCTGGTGTGTCCAATTATCCTTGATCCTTCCGTTTTATCTATTTTTAAATTAAGCAGCTGCTCTTCCTCTTCATTGTGGAATTCTTTTCTTGAAAGAAGTTGTTGAATATGCTCTGGTTCAAACATGCTTTTAAGTTCCATATCCTCTTCACTATCTGAGTGGTCTCCTTCTTTGCTATCTCCAACTCTATGGCATCTTTCTATCGTTTGCTTAGTACTTTTACTAGTTCTTCCATTGCTACTAGATGTGGATGTGTAATTCCTATGCATTGTTTCTTTTGGGTTTCTGAATTCAGCTTCTCCTTCCACATTTATATTCACATAACAAAGGAATGTTTTGATCTTTTGCAAGGCCACATTCACCATAGGATTGTCTTCAAATGTGAATGTCTGGATAAAGTCTTCTTGTACCAACCTCCAAGTGCGCATTTTTCTTCTCCATTCCTGGTCGAAATACCATGCCTTAGGCAACAGGGTGAGTGTTCGAAAAGATATAGACTTGCCATTGCAGTTCGATTTGTTGTGTCTTCCATACATCAATGCATCCTTGAATGTGTATCTTTGGACATTGGTTTTGCGCAGTATCTTGGCTATGCTTTAGTCAATCTAGAGGGTAGCACAAATTTTGTGTGTATCATGCATGTTTCTTCGTTCCATCCAAGATTATTTCTTTTGTGCACTTCCCACGAAGTTGATGCTATTCTTTTCAACACATAACCAATAGGCTAACTCTCATATCCTCCTAGGGTATGTGTTCCTGAAAATTAACCAAGAAAGTGTCAGATTAAAGGTGTCAAAATACTGCAGAAGTTACTTTTCGTCAACATGGACCATTCCAATCGGTCTGATTTCATGCTCCCTTTACATCCCATGGTTTAAATCCACATCTAAATCCCCACTAATTGATGAGGCTACCTCCCAAGGAATGTGACTTACTCCATTCGGCTCTGTATAATCTTGATTCGTAGCGCAAATGCATACACCCTTCCTATTTCAGACTTTGTAGGGGATCTAATTATATATTGCATATCTTCCTTCAAGAATGGGTTCTTTGTGTGTGCATTTGTAGGAATCATCCAATTATTATAATCCCCTTTCTCCTTTGCTTCTCTTGATTGTAGGGTCTCTGCTCTTTCTTGATGCTCTACTTTAAACTAGATTTCAATGTCCAGCGCTTACGAAGACAGTAGCTCTTTTGGAATGGTGGAAGGTTTTTGTTTATTCATATTGATGGGTATGCCAATAATAAAGTTCTCCATGTGTGCTTCCATTTGATTAGTGACTATATTAATTAAGAAGTTCCCACTGTAGGCCCATTTCTTCCTAATCAAAATAGGGTAGTGAGTTTCATTTGTTTTCATATCAAGAACTTCAAAACCTCCTTTCAAGCTTAGATATCCTACCTGAATTTCTACATCTTCTGATAGTCCAATTGGATCCACCCTTCCATTGCTCTGCGAAGCTTAATGTTCTAGGACTATATGCTAAGGCTGGAGCACCCATGGATTCCCATGTAGATCTTGGCATCATATTCACAGTACCTCCAAAATCAAATACTGCATCCTTCATTTCATATCCTCCTAGTCTTACATTTAATCTTGTATCTACATCCAAAGGTTTCTTAGTTGTTACATACCATATTGGTTTTAGACTGAACGACTCCATTAGTTGCGCTTTCCAACAAGGTCTTGAGTCAGTTGGAGATATTCTGCAAAATGTCTTCATTGCACAATACATTTACTATCTTCAAAAGATCCTTGAAGTGCAGAAACCACTCCTTGTTTCAAACTCCTCATCATTTTCCCATATATGTGTGCTTCAACTTCTCCTATATTCTGAGTACTTGCATCCATGTTCTAAATGGATTTCAATAATCCTTTAGCCCCTTCTAACAATTCTTTCTCCCTTTTTTTATCAGGATATCTATCACAGTACACATGCCGTATTTGGGGCTTGGTAGACATCTCCATAGACCCAAGCCTTGTTCCTTCTGATGTGATCTAGTAACAGCTTGGAGACTTGCAGTTTCTTTGGACACCTCATTGATCATTTTGACATTGCACAATTGTTGTTCCTTTCTTTGTTTATTCAATGCGGGGCAGTCTTCGATGTGGTGTTGTGCATGTACCCTACAATATGCGTAGTATACTTCCCACTCTGGATTGGAAGGACAATTTTGCCAGATGATTCAGAGTCCCCACAAAGATAACATTCACCACTTGCCTCTAGCGTCGAGTTCCCATCCTCCTTTACTAATAACCACCTTGATATCCTCCTCCTTGCACATTATATGGCCTCTACGGAGCACTCCACCCTTGATTTTGATTCTAGTATCCCCATAAGGACCTTGTTGTTGAGGGGCGCTCCATAGGGGTGATCGCTTGGGGGAAGGAGGTGCCTAGCCCAACATATTTTCCGATCAAGGCGGTGCCCAACTAGAACTTTGTTGTGGAGATTTCAAATTCCATTACACATTAGCTTGAGGGGACGAAGGGACCCATTGCACTAGGTCAAGGTGATAAAGCCAATACTATCTCTGGAACAAGTGGTTGCGCCTTTGCAGCTAATTGCATCTAGACTACAAATACATTCCTTGTTACTTCTTTCAAATCCATTAGCTCTTTGCAATCTTTGGATTCATGCATGCTGGATCTGCAGAAACTACACACTACATTTTGGGGTTGATGCACATTGCACAACATTAAATGTCATTTGTTGGTAGCATGCCCCCAACCCTATAGATTTCGCAATACTTTTTTCTCTCATTCAAAAAGAATAGTGGTTTATTTGTTTGCGCTTTTGGGAAATCGTTCTTATGATGTCTACGTCTCTCACTCTACACACCAAATGCTTAGTCTCAGTTTCTTACTTTCTTATAGTTCTTCTAGTCTTCACATTACAACATCCAACTTAGCTTCCTTCTTTTGACTAACTCCCACGCTGTCACCATAGTCTTGAAGTTTCTACACCCTTATAGCAAGCCTCTAGTGCTTTGGCCTAGGTAATTTGGTTTGCACAATTGTAAAACAGATCTTACTGTGCAGTCCCTCCACAAACCAAGAAGCTTTGTTTGCATCATTGAAATAAAATGTGTCTTGTTCATGAGATTAGAAAACCTCATATCATACACTACCATAGAATCTTCAGGCTTCTATTTGATTTCTTTTAAATCTTGAATAGTCAGCCCTACACACTTTTTCCTTTTAAATTCCTGGGAAAGAGCATCTTGCAGTTCCTTTAATGTTTTCCCACTCAAGTTCATATAATATATGAACTCTAAGGCCCTTCCTATAAATGCTCTTGTGAGCTCACACTTCTTAGTATTCTATTCAATTACTCCCTTTGCACTCCATCGCATTTCAGAGGATAGTCAGTAGTGTTCTGAGTTAGTTGACTCATTATAAGAAAGCTTGTGTATAGATTGGGAATATGAGCCATGCTTCTGCCAACACCTAGCTGACCTCTTGGAATATCATGCAATCCAATCTATGTCGAGCCACCTTTGAAGTAAGGATTTGGTTGCGCACTAGGTTAATGATTGCTTACACTTATACTCACACTTGCACTGCTAGATTTATGCTTCACCTCTTTAAAATTTGAAGATTCACTATTGAATTTTGCAGATTCCAGAAAAAATACTCTATACTTGGGACTCACAACGATATTGTTTCTACACTCTCTTCTTTCTTCTCTATTACGTAGAGAGAATATGTGCAAAGGATGTCTACTTAAGTTATGGTCATCTTTTTCCACAATCTCTTCCACACTTATGGCTACTAGAACTGTAGGTAACATTGTTTGCATTGCGTATGTTTGACAACTTTTCCCACAATTCTTGCAAAATTCCTATTTCCTCCCAATCGTTTAAACAATCCCAAGTTATCAATTCTCTATCTAGCTCAAGGGACATATATCCTAGAAGAGGGGTATTGTCATCTTTTACTGGCCTGTGCAGATCCTGTATGATCTCTTCATTGTGAACAGCTTCCTCCCGATTGCGCAATATCATGGTCTCCAAGACAACTTCTCCGGGTTGAGTTCCAACTACCTCCTAACTACTCTAATCCTCTATCCTTCACTTCCTCTCTCCTTTTATATGTCACCTATATCTTTTCCTTGGTTCCACAATTAGGGTCAATGGCTCCTTGTGCACCCTCTCTTTCACTTCTCTCCTCTTCTCTCATCTCCTCAATTCCCTTAGGAGGTTCCTTTCCTCCTTCCTCAATCTTTCTATCTACTTTCCTCCTATTGGATGTTGGTTTTATGTAATGTCCCTTTCAAGGGCTAAAACTGAAAAGAAGGAAACCACACAAACCCAAGTGAAATGAAATCTGATTTTTTATAACAGTAGCTGTAATATCCTTCAAAACCCTAGGGTGAACTGTATAAGAGCTTAGAATTCACCATACAACCATGCGTAGCTGAAAGTCCTTCAAAATGATTAATTCAAACACAACAATCAATATCAATCCAATTTGGTAACAATAGATAGAGAAAATCAGTGAATATATACTGTTGTAATTAAATTTAGGACAGCAGCAGAACAGCCACAAACCAACGCCGAAAATCATAGATAAACACCACCAAAAATCTCAAAAAAATATAGATTCCAGCCTTATAAATTATGGAAATTCATATTGTAAAATCAGATACGAAATATGTGCCCTAGAAGGCACCCAAACACCACCAAAACCTAGTCGCTCCCTCTAGGGAGAGCTCCGAAATGCATACAAAGCCTTTGTACATTCTTCCTTTGATAGCCTAGATCCAAATCCGCAAGAATTATTCAAAGATATCTTCAAATCACCCACAATGGAGGGTTTCCGTCCTCCACCAAGCCACAAGGAAGGTTTTTGTCTTCCTTGGAATGCCACACAAGAGGGGTTTCGTCCTCAAGTGGAAAGTTAATGAGCACTTTGCCCAAAAAACCAAGTATAGATAAAATGCACCAAAAGATAGGATGCAAATGAAGTCACATATCTCCTTTTATAGCTCTTGCTTGGCGCCAAAGGCCAAATAGAAGTGGACCAACCTCTTTAAGCTTCTTTTATCTTTTAATTTTCCTTTATGACTCTCCCAATCACAGCCAACCTGCTTCATAAAGGGAAACACTAAAAGAAACATTAAATCTAATAAAGAAAACTGAAATAAGAATGCAATTCCTTCCCTTGCTCAATCATGCTTCATTGCCACGGAAAGGGGATGGCAAGAAGTCCATTTTTAGGCCCTTAATTCAAAAAAAGGGGACATTACATTTTAACTTCCCCACTATAGCACACTAGAACTCCATCTATTGCACCATCTCGCTTCTCTTTGCAGTTGTATTCTTCTCTTCTCTTCTCTTTGATCGCTTTTGGACCCTTTAGAGGCCCACTTTGGGTTTAGCCCTTTCCCCTTCATCCCCCTTCTTTTAGGCCTACATCCCTTTAACACCTTCCTAACTACTCCAAGTCACATGGAATAGGCACCATGCCCTTTTGCAAAGCTAGCATTTTTACCCTGAAAGGAAGTTGTTTATTACATTTGCCTTGGAAACCAGAAATGAAACATTCTTCTACAACATCAAATGAACAAGCTATTTGCACTGTAATTTCAGTTACATATCCGTCAACAGCAGTTTGCATCTAGTGGTCTATAGCTCAAGTCCATTTAGTATCCAATTTGTGCATTTTCTCTATCTTCTCATATGTCCATTCGTACTTTTCTTTGGTTTCGTGCCTAAAGCAATAATCTTCTAGTTGACATAACCATAAGGTTAGTTGTTCTGGGAGCTCGCACCAAAAGATCTCATGAATGTCTCCATATATGTGTTCCAACCTGATTCTTTTTTAGGAATTCCTGTTATGGCTTCTTCATCTTCCGCAAAACAATTCATCTTCTCTTCTAGCAATCTTTCCACATCACGTTGTCCTAGTAAACATCTTATGACCGGTAACATAACCATTGTTAGCAGAGGTCCCTAGAATCACTCATCAAAACATGCCACAGGTTGTAGTCTAGGAGAAATGTAAACTATTCCATTTACTACGATTAACACAGTGCGCAATCATTTAGATCAAATTCTAACATATCAATGTGCAATAGCTACATATATGAGACAAATAAACGAAAGATACAAACAAGAGAAAGAGATGCAATAATAGATTGCATTCATATTACTGAACCAAAAGCATAGAACTGAAGTTAGAGTAGAGTCAAGATCAACCCTTTTGTGTAATGTACTTATATTGTTTTATGCATTTCCAGGCAACAGTTGGCTTACCAATCCTTCTTCCATTTCCTATCAAAAGAGACTTCACATTCTATACTCGTACTTAGGGAGCATTATATATCCTCTATTTTGTCCTATCTAAGCTATGCATATACCTTAGGTATTATGCAATATACAACAAATCCAAAATACATTCAAGTCAAATTTTTGACCCCTATACAATTCCAACATTGCAGAGGAGGAATCTTTACTTTGCACTTAGGGGGTAGTAGACTAGGTGGTGGAGATGATATTCAAATTAGTATATTTTGGTGTATTGATGAGTCTATGAGCAATGTAGTTTGCATACTCTTGATTAGTCTAAAACTGAGCATTGTATTCTTATTTGGTTGAGAATATTGATAGAAAATATACCTATCCATTCTCTACATTCATGCCTCATGTCTCATGTCATTTAACAGTGTTTACATGTTAATTAAGTTTGATCTATGAATTTATATATTTTTAAGTAGTGATTAAGCTGTCAAGTTCCAAGTCCAAATCAAAAATTTGGGCTCTGAAGCATGAGTTTTAAAACTACGTGTCATATTGTTAGTCTCTAACTAAATTTTCAATGGACATGACATTAGCATTGTGTAATAGAGTCTTAAGTGTTATGAAATTAAGTCACAATTGGTAAGTGTGACCTATACTGCTTAAAAAAATTGTTCCTATGGTTGGTTTCTCTTTAGTTACAGATCAGTTGATTAAAACATTATAAACTGTGCATTTCAGATTTTTGAAATGAAGAAAAATCTCTATCTCTTCTACAGGCACTTTGTTGTACACTTGTTCAATAAATACAATAAGGTTTGCATGTCCGTAAAGTTCAGCCCACTTTAAAATATATGAGAGTGACCTTGAAGAACTAATGTTTAAAAAATTACAATAGCTAAGATGAAAGTGTTCTTAGTCAAGATAAAATTAAGGATGAACACATACCTATTGCATGGACTTCTCTCAATGTTCACCCCATATCCTGTCAAGTCTGCCAGCCTCATCAACTGTAACAATTAATTTTACCCAGTCAAACGAATCTGCAAAATGTACTGGCCCATTGTCTAAACATAGAAATAAGCAGATAGAACAGAAACAAATTCATTTAACACTAAACTTTACCCCGGAATAAAAGAGTCTTTTAGCTTTCTTTCTGATAAAACCTGTAAATTCATGATCTAAATCATTTTTATAAAAGGAGTTAACTGTATTTAATAGCCCTCTCTTTACTAATAATTTTTTATACAATAACATCTAATCATACAGCAACAACAAAAAGGTACACTTGAAAAGGGAATCTGCTCTGCATACAGCAGAAGTATGATCTCCACGAACGACCCCCAAGCAACAAAACAACAGATTTACAATCTAAATAATGGCTTAGGTTTCAATTGTGACAAATTAAAACCTAAAGTTTTACACCTCGTGGAAAGGTTCGAACGGATGGATTCGGAAGCATACTACCACGATCCTGCCCAACTCAAACAAAAAGGTACGGTAGAAGATTATGTTGCTGATTTTCAAAAGATTTCAGTCATGGTAGATGATATTTCCGAAGGGAGACTCATGGTATTGTTTATAGAAGGGCTGACCGAACCCCTAAAGAGTTTAGTAAGGGCTTTTGACCCATCTTCCTTGCAAGAAACCATAAGGAAGTCCTTGGACCTCGAAGGTGCAATCCCTAGGACTGGTTTTTCATCAAAAACATGGGCGAAAAGGGGCAGATCAGACCAGCAATGGGAGGGCAGCCAAAGGGTCTTCTATCTCAGCCTAAAGTACCTATTTTGGGGCAGCCTATGAAGCCTTTTCAAGGGGCTAATAGCCAAGAAGGACGGAAGCAAGAAGAAAAGAACCAAGAGTCCAAAAGTGAGCTGAGAAGGAAGAAGCTTTGCTTCACATGTAGAGATCCGTGGTCACCCGGACATAGGTGCCTTGGAAAGGGGCAAATACACTACATAGAAGTGGTGTCCGATGATGAAGGAGAGGGCAATGAAGAGGAAAAGGTGACAGCAATTTCTGAGCTAGGAAAAGAAGGAACATCAAAGTCTGATCCAGTTATAACCAGCACTCTTACATCTCTAGAGAGTGCCCAAGCGTACCATTCCTTCCGGGTAAGAGGACACATCAATAGTCACAAAGTGGTAGTTCTCATTGATAGTGGCACTACCAATAATTTCATCAATGAAGGACTTGCAGACAAGCTGGGATTGAGGGTGAGGAGTTTTGAAGGCTTCCAAGTAACCATTGCCAATGGCACCACCATACCTTGTGTAATGCCCCCTCTTTCAAATTAATGTCAAATGAAGACTTCTTGCCATTCTCTTCCCATTGATAAGAAAGATAAGTGAACAAGGGAAGTAATTGAACTCATTTCAGTTTTCTTTTATTATTTTTAATGTTTTTATTTGGTGTTTCACTCCTTAAGGCAGGTCGGTTGGGGTTATGAGACCCCAACAAGAGATTAGAAGATAAAGTGAAGCTTAAAGAGGTAGGTCTTCACCTATTTGGTCTTTGGCGGAAACCAAGGGATATAAAAAGAAATAAACTTTTACTTATTAAAACTTATATCCACAATTAAAGCATTCAAATAACATAACACACGGTGCAACGTTGTTGTCGCCCTCAAAATCCCCCTCTTTTTGAAGTCAAGTTTTGTGAATTTTGAGTTGGTGCCTTGGAGAAATTTGTGCTTTGAAGTCGTGGGTGCTCGGTTTTAATCTCGCCCTTTCGCTTGAAAATTCTTTAGTCTTCGTAGTTTGAAGTATTTTCTATTTCCCGTCTGGATGCTTGAAAATATTTTCCTTCATTCGAATGTCGTTGTCAATCCTTCTCTTTGGTTGTGGATTGCGTCGAGCCTAGTATTGTTTGCAATTTCTCATTCCATGGAGAACAATTTGAAATTCGGGCGCAAACGGTGGGGTTTTCCCTTTCATTTTTATTTTTCCACAGTCATGAATGATAGGCGTCAAATTTTGTCCCGACGTCTGCGGATATGTGGACATCTCTGATTGGATGCGGCATGGCAGGTTTATCTTTTAAACTTGTCACTTTTGTTATTTTTGCAAAAGTGTCAAATTGGCCCCGTGGCCCGAAGGATCCTGATTGGCTGAAACAAGCGGTGGCGGAAAGGCAGCCCTTTTTGTGTTTTGATGCTTTGAAAGGTCAAAGGTGGAAAGGCGGGTCCTTTTTGTGTTTTGAGGCATTATGGTGAAAGGCGTAAAATGTAAAAAGAATGCCTAAGGCCCACAAAGGGACACATGGCCATTTTTAAGTCAAAAGCGGAGAGGCGGGTTGTCGGGACACTTTAGGAATTTTACCTTTGTTTCCAAAAGGGCGTAAAGTTATAAAGTGAAGTGCAACTCGCCGCCGCGCCAGTGAAGCCACGTGTTGATGCCTACGTTGAAAATTCAAAGCGGGAAGGCGGGCCGTCGGAGCGATTTGGGAATTTTGGTTTTATTTCCAAAAAGAGAGTTAAAAGTTATAAAATGATCCACGACTCTACTGGGTTCTTGAGCCCACATTGAAAAGTCAAAGCAGAGAGGCGGGTCGGCGGAGAACTTTGAGTTTTTGAGCTTTTCTTTGAAAAGAGTTAAAATTGTAAAAGTGAGTGCGACTCCGTCGCCACTCAAGTAAAGCCACGTGTCAAGACCGTATCAAAAGTGGATGGACAGCCAAAATGTCAAAAATGCAAAATCTCTACAAAGTCACAAAATACAAAAGGCGCCCTCAGGCCCGCTTCAGTTTAGATCTTTTCCACGTGGACGGCTCATATTTGAAGTTACAAAACAGGTTTAACGGTTGCATTACAGAGCATCATTTTTTGCTGCCATTAACACTTCTGCAAGAACCAAGAAACCGAATGTAACCGTTTTTGAGGATTATTTAATGGCTTCTCCATGTCATTATGTGTGTTGGATCTGGTACTCTGTAGATGTAATAGATTCAAAAGTAATCAATAAAAAAATTTCCCTTTCTTCCTCTGTTATTCCTTCTTTCCTTGTTCGAATTTGCGAATCATCCATCTTTGCATGATAAGAAACTTTGTGTTCTTGTTAATATGATTTCGGGAACTTTGTGTCTGTGAAATTATATCTGTTATAAACGCGAATGATTCCATTCTGCATCTCCTTTGATCAATACGTATAAGGTTATACTCTGCTATCTATATTTCCTGAAAGTATTGTTATGTTCTTCCTCTCTCATCTCCTTAGTTCTTCCATTCTTTCATATTGATGATCTTTGGGCATAAAACGTTTCAAAGTATCAGGAATCCACACTTTGAAAGTTGTACATTTGTATATAAGTTTTGTTGCTTGCTTTCAATAAGGGAACCTCTCCCATTAAAGAGGAGGGACTTGCTGTCCCTTGACTATGGTTTGTTAAAGTATAATTTAAAAACCCAACAAACACCAAATTTACGTGGAAAACCCTCTCTCGGGAAAAACCACAAAATAAGACTGCTTGGATCTACCGTCCAAATCCAGCCCAAAATTAAATGCTTTACAAATGTTCGTAGGCACCAACCTACTGGAGACACCAATCCCCAATGCCAAGCACCAACTCAACCAATTTGTGAGCACCAACCCACTGGAGACACCAATCCCCAAATTGTGAGGCACCGACCTCAACAAAATAAACTTCCACCTTTTGTAGTTGTTTCTTCAACCGAATGATGGCAATTCCACTTCTTTTCACACAAACAAATCAAATCATACTTTTAACATGGATGCTGGTCTAATTAATGAAATCAGATAGCAATACATTTCTGCTCTTCCTTCTTACTCTTTACTCAAATGATATTCTCGTTTTACTTCTCTTCTCTCTCATACTTCTCTCAAAATGAATTTCAATTATTTTCTACATTTTGATCTCAACCTTCTTACCTCCCTTATATATCTTCTCATGCCTCTTCACAAGACGGTCGTCCATTCCAAAGGGTGTGTCCCTTTTCTAAATATTAGTTAATCCTTTCAATTAAACATCAACGCCCATATGAATTGGGTCGGCCTGCTTTATTAATTATTAATCCTTTCAATTAAACATCAATGCCCATATGAATTGGGTCGGCCTGCTTTATTAATTAAATGCTCCTTTAATTAACTCTATGTCCTTTATTCAATCGCTGGTCTTCTTCATTAAATCGCTGCTCATGAACTAATGTTATATACACAAGATGAAGTTGATGGGCCCTTTGACTAAATTGTTTGTTCACAAATCAAAGCAAGTCGCTGTAATTTAACACCAAGATCATTGTCAAATACAATCAGATCGTTGTTGCACAAAATTCAAGTGCCTTTACTGCAATAGACAAAATCCAAATTGCTGTAATAATAAATCATTGGCATTTCAATTAACAAAGCTGTTATATAATGTCCAGATCATTGCTATTATATACACATGATCGTTGCACAATCTCCTTAGACATAAAAGATTCTTTGACATCAAGAACTCCTATTTTGTTCCTTCTCCTTTGTCATCAACAACTCCTTTGACATCAATGACAATATTTCCAACAATCTCCCCTTTGTCATTGATGGCAACCTTACAAAGAAATAATCATCTCTAACCAGAATACTCCCTCTTTTTGGACTTCTTCCTCTTGTTGTATTGTTCCCCATATCGTGGCAAAGGGATATACAACACAATCACAATGTATATCACCAAAATATCCATGGAGCTTAATAATGCAATGATTAGCACTCCCTTAATTCATGTTGCTGTTGGTAACTACTCTTTTGTGGCAATGTACTCCATTTAACCTTTCTTTACTTGTTCATCAACTGTTATTTGTGATTTCCTTCTTCCACTGAGGTCTTTGTTTTAATCTCACTTTCTTCTACAAACTAAAATGCATCATGAACTGCAAAAACATATACCTTCTCCTCTTTTGACTAAACAATTCTCCTTGTATCAAGCAAGACCAAATGACTTTGGTGATGTATGTCTCCATTTGCTCATCTATGTTGGCATCACATGTTTGCCATGTGCAACTAATGTTGCACTCCCCTTCTACTTCCAATTCAATCTTTTGATGCGTTCTCAAATTTACACCTTTCATTCTTTTTCTTTTCATCCTCATCTCTTGTTTTTCTTCATAGACTCTTTCCACTGTGAACATCAAGTTTTTCTTGCTTCACCATGGCTTTACCTACCAATGCACCATGTGCTTCTTGCACAAGCATAGTTTACTCTTTCTTCAGAATTTTCTGCTTTTGCTTCTTCTTCCAAACTTTTATGAATTCACCTTTGTGTTTAGCATGGGCATCCACTTTCTTGTTTTGATCTACGGAGATTACTTCTACATTGTCTTGTTATATGTCCATACTTATTGCAATTATAACATATAATATCATTTGATAAGAGAGCAAATGAATTATAGCTTCTACCTGAGAAACCATATGAATCTCTGTTTTTGTTCCATCCATACTCATTCCTCGCATGTCCTTTACAATCTACTGCTTTGTGACCAAAATGATTGCAAGCAAAACAATATCCATAAAACGATCTTTGGTACCTGATAGACTGCTTTGGAAAGAATGATCTTTTGTGGTTTCTTGTGGGAACATTATGCCACTTGTTCTTACCTTTGTTGTTTTCTTGCGGAGCATTGTTCTTTTGAGGAGCCTTATCTTCTTTCTTTGGAGGTTCAATAACTTTTGAATTCAAATCCTTCTTAGTAACCTCTTGTTTTTCCTCATACCCAAGACTCGTCTTGATGCATGGTGACCTTTGGCGATTTAGAATCTCATCTAGCACTTCGGTGCTCTTTTCAAACTTTATGTTGCTTTTCAATTTAGTATTTGTCTTCTCCAATTCCTCCTTTAGGACCACAACCTTTGATTCTAGCTTAGCACAGTTGTCTTCTTTTGTCTTCAGCTTGGATTCTCACATCTTCCTCTATCCTCTTTGCTTCTTCGATTTGAGTTTTAGACCACTGATGACTTTTTCTGACTCTTCAAGATTTTGAGTTATTTTTGTTTTTAGGTCACAAATTTCTTCTTCATATTTTTGAAGTGAATTATCTCAATTCCTTTTTCTTAAGCACTTTTATCTCACCTAAAGCACAGATGAGTTCTTCTTCAAGATCTACCTCTCCTTCATCTTCGACATCTTCTTCCTCTTCCAAGGTGTCTTTACTTGTAGAGGCATCATTTTTTATTTCTATAGTCATGAACAAAGTTTCTTCTCTGTCACTGTCTGATATGCTCTCATGGCAAGTACAATAGCTTAATTTAGATTCTTCCTTTTTAAGTTTCCTTGAAGCTTTAAAAGTTGCTTCACGCTTTGGTGGCTTCTCTGTTTCTATCCTCATTTCATACACCATGAAAATTCTATGTAACTCGTCCATTTTCAACTAGTCGGGTCTTTCCTTTCTTCAATATGAGAAAATTTCACATCAAATCTTAAGGGAAGAGACCTTAGTACTTTTTGTACAATTACTGATTCTTCAAATTTCTCCCCAAGCCCTTTGATGGTGTTGACAATCTCATCCACACCGAGAAGATAGGCTGCAACATTTTCTTTATCTTGCATTTTCAAGCTTTCAAATTGTCTTTTATGTGTTTGGAGCTTAGCCTTCTTAACTTTTTCGTCACCTTCATAGATGTTTCAAGTTTGACTCAAATTTCTTTTGCTATGTTACTGGTGCATTACCTTGACAAACTCGGATTCTAACAAGCCACATAAGATTGCATTAATTGCTTTGGCATTGTTTTCACTAGCCTTCTTTCCGGCTTGATCCGTCGGTGGAGTTTGTGGAGGTGTATATCCAATCAATATTGATTGCAAAATATCAAAGCCAAGAGCCATTAGATAGTTTCTCATTCTTATACTGCAGAATGCATAGTTTGTTCCATTAAACAACGATGCCTGTTTGTGGAGAAACCTTCATGACAAGCCATATGTGCTCCCGAGTTCTACCTTCTAGCAGTTAGGTTGTCTTTGAAGGAACCGGCTCTGATACCAATTGTTAAGCACATGCTTATACTGAGGGAGGGTGGGGGTTAATTAGTATAAGATAAAATTTTACTTATTAAAACTTATATCCACAATTAAAGCATTCAAAAGCATTCAAATAACATAACACAGTGCAACCCCAGACTTACATGGAAAACCCTCTCTCGAGAAAAACCACCAAATAAGACTGTTTGGATCCACCGTCCAAATCGAGCCTTAAAATTAAATGCTTTACAAATGTTCATAGGCACCAACCTACTAGAGACACCAATCCCCAATGCCAAGCACCAACTCAACCAATTCGTGAGCACCAACCCACTGGAGACACCAATCCCCAAATTGTGAGGCATCGACCTCAACAAAATAAACTTCCACCTTCTATAGTTGCTTCTTCAACCGAATGATGGCAATTCCGCTTCTTTTCACACAAACAGATCAGATCATACTTTCAACATGGATGCTGGTCTAATTAATGAAATCAGATAGCAATACATTTTTGCTCTTCCTTCTTACTCTTTACTCAAATGATATTCTCATTTTACTTCTGCTCTTCTCTCTCATACTTCTTCTCTCAAAATGATTTTCAATTATATTCTTCATTTTGATCTCAACCTTCTTACCTCCCTTATATATCTTCTCATGCCTCTTCACAAGAGGGTTGTCCATTCCAAAGCATGTGTCCCTTTTCTAAATATTAGTTAATCCTTTCGATTAGACATCAATACCTTTATAAAATTGGGTCGGCTTGCTTTATTATTTAGATTCTCCTTGAATTAACTCTTATGTCCTTTATTCAATCGTTAGTCTTCTTCATTAAATTGCTGCTCATTAACTAATGTTGTATACACAAGGTGAAGTCGTTGGGCCCTTAGACTAAATCGTTGGTTCACACATCAAAGCAAGTCATTGTAATTTAACACCAAGATCACTGTCAACATCTGATCACTGTCAAATACAATCAGATCGCTGTTGCACAAAATCCAAGTGCCTTTGCTGCAATACACAAAATCCAGATCGCTGCAATAATAAATCATTGGCACTTCAAGTAACAAAGTTGTTATATAATGTCCAGATCGTTGCTATTATATACACATGATCGCTGCACAATCTCCTTAGACATAAATGATTCCTTGACATCAAGAACTCCTATTTTGTGCCTTCTCCTTTGTCATCAACAACTCCTTTGACATCAATGACAATATTTCCAACATAGGCAATATTACCTAACCTTGATGAGGAGGGCCGAATCATCTTGGAGCTTTAAGGCATTATTTAGACACATACTCAACAGTTTAGGGCAAGGATCATTACCAACTATTTGATCAAGTGGAAGGATGTGACCAATGAAGATGCAACATGGCCGGATGAAGCATTCTGCAGCAATATCAGAAGTTTCCAACATTTGGGACAATGTTGCTTCAAGGAAGGGGCATGTTACGCCCCCGATTCCATGTCGTATATCGGGATAGGTATGGCCGACTGTGGCAAACATAATCTCTTATCATATCTGTTGGCTAGATTTTTCATGCATAGCTGAAAACCTAGGCGATCATGAGATAAATCTCCCTCATTTACCGGTGAGGCTCCCATGTCAAATTTGTCAATTAAAATATGGCGGTATCTATATGGGGTTTTACTTTAACTATTCAGCTCATGAACTATAGTTGTACAATTCTGCAGCAAGTAAGCAATTGTTTAAGAAAGGAAATATTTATAGAAGGAAATAATAAAACACAAGGAAGAAATAGGGAAGATGTGCAACTCAATCAATAAATAGCAGAGTTTATTGCATGCACATAGAAGAAACCAATAGATATCAACACACAGAATTATAAGCAAAGGCAACTTCAGATCTAGATTTAAAATAACACAGTTTATAAGTAGATCTGAGATTAAAAACTAGAAACACAATGCACCGTGACACAAAGTTCTCCGGAAATCTGCTCCTTTATATTCCTTTGCTTCAAGTGGCTATCAGGGGTTTCAGCACAAAGTCTGGAACATAAGAATGTGCTTAAATTTCGATGCTTTAACCCATAGGTTCTTCCTCTACTTATAACATGTAAAGGGTAAATTACAAATACGAAGCTTTTAGTTGAGCTGGCACATGTGGAAGTCGGAAAGGAAACAATCGGCAATCTCCCTCCGAATTCCTCTTTGAATGACATGCATGATTTGCAGAATCAAGATAAAACCTTCTATTTTGCACGTTTGCCACCTATCTCCAAGTAGTTGACTTCTTCAAGTAATGGCTTTTAAACCAATCACTTAAGTTTTAAAATTTAATTGATCGCTCAATTACTTTGTCGGAGGAAAGAAGAAAAAGAAGAAGAAAGAGGAAAGCTGCAGTGTTGTCCTTTTTCATATTCTGCATGCAGCTGATTCTTTTGCCTTTGATTCTCACCGGATCTGATTTGGATCTGGCCGGAGCAATTTGGATCTGGAAGCGGCTGGATCTCGAAGCGCTGGATCTGGAAGCGCTGATCTGGAGCTGGGCCGGTGCAGTAATAGAAGCGCTGGATCTCGGAAGCAAGTGACTGTGATTTGCATGCGGGTATTGTCTTTGACATGTCTTCCCTCTTATCCTTGAAGCTTTTACAGTTCTTCTCCAGTACATGCATTAGTGCAATGTTTGCTGTAAATAACTCTTTGTTTTTAATTGCATATGAGCAATTAAAAATTCTGGAAAGCACTTCGGGTGAATGCAACTTCAATGAAGGCTTCAACTAGAAGATTGGGAGAACATGCACAAGGTCCTGGAAGGAATTCTCCATGCACTAAATTCTTCACAGGCTGCATTCGAAACAAGAGGATGAATTTTTGCCGAAGCTTTTGCAATTATGAGATCTGGATCTGGATCAGTGTCTCCGATGTCAGCAAATCTAGAAGTAATGCATGATTCCGCTGAGCTTTCTTTTTCATCCCTCTTTGTCATGGTTGTATCTATCTTTGTCTGAACAATTCTTTTCCTCTTTATTCGGCCGGAATTCTTCACAACCGGTGCAGATCTGGATAATTCTTCAGATTCGGAGGATATGTTCAATGTATTGGACATTGATTTAAACTCCCTTTCTCTTATAAAAGCACCTGTAATGAATTCCTGCAATTAATTCAGACAAAGATGGCACCGGAATATGAACAGTGGATTTTAATCATAAAAATCTGCATATATCAACCCTGCTGCCCCAAAATTTGATGTTTTATTTGCATGCAAAGCAAGCATGAATTTTACCAACTTCACCTGAGCACCTGTATCACTTATGCAGACAATTATTCAGACACAAAGCAAGCTCCTTCAAACCTAGGCGCAAAATTTGGAAGCTTCCAGCATTAATTACACCTTCTTCTGAGCAAAATTCCTCTTCAAATGGGGCGCACTTTTTGTCTGGGCTGCACTTCTTTGCTGTTGAATTAATTAATTCATCCTTATGGCAGCCTTTGCTTATATAACCCTCATAATTCTTTAATTAATTAATGTCTCTCCTATTCCTAGCAATTAATTAATTAATAAGTTTTCCTCTTCAAATGAGGCGCCTATTTTGTGCATGTTCATGGCTGCCATTAAATAAATTAAATTTATTTAATTTTAGCCCTCTACTTCCAATTAACTTAAGCCTCACAGTATGCTTTGACCTCAGCCACTGAAAATAGGAATTGATAAAATCAATTAATACTTCAAATATTATTCCTCTCCCAAATGGGGCGCACTTTTTGACATGGCGCTACATTAAATAAATAATATTTATTTAATTTTAGAACTTCTAATTCTAACTTCCTTTATCCACTTTCCCTTTGTTGACTTTTCCACAAGCTCGGCGCCAAATTGGAGAAGAAATTAATTAATTTAATGCATTTAAAGCTGCCCTTCTTTCCCTAAAGGGGTTGCACTTTTGGCATGAGCAATTTCTATTTTTAAAAGTCAATTGACAATGGGATTATTTACCACTCGCAAGGCAGCTCTAAAAATCTCATGATTCACTTAAGTTGTTTGACTTTCATAATGGGATTATTTACCTGCGCAAGGGGGTAATAAAATCCCATCAATGCCTTAAGTGATTTTTCTTTTATTTCACAATGGAAATTTTTACCCTGCAAGGCAAGTAAGAAATTCCGCCGCTCCTGTTGCCTCCGATTTTCCCATTGTGACTTAAGTGTCGTTGCTTCCATGGGAAAAAGTACCTCGCAGCAGTGCAAAAATCCCACCGCCTGATGCTTCCAAAATCTCATGATTCACTTCAAACCCTCTGTTTTCAAAAATGCGGCCAGCCTGAAAAACTTTTTTTGCACGACATCGTCTTTAAGAGGCAGGACCTCCGATGGCGAATTCCTTCTAGCACAACATGCATAGGTGATCTCCGGATACTCGGGCAAAGAATCAAGCGAAACCGCAAAGGAATTGATCCAAAGAAATTTCACAGAAAAAAAAACGGAAAACACCAAAAACACAAAAGCGTTGCGGAAGTCACAAATAAAGCCCGGGATTCATTCTTGGTTAAAACCCTACTTGGTATATGGGAAAGTTGACATATACGATCACAACAGGTTAAACCGGAGCACAATTTGCCTCAAACGGGATTCAAAATAATTAAATACAAATTTCTGCAGCAAACCCCAACGACGAATATAACGAGTTTGGGTATCTCGGTATTTAGCGAAAATGGCTAATATGGCTCCCTGGGATTATCGACACATTACTGAGACACTTTACGGCAATAAAAACATAAACGACCCATTATTTTAAAAGAACAAAAATTTTAACATGGGGTAGTCTCAGATTTTAGGGTGAAATCTGGGGACACCAATATCATAAATCATTTACTTATACTGTCATATGCTTAGTAGAGGTCAACCTAGGTGGTTTACATAACATAGTTGGGTATAAATAGGAGTTAGTAACTCATAGATGATCATCATATTGAACACTTCAGTCTTATTGTATGGTTTGGAGATTGCCCCCTCCAAGTGGTTGGGTCATTCTACTTGCATACTGTGATATTTTATCTCTATTTTGGTGTCCGTTGGTGTTCTATTGTTGTTGATATTCAGATCTATCTAAGTAATTTCATTACACATCTACTGATGTCGATACATAAAAGGGAACCAGCTGATATTCAAAATACTCCAATGAAAGTACTCCTTTGAATCCCCTTTTGGTTTAGTGACTCCCACAAACCTTACACTTGCGAGCTCAATCATTGTCCTCGTCGTAATCTTGGTTTTCTTCGGAGATAGAACTTCAAGGAGATTAGAGAGAATGTCAAAACCAAGTTGGAATGCTTCACAATATTTTTCTATCTTGTGACCAAAAGCTTGCCCCTCGCTAAAAGGGCTTATCACCCATGGCGTTTGTCACTTAAACTACCAACCTGAAGAGGTCCCAACTGGAGGAGTTGCTTGCTTAGAAGATGAGTTGGTCGGAGGACGTGAGTTCACGAGGGAGAGTAAGGAGGAGGGGACTCGAGGGCCTACATTGAGCCTTGAACTTGTTTTTTTCCCTTGCTCGAACACCATGCAATGCTAAGTAGTATTATCAATGAGTACAGTGGTCCCCATGGGATCATAAGAGAGTGGAGCCCCCACAACAATGGGATCAATTTGGGAATCTGGGCCCTTTGTTGATGGAAATTTGATTCAAAAGTTAACCCACAAGATTTCTTCGGCCATTAGTTTTTATTAAGATCATCCTCATCTCCCCCTACTCCTATTTCTAACAAAAGTGGATCACGCCCGAGGCTTGAGAATTTGAAGATCTCATGGTGTGAGAAGATGTTCTTTCACCTTTGGGAGGCCTCTACCCTACTAGCCCGTCACACCCGGTGAATTCGGAGGCCTTTTGATTGAATCACCTTACTAGTCTATTCACCATAGCTTTTCTTCATTTGATGATGTTTGAGGCCTTCAAAAGGATCGATCCATAGAGGGAAGAGGTTTTCACATGATCTTCTCGAGTACATGGATTCCATAGTTTGTCCCATCATCGAATATTCCCTCTAGAAACCACATTTTCAAGTTATCCCTATATCTGTTCCAAACTCATTCAAGCATAGTCCCTCCATTGCACCATATTCATCTAAGCAATCTTCCCAATAATCCTCCTCAATGGTTGGCACACGGGCATATGAGGAGTCGAGCTCGCTTTAGATGAACCCCTTGTTGTCGAATGAAGTCGTCCTAAAATATGAAGACATTTTGAAATTAACCATATATCTGCACAATTTCCATCTGTGTTTGTTGAGGATAAACATGTGTCATGACTGAGAGTGATCGAGAATTGAACTTCAACCTTCTTCCATTGTCGACACAACTTGTGAAATATGGCCAATTCTCTACACAATTCAATCAGCAACACCTTGTCTAGAATGAAGTTGGGAAGTTGATATGGCATACTGCAGAAGCCACCCAATCAGATGTAGGAAAAATGAGGGAATCATATGAATTAACTCCCAAATTGCAATGCCAATTCAGTACCCTCAAAGGAGATGAAGGAGGCATAATTGTGCTAAAAGTTTGTATCAAAAACATTGTGAAAGCATCATTCACGCACATGAAATTATTTTCGCACCTTTCAGTGAGTGAGTTGTGGGTAGTAGTGCCAAATCCAAGCTATTTGTTCGTAGCTTCCCTTTGTTCAAAGCCTAATGTAGGATTTGAGATCAGCAATAGACCAAAATAGTTAGGTCATGTAGAATGTGCCAGTAGTTCCCAACTTTATCGATTATTTGTGAAGGGCTTCACTAATCAATACTCCCCATTCTATGAACTCAAAGCCCTTCCTAATAGTGTGAATGTCAATGAACATGAACATCCAAGGATGGAACTTTCCATCAACATATTATTGTCTACCGTCTTTAGCATTGTGATAGCATCAGGATGTCATCATTGAAGTCAGACCTGAGTACTTTCTCGAGGAACTCGGATTTTCTAGGTTTCGGGTGCTTCATCCCTTACGCATTCGTGGATTCAAAGGAGCAAGTATCGGGATTATCCCAATAAGATTCAACATTGGCTATGGTTATATCTCCATATGCTTCTCTTAACAGGATTTTGAAGGTATGCACGACGCTATCCCCATTAAATCAGGCAATTAGCACAACTATAATAATTTTCACCTCTTCGCCTTCAAGATCATAAAGTTGGTCCTAGGCTAGCACCAATTCCACACATTGTACCAAGATAGGAAAGTCAGCCACTTTCGGTGATCAACTTTTGGCCAGATGTTGCATGAAGGCAGATTTGTTGGAAGCTCGTAGTTTGGCATGAAGGTTGGCAATGTCAAAATTCCTTTCTCTCGTATCTCAAATTTCAGCAAGCCCTGTCTAAGTCTGAGGCTGAAAGCCATGGTACCGGTACTTCACTTTGTAGCATGGGGGACAAAAATTTACTTCAGCCAACACCCACAAATTTGAGAAATATAGGTCTAGAGGCAAAACCAAGGTGGACGCGAGGAAGAGGGGAACATAGTGGTGCACATCACGGTGGTTAGGGGAGTGAGAAAATCCCAAGCATGCTCGGGAGGTGTGCGTCATAGTCATTAGGGCATAGGGTCTCGAGTGCCTCATATGTGTTCAAAAACCCTCCAAATAGGATAAGGGCAATGGCAGAGAATGGACGAAAACAATGATAAGGATGGGTTGGCTGCGAAAACTCAAAAAATGGCAAAAAATTGAGTGAAACAGGTTAAACATGTGTGTAAGAAGAATGTAGTAAGTAGGCCCGACATGGTTCAGAAAGATAGGTAATTTGGAATGAGTCTAGAACAGAAATCCTTCGAGAAATACTTGTGGGTAGTAAAAGACTGTTCTAGATAGTTCGAGGGAAAGCGGCGCAACAAACAATAATAATGAGCAGAAGTTTGGTTCTTTTATAAGAGGAGATGGGAGGCAAAGGCACGTTTGGCACTTTGGGCACACTAGGCACATTTCTTCATTGGTGCGAGAAGTGGCCTCCAGATGCGTCGAGGGCACTTTTCTTTACCTTTGTGTATTTAACACTCCTAGTGCCTTTTTAATCACTACGGGGAGGGGCCTCCAAATGTGCCAAGGGCTCTTTCAAGCTTTTTTTCATTGTTTGGTGCTAGGGGAGATTTCAACATCTATTATGGAGAGGGGAGCTTAAACTCGCCAAACACATTTTGGCTTTACTTGAGCTTTTAGCACACTAGGCACCTTCAACATCCACTATCGACACTAATACTTGGACATACTTGTAGTTCTCCTAGTGCATTGTGCCAATGTGCATGCAAACTAGAACCCTTGACCTAGTGTTGCCCTTGTGCTTCCACACTAATAGCAGGCTATGCTACTTTGCTCCCATGAAACCCTTGTGTGCAAATGTCAAAAACATATTTATGCCCTCATATGTTGTGATATGCAGTATGAAGAATGTACTCTTGAATTCTTATCCTTGTATTTGGTAGATAGGTGCTTGTTAGATAATAAATGCTTAAGGTGAACTTGTATATATAGGAGTCTATCACTTTGAAATTTAAATCTTAGTGGCGCGCAAAGCTGACCATAAACATAAATTGCGAAAGACAAGAAGGTGCAAAAGAGACCCAATGGGCAGAAAGGACCCAAAACACAAAAAGAGGCTAGACCATACATCTTTGTCGGGACCATAGTAGAGTCTTGACCTATGATGCATGGTTTCGCTGCCCCCTCCCGTACCCAATACGGATACGTGCACTGGTACAATACATATACGTCTCGATTATGTCCAAGTAAGTCCGAGTACGTTTTGATGTACCCATTGGGATGGGCGGTGGGGGCTCTAAAAATTTTTTTTATTTTTATTTTGACTTGGTCAATGACCAAAAAATGAACTCTTAACTCATAAATTAATAAAATAATAAACCCGAAACTCCTCAAAAAGCTATAAAAAGGCTACTAAGAGTGGAGCTAGCGCAAGTGGCATGCAAGAATTTGATTTTGAGGAAAATCTAGATGATATATTCTAGATTTGTTTGTATTCATGTTGACATGATATTCATATATCATATGTATGGCAGCCACATTATCAATGAAATGTAAAATCTTAAGTATATTGAATGTTTTGAACATTGATCCTACTATATTTTTCAAGTTTTGTTTGTATTCATGTTGACATGATATTCGTATATCATATGTATGGCAACCAGAAATGTAAAATCTTAAGTATATTGAATGTTTTGAACATTGATCATACTATATTTTTCAAGTTTTGTATTTCTTATGGACTAAAAAATGAGTAAAATGAGTATATGTATAAAATTTATATATATATTTTAATTTTTTAATATATATGTACAAACGTATCCAAGATGTATCATACCCAGGGGTTTTTTTAAATCGACGTATCTGTGTATCGAAACCGTACCCATACCCGTATCCTGGCAACATAAGTCTTTACCAATCTGTATAGTTTTGACCCAATACAAGCAAAAGTCACATAACCAATGCAAAAGGCTAGAGATCTCTATGATTCAACATAAAAGCATGAACAAGCATCAAAAAGTCAAATAAGAAAACGGGTCAAGCTATATAAGAGTAAAATGACAAGGACTTGTGCCACTAAGACTTAGTTTCATCGTTCAAGACCAACATACATAAAGAATACAAAAACATGATGTAATAATGATATTGTGCATATTTTAGTATCTCTAGTACCAAAGCCGCTTAGGTGCCTACCTTTACCTTTTCTCCCTTTCGACACTTCAAGAGGCTTTTTAACCACTACTTGAAAGATGCTACGAACACACCAATGTCGGCCCTTTAGATATTGAGTGAGAAAGTCCACCCTCCTCAAGTATTGCATCCTCCTACACATTCTATATAGTGGTTATTCTCTCCGCAACAAGTGCAAGTAAGTTGACTTAAGTAGGGAAAACAAGCCTATGTGGAATATCATCCTCCAACATATCTTGAATGGTGGGCGCGCTGCACACATGTATTGAGGTTGATTATACCATATTCGACAAGCCTATACTAACCACCTTGCCCAATGCCTAGGGAAATTATTCATCCTTGTTTCACATCCAACATCAATACACATCTGGCAAGATAAAATTACAAAAATAATGTGATTTTTCGTTTATTGACGAATTGAGAGTTTTTATGTATTCTAGGAACATACTTAACCTTCCTAAGTGCTTTTTAAGACTATGCAAATATCCCTTCTACTGCAAGTGACTTCCCATCAAATACAACAACTGAATGAGAACAATTTGTATTTTGCAGTAAATGTTACATACCAATCCCTTCGACACGAAAAAATGTCTGGACGCACCAGAGTCAATGATCCAACAACTCACAGCACTGTCATTCAAGCATGCTGCCAGGAAAACATAGAGAGAATATGCTTCCTCGAAATCTTGTTCATTTGCAACTGCTGCCACATTTGCCTCATCTTATGACTTTTGTTGTGTTGGGAAAGATCATATTGTCACTTCCGGAAAAATCCTTTTTGATATGCCCAACCTTATGACAATAAAAGCAATTCACCTGATATATGGAAGATGATTCACCAGGAACTCATTTCCACTTCCCCTTTGACTGAGCAGTCGATGCAATCTTTGTTTGTCCAAAATTGGAGTCGATTGCTTGTGCCTACTTGTGTTCTTTTGGCAGCAAACAGGAACTAGCCTAATCAAAGGTCATGAGCATACTTTCATCCATCAAATGTAAAGCTTCCACAAAGGAATCATATGAGGGCATCAAACTGTTCAAAACAAAGGCAGCCACATTGTTGTCATCCATCTTTTTGTTCATGGCACTGAGATGGTTTTAAAGATTTTTCTTCCAAATAAGGTGTTCTGAAGGGGACCCATCCTCGTGCATCTTTTTCAAAAGCAAATTCTTTAGGTACAAAACCCCATTTTTGCCTAAGTCAAATACTTGTTCTTCAGTCTGCTCCATATCACACTTGTTTCAATGAGGTTCCAAACCTCCGGTATCAAATCAGTGACACAGACAACTTCAACAATAGCACGGTCTCCTTATGTTGCTTGTTATAAATCGCAAAATCTGCAACATGCCTTTCTTTAGTGCCAAGAATGATTTTGTTGCAGTCTATATACTATGCAATCATCAGAATTTTGTGACTCCAAACACTGTAATTCTAGTAAGTCAATTTCTTTGCCATTTTCACACAATACTAGATTTCCACACAATAAGATTCTGAATGTTGGCCATTTTCACACAATACAAATGCAACATGAAAAATGAAATACAGTCTATGTTCTGAATTTCTGACCTATGACCCGCAAATTGATGCAACAGAAAAAGGAAATACAGTCTATATTCTGAATTTGCTTATAATTTATGCAGTAAAATGGCTTTCATGTGCTGAAAATCGCATAGGCTGCTCGTGGCCAAATTGTGTGCCCTAGCACTGCAAACTCAGAGCTGCACAGAAAATACAAAAATACTTGTGTCTGTGCCCTAGCACTACAAACTTAGAACTGCAGCTTGCCAACTCGGGTCTGCTCTGGACAGTAAAATCATCCTTTTCTCACACAAACTCTTCCAAAATGATCCAGGTTTTCTTTGTAACTGCAAAAAGTCAGACGTCACATTTTCTCTATCCTCTTTCATGCTTTCACAATCTCGAGCCCTAGAAAACATGTCCTCTCTAGTCGTGAGGGTCAGAAAAAACATGATCATCTTTTATAATGAGTCAGACATGACTTTTCCCTGCAAACCTGACTTTTACAAATTGTCCAGGTCGTGAACCTAGAACAATACATATCTTAAATTCTGGGTGTAAATCAAGTGTCGTCTTTGCATTTGGAAGAAAAATTCAAATCTACTTGTTTACATAATTCTGAATTTCAGATCTGTGGTGGAAAGGTGATTTAAAAAATATGAGAGAGAAAAGAAATTGAACACTAGTTTTTATGGCATTTGATCAAGATGATGTGGAAAAACTAAGAGGCATTTGACGGCCTTAATGTTACTTTTCAGAGACTTTGAGATGAATTTGATAAATTATACTCTTTATTTACATATGAAAGAAGAATACGAAAAGGAAATAGATGTGTGGATAGATTGGGAGGATAATTGCAGGGAATGGTATGAGGAATTTTTCAGTTGGATGAGAGTAATTTATTTGAGCTTCTCTTCAAAGAACACCCCAAAATTGAAGGATAAAATTATTTTCAGCCTACTTTCAATTACTCATCCCCAATAAAGATGAAGGAAATTATTTTCATCCTATATTTGATTATTCGCCCCAATAACAATGAAGAAAATTATTTCCAGCCTACTTTTGATTTTTCGCAGTAACCAAACAAGCTCTTCTAATTGTTGTCGATGATTTTCCACAAATCTTATTTTCTCCATCAAACAGTCTTGATTGCATGTTTACGGTTGATGTTATTTTATTGGTTTATCCCTACATAGATATGTATGCTTCCTTGAGCATCAACTTCAGATTATAGTGAATGAGTTCATTATGTTCATCACAATGTTGTTGTACATGATCATCTCCAAGCAAAGAAAGAAAGAAGTGGAAGAAGATGAGGCATGGATGAGCCTCCATTTGGTCCTTGAGCTTTCGGGATATCATCTTTTGTTAAGTAAAGTAAATGAGCTAATTAAAAAAAAGTCATACTGTCATGTAGTTCTTCTCATGTTTCGAGGGCAAAACATGCTAAGGGAGATGGAATGTAATGTACCTAGAGAGATGATATTATGATGTATATTGGTGGGTGGAGATGCCAACATGTGGCACACATCCTCTTAGTGGGTATATTATATGGAGTCATATGGGTAACTTGTGGTATTTATTATATTGGGCAATGAATCAACCTACATTGGGATTAGTGATATACCCATCTATTATTGTAAGAGGGTCTATATAAGGAGAGGAATATCATTGTGTAAGACATCAAGGAGAAATATTGTAATTGGAGTGTATGCTCTAATAAGGAGGTTGCCCCCTCAAAGAGGCCTGCAATAGTGGAATAATTCCAATTTCCTTCCATCCAAAATAAGGTATATTGTATACTATTTCCCTACCTTAAGGGTATTTCTAAATATAATTCATATTAGAGCATTTGCCCCACACATCTCTTATGTTATGCCATCTACATATTTTCAGCATACTATTAAATGTATTTCTTAAATTGTATGTAAGATTCTTAGCAACTATATACTAAATTAACCCAAGTACCCGATAAGCTGCCTACAATATCCCCTCAGCCAAAAGAAAAATAGACTGGCTCTTTGATTCTACTCCACGTAAGGAGTGGGAAAGTGCTAAGGTTATTGCTGCATATGATCCACCACAACCATGGCTAATTCATCTGTCAAACTGATTGTCTACTTGAGGATGTGTGTTAGGTGGCTCTTCACGGTGCCTTCTCATTGCTTTTCCAGTCACTATTTAGCTTGTTATCATTGGGATCCTATATATTTTGAAGCAGTTCCAACACTTCTTCAATCCCATCTAAATACAGCATGAGGTTGACTACTTGTGGCATGGTAAACTGAAAATTTGTGGTTACTGGAGTTTTTATATTTATCATTTTCATCTTTAATTCCATATTTTTCCGAATCTGACAAAGGCAATGACTTCTATAGATTTTCTACTCCAATTTCCAGGTCCTTGTGTAAATCAACTGCTTATTGTGACCCATTCAATCCCCCAATAGTGTTTTCTGCATCCAGCTTGGCCTACTCTAATTCTGCAACTTGTTTCACATTTTCCACTTTCAATTCTAACTTTACTTTTTCTTCGTTCAGTTTGTTATTTGCTTCCTACTCTAATGATTTCTGCCAAGACAATTCCATTATTTATGGTCCAGCCACATTGTACACTTTGGCCATCTTTTCATTTTCACAATGTGGTGTAGTGAGAGAAGAAATATCTTGGGAGTTTAGTCAACACCTCTGCTGTTGATTCTACTAGTTCTTCAATAATGCTGCTGATCTTTCCTCAAAACCCTATGTATATCCCCAAATGTAACCACTCAATGAGATATCCTCCTATCCATATTTCCCTGCTTTAACTGCAGCTGTTAACACTATCATAAACTTCAATAATGAAGTTGACCTTTTCTCAAAACCCTATGTAAGTTTCACCACAAATATAACCAATTCATTTTTATCCTCCTATCCATATTTCCCTGCTTCAACTGCAGTTCTCATCTCACAGTTGAATTCACAAAATCCTCAATAGTTTCCTGCAATGGTTCATTTTTGTCTCTTTGGTAGACAGGTGATATCAGATCCTCTTCTTCATCATGCCCTGCTTGCTCATATATTATATCAGCTAAATTGGGTATGTCTTAAGTCAAAATCATCAATATCTCCCTCTACATCATAAATCACCATCACCAATGAGTTTGGGACAGACCCTTCCACCTTTATTTCATCATCCAGATTTGAAAATTGTTCACAACAGTTCTTTTCTTCAACATCCAAGGCTTCTTTTGGCACATATGCAGGCTTGGACGGTTTACACATATCTAAGCAAGGGAGTTCAACAACTGCGATGTCCCTTTCTAGGGCTTAAACCAAAAATAAGGGTTTGGCCACAAACCCTAAGAATCAGATCTGAAAATACACCAACACCCAACTGAAAATAATCTGATTTTTATAACAGCAGATCCAACAATATTAGAAACCCTAGCAATGAACTGGAAATTACACTTTTAGGGTATCAAAATCAGCTTAGAACATTAATTAATATCCCTCTAGGGCAGCGAATTGTACCAGCACTTAGGAACAATCATTCACATGCAATATGGACTGAAAATTAACATAGAAATATCCCAAATACTCAATAAATCCAACAAGATGAAATCTGGAGCAAATATGTATTTTATAAATTTATTTCAAGTGCAAATACAATTGAAACTTCTAAAATTCATAACTCCATCAATACTTGGAGTTTCAACACAAACCAATGCTCAAAATGATCTTGAAGAGACCAGCTATCCAATGAAAGTGAAATCACAATTTTCCAACCATGAAAACCCACTGAAAAGTGATCCCAAAATCTCCAAATGGGTAGATCAAGCTGGAAATGAATGTGGCAGCCCCCAAAAGCGTGCCCTAGCTGAAGTAGGAGTGCCCTAAGCACGGATAAACACCTTGTTGTTCCAAAAATCTGCCAATTAAGTCCACTTGTGACTCCCGTATGAAGCCACCAATGCAACAAATGAGGGTTTCCGTCCCCAAGTGTTGTGACTATTGAGGGTTTCATCCCCAATAGGATCCAATGAGGGTTTTCATCCTCAAAGTTTAGCCACACCAAAGGTCTTTGTCTTCAGTGGAGAGTAGGGCACGCCATGCACAAACCCAAGATATCAATCTTTGAAATAAACATGCATAACCTTTCTTAGGCCATTCGATCCACCTTTATATCCTCCTTTTTGGCGCCAAGGATGAATTAGAAGCCCAATGCACTTTTTAATCTTCCCTTAAGAAGACCAACCTCATAAGAGTATTTAAAAATAATAATATGAAGTTGTCCCAAAATAAGAATTGATTGGGCCCAACTCAAAATATTATTAACTATTTTTAATTTTAAAAAGTCAACAACACAAAGAACTTACTTCTTGATTACGATGGAGTTGTTTCTAGACTAGTTGCAAATGCCTTAAAAGTCGATTTCGTTGTTGGCAATGGCATAACCCTTACTTCCGCTAGTCGCATCGCCTCCATCCTTTTTGCCTCGAGTGTCATCCTCCCTTCTAGATTACACTTTAAATAAGCATTCTCTTGCCTAGTTTTTTTAAAGCGTTATTAAATTTTGTTGGCCCTTGAACCGGCTCAACAACCTTAACATGGAGAGAACTGAGTCTGTTTCTTGTTCATAACCGGGTAATATATCTATATCCGCAACTGAGTATATAGGAAATACATAAACTGGCATTGGGGCCCAATTTAAACCTCACCAAGTATTAACTTTGGTGGCTTCAAACTCTGTCCAATTGTACCACATGCCCTTGAAATATCTTGCATATACTTCAAACACCAAATGGCATCTCATAGTTCCTTTTCAAATGAAACTCTGCAGCATATAAGTCTCACCTGAAAACATTTTCGCAAGAAAATTCATTGCCCTAAAATTGTTTTAATCTACACAGCATGCATGATTGAAAGAACAACAAAGAATATCGTACCTTTGAGAGAAGATGATGCTCAACATTCCATATTTTTCCATTAAAAGAATAAAATAAAGTCAGAATTGGACCAAAAATGTTTTTTGGACCAAAAGTTAGGTTCAGATTGAACCTTTCATCTCAGCGCTGATAACTATGGTTTCAGCCCTCTTTGTTATATCGTAAGGAGGAAGTTCAAGCCCTTCCAAGAGTAGAAGACTTTACAGCTGAGAATTTCAGAGAGGTGGAAGAGGACTCCATACTTCGACACAAGACCAAGCCTGCCAAAAGAAGTGAACATGAGAACTAAGTTGTTTGCCTAAGGGATTCGTGGTTGTCTAGGAAAATCATGAAGGAGTTGTTTCCTCGTCTATTCCTCACATGGAGTTTTTGGGGACCAAAATCCTCTTCATATGGGACATATAATTTAGAAGGATCTGTAAATATAGAAATATCTTGTATATATGTTGTAAATAGTCACAATGTACATAGTCTTCCATGTTACATCGAGCGTGCCTCAAAGAGTACATAAAAAGACAAAAGATGAGGCAAATAAAGAGTCATTTGTGTCTCTTTTAGCGATTTCTCTTGGCATCCAAGGTATAAGAGGAAGATTAAATCATTGGTGTCCCTTAACCTCCTAATTCATGCTAAATCTATAATAAGAGGCCTGATTTCATGTTCTCGCACTTCAGAGCAGAGAGGAATTGCAAAGAAGAGAGCAACAAACATTGTCGGAGGTATACGAAGGCATTCCAAAGTGAATCGCAGTTGTACTTGCCTGCATATGAGGCATAGTCCAATCATATCTTGCTTCTTTGAACTCATTGAATCCATAAGGCCCTATTGGTATGTTGGTTTTCCCCACACTAGCATATCTAATGTAAATAACATGTCATTTCATCTGAATAATTTGTGATTTCTGTATCTTTTTATAAATTTTGAGTTTGTTTCGATTGTTGTATTGATTCTTCCATTTTTGTAACACTTCTGACCAAAATTCTTGAAGCAGATGATTAATCATGAGCTGTAAAAATCAGTGAAATGCTTCCAGCAGATGTATTTTTACATTTCGTTATTGGACATGCATGTACTTCCTAAATTCCTGAACTGTATTAAGGATGACATATACAAACAAAAGGAACAAACATTGCCATAGCTGGAAATTCAAAAATTATACAGAGATGTAATTCTGGACCAAAATGTACCTTAACACGGCTAAGAGAATGCAAATCTCCCTGCACTCTATAGAATTCCTTCTCAGAATCAGGAGTCACCAACCGAGAGTCAAATTGGCTCATAGTGGCCTTGACTAAAGATAAGCATGCAGTAATCACCCAAACTTCCCTCAAACAAAATGGTAAGTTGCGCTGTGGCAACAATTCCACAATTTCAAAAACAGTCAAAGATCAAATAGACATTGAAATATAGATTATGGTACTAATCCTTAATTTTGCAACTCAACAGTAGAATCAAATCAAATTAATTAGATAATTTACAGTTTTTTCCATATTTAAGAATTGAATGCACCATGATGTGAAAAAATTATAGTCAGTAATTACTTTGAGAACTGAAGAAACAGAAACTTGTACCTCATGTAGTGACAAAGTTTTTGAGAATGAAATGATGAATCGGTAACCCCTAGAAGCAACATCCACTGAACGATTCAATTTGAATAACAGCTGGGTTGTAAAGAATATATAGTTAGATCACGTAAAGATAATTAAGCTGTTAAGCTATCGAGTTAAAAAGCGCAGAGTGACATACAATCAAACATTTAAATCCATACTAAATCTCATAAACCAGCGTATTTCATAATCATTATCCATGATTTCACTATCCTACTACATAGTGTAAATTCAAAACATGAACAATAGCATACATCAGAACAAGGATAGCACTACGAAAAGACGTTATAATTAACAATTGGGTAATTCTCCATTAAAAACAAAAGATAGGTAGCAAAAAGAGTACGCATAAGAGCTTACTCAAACTTTATTCCTGGATAGCATAAGACTTGGCGGATTTCTAAACTACAAAACAATATTACACAGTGAATCAAGAAAATTAGAGAGAGAATGCCAACTAAATAAAGAGGATATGTCTGTATGTATGTATGTATGTATGTATGTATGTATGTATATGAATATGTGATAAGAAAAAGAAATAGCATAAAACGCACATAGAAAACAATAATCATGAAAAAAACAAAGGGAACATTATTGTCAGTGTACAAATCCATAAAACAAAATGAACTGATGCAAGTCAAAAAAGGGGTTGTAATAAAAATAAGCAAGTCAATGTTAACCAACTTAATGCGGTCTATCACGTGATCTGTAATTTATGGAAGGATGTAGTTGTTACCAGTTTTTAAACATCCTTCTAAACTGTACATGTTGAATGATAAAAACAAATTTATCACATCTGCAATCATAAGATTATGAAATATCCCCTTATTTGAAGAAATTGCCACCACTTTCTCTTCTTCTTGGGATCCCTTTTAGTATGGATGCCAGAATTCTACCCGAATGTTAAAACTACTAGAGGATAACCTATGACAAGAGACACAACACAAGATAAAAATTAGAAAAAGGTGTGAATGACATCACCATTTTCTATGTATGGCTTCATTATGTAATCACCATTACAATTATTACGAAATTTCTGAAGTTTTGACTATAAACATGGCTTATTTCTCTAAGTGGCTAACCTGAAACTCATGACAGCATTTAGAGCTGTAGTGCTAACCAGGAAAGCCTATGCCATGTAAGCCTAAAAACCCTCATTTGATACATGTAAATACTGATTATTCAATGGCATTAAAGGCGCAAGGAAAAATAAAACTTCTCTCCCTTTTGACTATCATGGACTTCAAGACGGAATAGAGCATTTGTAGAAAGATCGTACTTCAAGTTCTGAGTCTTTGACATCAACAAAATTATTAGACACAACATTGACTTGCCCCAAGTTGATCAGCACTGTTTGATCAACAGTTGATTGCTATTTTGACTGAATCTGCTGTTGTTTGACTGAAATGTGTTGCTAATGAAAGGCTGCCAGTCATTCATCATTGACTTCTTGTCAGCTGCAAAGTCTGAAAGTTTTAGGAAGATAACTTTTGACCCAGTTAGACTGCAGTACCTTGCTATGACTAAGAATTGTATGCTATTTAACTGTTGTACCATAATCGACCAGGGAATTAACAGTTTGATTGTAAGCTTTAACTGGTTTACTAGATCAGCTGAAATTTGACTGTCTTAATGTGAATCCCCTATCGTCATTAATGATCTTAGTGTTAGGATATTTAGTATAATGTTCATAAATGTAAGCCAACTACTTATTATTATAAAAGTACATTGACATAACAAATAAATGCACAATAAAATAACATAACTATAAAAGTCACTAATAAAGGAGGGTGCATTAGTTAACCTTACAACTAAAAACTAGTTTCCCTATGTATTCAACCATTCCATTTCTGATTTGAAAAATTCTTTCCAGTTCCGAGTTTTCTTCTCTCTGTTTTTCTCTCGTGATATTAGAGCTATATAGGTGTGTGACAATTTTGGGAACATTAGGAGAGATGTAGCAGAGGAATTGTATGGTCAAATTTTCAAGGACTAGACCTGCAATTAATATCAATACACTAGGAGTCAGATAAAGCAAAAACTAATACAAATTCCAAGGTGTTTCATGGAGTCTGGAGGCAGAGTTTCAAGTGTTTGTGTGCAGTATTTCTCGCACACTTTCTGATGACATATTTAAAATTTTCACAAAGTGCACGGAAAAAACATTGAAATTTATTTTTTTATTTTTTTCCCCAAAAAGGTCAGTTTTTTGAAGATTTTACAATTTTCAATTTTTGTATATTTTGGCACATACTTTTAAGGCAGTGCTGGGAAGTTTTATCTGAGCAGATCGTCATTAAATATCTGCATAAATTGGTGAGTTTCACTTCACATATTAAAAATAAAATAAAAAAGATTTGGACCTTTGGTGATTTATAAAATTTAAATATAGAAGTCTGGTATTCAATAAGTCTTGGTTAGTCTCAGTGTTTGGTGGTTATTGCTGGTTATGCTGGTGGCAAATCTGAATAACCTTATCGTGTCGGACTACCAAAGCTTTAAAGGTCAAAATTTCACCATTTGGAAGAATAGGATGTTCAGCGTGTTCGTGCAAACTGAGTTGGATGGTGATATCAATAAAGAATTGCCTAAGAATCAAGCAAAGAGACTGCAATAAATCAAGATAAGGACTTTGTTAGAAAGAATAGGGAGGCTTTGATGATGTTAATTTTATTTGTTAATGATGGAATGTTGGCTTTAGCATTAGGTTTCAAATATGTTGCAGAGGTGTACAAAAAAATAAAAAATATAAGTATTTTAGTTTTTGCATTTTCAAGGGCATGTGACTCAAGAAATTTGATGTTTTTACTCAAGATGCAAGAAGCGGGCTCTCTTAAACAACAATTGTAGAAGTTTAAAGACCAACCAAAATTCAAATGATGAAGAATTAGTTATTAAAAAAATCTTTTTAACCTTTCTCTTTCATTTAGTACATTTGTTGAAACTTTCATTAAAATAACTACAAAAGATAATATGAATTTTGCTAAACTGTATACCAGAATATTGCATAAGGGCAGTTCGAATAGGAAGTTTGGTTGAAAGGAATCAATCTCAAAGAGTGCTTTGCACACGAAATCAAAGGGGAAAAAGCACAATCAACAATTTTCTTCAGAATCTTCAACCACGTCAGGAAATAACACATCTCAGCCAAATAATAGGTGTTATTGTTGTGGAAGGAATGGTCATACAACGACATTGTACGAATAGGTTGCCATGGTCAGAGAAAAAGAGGGAAGAAAGATGGGCTAATTTAGTTGATGAAGAATTGCCTTAACAATGTCCCAATGCAATCATTCAGGAAGGGACATTTGGATCTTTTATTCAAGTTTCGGTAGTCATCTGCGTCACTAGCATGACTGGTTTCAGATTTTGTTGAAGACTCAAGCAGAGCAAGTTCTATGACACTTGGTGATGGCAGGTCACACATTGTACCGGGCCATGGAGATGCCAAGATTGGCTTCAATGAGGATAAGAAGTTCACATTCCAAAATGTCATTTATGTTCTTAATTGACTAAGAATATGTTGTTTATTAGTCAAATCAATAGTTATGGGAACTTAGAGGTTGTATTTTTGGATAGTAAGTATCTAATAAAGGAAAAGAGTATTGATAAAGTCCTTGCTAAGGGGATTAGAGAGAAGAGTCCTTATAGATTTGAGGTTGCTAGCACATTAGAGGTTTATGCTATCTCTGCATCCAATTTGGAGTTTGGAGTTTAGCACCAAAGGTATGGACAACAGTCACAGCACAATGGAATGAGAATCTGTCTCTTTACAAATGAAAAACATTATGGCTACTGGTTTTCCATCAGTTCAGGTATGTTTAGCCTATTTCAAGGAAAAACATAGTAGGAAACTATTCCCAAAGGAAATGGCATGGAGGGCCACTTATTGTCTCCACTTAGTGCTTACATATGTTTGTGGTCTAATGAAGGTAAAAACATCTACCAAATCAGTGCAGATAAAATCTATATCCGGCACTTTATTATGATGTCCCTTAATTGGGAAAATTAGAAAAATATGAAAATTCACAAAAACCCTTACCGCTGGAAATAAAATACTAGAATTACCCTCAATTTCTGAATTTCTAAACAACACAATTTATGGCAGCAACCCAGAATTTTATTTTATTTTATTTGCAAACAGCCAGGTACAATTTAGAGAATTTTTCCATGTTGAAACCCTAGCTGGATTTACAATTTATTTTACAGAAATAGAAGCCCTAGCTAATTAACTGAAAACCACACAAAAACCAACCCAAAAGATGCCCTAGATGTCAGATGGCGAACAGCTGAAATTCCCAAGGGTGGCATCCAAGCTGGAAAAGGTTGAAAATGATGACGTCAGCCCTAGAAAGCCCCTCAAAATGTGACATCATCTTTCAAGGAGGATTTCCAACCAACAAAAATTGTAACCTAGTTGATTCGGCAAATCTAATCTCACCGATGATGCCCTGATTTATCCATAAACGCTGAAATTGACTTATTGAAGCCCAATTGCAATCCCTGATTGGAACCACCTCACAAGACCGGAGGGTTTCCATCCCCAAGTCTCAATCCACCAAAGGGTTTTTCGTCCTATAATGTTGAAAGCTGAGTCAAATGCTCAAACTTCACAAGATGAAAAGGTTAATGGCCAAATAAAACGCTTTCCAAATGAGCCCAAAAGTCCTATGATTTTCCTTTCACTTTTTCCAATGAAAAGCCCCCAAAAGCAATGTCCCATCTTTTAATTTGATGTTGACTTGCTTTATATTAAAAGTCACCTTTATTTTTTAATAATAAAACATAAGTTGCCTTTTATAATATAACATAAAGTTACTTTTGGCCAACTTAGTTAAATTATTAATTTTATTCCCTTTTACCACCCCATTAGCCTACGGGAAATAATGGATAGGCTAAGGGTCTTCTAGCTGAATTATTTTTGAGAAGGGGACATGACAGTCCGCCCCTCCCAAAATTGCTTGCCCTCAAGCAATTGCAAGTTAGGATGCTCCAAAATTTCTGCACCTTCCCATGTGGCATCCTCAACTGGTAGATCCTTCCAACATACCAGATATTCCACTATGCTCATGTTCCTTAGCTTCTTTTCTCTAACATCTATGATAGCTTCTGGAACCAAAATCAACTTGCCTTCATCATCCAAAGGAGGCAACTCAGCTGAAGGAGTGATATGTTGTCCTAGTGTCCTTTTGAGGTATGAAACGTGGAAGACATTATGTATTCCACCATGCTCAAGCAGCTCAATTTCATACGCAACTTCTCTAATTCTTGTCTTATCTTTGTATGGTCCATAGAAACGTGGCTTACATTTTTCAACTCCACTCTGTTTGAGGGAAGACTGTCTATATGGCTGCAATCTCAAAAAACCATGTCTCCTACCTCAAAAGCCCTCTCAACCCTATGTTGGTCTCCATATAATTTCTGTTGGTTTTGTTCATGCCTAAGATTTTCCTTGAGTACCTCCGATGTATCTTGAATCTGTTTAACCAAATTTTTGGCCCTTGCAACTTTCCTATCAGATATGATTAAATCAACAAAAGAAAAAAGTTCTAACCATATAAAGCTTTGAAAGGAGTCATGCCAATGGACATATGATATGAAGTGTTGTAGCAATGCTCCCCATGTAGAGCCATTTGATCCAAGTTGATTGCTGCCCTGCCACATAGTTCCTTAGATATCCCTCAATCCATTTGTTCACTATTTCGGTTTGTCCATCCATTTGAGGGTGATAACTAGTACTAGGAGTCAATTTTGTTCCTGTTAAGCGGAAGAGTTCTTGCCAAAATAAACTGATGAACCTGTTGTCCCTATCACTTATGATATGCTTAGGCAGCCCATGAAGTCTGAAAACTTCTCTAAAAAATAGATCAGCCACTAGTGGTGCATTGAACTTGGCTGGGATTGGAAAAAAATGAGCATATTTAGTGAGTCGGTCAACCACAACATAAATACAGCTCTTACCTTGAACCATGGGAAGTCCTGTGATGAAATTCATTGAAATGTTTTCCCATTTCTAAGTTGGAATGGGTAAGGGCTGCAACAAGCCAGCTGGAAATTCCTGCTCAAATTTGTTTTGTTGACAAATAAGGCACTCCTAGATGTATTGGAGGACTTCTCACTTGAGTCCTTTCCAAAAGAATATTTTCCTTGCTTGTAAGTTTTAAAATACCCCGGGTGACCAACCAAGGGTGTGGCATGAATTGCTCTCAAATTTTTCTACTCCATCTTTGATTCAAGATCGAGGTAGATTCTATTTTTTGTTGAGAATGAGGTCACCCACTATCATGTATCTGTCATTCTCGATTTTGCCTTCAAATACATTAGTGAAAACATTCTTTGCATACTCAACTGTTATAAAAACCTTCAAATCGGTAGAAATTTCAGACATAGAGCAAATAATTGGTCTCCAGGACAAAACATCAGTTACAATGTTGTTCTTCCCCTTAATATATTTTATGTCTGAGTCGTAGGCCTGAAGTTTACTCACCCATTTTTGTTGTCTATCACTCAAGTCCTTTTGGTTGAGGAAAAATTTCAAATTGTTAGGATCCATTTTGACCACAAATCTGCCACAAACTAAGTACTGCCTGAATTTTGCCAATGCATGCTTGATGGTCAACATCTCTTTGTTATAAATAGAGAATTCGCGCTCTATATCTTTGAGTTTTCGACTCTCAAAGGCTACGGGATGCCCCTTTTGCATCAAAACAGCCCTAATACCTTCACTGATGCATCACATTCTAGCACAAAAGGAATAGAAAAATTTGGAACAACAAGTACTGGACATGAACTCATTACTTTTTTATGTTTGTCAAAGGTTGTTTAGGTTGATTCGGATCAGATGAATGCTCACTCTTTTGTTAAATCAGTCAAGGGGACAGCAAGCTGTGAAAATCCTTTAACAAACCTCCTGTAATAGCTGCAACGACCCAAAAACCTTGGGCATTAATAACATGGCCTAGATACAGAATTTCAGTCATGCCAAACTCACACTTAGACTCCTTAGCAAAGAGAGTTTGTTGTTCCAAAATTTCCAGCACTATATCCAAGTGTTTAAGATGCTCTTCCCATGTCTTACTATACACTAGAATATCATCAAAAATACCAAAACAAACTTCCTCAAATACTTACTGAAACATGGTTCATGCATGATTGGAAAGTAGCTGGAGCATTTGTCAAACCAAAAGGCATAATCAAAAATTCAAAATGCCCAAAGTGACACCAAAAGGTTGTTTTTGTACATATTCCTCTCTCATCCGAATCTCGTAATAACCGGTCATTAAGTCAATCTTGGAAAAATATACTACTCCATGTAATTCATCAATTAGCTCATCAATCCTAGGTATGGCGTACCTATTTTTATGGTTTAATTGTTGAAGCCAATAATCAATGCACATCCTCATGGTTCCATCCTTCTTCCTTACTAGTACCACTGAAGAAGCAAAGGGGCTGGAACTAGGCCGATACCATATCAAATAATTCCTTGATTGCCCTTTCAATTTATTCTTTGAAAGCTCCTGGATGGTGATAGGGAGTAATTATTATAGGTTTAGTACTGGTTCCAACTCAATGATATGTTGAAATCCTCTATCGAGTGGCAACCTAGGAAGTATACAATTGAGTACCTTGATATGCTTATCTATAATAGGTTGAATATCCATATGATATGATTGTTGTCCTAAAACTAGGGTTGTGGAACTTACCAAACAATGTGTTGCCCATGCTACTTGCCCTCTATGAAAAGTTATCTCCATCCTACTAAACATCACCACTTTACAAGCTCCATCGGACATGCCTTGAAGCACAACCTCTTTAACCATCTGGTTTAAACTTCAGCTCCATAGTCTAATAGTTTTGGGTGAATTCTCCCAAAGAATGCAGCCATTGTACCCCAAGCACTACATCAGTTTCTCCTATACCTACAACATAGAAATCATCACTTACTTTGTGTGTTCCCAAAGTGTGATTAAGTTGTTGTATTATCTTGGTACATGGGATGGTGAAGCCATCAGCAATAGTCACATTGAAGCCTTTGAAATCCATTGCTTTCAACCCCATCCTTGTTATCAACCCTTCATCAATAAAATTGTGGGTTGCCCCACTATCAATCAACATGGTGACCTTTTTCCCTTACAAAACTCCTCTTACTCTAAAAGGATGATTTATGGGAGCACCGAGAATGTGGCAAGTGTGTCATCAAAAGTATCTACCTCTTCCTTCTTTTCTAGTTTTGGTTCTTGGGCTCTCCTCTCCAAATCATCTTCTTCTGATTCTGATTCACCATTTGATACAATCTCAAGATAATGTACTTGTCCACGCCCAAGACAGGTATGACCGGGCTCCCAAAGACCTTTCAGTGTTTAAGTTTAACATTTTCCTCCGAGTCTATTCCTTGTTTTTATCTTTTTACTTGTTTTTAGCAGCTCCTTTTGCTAAAACCCTCCTTGTTGGGATGGCTTCCTTTATTGCCCATAAGGTGTTGACTTAGGCTGCTCAAAAGGTGTTGTCCTTGGCTGCCTAAAAAGTGTTGTTCTTTGTTTTCCTATAGGCAGAAATTTACCCTTTGGAGCTGATGATTCCGGATCCAATTGCTTCCTCGAGAGATGGACGGTTAATAGCTTTCACGAAACCCTTAAGTGAATTTCGGATTCGTTCTATCATATCTCGTAATAAATCTTCGACTACGGTCATCATAAGAATTGATGAGATTATGTCCTTGAGTAATCAGTCCATGATACCACCATTCATGTGCTATGCCTTCGAGATGAAGAGTTGCAAACTTGATGGCTTCATCTTCCAACATTGGCTTGAGAGATAAATATGTGTATCCTGGCAAGAGTTGTACAATTATTGGATTCATCAAAAGTGGAAAGTGTCAACTTTCCCAAAGCCTGCTAAAGTTCCCTTGTATTGGCTTGTGATCTAGGTTCAGGTCTTGGCCCACCTCTAGTTTTTTTCTAGACTCATGAAATTTGTAAGAGATATTTCTTCCCAAATCTCTGCTGGAAGAGTTCTATATTCAGCATAGCTGGCAACAATGTCATCTGCCACAAAATGTTGAATTTCCACCTCTGTAACCTCTTCCTCCCTATGAAGGAAATTAGGTTGGAAAGGCCTAGCAGCAGAACCAATAATGGTTCTCTGGGTATGATGGTTGTTGTTCATCCCTGAAGAACTTCCCTCGCCATTCTGATTTCTAGGCACATTCACATTTTGCATGGTGTGAATTGACTGAGCCATCATATCAGCTAGGTGTTTTTGCCCTTGGCCAAGTCTATCAAAAAGTGCATCATCTGGAATTCTATCAACCATAATTACCTTTTATTTTCCCGCCACAATTTTTGGATCTTGTTGTTCTAAGTTCTAACCCTTCCTTTGGCGATTTTGGACCCTCCTTTTTCTCTCCGAAAATACCAACTCTCTATCACTACCTTACATGAAGTTAATGTTGCATACAATACTAGTTTCCCAACAAGCTGGCAAGAATACCAGCTCGATACCACTATGATGTCCCTTGATTGGGAAAATTAGAAAATTCACAAAAACCCTTACCACTGGAAATAAAATACTGAAATTACCCTAAATTTTTGAATTTTTAAACAACACAATTTATGGCAGCAACCCAGAATTTTATTTTATTTTATTTGCAAACAACTAGGTATAATTTAGAGAATTTTTCCATGTTCAAACCCTCGCTAGACTAACAATTTATTTTACAAAAATAGAAGCTCTCACTAATTAACTAAAAACCACACAAAACCAACCCAAAAGATGCCTGGGTGTTGAATGGGCAAATTGCTGAAATTCCCAAGGGTGGCGTCCAAGCTGGAAAAGATTGGAAATGATAACGTCAGCCCTAGCAAGCCGCTCAAATTGTGGCGCCGACCTTTCAGGAGGATTTCTAACCGACAAAAATTGTGCCCTAGTTGATTCTGGCAAATCTAATCTCCCTAAATGATGCCCCGATTTATCCGTGAATGCTGAAATTTAGTTATTGAAGCATCATTTATCCGTGAATGCTGAAATTAAGTTATTGAAGCCCAATTACAATCCTTGATTGGAACCACCTCACAAGATCCAGAGGGTTTCCGTCCCAAAGTCTCAACCCACTAGCGGGTTTTCATCCTATAACGCTAAAAATCGAGCCAAATGCTCAAACTTTAGAAGATGAAAAGCTAAATGGCCAAATAGAATGCTTTCCAAATGAGCCCCAATGTCCTTTTATAATTTTCCTTTCACTTTTTCCAATGAAAAGCCCCCAAAAGCAATGTCCCATCTTTCAACTTGATTTAATCTTGACTTCGATACGCTTGCGTATTGGGAAGAAGAAATTGATTCCTTTTGTCGGAATACTAAGGAAGATCCTAAGACCATTGAGGAAGATCCTATCTTTTCTTCACATCCTTCTTTGACATAGCATGATTCCTCAATCGCAATCTCACCTTGGGTCACCACCTAGTAGCCCATTGTCTGCTTCTATATGTGGGGCACCTCCAAGTAGCCCTTCATCATCTATGTGTGGCTCACCTCCTAGTAGCCCATTTTCTTCTATATGTGGCTCACCTCCGGGTAGCCCCTCTTCGTCTATACTGGGGGCACGTCCTAAAAGTCCCTCATCTTCGATTCTTGGGCTGCGTCCAAGTATCCCATCATCTTCTATATATGGGACACCACCAAGCAGTCCTTCATCTTCGATCTTAGGGCCACATCCTAGTAGTCCTTTATCTTCAGTCTATGGGACACCTCCTAGTAGCCCATCCTCTTCAATTCTTGGACCGTATCCTTCACATCCATCACATTGTTCTTCTATCAATGATTTTGGCGAACCCACCGTCACTTCTCACATCAATTCTATTTGTCCACTTTCTTCTCCTACTTCTCGGGATCAGACAAGTCACATATTAGATTATAGGAAACCAAAACGATTCCTTCATCAGACTCAATCAATCCAAGAGCTCCAAAGCTCACAACAATTTAAACGATCTTAAAGTTTAGAATCAAACGCGATTCAAAAATGCACATCAACGCACCCATCAAGTATGGTATAAAGTGCGAAACCTTTGAATACGGACCTCAAGCTCCGCGCACAAAATCCACGTTTCATGATAAAAAGCAGTCATCTATTGAGTATGAGCTCCCACAATCATTGAGATCGGGAAAATTTGACTCTTGATAAGAAAACACGCCCGGTCTTCCTTATCAAGGAAATCGCTAACATTGTTGTTGGATCTTATCACGTCAAATGACCTTGTTGGTCCCACCAATGGTTAAATTTGACGATCGTTTAGATGTTTTTTGTGATTTTAGACATAAAATACTTGTAAATATCTAATCTAACCGTCACACACGACTTGCATATTTAAAACGTGACGTCAATTAGTATATAGATTTCTATATAAATTATAAAAGTATATGTAAATATATATTAAAAAGATATAATAAATATAGAATAATTAGAGAAAATAACATTGTTTTGTGTTTTTAAAGGGCAATATTAAATCATTACCGTCACTCTAAAATTGTTTGATAGGCATAGGTGACCGTCAAATTTAACCCCCAGGTCTCACCTTTCAAACAAGGCAAAAATACAAAAAAAAAAACATTTCAAAAAAATCAAAGGTAAAGATCAAACATTGCAATCCGGTATTGAATACACATGGATGTTCTTTCTTCCCTTTCTTGCTCTTCTTCTACAAGTCTTCCTACCATTTTCATCCCTTCGGTGATATTTTGGTTAGCCAATTTGCACGCATTTTGTGACATTTATCTCTATGGTATCCGTTTGGCCTTGGTCTTTCATCACCTTGGTAAATTAAAGAACGACTGACCTCATAGAGATCCTATCACAATCAACATCTAAAAAACTTGTTGCGAAGAACTTTTGGACATATTTGTTGACACTAGCCAATGTCGTCATCACAAGCACTTTTGCCTCCTTCCATCAAGCCATCAATGGTTCTTAACCCCTTGTCAAACAAGAGAGCTGAAATAAGTTTTCAGAAAGCAAAAGAATCAATCAAATCAAAAAGCACAAAGCTGAAAGCAAACGCTAAAAGAAAAAGCAATTTGCTATATAACTCTCTTGGGGTATTTCCAATAAACTCTACGTGGCTATGGGCCTTTGACGATGGGAACAATGTTGCGATTAGAATCAAATACGTATCCCATCAGGGTTATACGCTACGCCGGGCAAGAGAGCAATGTACGGCTCTCCTTCCACAATCCATTCAAAAAAATCAACTTTGAAAAATAAATCATTCCTACACATTGGTTAGGGTGTCTTCACTTGTTGTCTATCAAATCATCCCTCCAAGAGGTAATAAATTTCACGTGCACACACCTTTGGATCTCGATGAGCAAACAGATTAGTATGTTACCAAGTGTTTTTTTACCTTGTTCAAACTCTTTCTCTAGTGTGTATCTTGTGTCACAATTTGTGTCTTTGGCTAATCGCTTCTTCATCACGAGGCTTTTACGCTACATTCACAACAATCATATTGTTCTTCTACTTCAACGAACATCCATGTGTATAAAATTTCCTTTTACCATGTTTGCGGACACCTTTGTCCCCTTCACAAAAACAATATTCCACTTCTTTCTATCATGTGCTTCTTGGCCAGCTTACGCTGGGGGCATCCTTGCTCCTTCCTAGCACGTCATGGGGTTACGTTCGTCATCATGATTGAGCCTATCCATATTGGCCTTGATCCAACTTCAGAGCGTGAAGATTTTTCCTTTAAGTACTCCCACCTAACGGTGGGGCAATTTTGCATCTTCACATTCTTGCGCATACGTGTGGTATTCTTCCCTTGTACATCCCATCTATCAGTTGGGGGCATCTACGTTTCTTCATTTCCTATACATAGCTTCAGAAAACTTCTCAAAAATAAAAAAACATTCAAATATGTTTCAAAAATCAAAACATTCAAATATGTTTCAAAAATTTAAACCAATCACCTCCAGGGTGATCTCCAAGAAAATTTGGTCGCGTCGGCTAAATGTCACTTCATAGGCCCAAAGTCGCCCTATCACTCCCGCGTCACTAACACGTCCAAGTCCACCTACGCAACTAATCGTGTCAATTATTATGATTTTTGTCTTCTATTCTACAATATAATTTTTCTTCATTATTCTTCTATTCCATCATTCAATTCTTCTATAATTCACCTATGTCTTCCACCTAGGGTTTTCTAAAACCATAGTTTTCACCTAAAAAGCAATTTAAAATTGGCTTTTGTGCATGGGCGCACCCCTGAGTGCACCAACGCACCTCCTCATGCAAGGGTGCCTTTTCTCCCGCATGAGCTCCTTTTACCCAAAGCATTAACTCCTTTTCTCCCGCGTGGGCACCTTTTTCTCAGCACATGTGCATTTCCTTCTAAAAACCTCTTTTCCTTAGGTGCGTGGGCACCTTTTTCTCAACATAGGCACACTCCCTTGTGTACTAACACATGCATGCTCACGCGCGAGGCAAAAACAAACCAAAAAGACCAACAAAACAGAAAACAAAGGCAAAGGCGCATTGCTAAGGGCATAAGAGCATTTCTACTGAGGCATGGCGCCAGGCGCCTTGCATTTCTTCTACCAGTTGCACATATGCGCATTTCTACAAGCACAGGCACCTAGGTGCCCTTGCATTTCTTCTACCTACCGATTGCACATAGGCGCATTTCTACAAACATAGGCGCCTTGGCGCCCTAGCACTTCTACCAATTGCGCGTAGGCACCCCTTCTACATGCATCGGCGCACATAGGCGCCGCCGCCGCAAGAAAAATTTTAACATGCTAAAAACAATCAAAAAAACTCGATAAACATATTGGTAAAATCATTTAAAAACTCAAAAAAAAGGTAAAATCATTAAAAAACCCAAAAAAATTGGTAAAATCATTAAAAATCCAAAAATTGTAAAAAAATTAAAATTTTACAAAAATGTTAAACATATCGCAGCTGAAACCTGTATCAAGTGCATTGTCTTGAACATCGAAATTTGTCCTACAAAAACATCTTTCTAAAGTTCTTGCTTGTTCTTGTCTCAAACGACTTGCAAATCATCGTGATCTACCTCTATTGACAAAAGCTAGGCTATATGCTATGTCGGTACTCCCGTGCAAGAGCGAATTGTCTAGAGACTGTGTCATAGTGCACAAAAGCTTTTCCATGGGACTACTTGTGTCCTCCGTTATTCCCCTTGCATGTATCCTTGCTTGGGGCACCATTTTTAACCCTTGTCGTTACAACACGAACATTCGAGAATTGCAACTTGATAACAAAAACATTGGTGCAACTGTCTTGAACATTGTTTGTTTGAGTATGTATGATTGTACTAGTTTCTCTGTTAGGTTAGCTGGTTTACTTACTCGTATTGCATTGCATTGTGTATGTTGCATTGAGTTAAGCATCGTTTTACTTTCTCATATTGCATTGCATTATGTATGTTGCATGGAGTTACGTAGCAATGAACAAATGTTAGTAATTTAGCTTTTCATGTTATCTTACATTTTTGTTCATTTCAATAAAGGCCGATGATGTAGACCTAGGGGCAAAATGATATAACCAAGTTGCTTATTCCTAAATTCATTTTTGCAATCTTATTGTCAAACGCACACAAATCATTCTTTTTCTTGCCAATTCCGTTATAATTAAGGATTTTCGCTAATTAACTAACGCTTCTTACCACTTTAGCCAATTAACACTTTGTTGATTGCGTAACCCCTTTCGCATTCAAGATGCCACTTTACGGCGAATCATAAGTCAAAATCCTCTTCAAAACAAGCAATTAGCGATTATGAGCTAATTAAGCCTATTTTGCCCTTGATTTGGTCAATATACCCTACTATTGACTCAAACCCCTCTTCCAACCACTCAAAATCACCCCATTCACCTCCACAACATCTCAACAAGCTTCAAAACTTATCCTAACCTCCTAGTTGACCCTAAGTGGTTGATTAAGGCTCCCACATCTTAATCACTTGTTAATTCACTAATTGTGATTAGCAAGGCTTAATCATGATTAGCAATTCTAATCTAATTTGGGACTTTTAGTCCCACATGCACCAAAATATTAATTTTCCTCAAAGTGAAAACTATAAAAACAACTCACCTCATTCCTTTATACTTTACACCATGTTTTGATTTGCATCTCATATAATAAATATGATTTATAGCCAAGCTCAATCCTTGCCTAAAGCCTTCAACAAGGTCGGTAGATGGATATCTAAAGTGACTCGATAAGTCATTTGGAGAGGCCATTTCACATTGTCTAGAGTAGCAACCATACCCATTTCATTGCCCTCTTAGGTCATTTAGGCCCATGTTAGGTAATTGAACATATTAGTAGGCATGTTTAGTTAGATTCTGAATTATATTCATGTTAGTTAAGCATTCCTTTAAGCTTATATCTTAATGTTACATTCCTAGACTTAGAGTCTTGACTAGAGGTGGCAATGGTGTTAGCCTTCCTTAATTGGTCATGCAATTTGCTTTGTAAAGTTTAGGTGCTTTCACCAATTCGGTCATCATCTATTCCCTTCCTAAAGGGAAATTGATTAGTTACAGTTGTGTCATTGATAGTATGGATGCATATCATCCAAACAAAGAGGACAGGAGGTTTGATAGGCATGAGAGGAAGTTGATCATCATGCCTACAAGGCATGAGGGAGGATGGATAGAAGATCATTTTTTCTTGAATAAGTTTGTTTCTTGTGCAGGTACAAAGAAGGAGCAGCTGAGATTTATTTGGGATCTAGGTACTTGCAATTGCTTGGGGACAAGCAATTTCGAGAGGGGAGGATTGTCATGTCCCTTTTTCGAGATAATTCCGTTTGAAGACCTTGACCCACTTTTCTTCCTCATGGGTCCAAGGGAACAAGCTAGAGGAAGCCAACAATGTCATCATGAACTTAATTTTGTATTTGTTTCTTTTATTGGCATTGTATTTGTTGGTGAGCCTAGCACCCAACAATAAATTAAAAATAAAAAGATATTGGTGAGCATGTAGGCTCCAAAAAGTAAAAAGAAAATAATAATAAAGCAAGTCTAATTGTGGTCGGCCTCATTTGAGAGCCCCAAGACTTGGCGCCACCCTCTTATTATAAATAGAGGTTGTTGGCATTAGTTTGGGATATGCTGATTTTATGAATTTTATATCTTGGTGAAGGTTGGCTAGTGTAGCCCCTTTTACTATCTCTCTCAAGGACAAAACCCCTTGATTGAGGGCTTGTGTGGAGGACGAAAACCCTCTCACAAGGGTGGTGAGGACGAAAACCCTCTCCCACAATTGTATTTTGCAAAGAGGCATTCAAGGAGTAATATATTTATCATTCTTTGTTGGTATTTCTTTGAGTTTGTTGGTTATCTTCCCTTTTTGAGTGGAGCGACCCACCTTGGAGGGAAAAGTGGTATATGCTGATGGTAAATTGGTTAATTTGAGTGTATTATCTTATTCTCCATATTTTTAAGAGCCAAGATCTCAAGTTTCATGAATTTTGGAGCTTCCTAGGTAAAATTATGAATTTTTAAAGTAACCCATGAGACAAGGGTTTATTGAAATTCATATCTTCAATTCTACGGCACTAAAAATCAGTTTTTTTGCATGATATGATTGTTGGTGATATATAATAATTTTAGAGACTTGAGGAAGTTGATTTGAAGGGTTTTGAAGGCAAAAAGTGGATTTGAACCCCAAAAGGGTCTCTTCCCTAGAAGGGTGTTTCTAGCAGCAGTTAAGGGTTTTTACATCTAATTCAGTCACTAATGAGCCTACTACAAATCTGAAAAGTGTTGTTTATCTTCGTCTTTGCATAGTTTCCTATGAGTCCCCAAAAGGGACATTACAATCACTTGCTTTCCTTCATTGAAGCCCATGGAAGGTGGAATGGGCCCAAGGCCTTAATAGTGACTAGCGTGGAAAAGGGGACATTACATCTTCTAGCTGAATTATTTTTAAGAAGGGGACGTGACATTTATACTTCCTATTTTTGTTGATGATTACAAGAATACAAGGGTGTATTTTCTAAAACACAAGAGTGAGGTGATTAAAAATTAACGCAATTTAAAGTTGTAAAGATTTAATCTAGTTTGAAAATATTGTACATATAGTCTTAGTGGTAATGAGTTTTGTTGCAGAACATTTGCTAAATTATGTGCAAAACAAGTGCAAAGATAATTTCATGTTGCTCGTACAGCGCAACAAAATGGAGTTGTTGGGAGGAGGAATCGAGCGGTGTTAGAAATGACTCAATGTATGCTAAGGGGTAATAGTATTCCTATGGACTTTTTGAAATGTCCCTCTTCCTAGAATAATAATAATGAAGACCTCTAGCCTATTTGGTCTACACGACAGCTTATGGATGAATCCGAGGGTGACTTAATTTGTTAAAGAGAAAAATAAAATTACTAAGGCACTTATGTTAATTTATTGGGCTTAATAAAGGAATGCACTTATAAATAAAAGTTGTAATCTCTAGAATAGTGCAAAGGGTCTAATTTTATGTTGTATCCTCCCTAGGAAGTTTGGCGACTTGTCTAGAAGAGGAATAATGGCTGCCTAGAAAGTAAAATAGACCCATAACAATTTTGTATCTCCCCTAGGCAAAAATGCGACTAGGCCTAGGAGGGAGAATGGGCATAGAAGAAAGCACTACAATCTGATTGGAGGAGAAAAAGGTTCCTTTGGGTCACTTTTCCTTTATAAAGGAGAGGTCATCTTATACTCATCTTTCAAATTCTGAATTTTATCTTAAGCCTGGTGCTTTTGTATAAAAATACTCTAGAGGACGAAAACCCTCTTAGAGCTTGAGAGGGATTTCCACACAGGAAATTCTATTGCGCTTGCAAGGATAATTTCGACAGTAGTTATGATGGATTTTGTAGATTTGTGTCAAAGGAATGAAGGATAATATTGCAGCAGTGCCATACTATTTTTCTCACTTGGATCAACCATCTTTTTGGCTGTTATGATGTAATGGAAGGCATTCCCAGGTCTGAAATCTGTTGCTACCTGTTGCATTAATTATTGTGGATCAAAAGAAGGCATTTTCACAATTTTTGGAAGGGTTTATATAGCTGTTTTAATCCTCTCTCATCTGCAGATTTCTGATATTATTTTCAGTCCATTTTTGTTCCTAAAAATCAGACTTTTCCTATGTGTGGGCTGTTAAAAATACAGAGATTAGTTTTGACAAGAAACATATTTGTTTGAGTACTGTTTGTATGAGTTTCATGTTCAAACCCTAGTCGCCATTAGGGAATATTTATTGCAGCAGTGTGATCTGATCTTTGTATGATCATATATATCATCATGAGGGCTGATTTGGAGTTCTTACAATCTGAAAATTCATAGCTGAGTTGGTAGTTAAGAGTATTCACCTTGTTACATGAATTTTCTATTCGCTTTTTCCTTCAACAAATCTGATCTGCAGTAATAAATTTTGTGATATCTTCGTTGAGTTGTCTCATTGCTAAAGGAAGTGCCTAAAATCCACCTAAGGCAAAGATTGTCCCAAGAGGGGACATTACACTTTTGGTCAGTAGTAAACACAGTTATCTATATTTTTAATTGAATCCCATCGAAGGTGTTGCAAGTTCACACTACAGGAGCCTCGCTCAGGCAAGAAACCAAAGGCTCATTTCTTTAGAATCTTTGGTTGTATTGCACATGTTCATGTTCCATATCAGGTTCGCAGTAAATTGAATAAGTCCAAGATATTCATCTTTGGGGGCTATGGTGAGCAATCAAAAGCATACTGAGTCATGGACATGTCTATTAGAAAGGTAACCATCTTTTCAGTTCTAATTTTCAGTGACAACCAGTAGTAAAAATCGGATTCTCCATGCATTTTGAGTCCTAATGACATGGCTTCTGATAGTACTCAAAATGTGCAGGAGGATCAAGTTATTTTGGAAAATGATAAAGGGGCTTAAATGCCTACTGCATAGGCTGAATTGAAGGTTAATTTGGTCCTTGGACAGGAGAGGTTAGTGATAACGTTAATTTATATTTGATTAGATCTGATTCAATTGAGCAGGTTCTGCCAATAAGTAGACCAAAGTGGTATCATACTTCTTTAAGGGATTTAAAGCATGATGAGTTGGACATGTCTATGGTTGATTCAAGATCAAAGAGAAATGTCAATAAGGTATCTAACTCTTATATTCGATGTTTCGGTCATGATTCAACTTTTGTTGCTGATAGTGAGAGTGAGCCTCCTTACAGGGAAGCACAAACAAAGTCAGAGTAGGATGGAACCGTGAAAGGCTTTGATGCAGAACACTTGGGTGCTTATTGATTTTCCATCCTGTAAAATGGAAGTTGAGTGTAAATGGATTTATAAAAACCAAAATGAAGGTAAATAGTACACTAGATAAACATAAAGCAAAGGTTTATTGCAAAGGGGTTTACCCAGCACGAGGTCATAGACTATGAGGAGGCAATTGCCCTTATAGCCAAGATGAAAATAATCAGATAATTGTAATATTATTGCATATAACATATTATTAATCCTAAGAGTAGGCATTTGTCTTTTTGCAAAATCTCAAGAGACATCTGAAGGTGAACTGAACAGTCATCCTGGAAATGAACTGAATGGTCATTTCTCTTTGTAATAAATATGTAATTGCATCTCACTTTTCAGCTAATGAATACAATTTAGGTTTGCAGAAACCTAATTTCCAAAATTTCTTGATCCATTTCCCTGGCCTGGTATTGGAATCAAAGCCATGGCTCATTCAGTTTCATTTCTTCCTCCATTCTCCTCCACCGGCTGAAAATATGATTTCCATTCTTTTACTGGCTATACATTTCAAGAAAGCATTAAATATTTATCAAATATATCTTGTAGGCCATACAGCACTGCTCTTTATTTCGGTGCTGAAATTTGCATGTGTTAGTTGAAATTTTGCCTGGCCAAATCGTACCACTGCAGCATTAAATATATTGTAGTCTATATCGTGCTTTGTGCAGATTTATTCTTCCTATTCAGGCACTTAATACATCAAACGTTGAGTATATCTTGCACGCCTGAATTTGGCAGTATATGAAGAGCTGGGTAGCAGTAGCACAGCCCCTTGCAGACCTGTGTTTGGCATTTTCTGCTCATCTGACATTGACAGTTTATGATAATAATTGAAGTGTTGGAATTGTGCTGAAGCACTGGATTGTGCATATTTTTTCTCCTCTTCACATCACCCAACCTCCAGCTCCACCAACCTATTCTTCCAAAATGGCACTCAAACCACAGCCAAACTTGGTTTGACCAGCCACATCGACCTCTCCACTTGCTATAGCATGCAGTCAAAAGAAAAGAGTTAAGTTTTCAATCAATTTTGAAAATTTTAATTTGTTTTTTTAGGGAGAAAAGGAGGCAAAATGTTCATATTTTTAAAATTTTTGGTAGAGGAAAATCTTTTCTTGTAAAGCAAAAGTAATTTCTTTGGAACATAATAATTTTATTTTGGTGGAATATTCATTTCATTTTTGACTTATTCCAATTTCAAAAAAGAAGTCATTATTTTATTATTGCAAATTTCTTAAAAAAAAAAAAAGTGCAAAGTCAAACAATTCATAGCATTTAGTATTAATAATGCCTTGGGTTCGCATTTATGAGTAATATTGTCGCGATCAAACTACTACATCTATTCCCCGATATAGTTGCAACAACATCTGTGGCATCCACACTATAAATCGCCAAGAAGAACTAAGGAAAATTTTCGTTTTCCCATTCTCTCTATTAGCCATTTGCATGTATCACTAGACATAAATCACAAAAGTAAGGAATGCTAAGTGCATGAAAACATTTCACCCACATATAGGGTTTTCTTGCTAAGCGAGGTGTCATTGATAGAGTGAATCATTTTCACGTACTACCTAGGTACCACATCATTTTCTCTCGGGTGCTTTAACAACTCTTTCACATATTGTCGGGTGTATCGAAAGAACGAGTTTCTTCCACATAGTGATGGGTATATAGAGAGGGCAATAAATCAAAAGGTTTGATATATCGATCTCGTGGTATATAGAAAAGGGAACCTTTTGGAGTGATAAAGAACCAATCCATCTCCCTTCATAGACATATACATTCAATAAATTCAGTTGTTAGCAAAACACTAAGCTGGGTAGGACACTGGTTAGATTGGTCGCAACAAGTTGAGAACACTCTCATCTTCAATGATTTGTGGTTCAACATTTGTGATGGAAAGACACAAGTGGAACCAATAGCTAAGGAAAAATCACAAATATAGAAGCAAAGGAATTTTAAAGCATTGGCCTTGATGATAGCCATGGTGGATGGTGATGTTTATCGCCACATACAAAGGTACAAGACACCTTAGGATCTATATGATTCCAACATAGAATTGGAGTTCATACAATTGTAGTTGAAATTGTTCAATCTTGAGTTGAAAAATGGTGATGTAATGAGTCCGGCATAAGACATCCGATCTTTGTCAAGCATGATGTTGAAGTAGTTGATGTGAAAATTGATGTGTATATGATTGTTTTCATAAAAGATCTCATTCCTACATACTCAACATATTTGGAAACCTTGTAAGCAAGCAATCTATTGAAGTCAAGTATTTGTTGTGCACATCAAAAGGGAAATTATTCCAATAAGGATTCCACTTCAAGAGATAGAGGCAAGGGAAGGTATAGAGTGCACGGAAGCAAAATTGGCAAGAATAATGGTCAACAAAGTGGGAGATGCAAATGACAAAACAAAACATATTTTGCAAACATTGTGGTCGAAAAGGGAGTCATGAGGCTCATGAATGCAAAACATTGTGGGACAAAATTGAGGCCTATCAAAAACAAAAAGAAGCAAACAAATAAAGAAGAAAGCCTCAGAATCAGACTCTACTCAGTTCACAAGTGAAGATATGCTTTCCATTTCAAATGAAGTCAATAATGCCTCAATAAATACAACCTTGTTTGATGCTTGGGTCCTAGACATTGGTGCTACACTAAACATGACTTTCCAAAGAGACTTCTTTGAGGAGTATCATATAGAAACATGTGGTCTGGTACACTTTGCATACATAACAAGTTTGCAACCAGAATGAAAAAGGACAATTCGACTCAAATCACTAGGTCTTCCATATTTCAATCTCAAAAATGCCCTTTACCTTACTTTATTTGGTGTCCCTAAGGCTAATCCAACAACAAAGCCACTCCATTATAATGGATGATGGAGAATTAAAATTCACAAGAAAATATGATAAAGCAGTTGTAATGATTGGATTTGAGGAAGACAAGTTGCTAAAACTCAAGGGTGAGCCTTCAATTTCAAAAACATTCCTCATCTCGTAGAAGAAGGGATGTCACCAAGCCCTTTATGTACGATTGCCAACTTTACCTAAGAAAATCAATAAAAGTGAAACTTGCATCCTCACTAAACACTCAAGGCAACATCTGAATAGAAAGTTGTGTTAGTTCACTCTAATTTTTGTTCTCTACTAATTCTCTCCGCTAGTAGTCAAAATTACTTCATGTTGTTCACTAATCATTACAAGTGGATGACATGGATCTATTTTTTGAAACAAAAATAAAAACCCTTCGAAAATTTTAAAAGGTTTTGAACAACGATTGAAAATGAACTACAATCCCGCATTGGAGCATTTGAGATTTGGCAATGGTGATGAATTCAATTCAACGGTGTTTGAGGCCTATCTGAAGTAAAATGGGATCTAGCATCATCTGCAAGTCTTATTGAGTATGATGCCAATATGGGCACCTAATTAATTACTGTTAGAATTATTTTTACTTGTGTTTATCAATTTTAGGAGATTTATTTGAGTTAGTTTTGTGAGATATTTTTTTGGTTAATTAAAAAACCTACTTTTAGACATTTATTTTCAGCTAGAAGTGTCAGTTAGAGTGCAGTTCACTAGATGTGCACTTAACTAAGGTCAAATCATTATTCATTCATCCCTAAGAGGTGGGACACCATTTCTATGTATAGATGACTAAATTTAGTTTTATTTTAGTGCATTTCTATTTTTAGGAGAGTCTCGGGTGCTTAGTTTGACTAATGTGCATGAAGGTTGTGCATGTCACTTAAACTAATAATGGTTTCTTGCATGTTGACCATATATTATTAGTGGATGATACTTGTCATCTTGAGTCTATTTTTAGTCATCTTTAGTTGACTTTAGTTAACTTAGGAGTTGTAGATGTTATTATTAGTCTTTAACTTGTCATGCAAAATAGAGAAGTCTTGTTGCAATGGTTATATTTGCCTTGTTTGTTTATTAATTCAAGAAGCAATAGTGGGGCAAATTTCTCCAAGTGGATATGCATTTTCATTGCATTTATCTCTGATTTTATTTGCAGGTATTTACAAAGAAAACCAGCAAGCTTGGGATTCATTATTTGAAACTATTTTGTCAACAATCTCACTTACAAGCATACTAGTTTAATAGCTGATTATTTTGGGCAAGAATGAATGATCACTAGCTTCATTTAAATGGTATTTCAGATCTGATTTGCACTCCATCCATATCGAAAAGCTTAAAGTTCCTCATGCTCCTCAACAAAAATGGTGTAATTGAGAGGATGAATAGAATTTTGATCAACATAGTTTGTACAATGTTCTATTTCAAAGGGGTCAATTTGCATTTCTAGGTAGAAGCAGCTCAAACACCAATGTATCTCCGCAACAAACCACCATCACTAGCCTTCAAATGAAAACTCCATATGAAGTTTGGTGTGGTCATCCTCCTTCAATGCGACATCTTTTGGTTTTTGTATCCACATGCTACGCATTGATTCCAAAGGAGAAAAGGAATAAGTTGGACCATGAGATTCGCAAATGCAAATAGGTTATATGATGAAAAGAACAAGAAATTTCTCATTGCAAGAGATTTTCTTTTAAACCACAAAGGACACAACCACCATAGATCAACAATTGAGTCAACTGGAGAAATTTTCCAAATTTGATGTTTACAACAAGATTGATAAAGCAATCCAACCAGTGAGAGGGTTGTATGTAATTAGAATCACTTGAATCTTTTTGTCTTTTGTAACTGAAAATGATGTTAGGACTGAGGTTATAAAATAACATAGAAAAAATTATCTAACCAAACATTACTAAATAACATTTAACCATACAATAAACAAAATAACATGGTGACAACATTTTATGTGGAAAACTCCCGAGGGGTAAAAATCACGTTCAAAGAGATAAATCCATTTATTCGAGAAACATTTATACTCCATACTCTTTCCTCACTTCTCTCCCAAAATTCACCAAGTGAATAATTATTTTTTTACAATGATCTCATATCGCCATTTCATATGAATCATTTGACCCCGTGCGTCATTAAATATTAAGTGATGGGACGTGACTTTTTACAAAGCACCCGATTTAATAAAATCAATTAACCATAAACAACATAATTTAAATTAAATAATTAAGAATATTTATATTCCTAATTATTTAATTATAAACTAAGGTTTATAACGCACTTAATATTATGTTCTAACACTCCCCTTTATATTAAGTGGGGAACATATGCCAACATTACCTGTTTATACAACAGGATTTACAAATTCATAAACCATAGTGAAGGTTTAGGCTAGCATATCACATTTGAAGGATTTATACACCTTCATCATGCTCATCTTACCTTTTGGTACAAAAGGATTTGGAATCCATAAATCAGTAGTGAATGATTTAGGCTAAGCATGATTTGTGACATTACTGACTCACAATTTCTCATGAAAAATATCTCAACCAAGCATCTCTAAAAGCTTTTTATAACACAAGGACCTCTTTACAATCAGATACAACACACTAGATTGTATACCGTAAACTTAGAGTGGCAAGTTTACAAAGATCATAAAAATATATTTTACAATGGAGTAGAAGTATAGAGGAGAAGGATATATCACACGGTCATCCATTAGGAGGTGACATTTCCATGCACACTCCCCCTCAATGACAACTCTGAAAGGCCAAGCATTGTGCAAAACTTGTAGAATTTTACAGCACGCAATGGCTATGTAAACATATATGCAACTTGATCTTGATCAGCAAGATCTTGGAGATCTATATCACCGTAAATAACCTTCTCTTGGATAAAATGCATATGAATCTCTATATGCTTTGTTTTTTGATATTAAATCGATTCTTAGCAAGAGCAATGCAACTCTAGCTATCACATAAAAAGGAGTACTTCCTTTCGCTTCCATGTGTATCTCTTCCAACAATTGTTTTAGCCACATGGCTTCTTTTGTTGCTTCCATTGCACTTCTATACTCTGCCTCAATAGAAGATATGGAAACTGTTGGTTGCTTTTTACTACTCTAAGTAATGGCACTGTACCAAAAACTTGAACACATATCTAGTTGTATATTTTATATCTAACACAACATTAGCATGGTTAGAGTCATAATATCCATATAGACATCATAATAAGCATAATATAAATCATTATTGATTTCACTTTAACCATCTATAAAACTTACATTGATAGGTTAAACACACAAGTATAACAACTTAAATAACAATATGCTTAACTAACCATGTTATATTACTAATATGTTGAACAATTTCAACATATTAATCTTGTAAAATATATATTAGATGCAATCAATATTGGACATCTCCAATACAAACACAAAGGCGTCCCCAAGTGTCATTCGATATGCATATAATAATATTTTTAGTAATCACATACTAATTTAGAATTTAGAAATGTTTTATCAACAACATATATATCTTCATTATCTATTCTAAGCCTTTAAAATTGTGATAAGACTAATAGATAACACATCTAAAAAAATGACCAAATCATGCAAGAATAATCACAACATACATTGAACCATTTAGGAATTTTTAAAGATCCTCTAAAATTCCATGGATTATGTGGAGTTTGCTTCAAAAATGATTGAGGAAGGGTTTTTGGTGATAGCTTACTATGTAAGCACCCTTCACACATTTCATGAAAAATAGGTGGCAGATTAGAAGCTAGGTTAAGCCGAGACATGTCATACATGCTCCTAAAAAAATGATCTAGTCTTTCATGCCACAATTGAACAACACTTCTATTTTTAGTAGACGACCAAGAAGCCGAAGCAAAACCTTTAAACACATATAAGCCATTATTTTGTATGCCTTCAGCTATAGTGATATCAAGTTCATTCTTAATAAACCATTTATCTTTCAACAATATTACACTATAGTTATTCAGTTAACTGTGAATGAAAGCAAATTCTTTTTCAATTCAATACCAAACACAATTTAAAAAGAAAACATTTGCTTTTCATTAGTAGTGATAGATGTAGTTTATAGAGTAACTACATTAGATTTATGATTATTCTCTTCATTCTCATTTTGATTTTGATTTGGTTTATTCCATTTTTATTTTTGAAATTTGTTTTGTTTTTTTACTCTACAAAGTCTTCTTTCTTGTGACCAAATTTACCACAGTTATAACATTTTCCATCAAAAATAACTCTCAAATTTCCAGGTTTCTTTTCTTTACTAGGTGGTTTAAAGTTTGGTTTTTTATTCTTGTTAAATCTAGAAGGATTTTTAGATTTATGAGCGAGAAGTTCTTGAGTGGCATTCTCTTTCGAATCAAAATTAGTCATAACTTGCTCTTCTGGATCAAGAGAGCACTCAGAGTAGACAAATCAGAATGTCTTGCTCAGTTTGGTATTTAGAATTCAGAATTGAAATGAAATTCCTAAACCTTTCATGGATGTTCATTTGAATAATGAAATACAACAATTTATCATGAATTAAGTTACTATTACATCCATCTAATTGAGATTTAATGTCTTTAATTTTTGCTAGAAAGTTAACTACTTTTTCATCTCCCTTCATGGGAGTCGTCATCAATTCAAGAATCAATTTTATAATTTTTGATAAACGTGTACCTTCATGCATTGATTCTAATTGAGTCCAAGCTTCACTCGGACTTTCCTGATTTCCAATGTGAAGAAGAAAATCATCATGTACACTCCGCAATATAATGGACATTGTTTCATGCACCTTTTATTGATATGCAACTACATTGTCCATTGTCATTTGTCTGTCGGTCGAAGCTTTCTCCATACCGTTCACGACCATCCAAAGCTTGTGTGCCATGAATTCGCCTTCATTCTTATCTTCCAGATGTTGTAATTAGATTCATTCAACATCTATGATTTGTCAATTGTAAAATGATTAAATCCCATTTTTACGTAAACAATTTCAACAAAAGAGAACGAGGTTTTTGTAAAGCAATTTAAAAGAATCTCCCTATCGTTGTTCAAACTACGCATTGATCGTATTTCAATGAATCTCCCTTATTCACGTCAAAATTTGACTGTCAGTGAACCGATTTTCTACACAAAAACATATTAGTTTGATTGTAAGGCATATTTTGTTGAAATGTAAGTGAATTTTTTTAGTTTTGCAAGAATACGACTTACTTGTCTTGTCGTAAAAATGAGTATAATTTCTTATTTTGATATTGAAACATAAAAATTTCCTTGTTCATAAAAAAATGCATTGATCAATTTTAATGTTAGATACAAAAATAGAAAAACAATTGTACTAAAAAAATAAAAAATCGAGTTGGGTCTGAGTTGGGCGAGCTACGGGCCAAGCCAAGTCTCAAGGTTCACAAATTAACTTGTTATGCCAACTTTCTAAGCAACTCGCTACATATCAACTCGGCGAGGTCATGACATTGCCAATATCAACTCGGCAAGCTCATGACAATGCCAAGTCTGAACCCAACACATCCATATTACCAACTCAACGTCCATTGAATTGACCGGCGAGATCAACAAGGCCACCTCACCGCATGGTCAAGTCCAACTCGCATTCCAACCAAAAGCGAGTTCATAGCATGGATCACAATGAAGACCGAACTCGAGATCAATGCACATCCAAGTTGGGAACCAGCTATCGAGCTCGAAGGACAAGCCAAACATCTGCAAACGCCGAGTTACTGACCAATGTCGAGTCGGGGACCAAAGGCGGGTTGGACATTCTAACAAAATAGTGGTCAATACATGGCCTAAGCCAAGATCAACACTACCTACCAGCAACTATAAAAACGTTGTCGTCAGTCATGTAGCTTAAGACATGTGTGACTAAAGTCCTAGGCCAAAACACAATAGAATACCCGCGGCCCAACGGTGGGAGGAGGACGGTTGGTTAGCGATCGCCACGTGGGTTTGATTTGGTCGAACTAGGAGGGGGACATGGTAGCCACGTGGTGGCTCTGCGAGAAAGGGGAGGATGGCCCTACAAAAGCCTCCACGTGGAGGGTTAAAATGCACCCCAAACATACACTATAGTTTAAAAAGCTTGGTATTAAATTAAATGTGGCAAGCTAACTAGTTCTTAGGCTATAGTTTTTAAAAATGCATTTTTAATTTAGCATATAGTTTTTAAAATGCGGCCCGACTACTCTAGTTCTTAGACTATAGTATATAAGGGGTTCAAACTAATATAGTTAGGTTTTGATAGTACGAGAGTTTTTAACCTTATAAATTATAAAATTAAGATTATAATCTTTAAACATAGACTTTTATTATAGAAACTATAGATTATAGTTATAATTATTTTGAATATATATTAAAACTGATCACACAAGGGTACCAAGGGTCATACGAGGACACCGAAGAGGAAAAAATAACCTTGGAGTAAATTATTTTTGGCCCCATTCCATGGGTCTTCACCAGAAGCCAATAGGAAAATTCAATTTTCCTACATTTGTGGAATGTTGTCTCCCGTAGGAGACTTTGAATACTTTGTTTTTACTTGTTTTTAACCCCATGTAATTACTTCCACCTGCACACACTTTAGAAACTATAGAAAATTAATAAAATATTTCAAATAAATTTAACCCTTACCTTTATTTGCAGGACTGACACGAACTTTCACCACTAAAGGAGTTTTCACGTGCAAGTAAAAGTTTGAAAGGGTCTTCAAATATTTATGTGTTGTAATATCCCAGAGGAGTGGGGTATTTAAAATATATGTTCTTGTTAGGAAATAAGGGATAAAATATGTGGAACAATCCCACACAGAATCGCAATAGTAGAAACTAATATGCAGAAAATATTACAAATCTGAAATAAAAGTGCAGAATAAAAAGAACACAACACAAAGAGACAATATTTAACGTGGTTCACCCAATTTGGGCTACATCCACCAAGAATCACTTGCTCAAATTTTATTACAAGCCACCTCTTCTCTCAATACAATACCCAAATCTGTTTGGAGCTATGCTCAACAAACTCTACAAAATTCACACTTGAACTCACACACATCTGCAATGTTACATCAACCCTACCATATGCACAAAACCACATAAATAGGCAATTGCTTAAGTAGTTTTACAATACCGTGGGTACCAAAACCATGGGCCAAAACCATCCCATAAACCTATGGGTCAAAAATCCCGCCCATATGAGAAGAGCACGTTTCCTGATATATCAGACACATTTTTCGAGGCCAAAAAAATTTCTCGAGGAGCTGCGCCCCCGAACCCCAGCAAGAAAACTATGGATAGTGTACAGTACTTTTAGTGTACAGTCTTCAACACTTCCACACATGAAAAACAAGCTCCACAACATAACATTTCTAACCACCCAACTAACAAACCAACCCAACCGACACATCTATGGGCTAATTAAATTAGTATTAATATTATATGCTTTGGTACCATGTTAGGACCGAGGTTATAAAATAACATAGAAAATATTATCTAACCAAACATTAATAAATAACATTTAACTATACAATAAACAAAATAACACAATGACACAATTTTACGTGTAAAACCCCGAGGGGTTAAAACCACAGTCAAAGAGATAAATCCATTTGTTCGAGAAACATTTACTGTCTAGATCTCCCTCACTTCTCTCCCAAAATTCACCAAGTGAATAATTATTTTTTTACAATGATCCAATATCACCATTTCATATGAATCATTTGACCCGCGGGTCATTAAATATTAAGTGACGGGACGTGACTTTTTACAAAGCACCCCGATTTAATAAAACTTGATTTAATAAAATCAATTAACCATAAACAACATAGTTTATATTAAATAATTAAGAATATAAATATTCCTAATTATTTAATTATAAACTAAGGTTTATAACACACTTAATATTATGTTCTAACTAATGAAACTCCTCCTACAGCAGAAATTCAAACTTTATCGAGAAGATGGGCACGTGTTTCTAGAGTAGTTGTCAGAAAATGAAGGAGCTTTAGAGTGGGAAATTGTGGCACCAATAGTTCCGCAAGAGACAAAAATGATGCTTAATTGGCTCACATAAACACTAGCAGATGTTAAACCTGATTAAGTTGGGAAGATAGATACCAAAAACACATAAAACAAACCAAAAAATAGATAAAATGCTTGAAGAGATTCAAGAAAAAATGGAAAATTGGACCTTGGACAACACATCGGGTACAAACTAGTTTTGACCGAAGAAGTCAATATTACTTTGGACTCTGAACCAACCTCCTTAAAACAAGTGCAAATGTTGGATGCATGAATAAAAGTGATGAAAAGTGAATATGGTGCCATGGTCAAAAAAGGATTTGGAAGTTCGTTAATCTTCTAATGAACTATAAACTAACCGGTTGCAAGTAGATCTTTCACAATAAGTGCAAAGTAGATGGCTCACTGGACAAACACAGCATGATTGGTTGCAAAGGGATTTTCCCAAAAGGAAGGGATAGTTTATAATTATTAATGAGACCTTTGCACCTACAATGAAATGGACTACTATTCAGACTTTAATGGCTTTGGCAGCACAAAACAAATTGAAAGTTCATCAAATGAACGTAAAATTGCTTTTATGAATGGTCTCAGCTAAACAGTGTACATAATTCAGCCAAGAGGATTTGCAGTAGACAACCAAGAGCATAAAGTGTACAAGTTGGAGAAATCACTCTATGGGCTAGAACAAGCCCCTAGAACATGGTACGAAGATCTCACTCAGCACCTCCTGAAAATGAACTTTCAGCATTTTGAATTTAAAGATGCAACTCTATTTCTCAAAGCAGTTAAGGAAACACTTGCATTTTTGGTATATGTGAATGATTTTCTCCTCACAAGAAACAATGAATGATACACTGCAAAAATCAAAGCATAATTAGTGGAAGGCTTTGAAATACCAAATTTTAGATACTTTCATTACTATTTGGGCATTGAATTGACTCAAAAACCAAAGTACATCTTTATCACACAGTATAAATGCATTGGGGAAGTTAAGAGCAAATTTGAAATGACAGAATATATGCCACTTGGCACGCCCATGGAACAGAATTTGAAGTTTACATTAGATGATACTTCAAAGCTTGTAGATGCGACAAAGTGCATGCACCTCATTGGAAGTCTGACCTATGTAACAACAACTAGACCAGAGATTTTGTTTGCAGCTGCTGTTCCTTCAATATTCATGCAACCTAGGGAAATTCATTGGGTAATAACAAAGAGAGTGCTTCAATATATAAAGGGAACACAAAGTTTTCAGCTCATATACTCTAGAGCAGCGAATTTCATACTAGTTAGATATTCAAATTCTGACTATGGATTTGATTTTGATAATGGGAAATCAACTACAGGTTTCTTGATGAACTTAGGAACAACAATTATCTCTTGGAAGACAAAGAGGCGGTCAGTGCCACTGGTTTCTTTAGCAAAAAAATACATGGAAGCTGCAGAGGCAACCAAAAAAACACTATGGCTCCAAAGGATTCTTGCATTTTTACAGGTAAAACAAGTTTCTTCTACACCACTCATGGTTGATAACACTTCAGCGATCATAATGGCCAAGAATCTAGTATTTCACGATTGAACCAAGCACAAACATCAAAAATTATTTCATTTGGTATTATGTGAAAGACAACAGTGTCAAATCGCTATATTGTCCAATTGCAAAGCAACCAGCAAATATCCTAACAAAGGCGCTTAGAAAAGAGAAATTTTTAATTTTAAAAGGCATGTTTGGTCTCACAATAACCCCTACAGATTAGGGGAGGATGTAATATTAATGTACATAATATAGTATTAATCCCAGGAGTAGGCATTTGTCTTCTTGTAGAATCTCAAGCGGTATCGAAGGTGAACTGAACAATCATCCCATAGATGAACTGAACATTTATCTTTGTATTAAATATGTAATTGTGCCTCGTTTTTCAACTAGTGGATAGAATTTCGGTTTGCACAAATTTAGTTTCCTAAATTTCTAAGTCCATTTTCTTGGCACGACAATAATGATTGCCATTGCTTTTCAGTTTCATTAGAAATTGTTTCATATGGATGTTAATAATGTCTTTTGAATGGTGATTTGATGGAGGAGGTGTACATGATGCCACCGGAAGGTTTTGTGGTTGTAAGGAAAAGCTTGTGTGCAAGATGGTGAAGGCATTATGCTCTATGGGATGAAGGAAGCTCCAAGAGCATGATACTACTTATTTGTTAGTTTCTAAGCTAGTTCCTGCTCCTTATGCTACTAAGCCTATTAGGCTTGTTACTACATGTTCTACTTCGCACTTTGAGCCTATTGCAATAACACACTCCGTTCTATGGGTTTCAATGGCGAAGGTATTGCAGTACATTCACGGGGTATTGCTATGTTAAGTGGAATTCTCACCACGGCATTGATTTTCAAGAAGGTACTTCATTGGAATAACACATTGTGAGCTCCTATTTTTTTAGCTCGACTCTTTCCGAGAATTGTGAGCTACACGAGTTTTGCACCTTCACTCAAGCTTGAGAAACATGAGATTTCAGTTGTCAAACATGATTAACCCGGCACATATTCTCGATGTTCCTTTACATGACCAGTTGTGCATTTTGCACCGAATCATATGCGAGCATCTTCATCCATCTGTGTTGATTTGGGGTGGATTTCGATCACTCGTGGTGGCGACATAGGAATTCATTGAGAGGACTCTACGGGCGTGGCTCCTTCACCATTCATCCTCTTGCTCCACTTTTTACACAACTGCATTGTAATGCTCCTTTTTTCAGCTATTTTCTTTTTAGCAGTGTAGTGTACCTCTCTTGTTTGTAGAGAGATTTTATATCCGTATTTTCGACACTTTTTGACATATTGTGAGCTTTTCTTGTGGGGAGCTATTATGGTGAAGACCGGTGTTAGTTTGTTAGTGTTCAATTAGTTTTTGACAACTCATACAGATTTCAGAAGCATCACCGCACCCCTTGATAGTATGGAAGGGTGTGGTGTTGATCCGCTTCTTCGGGTTTTGTGTCCTTGCCTTGTTACCTTGGCTTTTCTTGGATCGTGGCACTCCTATTTCTTTGGATCTTGTGTCCTTGCCTTATTGCCTTGGTTATTGTTCTTAGATCGTGGCACACCTATTTTTAGCAGATTGATCAAATTATGTTTAGTGTTTTTTTGGACTTTCGACATCACTCCATTGATGAGTCTCCTTGTATGGAACTATTTTGGTGAAGCCCATCATCAATTGTTTTTGAATTTTGTAATCGAGCAATGGATTCGAGACCACAAAGTGCACACCAAACTTCTTCACATTGTATGAGTTTTTTGAGCCGAGCTTCTTTGGATGCCTTGCAGCGAATTTTTACTCTCTACTTTGTTATTACTAGTTTTGGGTACCTTGCGGTGTCCCTTTTTCCCAGTTATTGTATGTGGGTACCTCATCAGACCTTGTTGTCGAGACCCACCTTATTTTCCACCCACCTAAGCTACGCTTATGGGGGTGTTAGTGTAGGTTATTATTTATCCTTTTATTTGTTTATTAGGATAATTCTTGCACTTGTGTTAGCTCTACACTTGTGTTAGCTTGCTTAGGTGTACCAGTTGTGTTGAGTTAGCTTACTAGTTGTGTGGAGTCAGCTCTACTTGCCAGTATCAGTTAGTGAGAGTTATTCACCACTGATCTAGGTGGTAGTTGCACTTTCCTCCTCTATGTACATCACTTACATCATTCTATTATGTAGCTTTGAGTTGATTTTCTGTGCATTTTCATGGTTGTGGTAATGTTTATTCTGTTGGAGTGATCCTAGGATGAGAAGCATTGGCTTCTTCGACATGAACATCCCCTTTTTTTAAATCCTTCAAATGTTTTATGATGTTTTCACTTTTAAAACACTGTCATTTTTACCAAGAATATTAAATATAATATTTAAAGAACCTAAATTTAAACCCCTATAATACATTAAATACAGTTTAAATCCCTAAATTTCATTGAATAAAGTTAAACATTCAAATATCAATTTTTATATTATTTCACTAGGCGTACCCCTGCTGTCCCCAAATATTGGGGAAAAAAATTGTCCCGAAACCCCGTCCCCTTGTCCCCAAGACTTGGGTGACTATGGGAAAATGATAGATTGAGAACCTTCTAATTGGAAAAGATGTGTATGGGCAAGTTACCCCTTCTATTATTGATGGCCTGATGAACACAATTGATTAATTAGAGAATTTGGGGAAAACTTTGATGTCTAAATGAGCCATAATATATCTAAACCTTTGTCAATCTTAGTAGAGAACTTCATCCTCAAATCTTGTTAGCCTCTCAGGACAACTAAATACACATATAACATTGACACTTAAACTACTTTTACCCTTGCTATGTTGAATCTATGTTTTAGAAAATTTGATTCATGTAATGTTGTTCAAAGAAAAAAGTGTATTTTTTTGGCTTTTACACAGAAGTAGCACCAACATCCTGAAATAAAGCATTAGAGGGTATAAAAAATGATTAACTTTTAAAATGAGAAGCAAGTAACTTATCCGAGGAGGAACTTTAAATGAGGCTGGGAAAGTCCTCTGTGGATACGGTATTAGATAATATGGCAGACCCTAGAAATCTAAACCCCAATTGAATGTCATGAATGTTGCACATGTAATTAGAGTCCAATCAGTTTTTCTCAACTCAAGCAATACACTGACCATTATGATGATGATGGCTAAAATGTGAAGGTTTTTGAATGGAATAGCAGCAAAGATGGTGAAGCAGGACAAAAGGAATGAGGCAGTTTCCTCTGAATACTAAATTGACACAACAATTTTTTCTGCTGATTCTGAGAAGAATATGGGATTGGAGGAGCTCTTGAAGATGCTGGATCTTGAGGAGGCAGAGCCCAGACACGATGTGCTAACATGGAGCCCGTTGATGTGGATATTTCTGACAAGAAAGGTACACAAGAGGAGTAAGGGAAGAAGTGATACCCATGGCGGAAAAATTTGAAGTTCAAATGGAAACAGTAGTATTTGATCCTTTTTTTTTTTTTTGTTGCAGGTAGAATATGATAGGATGCAGGAGCCGAATATTTGACCTTTCTTTTGAAGACTGCAGATGGTGGTGCCTGTGATGGTTTAGCCCCATTTTAGTTCAACACAGTTTTTCTTGATCTCTGATCAGATTTTTTATTAGCAGGACCAACACTGAAACGTGTACAGCACAGGAAAATACTAAAAACATTAGTTTCCATCTTTCTTTCAAAATGTAATGCAAGATGTAAATACACAAAAATAGTGATAGTAATCTCTTCAAGAGCATATCGCAGATTAGAGGATGCTCTCTGTCCTGCAGATAAGTGACTCAGGCAGCATGAATGTAAAGATTGAGATTTAGAAAAATGGTAGAAACCTCTATTATCTGAGAAAATTTGATTTTGAGAAATTTCAGTGGTTTTGTGGTTTCTAAAAACACATTTTTTTGGAAAGAAAAAACACAGCTGTTTTATCCCTCATGAATTGATTTGGAAGAATCCATGAGCGGATCCATTTCAATTATTTCAATTTATAGCAGGGCACTGTTTTCCCTTTTATTGATTTACCAATCCCAAAAATTAAGTAAAATATCTTAGCATAAGTAACTTTAAAAGCCCATGAAAAGTTGAGACACTCCCATTTTATCACTTACAAATTACAACCAAACATCAATGAATGTCATTGAGCATGTATCCTTCTCTATAAAATATGCTCAAAGCTCCAATATACAACAGAGTGGAAGGACATTATATTCGAATCCTAAATTCTGATCCTCAACTCACCAGCTCTATTACCTCTTGTCAGAACATCCTTTTGCCTCTCCCAGGTATTTTTTCTCTATTTTTTACAAATGGCTTCAATCCTCAATGGCTTTTTCTTCATATTCATCGGGACAAGGCAATGGCCATTCAATACCTTAAGATGCAAATCTACATAAAAATGGACATTATAGCAACATTTTGCATGTGCCTTACTCTAGTTAAGATATTGTCATAGTTCACTATCTTGAACTGAGGAGTCCAACAAAATTTCCACAAAAAGGGCACTTTCAAAAATACTTTTAACAGGGAATTTTCTACATTATTTCACAAGTATCATCACATTATCCTAGAAATAGACATATAAAGCTTAGACAAAAACAGGTTCAAATTAAATGGTTGACACCTAACAATTAGGATATATACTTCAATGACTCGGCTTTTTTAGTAGTTAAGAGGCTCCAGGTACAGACTGATGGTAACAAGCAAATAGATGGGCTCTTTCTGCTTCTAAATTCAAATACACTACAGCTCTTAACATGGAAAGTAGAACTCTACCAATGTGGGGATTCATTCGGTTTCTGCCAAATTCCTGATTGCAACTTCGACCAATTACACTGCTGAAATTATAAATTCAAAACTTAATCTACAAAATCTTCAAATAAAACAATATCACAAAAACAGATAATAAGCAATAATGCACACTTCTATAAGACATCACCAGATCATAAGGAAAGTACTCCAGAAGATGAATACAAATAAAGAGACAAATCTTCAGGAATGAGTTGCCATTAATATAATTGTCACACCCCAATACAAGTGTTTTATCAATCTGATAGACTATGAACCTGTGACTGGCGAGCAAAAAGATATTGTCGGAAATCAAACTCCCGGAATGTGTCATCTAGTGCAATTTGGCTCAAATTTTTGCGTCCTGTCTCCATTAATGCAGCTTGATCATCACCGCGATCTAATGCACCAAACTCCTTGGGCTTCACATTTTGAGCATTGACTGCAAAGCATCAATTACATATGAGAAAGCAGATGCGTTCAATAGTATAAATCAACATATGAACTGGTGTAGCCAAAAGGATTGAAACTTCATCAAAAAAGTATTGTTGCTATTATAGAGCACTCCTACTCATCATCAATATTGTGATAACTGTTATTTCTCACCTTAGGAAAATTATGCAGCATTGGATAATCATTCATTGTACCGAAAAAAAAACAAAAATAGATTAAGAGGTACATTTAAGGAGAGTTCAAACTAGAGCTTATACTAGGATTACAAATTTAGGTCCTCATTCGGAAAGTTTAAAGTTTAATACTAAGGTTCTTGAGTAATCCATAACCACACACCCAAGTACACAAATAGAATTATAAAAATTATCTCATATTTTTATCCTCTAAAAGAATTCAAATCGTACGCAACAGAAAATGCCACTGTAGGTTCATTTGACTGAACTAGAATGTTACAACAATTCATGTTAATTTTGAAAGAATTTTTAAATTCTTACGGAAATTTTTACCCATATTAGTTGCACTAAAGTGCATAGTGCATATTTTGGAGTATTTTATACATGTGAATCCCAATGCCAGCCTAATAAAAACATGTTCCTCAGGACTGGGAATATTCAGCTTCAAGGGAATTCTTACTGTTTCAAAAATATTATCCGAAAAGAATTACAGCACAGGCATGTATACATTGTACTTAAATGGTACATAGGAAGAAAACCTTTCACCTTATCAAACTTACCATAGATATATGAGATGATGCACTCAAGCAACTATACTAAACACAAGATGCAACTTTTTGAAAGAGAGAAAACTAAGCATTCTAAAGAACCTTTAACCTTCTTATTTATGCAATTAAGAAAGGATAGAGAGTGGTTTCTTCTTTCTCTAAAGCAATAAAGGTCTATATTCTTGATTTACCCATAATGCTACATTAAAATGTAACAGGTATTTTCCATCATCCCAATGATAATGGAAAAGCCGGATCAAACAAAAGGCCACCACCTATTTCTGGTGTGATAAATCTATACCTAAATATTTACAAGAAAGAAATTCTGTAAATGTCTTCAAATGACCAAAGTAGGTTAATAGGACTTCAAAGGTATAGCAAGTCGAAGAATAACAAGAAACTCCAAGATCTTGAAAAGTAACAAAGACAAACAATCAAAGGGCCTAACTAAACAGCATGAACCCAAAACGTGTAAAAGTCAGAAAAGATAAAGCCATATGATACAAATACAAATAGCCATGTGAGAGGAACGCCCTCAATGAAATAACAATAAGGGAGCTGATAAAGACCAACGCTAGAGATCTGTCTCTAATCAATCTAAAAGTCTACAAAAGAAGGTACGACAACTACCTCAGCAACCGCCAAAAAAGGACCAATATACGATCTAATGATATCCGTGGAAGAATGACAATTCTAAAAGGAAGCAAGGTACTCCACCGGCACTTCTCCTAACATCCATGTTCAATGATCCTCTAAATGTCATTGGTTGCACTCCATTTTGTTATGAAACTATTAACTAATTATCAGCAAGGCTGTGTTCTTCAATACATGCACCCCTTTGGTGTCTATATATATCGGCATTTCCATGTGTTGTAATCATCATGTATGCACACTCTTAATATTCAATAGAACATATATATATATATATATATATAATTCCAAACAACCTCATTTGTTCTTTATCAAGAGGCATCATAGAGAGTGAGGAACACACCAAAGTTTTTGAATGGCTTGCTCGCATGAACCCTAGCCGCAGCTCTTCTCCGCGAAGCTTCTCCAATGTCGGTTTCGGCGATGGTGTCCCTTCTAGCGTCTATGGTTCTTAGGACGCGCAGGTCCCTAGTTCTTATTTTGTAGTTCCTCGAATGGTCTCTCGAATGGCGGTGCGGGTCCGTAGTTCCTATTTTTAGCCAATCGTTGAGACTACCCAAACCTCATTCCACCTTTGTGAAGCCCTCTTTCCTGCATGTTGCGACTTCAGTTATGCCGTCTTCTAAACCACTCTCTGCTGCCAAATCCTCTCCCTCGGTCTCCTTTGGGGAGTCGGTGTTAGAGTCTCGAAGAATTTTTCTCCAACCAGGGTTTGATATGTCACTTCAACGGCCTTTGGCCTAGTCTGTCGCTTCTTCACTTGTGGATCTCTTCGAACTGGTGTCCTCTTTTGTCTTGTAAGTTGGACATTTACTCCTGTGCAAGGGGTTTTTATTGTGGTTTTCAATTTTGTTGAAGATAGGGATTTTATCCTCTCCAAACTGTGGGAACTACAGAATCATCACTTGATGAAACCGTGGTTTCCGACCTTCAATCCCCTCACCGTTGCTTTCAACGTCAAACTTGTTTGGGTTTGCTTACCTCATCTCCCCGCTGCGATTACGGGAGGAGTGTTTGATTTACATTGGTAATGCTTTTGGCAAGTTCTTAACCATTGATTCCAAAACGGAACTCTACACTCACAACACTTATGCTCGAATCTTAGTGGATCTGGATACTTCTCTGGATCTTCCAGCTTCCATTGATCTCAAAGTGTTGAATAGGGTTTGGTCACAACCTCTTGACTACGAAGGCTTGCCCTTCAGGTGCAGGAAATGTTTTGCCCTCGGACATCTTGCTTCATCTTGTCAGAAAGTCAAGCGAAGTTTAAGGAAAAACTTTCTTGGTGGAGGGATTCCCATCCCAACCTATTGGTTATTAGGGATGAATCGATTCCTTTTCGGAGGATTTGGCGGGAATCGTGAAGATCATGATTTAAATGAAAATAAATATCAGCTGTAGGTTGAAACTCAAGTTTCCCCCTGAGATGATTGGGTTGGGAAAGGTGGAACAAGTGGTGACACTCCCTTCGAGGGCGGAGCCAATTGTAGGAACCAAAGAGGTTCCTGATATTCGGCTTCCATTGCATCCAAATGAAAACTCAAATCCTAATCGGAGTGATGGATGGACAGTTGTAAATCGAAAAAAGAAAGGTATTCCTCTCCATAAAATGAGATTATGATCTCATGATTGGGATCTTCTGGAGTAAATTGTTGGTGTCACAGACGTGGGTGCTTCAACTTCTCTCTTTTCCCTCTTCTCTTGCTCTTCGTTTTTGTGCCTTAGTGGCCTTTTGTCTTTTGTTGCTGCTGAAGCCTCCTTTCTATTTTGCTCCAATGCTTTATCCTACCTTAAGGTCCTTTATGCGGATCCTTTCAAAATCCGCACTTTTACCCTTTTCCAAAAAAAAAAAGAGGCATCAGAGAGTGGCGAAACCCTAGACCGCTCTTGCACTGCAAGGATGCAGAACAACAAGTAAGTAGTAATGGAAGGATATTCCAGAGCGGGAAGTCGAAAGGATTGTGAAAATTGTTCATGACTACGTGACCGAGTCATCGACCATTTGATAGGGATAGATATTGTTTTCCGTTCGAAGACGGTGCATCCATCCGCTAATAAATTTCGGAGCATGGACCTAGAGAAAACATTTGATTCTATTTGTTATAATTGTTGTGGATGCAAAGTGTTCCCATTGCCCATGCATGTCATTGGTGAAACCAAGGATTATATAAGATTGCCAAACATTCAAACAAAGGCTAGTTATACGAGTTTACTAAAAATTTGTTTCAAGTTAAAAAACAATTAGAAAAGAAACTAATTGAAAAAAAGAAGTACAAAAACTCTACTCTAGAAGAACAAAAGCAAGCAAAGAAAAAATTAAAATAACAAAAAAATTATATCAGCGAAAAAGATTTGTTTTTAAATTGTTTAAAAAAGTAAAAGCTATTTTTATTAATATACTGAAAAAGCTAAAAGTTTGACAAAATAAAGAATGAAAAGAATATAAGAAAAACATTAAATTAACAATTAGTGGATTTCTTACCAAATACAAAATTAATATCAAAATATATTGAGATGGAGTATATTCAGAATTAACCAAATAAACAGCTGCAAAAACACCTCAACAATTTATATAGCGAGTTCTTGGAGTACAAAGACCAGATGGATGGTGAAATTGTGCACATCAAAGAATAATGCAGTAATTTTGAGGCTTTAATCAACAGCGAGATCACCAATGTGATAAACGAAAATAAGAGAACACTACAAGGCAATATTAACAACAAAATAAACAAAGTCCTTCAAGTTTTAGCCAACTGAAATATTAACAGCTCTCATCACAATGACACAATTTGAAGTGTAAACTTAAATGAAACTTAAAGTACTCGTACAAATCCAAGTTCAATTAGCACAAATTCCAAAACACACAAATAAATACAGAGTTAAACAGATATCACAGCCTCTATGCTCAGAGGAAAAATGCCAAGATCGATATTCCCACATACAATGGTGAAAACCCTTGCACATCTATCACCTAGGGAACAAGATGAAATATCATTTCTATCTGAACCCTACCAGATCAGATGAATAAGCAGTCATCTTTGTTGGACTAAACCTTGATGGTGTTGCATGTAAACAGCACAATTGGTAGCAGCTAGAAATGGAAGGATTCGCAAGCACATGCAATAGCTTTGTCAATGATTTTTTAAGACATTGCAGCCAGAAATGGAAGGATTCACAAGCACTCGGACTAGCTTTGTCCGTGATTTTCTAAGACATTTTGAATGTCAAGAGAGTGATTATCTCAATAGGTTGATGCAATTGTTCCAAACAAAAACAATCAGCAAATATTCTTGAATAGGGAGACTTCAGCTACATTTGTGAAGAATGTTCCTGAACATTTATTATTGAAAACTTCAATTGGAGGTCTTTACCACTATCCAAGAACTGTCTGAGATTCAAAACATCCAAGATGCAATAATAAAGCTCATATAGATGAGCAAAGAATATGGTATTGACCAAGAAACCACAATTCATCCTTCCCCATTAGAAACCAATACAATGCCGTTTATCCAAAACTTTAAAGTGTACCACAGCTTCGACAAACTAATTTTGGCAGATACAACAACAGGAAATAGACACAAAAATCTCAACCAGCAGCAAATTGTAAGGAAGTAAACTTTTATCATGGTGAACACCAAGTTGTAAGTTATAATGATATGAAAAATGTTGGTACTATGAGTTTAAACAGTTAATGTATCTCATTGCAATCATTTGACTAAACAAGAAGTTTACCAAGAATATCGCTAGCAGCTGTAACCATAATCTTTTGTCCCCAAACCTTGTAAAAGTTATGATCTTTATTCAATCTGAAAGCACCAATAAATTTATTGACACTTCCTCAACAATAACATTTGATTTATTTGCTTATTCCGCAAAGTATTTTGGTGTCACGGTCAATGATGGTATCATGGTCAGTGATGGTGTTATGGTGACTGATAGTGCCATCAAGTCTTGTCAAGGAAAATGTTAATAAGATCAAATTGACTTTGCAAGACTATAGACTTCTGAAAAGTTTCTTGTTGGGTTTATAATATTAAGCGGGAAACTGCTTAGTTTAGAAACCCGACAAAGATTGTATGTTTTTGGCTTATAGCTTATATTTAAAATATAAGCATGATAGACCACAAAGCGGGTCGGCTTTAAGAGTGGATCATGACCACCCACCTTGTATATAACAAGGTGATCTCATTAGAGATCGGTTACACATGTTGTTGATGGTAACATTTATGCAAGCCATATGAGCGAGCTGATAGAGAAATAGTGGGAGTGTTGGGTGAAAGTTTATTCTCAATAAAGATAAGTGATTTTCAGTGTGTTTTTACCTTCCAAGGTTTTCCCACTTATATCTTGTGTCACTGTGTTCATTTACTTTCAGTTTTATGTTATTTACATATTGTAATCTGCAATATAAACATCTTAATCTATGTTTTAATTACTACACTTCATAAACTATAATCTTCAGCAATTTATGTTGTGGATCTATAATTTGTAACATTATTTATCCCTTAAATTTCCTAACATGGTATCAGAGTTTGTGTTTATGCTTGTGCAGGATAGATCGGTTGTTTGTGAATTGCAGGTGCAAAGAAAAACTTGAAGATTTTTCAAATTTGCGAAACCCTAGCTTGCTTCGCAACTTTCTTCAAGTTCATCAGGTGCACAGATCCTAATTCATATGTTTTAAGATAAATGTAGCGTTTGGATGCTCTAGATCAGTGTGATTGATCATAATCTAAGTTGTCATTGATTTTGCATACTTAGATCTCTTTTTTTATGATCCATGCAGTCATTTTTCACTTGAATTAGGTTTTCGCAGCTTATTTGAATGTTTCGCACATTTTATAGCCACTTGATAGCCGTTGTGCAACTTATTTGAATAGTACGTTCCTTTTTAGTCATCTACGGCCTTCCTTAGCCTTTTCTAGTGTTGTGCGGCTTTTTTAGGCTTGTGCGGTTATTTTTAGGCTTACGCAGGTATTTATAGTTTTGCGTGGCTTTTCCAAGTCTTCCGCGGCCTTTTTAACTTGAGCGGAATTATTTCTTTGTTCTGCAACTTTTCAGCCGCTTGTTGCGCGGGTTCTTTGTCTCGCGGCTTCATTTTGTTTGTTACTCGAGACCCATGTGTTTCACGGCTTTCTGTTGTGTTACGCGGACATGTTCAAGCTAACCAAATTCAACAAAAAAATATCAATTATCCATTTACCAATATCTCTAAACCACTTAATAACTAAGATTGCAAAGCACATCTAAGAAACCAAAGCCAAGAAACATCAACACGGGAAAAGGAGACTAGCAAAAGCTCAATCTCTTTCCCTGTAGATTCAAATGAAACTAGAAATCTAGACTCTACTTAATAATTGAAAGAGATTTGTTGTGTAGGCCTTAAGACATGAATTCTCAATTGAAAACAATAATGCAGCTCATAACATGTGAAAACTCCAAAATCCTTTCTTTGTATTTAATTCAAATCCAAGAGTTCTTTAACGATAAAATTAAATGTGCTTGTAGGCATGGAACTCAATCATTTCCTTTGCATGATTTCGCATCTTCTAGAAAAGCAACCTAAAAATGGGGAAAAACTAAAATACAACTAGAGCTAAATATTTTGGGAACAAACTCCCATAACTTACAATCATTCCCGCAAAATAGCCCCTGAAAAGAATAACAATCATCAATCTTTTTTTAAGCACAATCTGTGGCGGTTCTCTAAGCTGCAGGAACAAAAGATTCCCCCAAAATGCTCAAAAAACTTCATTGTCTTTTACGTGATTGGGCAACATTCATTGTTCTCCCTCATTTATTTATGTTTGATTCACCAAATTTAATGGTTTGTGGGAGCAAATTAAACTCCAATTAGTTTTATTTAGCCTTTGTTCGTCCTTATCCATCTTATCTGCTTAGAGATAGCTTGAAATCCCCTATTAAATTTCTCCACTTGCCTTTGTGATTAGATAGTCATGAAAAAACATAGAGATATTGTTTTAATTTGATGACTCGGCTCTAACGTTCCAAGTATTCATGTTGACACTACCTTTGCCTTTTACAAGACTCTGTGTGTTTCCATGTATGCTTCCTTTGTCTTTGACTTGACCATGCTTTGAAACTTTAGCTCTCATCGATCTATGACACGTGTAAAGCTATGGGTTTTTTCGGCCTTCGTATGGTGGAAGGCTTCAATGATAGACACATGGCTGCCATCAGCATCACTTGCTTACCATAAGGTCTCCAAACTTTGGCTTCGTCCTTCGGTTTGCATATCCGCCTCGCCACAAATCTCTTCCACTTGTCGTCAATCAAAGTTCTAAGATGTTTGGGGGAAGGTGAAACCTTAATGGATGCTTGCTTCCAGGGTGCACATCAACGCCCTGCATATCCAGGCAACTTTGTCCTTGGCCTCCAAAATGTGTAGGATGTTGGAGTGTGACATGTGTCAAGCATCAATGTTTTATGTTGGCTCAAAGTTTTAACTCACCACAACCATCGATGAGCAAACACCTAGCGAGCAATGGGGTGTCCTCTATCTCCAAGTTCTTAACACCTCGCATAGAGTTCCGATGAATGACACTTGTCATTCATCTATGCATGGCACTCCCGCATGCCTTAGAAATTTTATCTCGCCCCCAAAGATTGTCGAAAGCCAATGGTTGATGCATGTCCTTGGGGACACTTGGCTCAAATCGGTGAACTTGCGGACCTATCACATAGTTTTAAACGTTAGATTAAAATTAAAGATTTTAAATCAATAGAAAATGCAAGTTTGTCTCATCAAATGAATGTTTCAAGCCATTTAGCTTCTAAAAATGTCAAACTTTTGGGTTTCTTCTTTGTTTTAACTTGCACATGTGGTTAACATTGAAACATACCATGAAAGCATTTTTTTGATAGATAAAATGATGAATAAATCAAGGACAAACCCATTGTAAACTTTGAAAACATTTTTAAAGCCATAAACAAATTTAACTCCATTGTTTTCATGTGTTTATCTAGAATGAAAAGAACAAAGACCTTTCAGTCATGTTTGGAAGTTGATTATCACTTGTTTTAAAAGCTAGAAAACATTGTCAAGCTCCGTGTGACTCAAAATTCAGTTTCGAGGTTTAAAACTTGGATTTAATAACTAGTTATAAAAGAGGAGATCCATTTTCTTGCCAAAAATGGAATGGGGTGTGTTAGCTACAACACACCCAAGAATGTGGGTGGATATTAATGTAATAATGTAACCTAATGAAGTTACAAAAAGTTGCATTGGTTTAACAAGTTTTGATTGTTTTATGTATTGCTTGGAGCTCTTGGAAGTGGACAAGAGAATAGAATTTAAAACTCAAGGAAGATGTGGAAGACAAGGAGACTGGGGGAATTGAGTCATGGCACACAAGTTATGTCCAATTGGGGGTACAAAGTAACATTCTAGATGATCCTACCCAGGGTTTGTGTTGTTTGAAATGTGATAAGATTCCTCCTTGCGCCACTAGATTTACATGTGCTTCAAAAATCTCCACCAAGTTATGTACTAGAACCCCAATTAATGCAATGATGAATACTTTGTGTCCAATGTTTGTCTGATACAATTTCTCTTATTGTTTCCGCTGGTATTTATAATATTATTTTAAACACAAAATAAAACAAAAACTTTAATTAAATGTATGTAAGATTAAGTGGAAAAATGGAACACAACAGAAATCATTAAACTATATAACACGTGCATGTCAAAGGGGAATTAATTCAGTGCAAGAGAAAAGAGTAATTTTGTCCCATGTCTAAAACTTAAACACCTAGAGTCACTTTGAAAAACATATTGGATTTACCACAAACCTTTATCAATAGAGGAAGAACTGAACTTATACCTTATTTGTTATAGTAATTCATAGAAATATTCCTATGACAAATGAATTTTGATGCATGTCTCTTTCCATTAACTACAATATACAAGGACTTTTACTTCCAAAAAAATAAATGACCAGCAAATGGTGAGCAGAAACCTGTTTCTGAATAGCAGACTTCCAGTTCATCGTATTCACGTAATGCATCATCTTGAAGTTGTGACATCTCAAACATAAATGCCAAGCTTTCCTGCATGAATTAATCAAGGCTAGTTACTCTTAAAGGCAGAAGAACAAATGTAAATTTCTTACACAATATGTAAAAGGTAAAATGTTTATTGCTTTTCCATTATTTTAACCTGCCCTTGCTCGTAAATTATCAGATAAACTTACTGGCAACAAATAAACTGGAACCACTGAATACCTTTAGAATGAAGAAATTGCAAAAATTCCACACTGGCATGAAACGGTTTTCACTGAGCCTACGAATTTCCTCTTCATAAAACATAACACGTTTTTCCAAACTATTTCTGATGCATTCTACCATCTTAGTTTCGACATCCTCCCAAAATGCTGCATCAGCTGCATGTATATCTAGTTTGCAACACCTATACATGAATAATGTTTAGTATGATAATGAGAAAGATCAGTTGAATATAGAAACACGAGAAAACAAGAGAAAAAACGAATCTAAAATTAAGAATTCAGATCGTTGATTGCCTTTGGAAATTCTCTCCTTTGATAGCAAGCAAGCCCTTCATCTAACAAATATTCGACCCACCCATTCTAGTATTTCATAGCTCTACCCATATTCAAGATGGACGTGTATACAACAGTTATAGTTGCATTTGAAGAGATAAATCGCATTGGGGGATGTATATTAGCATTAACAATCATTGCCTAGGTTTTGACACTAAATGCTTTGAATGCATTAAACTAAGGTGATTGACCAGACAAATATAACTAATTAGTAGCTTAATATCAGTTCTCAATTAGCAAATACAAGTAAGACTGACAAAGTCTTATTGATCAGCTGAGCAGGCAATTTTGTTCTATGGCAGACCAATTTAGGACCTGGGTCAATGAAAATTTATAGACAAACCACAATGGAGTTTGGTGTAACATAGTGAGGCCAGTGATCTCACAAATTCTTTTGGCAGCAAACATCAACCTAATAATGAGGTCAACTAGTGATGAAACACATACAAATAAAGAAAATTCAGAAGGGATTTTGTAATATCGAATGCAGTCAAACTTAACACCAATTAAGGGGCCACATATGATGTAATGTCCCCTTTTCCGGGGCATTAATCAAATAAATTATTGAAGACCTTTAATCCACTTTCCCATGGATCAAAGGGTAAAATAATGGGAAATGTCATAACTCCTTGATTTTTAAATAAAATATTAATTTTCCTCCTTATGTTTTTATTTCAAATGAAGAAAAAGGGGAAATTAATCATTTATTTGGAGTTGACTTTTCAGGAAAAGAAGACTCTTTTAAAAAGTGACTCTCCCACTTAAGGAAATGCGCCAAAGCTAAGGAGGGAAACTTGGATCTTTTAAAAGAGAAGATATAAAAGAAGATGAGCTCCACCTCTTGAAGACATGCTGATTATTCTATTTGAAATTTCTTCATGCTTGAAGAGAGGGATGTATGCCCATGTGATCTACTAAAAGGTGTTTGATCAACACCACCCATCTTGTGGAGATTTGAAGACTACTTGCACTTGTTCTTGCTGGTTTAGTGTGTTTTATGATCAGATTTATGATTATTGGTGTGGCGAATTGCACTAGGAGAGTTTCCTTGCCCTAGCGCATTTATTTATGGTGCAAATCTGGTTATTGTTGCATGATTTGGGAGCATACTTGTTGGTTTTCAGATCTGTTGTGTTTTGCAATTAATTTCCAACTTATTGTGCCAAGTTTGAATGCAAAGAATCATCATTTTTGCTTATTTATCCTTGCTGGTCATTGCTGGAATAAATCCAGCTATAGCGACTTGATAAGGAGTGTATTTGGCATGTTTTTGGTGATCATAAAGCAAGATCTGCAAATCTGATTTGTTTATCTTTTATTTCTGAGCAAGGGAGGTCCTTTTTGGTGTGTTTGGAGGCCGGGAAAGTGTTGGAATAATTTAAATCATTTTTCCTTAACCCTAGCGACTAGATCTTGAATTTTGGGGCCTGTTTTGGAAGGGTTTTCATGATCAGAAAAATTTGATTGTTGGTTCATTTGAAAGAGATAAAAATCTAGTTTTTGATGCAATTTATTTCACTTGAAAAGGAGAAGTATTGGTGAAGTTACGGATTTTAGAAGTTTTCAGTTGTCTGCAAGCCTGATTTATTTAATTACTGCTGTCATAAAAATCAAAAGTAAAGAGGATTTAATTTCCAATTGATCCACCCATCTAACCCACAACCTTGGCTACTTCCAACCCCATTTTGGGTTGTAATTAGCTGACATTGGGTTATTTGAGGTTGATTCAAAAGGATTTACTCCTTGAATTGATTTCTATCCATTTGTGGCATTTTCCATCTTGTCCCAAAAGGGGACATTACATATGACCAGCATGAAGCACAAAATTCTAATGCCATCATAGAAAGATGCACACCATGGTCTCCCCTCTTCATACTCAAAAATACTTTTGCTGTCACCCTAAAGATGGTTACGGTTGTTCCCAATTTGTGGTGATCATATCATGTAGCATCATATAATCAGGTTTTCCATCAACAAGCATCGTATCATCTATAGCACCCTACAATGCTTCACTTGTTTATTTACCTTCAGCATCCACTTTGCCAATCCACTTTAAACTTTAATTTGATCAATAAAACAGCACTAGCAATGCTAAGCTCTTGCAGGCACATTTCAGATGGTTGAGTTGGCAAAGTGACAAAGGAACTGTCAATTTTTGTATTTAGGAATACAATTCCAAACCATCCACGGGATAATTGTGCACAACAACAAAATACAAGCCAATGATTCTTTTATTTTAACTGCAGTTGCACATAAACCAACATAGTCAATAATCAAACCCACCAGGTGTAGGAGAAAGGAAGACCATTGCCAAAACACATCCGAGATGTGCATTCCTTAACTTTTATCACCATGAGGCATCACTAATTTGGGACTCCAACCAGTTCCATCTTCTCCAATTAACCAAAGCAAATATAACAATCAAATCTCAATTCAATTTGGTAATTTGATAATATTCAATATAGAGCTTAGTCCATCTCAAACAAGGAGGTCTGAAACAAGATCTGTCCCCATCTTCAATGAGATTAACTCTTGTATATTTCTATAATTAGCCTTTACGTTTTTTGTTATTGATTTCTATTTTTGCTTTTTTCTTGTGCTTGGCCTTATCCAATGAGCAAACATCCTCAACATTGTAGATCCATTTAATCCATGCTAATGGATGTGTAAAATATCATTTTTGGAGGCAATCTCTCTTGATTTTGCTGAGCAGACTCTATGCATCTATTTCATAGTTTTCTTCTGTGTGTAAGGGACATATCAATTGGCATCAGAGCCTGTTCGAACCTCTCTATTTCACAAGTTTGTGGCATGCACTGCATGGTTTCTGATCTTGCAAATAATTTTTTTGGGAGTCTTTGCTGACTGTTCGCTTTTGGTGGTTTGATGGAGAAATTGCAAGAAGAGCAGAAAGTTGTGTGGGAATCTCCCGCTCCTACTCTTCTCCATTCCTTGCATCCCTGCACTATTTCACAGACTCCTCACAGATACCATCTGAGGCTTCTTAACTGATTCCCAGATCAGAGCATGAATGGTCCTTTATGCAATCTAAAACTGTTAGAACACCCTTTGTTGAATCTGAATTTTTGACAGTCACACTCCATATTGGAGAAGTATTATTGGCAAGTATTCCTTACCCACAGGGTGAACACGCTAAAGACTGCAATAAGGAGGAGATATGTTGTTTTGTAAAGCCCACATTTTCTGTTCTACGGATTGGAACTTGCTGATGAGCTATGGCCCAGTTGGTCAAGGCGGCATTCTTTAATTGGTTGGTTATGGGTTCAAGTCTTAGGCGCTTCACATGTTAAAGCCAACACCCCTCGGCATTGTACAGGAGCCTGCCAGGAGATTCTCAGATTTGAGTATAATGAAAACAGGTTGGAACGTGATTAAAAACACAATATTATTTTGAATATTCTTCTCATGTCTCAGGTATTTTACCATGCAAGGAATATAGTATTTCCTTTCATCTTCATCTTTTTTTCCCATACTCTTAATTATAAAAAAAAAAAGCGAAAAAAGTGCATTTTGTACGATAGCTTGTTTCAATTCACTCAATTTTGGTTTCCATGGCTCTTTCCAGCAGTCCAGAAAGCCCCTCTCGTGCATCCTGCCACCCTGACTTCATCCAATTCCTTGCACACAAACTATATGACTAGGGCCAGCAGATAAATAGATTTCAAGTCAAACTTTCCCAAACTAGTTCTGCCCACAATCCCTATGGGAGATAGGATCTGTCACCTTTGCTCCCTTCAAGTGGTGGAATCAAAGGAGCACGTATCATCAAGTGTTCCATTTATTATAAGATTTATGGGAGATGTTATGCTTGTACAGGGATTCAAGAGAGCAGTTTCCTACATTTTCTTGTGATCCTAGTCAGAGGTGTTTGGCTCTGCTGAGATGCGATCGCCTGCATGTGTCAAATTTCACAAGTGACTGCATGGACTATCAATTAGATTACCTCCTCCTTCCAGCCTATTTCAGCAGTTAAAAGTGTTAAGAGTCTTTTGGATTCTAGAGTTTCCCCACAAATGATGATAGAATGGTGAGGTCATGTCCTCCACGAGCAGCTTCTAGAGCATATTCATTCTTGTCAATTTCTCCTTCAAGAAGTAGTGGTTCCAATCTTCTTCGATCGAGTGGGTTAGCTACCATTTCACGTCGACATTCTAAGAGATCGAACTGGGCATGCATTACAAATTCTTTCTACTATTGGAGGATTATCATCCATGGATCCTAGGAGTTTCTAAGTGAAGTCCTTCGCATCCTGCCAAATCCACCCATTCTTGGCCATTCTCCCATGGATATCATCAGATCTTGCACATTGCATTTCTCACATTGGTTATGTTGTGCACAACATGGCCCTTATTTCTTCATTGAAATCAAAACACTTGTGAAACTTGGCCCCCTTTAATATTAATTTGGTCACAAAAACCATTTAAAATACCAACATAAAACCTTATCTTATATCATGCTTGGGTGGCTCCTTTATACAGTTAAAGATTGAGAAAACCCGACCAAAAATTTAACCAATCACGCCCTCTCGGTGTCCACATCACTTCCCCTTTGTGTTTGAACTTCGTCAAAAAACCCATGAACTCAAGAGCCCGCGATGGTTAACACTTATCAAAAGTCGTGCTTAGTTTGATTTGATTCCACGGCTTTGTTTAATATTAAAGTACTTTTCACGAGGTTGTTTTTGTGTTGTGGTGTCGAATTAAGGCAAAGACACATGGCATGTTTCGACTACTCAAGGAGCTCAAATGGCAAACATTGAAGAGTTAAGAAGTTTAAAGGCCCAAGAACCAGGAGAACACATGAAGGATTCAACTGTAATGTCGCCTTTTCTAAATTAAAAATAATTAATAATATTTTAAGTTGAGCGGACCAATTCTTCATTTCAGACAACTTAATAATATTATTATTAAAATAAAGGTATTTTTAACTACTAAAGCAGAAAAAAGACCCTTAGCCTATTTTCGATCGACTAAACGGGAGAGGTCCTTCGTTTTTAGAGGGAAAAGCAAATGTTAAAAAAGAAATAAAGAGGCCTAACTGGAGTGCTCCACAAAGAAAGGTAAGAAAACACTATAAACGCAAACGTTGCGGCCCATTGTAATCATCATCTTGTGAATTATATACTTTTCTTTCGGAAATAGGAGCATTGAGCTCTCATTTTCACCCTTTGAGGACGAAAACCCTCATTAGATCCTATTGAGGATGAAAACCCTCAATAGTCACAACACTTGTGGACGGAAACCCTCATTTGTTGCGTTGGTGACTTCATCCGAGAGTCACATTGGAGCATGGGTGTGAATATCTAGTTCATTTGTTATAATTTTTCGTTGACATGAGCATAAAGTGATTTGGAGGGACTAGATGTTATGTTTTGTCGTTAGGGGGCCTCATAACACTTTATTATTCTATTTCTTCGTTGGGGTCACTTATGGTACTTTATTATTCTATTTCTTCGTTGGGGTCACTTAAGTCACTTTTAGTCCCACATGGAGCTCCCAACTTGGAAAAAGGTAATGAGATGTTATAAAAGGAGGTTTGGGGGAGTGATAGAGGTCATTCTTGCATACACTCATATTTTCTCTATGTGCAACTGTTGTTTGCAAATTTCCAACTTGTGGAGTAAGATCCCACAGGGACCCTAGCTTCGGTGGTGAGAGATCCATCCCTAGCTAGCAAGGCATTCTTTGGTGGTGAAAGATCCACCCTAGCTTGCCATTTGGAGCTGATTTCAGGGCTGCTTTACAGAGATATTTTCAGAGGTTTTCAGAGGAAGGGTTTTGAGGGTTTTGGTGACATTTTGTGGAGAAAATCAAAGGGTTTTTAGATCAGATTTACGGCAGCGATAAGAACAGGTTTTGGCATCATTTCTAGAGACTTTTCAAGAGGGTTTTGATCATTTTCCAAGGGGGCGACTTACTTTGGAGATTGCAGCACCCTTTTGGAGGGTTTTCGGACTGACATTCTTAGATCTGGAGGTTGGGTTTTCATTCTCCATATTAGTATATGTAATTTCCAAATTTTCATAATTTTATCTTGCTTATTAGAGAAGTTATGAATTTTTGAAGTTTCACACTTGTTTAGGGCATTCTGTAATTTTCTGGCAGCATTATATTATTCCAAAAATTCAAAAATAATTTTCTTGTGTTATTTATAATATTAGCAAGCTCTCCTTAAATTTTCAAGTGATTTGGGCAAGTATCTTGGGAGTTATTGATTTTATTCAGTTCGCTGCCCTAGCTGTTAAAAATATGCAAAAATCAATATTTTATTTGGCTGCAATTTTCTATATTTTGTGCATTATTTTGTGGTATCCCCATAAGGGATATTTCAGTGGTATCAGAGTAGTTGTTTCTCCAGCCTATTGGGGTTGAAAGATGGGAGACAGACAGAGACAAGTGAGGACCTGGGTGTGGATATGATGAAACAATTGTTCACCAACATGGTAAAGCAACAGGAAACTACTAATCTCTATTTGAGCCAGCTCACTGAGAGATTAGCGCAGGGTAGAATTGAGACTCATACAGATAGAGGGGAAAATAGCAATATGGGACAACAAGGTCAAAGAGGTGAGAGTGGACATTCAGGGCAGCGGTCTCCCCATTCTTCTACCAGGCCTTTGGGGCTTCACGAACCTTCTTTCTTGAAGGATCCGGAAGTTTCACAGGTATGAAAACCAATAGATATTGTGGATGAGGAGTCTTGTTGGGAGAGGTACCAGACTTTGAGCGAGGGCTTTCGTGATAATATGTCATTCCAAGAGTATTGCAAAATGAAGATTGGTAGCAGGCCCAAGAGAGATCATCAGATACAGGTACTGAGTTACAGAGGAGATTGGGACAAATCTCCATCCCACACTTTGATGGTTCTAAGAAGTGCACCGCAGTCTTGGATTCAGAAGTTGAAGACTTACTTGACTTGAATCCCATGCGTGAAGAGGATGCAATTAAGTTTGCAATCCTACATCTTGAGGGAGATGCTCATGACTGGTGGCACCATGGATTGATTACACATGGGCACATACATATTACTACTTATGCAGAGTTCACACAGAGGTTGATGAGAAGATTTGATAGGAGGGACCCGATAGGCATTTTAGAGAGTTGACTCACTTGAGGTAGACAAGTTCTCTAGATCAGTACATTGCAGATTTTCAGAGGTTATCAGTTATGGTAACTTGATGTTTCAGAGATGAGGTTGACTTCACTTTTCACGGCAGGTTTGACGGATGCTCTAGTTGGATTTGTGAAGGCATTTGAGCCTTCTTCTTGCATGAGGCTATTAGGAGAGCACGTGATTTGGAGTTGTCCACTCCAAAGTCAAGGTTCCCACCTCGAGTTCAACCTAAGGTACTTCCTTCTAGATCCGATGGTTCACAGCCAAAGGTGCCCCTACCTAGGCAAGATGCAGCAAAGAAACCATTCATGTCTAGAGAGGATAGAGATGAGTTGAGGCGAAAGAAACTATGTTTCGATTGCCGCACACCTTGGGTTCAGGACATGATTGCAGAGGTAGAGGGAAGGCCCAATTCATAGAGGTCTTCGAGGAGAGTGATGATGATGAGGAGTTGGATACTTAGGGATTGGAGGATGGAGATGGAGAGACATTGGATAGTACAAGGGTTGAACAGAGGATGAGACCTTTCCCCATGAGACTATTGCCACTTTGTCTAGTACCCCAAGGTACAAGGCATTCAAAGTTAGGGGAGTGTTACAGGGTCAGCGAGTAGTGGTACTCATTGATAGTGGGGCAACCCACAACTTCATTGATGCATCATTGGTCGAGAAGCGGGGATTACATGTAGAAGATTTTGAGGGCTTCAATGTAGTTGTAGCCAATGGAGAGTCTATGAGATGCACGCAGCGAGTTCCACAGTTGAGCATCACGATGGGTAACTATACAGTTACCGATGATTTCTATATAGTTGGCATTGGAGAGACCAACCTTGTGCTTGGAGTACAGTGGCTCCACTCCCTCGGTGAGTTTCGAACTAACTTTTAGATGATGGAGTTGAAGTTTAAGTCCGAGGGAAAAATGTGACCTTGAGAGGTTTATCTTCAGATGCACCAGGGTTGTTACAACGAAGAGGATTGAGAGGATTCACAGGCACAATGGGGTTGATTGGGCAGTACAATGCTTGGTTTCTACCAAGGAATCAGAGGATGGACAACCAAAGTATCATGTGGATATACAAGGCCTATTGGACAGGCATAGTGCAGTTTTTGGCGACATACCTCAGGTGTACCTCCAGATAGGGGATTTGAGCATGTGATTGAGCTTGAGGACATTAGACATGTGGTCACTACTCCTTACCGTCACCCCAAACGGTTTAAGGATGAGATTGAGAGGACTATCCATGAGCTCATTGATATGGGACATATTAGACCGAGTTCAATCCATTTGCTTCTTCAGTAGTGTTGGTGAAGAAGAAGGATGGGACCATGCGGATGTGCATAGATTACCGTGCCTTGAATAAGAAGACAATAAAAACAAGTATCCAGTGCCACGTATTGATGAGCTGCTAGATGAGCTACATGGTGCAATCTATTTTTCTAAAATAGATTTGTGATCTGGATATCACCAAATCAAGGTTAGAGAGCAGGATGTGCACAAGACAACTTTCAGATGCCATTATGGTCACTTTGAGTTCCTAGTGATGCCATTCGGATTGTCTAATGCACTAGCTACATTCCAGTCTTGCATGAACCATGTGTTCAACCGCCACTTGCGGAAGTTTGTATTGGTTTTCTTTGATGATATATTGGTCTACAACAAGACTTGGGAGGACCACATCAGGCACCTTGATGAGATATTGGGGATATTAGAAGCTAATTCGCTATATGTGAAAGCTTCTAAGTGTGAGTTTGGCATGACAGAGCTTCTATATTTGGGATATGTGATTGGTGGGGAGTAGTGAAGGTGGATAGAGAGAAGATACATGCAATTTTGGATTGGCCGCCACCCAGGACATTGACACATTTGAGAGGATTCTTGGGACTATGCACATACTACAGGAGGTTTGTGAAGAATTTCTCTCGGTTGATTGCTCCATTGATGACTTGACCAAGAAGGGGGTTTTTGCTTGGTCAGAAGCAACACAACAGGTATTTGATCACCTCAAGGGGGTGATGAGCTCATGTCCCGTTCTTGCATTGCCAGATTTCTCTCGCCCATTTGTTCTAGAGTGTGATGCATCAGGAGAGGGTATTGGATCAAGTTCTCATGCAGGATAGGCACCCCATTGCTTATGAGAGTCGGAAATTGAGCCTGTGGAGAGAGGGTATTCAATTTGACAAGGAGATGTTGGCCATTATGCATGCTTTGGCCAAATTCTAGACAGTACCTTGTGGGCAAGCAAATTTGTGGTTCGTACGGATCACAACAGTTTGAGGTTCTTCCTGGGGCAAAAGGATCTCAACGATCGCCAACAGAGATGGGTAAACAAGGTACAAACCTATGATTTCGACATAGAGTACACTAGAGGTAAGAATAATGTTGTTGTTGATGCTTTATCTAGGAGACCTTACCTTACTTGCTATGCTTAGTTCTATGTCTGAGATTTCAGCAGATTGGAAGGCTCACATACTTGTTGAGTATTCCAAAAATCAGTTTGCATGTGAGATCATGGATGGCATTATACAGGATGATAGGTACAGGGTTTTGGATGATCTCATATACTACAAGGATAGGATTTTCCTTGTACCAGGGTCCAAGATGAAGAAGAAGATCCTTGAGCAATACATGATACACCATTAGCTGGACATCCTGGATACTTCAAAACATATCAGGTTTGTCAGAGAGAGATTTGCATGGAAGGGGATGAAGGACGATGTCCTTAATCATGTCAGAGAGTGTATGGTTTGCCAACAAACCAAATCCGAGCATTCTTTTCCAGCAGGATTACTTCAGCCTCTTCCCATTCCCGAGCAAAAGTGGGAAAGCATATCTATGGATTTTATCACAGGACTCCCCTTGGTACATGGGCATAACTGCATTTATGTTGTAGTTGATCGGTTGACTAAGTATGCTCATTTCTTTTCCCTACCTAAGGGCATGAGGCAATGAGACGTGGCTCAGATCTTTTATACAAGTGTTTTTAGGCTTCATGGTTTGCCTAAAAATATTGTCAGTGAGGATAAGATCTTCATGAGCACATTTTGGTAGGAAATCTTTAGAAATCTTCAAGCTTGCAGGTACGGAGTTGACCCCTAGCACAGGTTATCACCCACAGACCGATGGACAGACAGAGATTGTTAATAAGTGGATAGAGGGCTACTTGTGGAGTTATGTGATAGGTCATCAACGAGGCATGGATTAGATGGTTACACATGGGTGAGTATTGCTACAATACCACCTATCAGATGAGCATCGCATGACTCCTTTTAGAGCTTTGTATGGGTATGATGCTATGTCATTTGTGGATTTATTATTAGATAGCCGAGCTCCCAAAGCTCGTGATTGGTTACAGGAGAACAGGATATCCTGAAAGCTCTCAAGGAGAACCTTCAAAAGGCACAAAATCAACAGAAGGTATATGCAGATAGGCACAAGATAGAGAGGTCTTTTGAGGTAGGGGATCTGGTATTCCTATGCTTGCAGCCATACAGAAGCAGTCCTCACTTAAGCAAGAAGGGTGCAGAGAAGCTGAAACCACGGTTTTATGGTCCTTACAGGGTAGCTCGGCGAGTTGGGGCAGTTGCATATGAGCTGGAGCTTCCAGAACACAATAAGATACATAATGTCTTCCATGTTTCGTGCCTTAAGAAGGCACTTGGGCAACATATTGTACCATCTACGGAGTTGCCACCATTGGATGAGGAGGGGAAGCTGGTGTTAGAGCAGAATCTATTATTGAGGTGAGACAGAGGAGGCTCAGGAGCAGAGTGATCACAGAATATTTGGTGCGGTGGAAGGGATTGCCACTTGAGGATGCTACTTGGGAGGGACAGCAGATCTTGCAGAACATCCTAGTTTGCATTTGCTTGGGGACAAGCAAATTTTGGGAAGGAGGACTTGTAATGTCCCTTTCCTTCCGCAAGGGCCTAAGGGCCAATTTGAGTCCTAGCCTTGGTCATACCCAAGGGGCTAGGGATGTTGGGAGCTATTGGGTGTGAATATCTAGTTCATTTGTTATAATTTTTGTTGACATGAGCATAAAGTGATTTGGAGGGACTAGAGATGTTATATTTTTTCGTTCGGGGGCCTCTTTATTATTCTAACTTATGGTACTTTATTATTCTATTTCTTCGTTGGGGTCACTTATGGTACTTTATTATTCTATTTCTTCGTTGGGGTCACTTAAGTCACTTTTAGTCCCACATGGAGCTCCCAACTTGGAAAAAGGTAATGAGATGTTATAAAAGGAGGTTTGGGGGAGTGATAGAGGTCATTCTTGCATACACTCATATTTTCTCTATGTGCAACTATTGTTTGCAAATTTCCAGCTTGTGGAGTAAGATCCCATAAAGGGACCCTAGCTTCGGTGGTGAGAGATCCATCCCTAGCTAGTAGGGCATTCTTCGGTGGTGAAAGATCCACCCTAGCTTGCCATTTGGAGCTGATTTAGGGCTGTTTTACAGAGATATTTTAGAGGTTTTCAGAGGAAGGGTTTTGAGGGTTTTGGTGACATTTTGTGGAGAAAATCAAAGGGTTTTCAAATCAGATTTACGGCAGCGATAAGAACAAGTTTTGGCATCATTTCTAGAGACTTTTCAAGAGGGTTTTGATCATTTTCCAAGGGGGCGACTTACTTTGGAGATTGCAGCACCCTTTTGGAGGGTTTCCGGACTGACATTCTCAGATCTAGAGGTTGGGTTTTCATTCTCCATATTAGTATATGTAATTTCCAAAATTTCATAATTTTATCTTGCTTATTAGAGAAGTTATGAATTTTTGAAGTTTCACACTTGTTTAGGGCATTCTGTAATTTTTTGGCAGCATTATATTATTCCAAAAATTCCAAAAATAATTTTCTTGTGTTATTTATAATATTAGCAAGCTCTCCTTAAATTTTCAAGTGATTTGGGCAAGTATCCTAGGAGTTATTGATTTTATTCAGTTCGCTGCCCTAGCTGTTAAAAAATCTGCAAAAATCAATATTTTATTTGGCTGCAATTTTCTATATTTTGTGCATTATTTTGTGGTATCCCCATAAGGGATACGAGAGAGGGACATTACATCAACACGATCACTAGGTTCAAAACAATGAAGCCCGTGGAAGCACCCATGAGGGCCAACCATGGATGCGCATTTCGAACCAATCAAGAGCCAATGAGGAGCTCACAGGAAAGGGTTGGGCATAGGTTTGAAGGCCCAAAAACCCAAGAACACAAGAAAAAAACAAATGGCCCGATCACGGCCAAGGAGAGGAGACACGTGGGCCAACCACGACTAAGTAAAAAGTGACCAATGATGAATGCTCAATTTCTCGGATTCATAAAGCAAAAAGAGGTCGAAGCTTGTGATAGCCAAGACTCGTGAAGGGCAACATGTTGTCCAACCACGATGCAGCAGGATGACAAAAAATAGAGACACATGTCCAAGGTAAATAAGTTAAATTTGATGGCCAAACACATAGGGAACAAGGTGGCACAACTAAGAAAACTTCAAAAGTTCATATCTTTCACGAATCAGCTCTTAATGATGTGAGACCATGCTTGTTGGAAAGCTCTTGGATAGCATTTTCAATTCGTGTGGGTCTCAAGAGGTTTTGTGGCACTTATCGGGAGCAATTCACATTTGAAGCTTTTGGGAGCCATTTTTTAAAGCAATCTCCATTGTGAGCTGGAGTTAGTGACAAATTGGGATCAGATGCACGTATGGAGCCTTAGTTGAGTTGAAGGAGAGTGCACAGTCTCCAATTTTGCTTCACATAAGCAAAAAGGAAAAAGAAGAGGGCAAGGAAGGAATCTTACATTTTAATTACAGAGAAATCCCACCTATTTCTGGTTGTAATTCTTAAATGTCAAAGTTCATGTCCATCCACAAAACTTTTGTGAAGGATCCATACAGCATGGCCAAGGGGCAATGTGTCTCCATTCTTGAATGGATTTTGGGCTCCAAAACAGGATTTCATCGAGCCCAACATAATTTGTCTTAGGTATTAATGAGGGAAAATTAAAATGCAGTCAGTGACCACTGGGTTATTTCGATATGAGTTTATCAGTTGAATTTTGGGTTTAAGCACATTATAAACTCAAAATTGGCACTAAACTAGAGATTAGGCACATGCAATGAGTGTTTCTCACAAGTTCTAATCTTATGTATCTCTTTGAGATGGAATTAATGCTCTAGGGGTAGTCTAAGAATTGTAAAACAGTCCTGTAATATGTAATTAGCTGTTGTAGGCTTGGTGAAGGGTGTCTCAGCACAGTGTTATAAATATTGGCTGAGGCCTCTTGTATCATTTGATGATATTTGATTTTGCAAAGCAAGGACCTTCACCGTATTCGCTATGTTCACTTTTGGAACTTTGTATCTTCTCCTCTCCTCCATTTTCAAACAGTTGTTATACTCTAGTTTTGATTGAAGAGTAAAGCACTATAAACTAGTTTTCAATTAATGAATGCAAATTGAGCATACGCTAGTTTGTGTAGTTTAAGAAAGCATTTTATCTTAGTTCATGCATGTTTCATTAGATGTGCCTAAGCAATTTGTGTAGCTTTGTATGAATTGGATGTTATTGTGTGATCTTGAGCTAAATTCATTATATTCAGTGGATTTGGTTAAATTGGACAAACGTCATTTCAATCATTCTTGTAGTTTTATATATTGGGAAGAATGCGCCCAAGTTGTTTTCACAATTTAATCTCATGCATACAAGAATAATATCCACTCTCCCTCAAACTCTTGCCCAAGGTTTGTGAGGATTTGAGTTGTGCTAGGTTCTTTAAGCCTTGGTTTCCTTCAAAATAGGCTAACTGCGTTTGCTTTGAATCACTCCAAAATACAATAGAAATCTGATTTTCTTTTCTGCCCTACCCTTCCCTCTCTTTTATCTTTTTTAATGATGCAAAATCGCCTTATGAATACCCATCTTATATAGTCTCCCACCTTGATTAGAACCATTGTTAATATTCATTTTGTGCCCCAAGTCAGATCAAATAAACCCCAAGGTTAGAAGAGATTCTTGTTGGTTATTCAATTTAGATTGATTAACCCTTCCGCAGGTTATAGAGGCCACATAGTTCTCCTTGAGTTATATGCCCCGAGTATTCCGTACCTTGAATCCTATTTCCAGTAGGGATTCTAAAACGAGTGAGATTAAATTTTTCCTCCTCTTCGAGCCTCAATAAGAAACTTGCATCAACAGGACGCTAGAGCTAAAACGAGGGCTATTTTGCTTCTTTTTTGGGTCTTGTACAATTTCTCTTGGTTTAAAGTGATCAGCTCCTCTTCTGCTTCTCTTTTTGTTTCATATGCTTAAACCGCGTGCAATTGTGGAAGAAAATATGGAAAGTTGTTGGAAACTTGCACTTCTATAAATCATTTTCCTTGGGAAGGTACTTGACCTACTTTACAAATCTAAAAGAGAGTGATCTCTTGTTGTCATGTCAATCTGACTTTGGCATCAATCACTTGATCCATTTATGCCAATGGGCTATAGTCAGGACTGATATTTGATTGTTGAAGGGTCTCTGCAACATCTGAAGTATAGAGGCACAAGAGCTATGCATTCAAGACTAGACGCAGCCCAGGTAAAAAGGAAGGTTGAGCTCATAAGTGATATCTCCTACTTGCTTGGTGATGGTGTATGGCTTGTACCAAAGTAGACGAAGCTTGCAATAAGGTCCTATCAGTCTTTCCTTCTGCATGTGAAGCCATACCCAATCGCAAACCTAAAAGGTGAGCGATTTTTGTCATGTTGTTGCTTGTACTTAGTATTTGTCTACTGTAGAATGGTTTCTACTTCCTACTGAATGCGCTTAATGAATTTAACTTTGCCAACTCCCTTTGGAGCTGAGGGAGTCACTACCGTGGATGGCGGTGTAGGATAAGCTGCGTCAATGGGAGCAAGAGGGTGGAAACCCAAACAGACCTGAAAATGGTTGTGTGCAGTAGAGTTGTGCAAAGTTTTAATGTAGCTGTGCTAAATGAAAGGAAATTTTTCATCCCATGTGTGTTGCTTCTTGGAACTGTACATTCTAAGAACATGCATGATCATCCTGTTTACCACTTTTGTTTGTCCATTAGTCGTAGGAAGGAATGTGGTAGACTTGTTCACCTTTGTGTCCGTCATACACTAAAGTGCTTTCTGTAAATTCCCTATGAACCTTGTGTCTCTATCAACGATGACAGTTTCTGGCAATCCAAAGTGTGTCCAAACATGTTCGAAGTATAATTGAATTGTCTCTAGAGCTAAGATGTATTTCTTACAAGGTGTAAGAATTGCCATCTTTGAGAATCTATCTACTACTACAAGAACACAATCACTATTGGTAGTAAGGTAGCCCAAGAGGTAATCCATGGAAACAGATTCCTGTGGTTTTCTTGGAACTGGCAAAGGTATGTACATGTCTTGCTTCTTGTCGACAAGTTTAAGAATTGTAGGGGTTGTCCAAGACTTAATGTATCTGGGGACATCTAATCAAAGGTGTGGCCAAAAGATATATTTTTGTACTGTTCGAGCTTCTAAGTGCTTTTTCACCTCCAAAATGTCCTCCAACCTTGTTGAAGAGGCCCTCCCATATTAGTTTTTGCCTCTCTTCCTTGTTCGGTACATACAAGTTACCAAGATGAAATAGGAGTCCATCTTGCAAGCAGAAATTTGGATCTGATTTATTGCTGAGTAAGTAGTGATAGATTTCTGCAAAGTCTGAATCAGATGGATAGAATTCTGACCAAGTGTTAAGTTCCTGTCCACAAGTGTCAAGCGTAGTGAGGAGAGCTTGAACTAGAGGTCAACTCAAACAATGTGCTACTGGATTGGCACTTCCCTTCTTATATTTGATGTTTAGATGGAACTGCTGACAATAAGAAAACCACTCTTGCTGCAACGTCTTCTGAGTTTGCAAGGACTGAAGCGGATAGTTATCCATGTGGATCATGGTCTCCTTTCCCAAGATATAATGCTTCCAATGCTTACATGCTTGAACAATAGCATAAAGCTCATGATCACACGTTGTGTAGTTCCTTACTAGCACGGTGAAGGTTTCCCGTGGTAAGCAGTTGAGTGACCTTGTCCAGTTAGGACTACTCCAAGTGCATGATCAGATGCATCAATCTCTATCTCAAATGGTTGTTGAAGATCAAGCAGCTCGCGTAATGGCACAGAACAAAGTTTGCATTTCAGATCAATGAATGGTTTTTATTGTGTGGCAAACCAGCTAAAGGCTGCTTCGGTGCCACCTTCGGTGACCTGATTCAAGGGCCAAGTGATGTGAGGAAAAAAGTGTGAACCTCCGATAATATTTGCTAATCCCAAGACATTACGAGGCTCTATGAGATTCTTTGGTGTAAGCCATTCCTACAAGACACAAATTTTGGCTAGGTCCACATAAACTCCTTGTGTGTATACTATGTATCCAAGTGTTGTATCTCCCACCCGGAAAATGAACATTTCTCCATGTTAGCATATAGATTGTATTGTCACAAAAAGTGGAGCACTTGTTGAATGGCCAAAGGATGTCATTCATCATGTGCATGAATGTCACAAATGTATTAGTTTGTGGAAAGGGCACAGCCAACCACTCAAATAAATTTTTATTGGCTTTTAACTTTGTCTTCTAGATGTTTAAAGGTTCAACAAGAATCTAATGGTACCCAAACTTAGGATCGATTTTGGTGAAGAACTAAACACTGCAGAGCTTAAATTTGTTTCTATACTTTAAGTTAGAATATCACTTTCATTTTTGTTGCATTAATTTGCGGATCAGAAATTAAAGATAGTGTGTAAAAATGGATGATGGGAATTTAATATAGCCAATATTGAAGATCTACTGGATGTTGAAAGTGATGAAGAAATCACTAATAGAGAATACGTATTTTAAAAGAAGCCCCACACTTTGAAGATAGTAAGGGATCCAGTGTAGGTAAAACTCGGCATGGATGGCTGTCCAGATAGTTTGAGAGTTTGTGGCTTGCAGGAATTTACCCTTATAAGGGTCATGAGACAACTTGATAGAGCACTGTGGGAGTAGCTTTGCATGGATGGTTGTCCAACAATTCGGAAGATTCTGTAATTCGGGAGTTCAAGGAGGTGGAATCCAGGAACTCAAGAATTCAGCTCGGGAACTACACCTTTACGAGGGTTAGGGAGGTAGCTTGATGGAGTTCTACTTGGTCAAAGCACTATTTTCAAAGGGAAAAGCTTCTAAAGAATGCATATTCTTCTTTGGTTGTATTACTTTGATCTTCTATCAATACGTTCTATAGTGTAAGCCTTAAGAGGGGACATTAGCATATAAGGCTTATAACTAGCATTAAGTTAATATTAATTAAGTGTTGACTAATAAACAGTTATAACCACTTCAACCATTTTGTAACCATCTCTCACATAATAAAATGACAGACACAAAATGAATAATGTGTACATTTCGGTTACCTTTCATTTGTTACTTGTACATTCTAATCTTTCTTTATTCTTTCTCTCCACATATTCTAACATATCAAAGGTCGGAGGGATTGGATTTGGAGATCCTAAGAGGGAACAAAACTTTTCTTCTATAATCTCCCTTAACATCCAACATTAATGTAGCTACCACACCAAAGAAGAAACTCTTAATATCAGTTTTTTCCTATGGTCTGTGGGTGACCCGGTAAGTAGTAGATCCATATTGTCGAGAAGGGGCAAAGCCACACGACTTGTGGGGGCAAAGCCATGAGGTTGAGGAAGAGCATGTTGGGGGATATGAGTATTCGAAGTAGTAATGGTGCACTGAGAGAGGCGCCACCTAACCGATCTATCAACTTTGATATGTGAAGTACCAATGTCGAAAGGGCACTTAGTGTTGCCTATCACCTGTGTGTGCTAGAAAAAGATGTGATCAACATGATGTCTCTAGAGCTTCTAGACACATCCTATAAGGATTAGCCTAAAAGGTTGATGACCTCATGAAGATAAACCAAGCAACATTGGTCTAAATGTCTCGAAGAAAGTAGATAGTGTTTCTTTAGCCCTAGAGAGACAAAGATATTTTTCCCAAATCTCATAGTAAATGGGGCATTTTTAAAATGAAGCATTCCTCAATCTCTACCTCTTAAAGGGCACAAAGATAGCAGTTCTAGTACTGTCAAAGAATGTGATGATCAATTTTAATCCATAATTCATTACAGCACCTTCTCATCTGACCAAGGAGAAATTGTAATGTCCCCAATTCCGAGCAGATGGCTTAGGAGGCTTTTCATCCGTCTTAACCTTGGTCATGCCCAAGGGGCTAGTGATGTTGATGGTTATTGGGTATGGTTTGCACCTTCATTTCATTTATAGGTTATGTTTCGACGTTGGACACGTACTTTGAGGTGACTTAAGTGAAATAAGGTTGTGTGATGGTCCCCTATGGTACTTTATTATTTTATTTCTTCGTTGGGGGTAACTTAAGTGTACTTTTGGGCATAGTGGTGATAAATTAACTTAAGTTATTTTATTATTATGTGGATTTTTTCCCAAGGAGGTCGATTAGGATTCTTTTGGGCCCTTTGTTGCGATGAAAGGTTATAAAAGGAAGCGCTTAGGGGAGAAAGGGAATTCATTCATACACTCACTCTTTTATAATATTGAAGCCATTGCTGGTCCTCCCTAGTTTGGTAATTTGGAGCTTCATTCAAATCAAATTTTCAGATCAAAGTTATTAGAGAATTTCAAGGGTTTTCTCAGTGTCGGAGAGAGATTATTTGGTCCATACTTCAGCCATCTACATATCAAATTATTTCCAGCATTTGAGGCAAGCTTGGTGAATTCCTAGGAGGAGTTTCATTCAGTTTGGGCTTTATTTATTTTCAAATCTACTTAGGATTTTGCAGCAATGTTTTCTAGGGTTTTTGGTTGGAGTTTTCAGTTTTCCGGGTTGGATCGACTTGATATAATTTATATATATTGCTGTCAAAATTTCAGAAATTATAAAGATCATTTCAGCTCCTTGTGAATTTTTGGAATTTTTAGGCGTTTCGGGAGTTTAAATAAATAAATAAAATCACATCCGAGAGATTCTCTTGTTTTACTATTCTACATATTTTTCTTAAGTTATTTGAAGCTTCTAGGTAGTGTTAGAAATTATTATTCTAGAAAATACAAATTTTTCTTTGTTTTTGCATATTGTTGTCCTAAAAATCAGAAAAATCAAAATTTCAATTCACTGTTTTTTTAATATATATTTTGTGAATTTTAAGTGACATCCCACAAGGGATATTTCAAAAATCTCATGTCATGCATTTGGTAGCCCTAGAGATAGTGAGGGTGACTAAGTCCACCACTTTAAAGAAATGCTCGACACAAAATGCAAGCTTGGGGTTCAATAGCTCAAGGGGAGATAATGTGACCTAGATATACTATTTGTTGATGTTCTCTCTAGCATCTCTATTGATTACGCCCTTTGTGAGGAATCCAGGAAGCATCTGGGGAGTACATGAGAGGGGGTAACCTATCAATGGGTATCGATAGAAAGGAGCAACCTAGTCTCAAAGTATCAACAAGTGTCGATATCTCGTGAAAACTAGTGAAGCACTTTTCTCGAAGAGCAAAATTTGAAGTATGGATCTCTCACAAAGCCAAAGTTGAGGTTCCAAACAATTTGAGTCGATATATGTACAAAGTAAGCATGCATACACTTTCAAGGCATAACGGTGAGGACAGCAAATTCAACTTGGACAATGCACCGAGGAATTGTCTCTACTTGATAGATCATGCCTTCTAGCATGAGAGTTTGGACCCTTTCATTATGAGCCCGGTCAATGGCTCAAAGGCTAGGTCCCTATAACTCGAACAATATAAAGCGTAGACTTGATGATTGTATCAAAAGGCATAACTTAAGAGGATGCCTTGGAAGTGGATCTAAAAACATTGACACTCCAAAATGTAAAGAGAGGCATACCCCTTGAAAGGCACATGTGAGAAGCGAGACTTTCTGCTAAAGGATAGAACAGAAAATTCGACCCCCAGTATGTGTAGGCCGATGCAATCGCATAGAAAGTTCCTTTGTAGAAAAACCAGAATTTGGAAAGACAACACTTGGAATTATTGAAAATTGTGACACATTAAGCGCACGTTATAGAAGATTGCATAAACAAGCAAGAGCATCAAGGTGTCACTATAAGCCCTCAGTAAAGTGTGAGGGGAGGACATCATTAGCAGCAAAAAGAAGGATAGCTATAAAATCCTTGGGCAAAATACAACTTTCATCTAAATGGTCATGTTGCGGAAGAGACTCCCCAACTCATCAATGTAAATGTTAAATAGGGTTAGAGAGAGAGAGACCCTTACTTGACCCCAATGATTATGAGGACTCGGGGTTTGTTCATAACCTTGGGCGCAAGCCTAGGTGGATTGGTCCCCGATGCTGATCTTGGTGTAGCAACAAATATTCAAATGAGAACTTTGAAGACTGAAGAGGGGAGAGGTTTCATGTGAACAACACTTGGACATGGGTTAGTCGATCCTAAGAGATGGGGAAGTCTGAATCAAGGCCACACTTTACGCGATCATCGAAAGTAAATCGGGTTAATATTCTTGGTCCGGGGACGTGGAGAAGAACAACAAGATTAGGAAATCTGAAGATGTTGGCGAGGGCCCTAGGAAGAGTTATTGTTTCTTTTTAACAGCCTACCACCCGAAATCAGTTCAACCGGAGATAGGGTCTAACACTGGAAGAGCACCACACATCTTGTAGTGTCTAGCAAACGATTCTGCAGCCCTTGAAAATCTGGAGGACCGACTACCATTCACGCTCGATCGTACTCATAACCGCATCAGATCTCCAAGGTGAACAACCTCTAGTCAATAGAAAAATGTAGTTAAGGGAAGTCAGCAAAATGGATCCATAACCGGAAAAAGGATTGACTCGAGGGCTGGGCCAAGGGGTCTATGCCATAAACGTGTGGGTTGTTGCCGGCCTGCCTGAGCTGCTTCCACAACGAAGGCGGGTCTTCACGTGTTGATTGGGCGAGCGAGGGGACGCTCCCCCTTGTGGGGGCTTTCCCTAGGCGGCGAACAGCCAACTCAGAACTGGTACGGACAAGGGGAATCTGATTGTATTCACAAAGTCAAAGAAACTGTGAGAAATACAGAACTATCCAATAACCATCTCATAAAGCTTCCAGTCGGCAATAATCAGAGCATTTGGGTTGCCAATATCTCTCAACTCCTAGACAAGCAGTTGTCTCTAAACCAATTCAAAGGCCTTTCTGATTTCAACAAAACAGCAAAAGACTTTGAAAGAATGAATTCCTAAGATTGGATCATCTGCTTTGGTTCCTAGGATCATATCGGTAGTATTAAATTAAGGAATAACATTAGTAGCAAACATGTATATTGAGTAAACATGTGAACATAGAAATACTTTCAACGCTCTTAAAATTGGCAGTGAGCAAAAATTAAAATAGAAATCTCTGGAGGCATGAACTTAGTCAACTGCATTGCTTTTATATCTCTTTCTGAGAATCTAATCATCATTTTTAGACCATTCTCATTAATTTTAAAAATCTCCTCAATGGACTCATGGAGCATAATCAAAATCAGAGGAAGAAAGTTTATTGTTGATCAATAACACCTCTGTTGAAGTGTAGTGAGGAATTACAAATATTCCTCAATTATAAACTCTACAAAGCAGTATAATCAATGAAAAGTAGGATAATCTACCTGTCAATCTGCAGAATTTCAGTGATTGGCTCTCATATGCTGACTTACACATTAAGAAATGTTTGAGCTTTCTTTTGCATTGAAAGATGAGTTTTTTCATCTATCATGTAGAGTTTCAAGATATCTCTTGTAACCATATAAGTTCATAGAGTTTATAGTGTCTGAAAAGACTGTTTAAGAGAGATCCTTAACCATATAAGTTCGTAAAGTTTATACGGTGTCTGGAAAGAGTACTTAAGATAGATCCCTTCAACTTGTCACAACCTAAGTTGCTGCATTCAAATTTGTGTTCGAAATCGTGAAGGATAAAATTCGTAAAAATCATTACCAAAAAAATACATATAAAATTTGTGATTAAGTTCAACTAAAATAAATCTAAATAGTTTCATATTTCTTATAAATAAACATTGTAACTATCTACAATTATATATATATATATATATATATATATATATATATATATAATTCGTGATTAAGTTCAACTAAAATAAATCTAAATAGTTTCATATTTCTTATAAATAAACATTGTAGCTATCTACAATTATATATATATATATTGAACTATTAATATTTTAAAATATTTGATTTAAAAAAGAAATAAGCTATTATCTATAACCATATTAAAACCTTAGAAATTAAGGTTCTTTAAAATTTTAAAAAACCACTGATTATAATATTATATAATAAACTATAAAGTAAATCGAACTTTAATAAAATAAATTAAACCTAATAAAATAACGTAAAACTAAATAAGATAAAATAAACTAAGCCAAAAGTATAATAAGATAACCTAAACGTAAAAATATAGACCTAATCAATAAGCTTCAACAAAGGTTCATTTTTTCATGGCACTTTTTCTCCTTGCAGGTTCTCACGACCTCCCATGTTCTTCTCCTCACCTCACAGGCTTCTCCACGACACCAATAGACATTTCATAGCAACGTCTGGACTATTTTAATGCTGCAACGCTGAATGTTACAGTCATGCCGCAATGCCAAAAATTACAGTCATGCCGCAGTGCCAAATGCTGAACACTGAAAATAACAAAGCAAAAATAAATTGAATGCATTTGCGAATTCAAACGATTTATTAGGGCTGCTTTGAAATTCAAAGAGTTTCGATTTTTCGCATATAATTTGCCGAATGCAGCAACTAAGGTCACAACGCGCAGAAAAATTTCCATTCACAATGTTAGCTAAGCACTTACGAATGCCAACACAAATATGCAGCATACCAGCTTACTACTGAGTGGTGAAAGTGAATTGTGTTAAACTTGATCAGAGACAAAACATACTGTCCACAAATTATAGACAGGGCTAAATTAAAATGCAAACTCATAGAGGTCGGTATCAGACATGCTCTGGCTCCAAAAGCCACCAAAGGAGAATTGCATAAAAAAGAAATAGAAACTCAACAATTTGTTAAAAATGTAACAAAAACAAGATGAATAATTTCCTCTTACTATTGAACTCATGCTTGATAATGGAATAATTATACATGATGTATTTGTAGATAACATAACAAAGTTCTTCCCCCATTTTACATATGTTACAAAGCTCCATTTCACAATCACAAACATGAAACAAGAAATATACAACTAAATTTTTGAAGAACTAATACCAAAGAAAAAGATGCCACAAGATACTGAATGATGGCTTACCTGTCTCGCCTTTTAGTGCTAAAGTCAACTTCAAGCTTACTATATATTCTCTTCATCAATTTGCTTGCTTGGTCGTTGCTTAAGTATGCCTTTGAGACAAACACAATAAACCACTCACGATCATCATTTTGGACAATCAACTTTAAGCGTGGCTTTAGTATTGTTTTGTACTCGTCAAAATCCTGGGTGCCAGAAAGCAGCAAAATTCCAGATAGTCATGTTTTAGAGAGAGTCGTCTTTTACATATACTCCATTGTTAATACCCTAAAGTTTCATAAGCAGCTATTATTGATTAAAATAAGAAAACACAACAGCATAAAAATTTTAAAATGAGTGAATACAAAATTTCCAGAACAATATTTGACAGGTTACTGAAGAATCTTCCATTCGTTTTAGACTTTTTGTAACTGGGTTGCACTTACTGTATAGTGGAAATACCTCCTTAATGACCACATATTAGGGATGCCTGGGCACTGCCAGTAACCATCAGACCATATCCACTATATCCAAAAAGAAGAACAGGCTGTAGAAAAGAAAAGAAATTCAACAGGCCTTTGTTTTGACCAGTTATTATTACAAAATGAACCTGAAGGCAATCTCAAGAAGAAGAGGCTAGGCAGAAAACATGGTTTGTACAATTAACTAACGCACTGCTGTAAAGCAATTCAAGGCACAAACAGTGAAATTGTCAATCGAGACTATTGCGTCTCAATTTCAGTGATCCAAGGGGCTTCTCTAAATACAATTTCAGTGAGACCACCTGATCAAGATGGCAGTTTCGGGCAGTCTTTTGGCAGAATAATAAAAACTAGTACATCACCTTTCAAGAATCATATCTCTTGGCCGTTGGTTTGGAGGTTGAAACCACAAAGGAATTGGAAAGTTCAGGAAATGAATAAGTTTTGATGCCACCAAAGGCAGCTTCACACTCTTCAGGGACATTTGGCTAAACTACAAAAGTTAAATTCCACTTTGAAGGACCCAAAAATGCAAAATATGATAATGTATAATAATACTAAATATAGAAAATACAGATTTTTTTAATTTTTAGTTTCAAGTCACAACAAAAACTCTCAACTTCTTGGGGTAAACTTGTCACATGACTCTTCAGATTCCCAGGTGAACTGCTTCATATTCTATTTTTAGATTGTTCGATCCCTGCTAAAAATATATAGAAAGGAATTGACATCTGAATTGTAAAGATCAGAATTAAAAAAATAGAAAAGACTTGAAGCTTTACATCTCTTCTTGGAGATTTCCCCCTCTTGTAAATTACTCTTAAGCTTCAATAAAACTTCAACTACAATTCAATATTGTGTTATCATTGTTTCCAAGTCCTTGAATCGGTTTGTTATTTTTATAGCACATTAAATTTCTACAATTTTGTATGTTGTCCACTGAATTCCAATTAAATCCAGAGCAGTGCTATCAAAGTTGTCGGTCCCACTCTTTTGTGTCACATCAAGCGAGGTCAGACTATCAGAAGCACAGTCTCAAAACATGCAACCCTTCGAATTATCTTCCTTGCTGCTCAAAAAGATCCCAAATGGAAAAAGAGGGGCTGGGAGATACTTTGAAATTATTGATTGTTCAAGCCCATGAAAAGAAAAGACAAGAGATGATGCCACAAATCTCCAATAATCATCCCTACAATGCCCACCCTTAATCAAACAAACCCATTGGGGTTCAACACCCTTTAAGATACAAGTGAATTTTGATATTCATTTTTTTGAAGGCAAAATTGATGCAGACAAAGTGGACAAATGGCTCAACAAATTGGAATTATATCTCTAGAAATATTTTTGTGAAAATAAAAGATAACAGTTGCACCCTTAAAAGCTACATTACATGTCAAAAATAGTGGAAATCATAGTCTTCTAAGCAGTGAATAAGAGGACAAAGATCGAACTAAGTTGAACCAAAAGGATGCCTCGATTAAGAATTGAAAAAAATTGCAAACACCATCAAAGAAGAGAACTACCCTAGTGAAGAAATATGCTGACCAGTTTAACAAATTGCATTAATTGTGCCACAGTCAGGACCAAATGGTGCAGGATTATACCAACACATTTCATGCCTTGTCAGTAAAAGTTGGTGTACGCAACGGTTACATCATATTCTCAAATATTGTACTAGTTAGTGGTTTAACATCCAAGAAGACATCAAGTTTGCAAACATTGAGAGAGGCCTGTCACCATGTAGTGAAGATCAAAAAAAAGTTTGAATGGAAGGAGAGAAAAGACACTAGTCTTGGCAGTAAATCTGATAGTAAAACACAAATTGCATTAATTGTGCCACACAGGGAACCAACTGGTGCAGGATTATACCAACACATTTCATGCCTTGTCAGCAAAAGTTGGTGTAAGCAACGGTGACATCATATTCTCAAATATTGTAGCAGTTTGTGGTTTTACATCCAGGAAGACATCAAGTTTGCAAACATTGAGAGAGGCCTGTCACCATGCAATCAAGATTGAAAATTACTAATAGTTTGAATGGAAGGAGAGAAAAGAAACTAGTCTTGGCAGTAAATCTTATGGTACGAAACAAGTCCAACAGCCTCGGTCGAAATCCACCCTAAAGGAGTTATTGGATAAAAACCCACAAAAGGACACAAAAAGTGAGGCAACATTCACGAGAGAAATGACACTCAAATAAATATTTTGATTGTCAAAAGTATTGGAACTGTGATAAAATCATTGTTAGCACTGAAGGAAGGCCTATTGCAGATTTTGCAGATTATGGCATGCGCCATAAGGAGGCCTCTGTTGAATTCGTCTGTGTCGAATGATTTGATACTGAGGTCCAAAATGCCACTAAGGCAAATTTGCTATAGACCAGTCTGAAGAACAATTATCTAACTTTAGAGAAAAGTCCAGTTTTGTACCTAAAGAATTTTCTATTTTCAGGAAAGATGCATGAGAGTGGGCCCCTGTTAGAACTCCTTCATATGAAAAATCTCCGAGAACAGCTAGGTGCCATCAACAAAAAGGTTGATGATAACGGCCTGATTGCTCATGTTTTGAATAGTTTGAAACCTAATATGAGTCTTTTCTAGAAGCCTTACATTTGATGGCTGAAAATCAAACTCTGACTTTTGATCAAGTTAGTTCCTACTCATTGCAAAAGGAACAGAGACAGACAGATGCATGAATTCAGTTATGGACAAACAAAGAGTGCATTTGTCATTCAATTGGAGGAAGTGGAAATGTAATCCTAAAGGATTATCTTCCAAATAAGTGAAGTGCTACTACTTCCATAAAGTCAGGCATGTTTAGAACAATTGCCAAAAGCAACAATATACTCTTTATCATGACAAAAAGCAGAAGGGATAAGCAAAGGTGACAGCAGTCGAAGCTGAACGGGAGTTTTGAGCAAGTGTATGCCAGGATGAAAATGCTACCAGACACAAGTACTTTTGCTTCAGCACATCCAGGCATTTCATGTGTCAAAAGGACTAGTATGCAAACTTTCATGCAAATACAGGTTTTGTTACTTCAATTGCATTAGATGATGGAAGGTCACATGCAGTAAAAAGGATATGGGCTATCCACGTCATATTGAATAATGTTGCAAAATTCATAGTCAAAAATGTTAACAGATGTCCCTAAAATGAATAAGAATCTATTATCTATTCGTCAGTTAACCGAAAAATCCCAACATTTTCGTAAACTTATCTAGCCAGAAATGTATTGTGTCTGATGTAAAACAAAACAAAGTAGTCGCCCTAGGCATTAGGTAAGGTGGCTTGTATAGGTTTGTTAACCTTGCCACAATCAATTTACATGCATCGATTGTGGAAGATAATACCAACATTTTTTGGCATGAGACATGTGGACATCTCAACCTTCAATACCTAGCCATACTCAGCAAAATCAACATGGTTCTTGGATTTCCAACTATCTACAAAAAACAAGATGTGTGTAAGGTGTTTGGCTGGCTGAGTCCAATGAAGAGTGTAAATCACACATGGGGATGTGTGACCTCATCATTACTCTTCTCTTGGGATCCATGCCGCCACCTAAAGTTGTGTTCGCGGACACACTACAAGGTCACCCTACCCCTCACCCTGTTAGGCTGTTTAGGTTTGTTGGCATTGTTTTGGGACAACCAAGCACAAATGGATTGTATGTATGGACTGTGGCAACACTACACCATTGTGTTTCAAATTCCTTACCAATCCTGTTGTCCTAAAAACTTCTAATTCTACTAATTGTCCATGAACAATCTTGTAGAAGGTTATTCACTGTGTCATTTACTTTGTCATTATCCTCATGTTTGAAATGGTGAACATTATTTTGTGCCTCGTCTTTAGTTGCACATCCTAAATCATAAAGGCATTGTCAAGACACCTTTTTGGCTCTAGGTGCTAAGTGTAGAATGCTTTTGCTTCAAAAAAATTGACCCTATTTTAGTTGGTAATCTCATGCTAAATTTTAGGGCACGACAATTACTTTTGGCTTCAATAAAATTTCACTACAGTGCAATATTGTTTTGTTGTTGTCCGATTTTTTGCTTTGGTTGATTATTTTTATAGCACATTAAATTTCTGCTATTTGATGCGTTTTCCTCTAGATTTCCAATTAAACCGGATCACCACCAAGCCTTGTTCTCATGGCTTATAATTAAGCCAACTCATATTTACAGTCTGCAATAACGCTTAACCACATCTCGTGGTCCACGGTGCTTCCAACATCATCATTCCATATTCAACAGATTTAAATGACACATCTCTGGTGGCACTGGGCATTTTGAACAGATTCAGCATGGTGTCAATCAAACCTACACCAAACCCTACACGGTATTATTCACTGGCTCTGCCAAGGTTCAATAGACTTACAGTCCAAGCTGCTAAAGTCTACTCACAACATGTAGTACCACCAAGTGTCGAATGTGTTGTTGCCTTCATCCTTAAAGGGTTCTCGCAGTCCGCAGTGCTTTTGAGATCATCATTCCATCTTCACCAAATAGCGCACTCACATCTTCAATGGCACAGGGCATTTTGATCAGATCAGGCATGGTGCCATTCATGCCTGCACCAAACCGTACACAATCCTCGTCATTGGCCCTGTTAAGGTCCTAACAACTTGCAGTCCAAGTTGCTAAAGGTCAATTCAAAAGATTTGGTACAACGAAGTGCCAACATTGTTTGTTGCTTTCGTTCTTACAGGGGCACAGTCCCTCATATATCTGAAGGGGCTCTCCCTGAAAGTTTGCGAAGCAGCTCACATGAGGAGGGTAGGAAACACCCCACAAGACAGATTTGGCCATTAAATCTTGACACCATTCACCTCTGCTATATACCTAGGCTAACATAGGATGTTTGGCCCTAGATTCGCCTTTAGTCTTAGCATTATTTTCAAGTTATGTTATAATCGAGAGATAGGAGATAGTGAAGGGTTAGGTCGTGAGTGAAGTAGGGTTTCTTGTGGTTTTGATATAAAGGGTGGGAAAAACCCTATAAAATGTATATTTTTACCATTTCAACTTCTAACGCAAAGCAGAGCCGCAATTGTGTGAGAACTCCAGTGTTAAATACAGATTTACAATTGCAATCTGCTTTCGGGTGATCATCAGCCCCCATTGTTTTGTTTGATCACTCATTCTATGTAATGTCCCCTTTCCTACGCCAAAGGCCTAAGGGCCAATTCGAGTCCAAGCCTTGGTCATACCCAAGGGCTTTGGACAGCTGGGAGCTATTGGGTATGAATATCTAGTCCATTTTGTTATAATTCTTCATTGACATAAGCAAAAAGGTGTTTTGGAGGGACTAGATGTTATGTTTTGTCGTTAGGAAGGGGCCACATGGTACTAATGTTCTAATTTTGCGTTGGGGGGTCACTTTTGGACCATGGCGACTTAAAAGGGAAAAGTAACTTAAGTTACTTTTATTTTATTGGCCTTTCCAAGGGAAAAATGCGACTAGGGTTTATTGGGGCTCTTTTGCCTTGGAAGAAGTTATATAAGGAGTTGGGAGGAAAAGAAAAAAATCATTCTTGCATACCTAATTATTTTCTTTCATGTGCAACTGTTGTTTGCAAATCTATAGCTTGTGGAGTGAAATCCCACAAGAACCCTAGCTTCGGTGGTGAGAGATCCATTCCTAACTAGCAGGGCATTCTTCATGAGTGAGAGATCTACCCTAGCTTGTCATTTTGGAGCTGTTTTCAGGGCTGATTTACAGAGGTTTCAGAGGAAGGGTTTTGAGGGTTTTGGAGACATTTGGTGAAGATAATCAGAGGGTTTTCAGATCAGATTTACGGCAGCCATTTGAGCAGGGTTTAGCATCACTTTGAAGGCCTTTTCATCAATTTCCAACCCTTTTCCAAGCTAGGCGACTTGTTTGGAATATTGCAGCCTTTATTTGAGGGGTTTCAGTGGTACGAATTCAGATCTGAAGGTTGGAATATCATCTCCTATATTTGTAAATGTTATTTCCAAAGTTTCATAATTTTTGCACTTGTATTCGGAGAGTTACGAATTTTAGAAGTTTTCCAGTTGTCTAGGGCACGCTGTAATTTTCTGGCAGCATTTTATTATCTGAAAAATTCCAAAAATAGTTTTCTTATGTTCTTTATAATATTAGCAAGCTCTCTTTAAATTTTCAAGTGATTTGAGTGGATATTTTGGGAGTTATTAATTTTCTTCAGTTCGCTGCCCTAACTGTTAAAAATCTGCAAAAATCAGTATTTTATTTGGCTGCAAATTTTCAATATTTTGTGCATTTTTAAGCGGCATCCCACTGGGATATTTTATTCTAATATATATTTGCAGTTCTATTTTCTATTGTTATTTGGAATGTAGCAAACTCCAACAGCTAGGAGTTGAAGGGTCGCTCGTGGAAAAACAACTGTGTAATCTTCCACAACAACATAAATAATGTATTTAATAAAAGGAATGATTATATGATATCTAATGTACTGCTGTTGTGAATCATCGAACTTGCCATGTTTTCCTCTATATGTACTGGTTGGGCCTATATATTCAGGCAGATATAAGCAGAGATGCATTGAGTCTATTGTCAGATCTCTTGAGACATTTCACTATTTGTTTTATTGTGTTTTTATGATGCTGACTGCATTTAGATTCTTGTAAAGTAGCACTGTTGTTCGTTTATCTATTGCTGTATATTCTATTTTGTTTTGTATTATGAACCTACAGCCACCTCTAACTATGTCAACAACAATTGCAAGTATTATAACTAGATTAGTTTGGACTTGTTACCCTGCATGAAAAATAACAATATAGTAACTGTGGCCCTACAAATAATGATTCTAAGTCTAGTTTATATTGCCTTGAGATGGAAGTCCCTCCAATTAAAATTTGACTAGTCATGATGGATTGGGTTGTGCTACATGCAATCTAGATTTTACTGAAAGTGTATGTAATTTCTTGGATCTCATACTAAATATATTTACAATTAATGAAAGGAAAGGTTATACTTATTGAGATATGCCCATGGTCTCCAACCCAACTTCAATATACACATGGAAGAATAATAAGACATTTACAATGTTTCTGGCACATACAGCACCAATTAGCTCCCAGATTGCAAATCCGGGTCGCAATATTCATTAGATACAGATTTTCTTCATGGGATTTCAATTTGTATTAAGTCGACTCATTGATGGCCAATTCCCATGAACTGTCATTTCTTTAATGACCTTCTTCTTATGTATACAGTAATAATCACAAGACAAGGGGACCCATAATGCACCTTTAAGTGAACTTGGTATCAGTGACAAGAAAATGATAACACATCAACCCAAAAGCTTTCCTCCAAACCCTGTTTCGGAATGGAAAAGCCTTGGATGCATGTCACACCTTCTAAATCTCCTTTATTGAACAATTATTATCAATGTGAGCATCACAACCCAACATTTTTTATTGTGTTAATTAATCGAAGCTTCCATGAGTCAACTTTCAGTTAGATGTTATTTTTTGTGGGATGTTTATCCGTGTACTAGTAGTCTTTTTGATGACCAATTTCTATGAGTAAACATTTCTTATGGCCTTTCTCTCAAGCATTTTGGTAATAAGGCAAGGGAGCTGACAAAACACCAAAGCACCTCAAACTGATGTTACTATTAGAAAGAAACAAAATGCTAACACATCAACGCCCTAAAAGCCATTTCCAGATTGGCCAAAAAAATGGTGAATATAATGCCTTCTAAGCCTGCATTATCTGAAAATTACCGTCTATGTATGATAATCACCACCGAAAACTTGTTTATTTTGCTGACTAATTGGAGGTTTCAGGGTCAAATTTTTATCAGATTTTATTTTGATGGACTTTTAATGGTGTATATTAAGTCATCTTTGTAATCACCCAATTCCATGATGGGTAGTTTCTTTTATGACCTTCCTCTCATCTATATTTGTGATAATCACAAGGCAAGGGGACCCACAAACCCATGCATTGCTAAGCAATGCTGACTGCAGAAGCCTCAAATAACTATTAAAAATAAAGAAATTTTGGGTTGTGATTATGTCACATCAATAATAATTGTGAGATAAGGGAGGCCTATGAGGTATTAGATGCACCATAAGCTTTTTCAATCCGGAACAGGGTTTGGAATGAAATTTTCCAGGTTGATGCATTAGGATTGTCCTCCTATCTAGTACTAGCCTCGCCTAGAGGTGTTTGTGTGCTTTGTGGGTCCCTTGGTCTTGCAATTATTTAACAATATAGATGAGGAAAAGGTCATAAAATAAATTGAACACTCATAAAAATTGGTCATCAAAGTGATGACTCAATATGACGCATGCCTTAATATTTCCTTATGCACGTATCTTCCAAATAAGGTATTCTCAATAATCATATTGTAAGTCATGTATAGCCATGTTAGAGATCATTACTCCATTGAATTGTTCCATACATCTACACACTAGACATTGAAATTACTAGGTTCCAGCAAGAATAACTTAATAAGCCTTTCTCCTATCCTTGAATTGTGCATCGAATTGAGAAATGATTCAACGGTTGAACTAATCACAAAATATCATCCTAAAGTCTTGTAGCTAAATATGATAATATTTGCGAGAAGTAAACCATCATCGATATGAACAGATGCCTGTCTGAACAATTAGAAGAAGACCAAAAATGAATGGTTCATAAAGCACAATAATTGCAAAAGGTTTTACAAAATGAGATTCCAAGCTAAGTAGGCTTGAATGTGGGAAAAACTCCATGGTTACAGATGCTTGAGAAGGAATATTACAGGGATGGATGACCTCCCAGAATAGATGACCTCCCAAAAAGTTTCAGTTACAAGGTGCAAGCCTCAACGATGACGATTAATGCTATGCAATGATTCATTTCACTAGTTTCAATCCCGCTGCTTCGCCGCAGTGACCATCACCTAATGCAATGTGTGCTAAGTGGGCCATTCGAGCTCATATGAGAAGGGGCTTTGTGAACCACTAGGCATGAAAGATGGTTCATACAGAATGCCTCCTTATTATCCACACAGTTGGTCACCAAAAAGATAATAATTGAAATGATGCACTGCACAAATGTCACACATAAAAAAAACAAGGACATTTCAGAAGAATTATTCTAAGTACTCCCTGACAATTTCCTCATGAATATGCATATTACATAGTGAATTTATTGGACTGTCACAACCTTAAATGTGAATAACAGTACAATCATACATATTATTAATAAGAAAATATTCTTATCATAAGCATACCTCGCAAGTAACAAAAACAACAGTTGCATAAGGTTGCGGAACCAGAACAGAGATTGTTCTTGTGGGAAACGGCTGCGAAGACGAGAATCTGTTGTTAAGATGAATTCTACAGGAAGTTTCTCCACATAAGTAGGATTGCGAGCTTTGTTGTTAAGGCAAGCTTTCCGAAAAGGCACACGAGCCTCAAATCCATCTTTGACTGTAGGCCACAGATCACTTACATCTTCAACTGTAACCCAGAAATTCAACTCTTGAGATTGATTTCCATATCTTACCAAAGTTTTTAAAACTACTCAAGAATAGAATTATTAGTTTTAAAAACCCTAACAATAATTTGTGATTTGGAAGAAACAATATGTTGGAAATGATCGTCATATAGCATTTATAATCAAAACATGAAAATGAAATTTAATAAAACCTATTCTCTTTACAATCATGTTCTCACTTGAGAATTAAAAAATTCAAGTATGCGTGCATAATCAAACAAACAGATAAAATTTACTAAAGCCTATTTTTTCTATAATCACATTCTTGGGTAAGAGTTGAAAAATTCAAGCATGCGCGCATATCTACAAATGGATAAATATGTCTGTAAAAACACAATTTGCAGGTATGCCTGTATATACACATAAATTCACACATGCAGATATATTTTAAATTTTACATTCTTTTTCCTTGGGTATATGTCTATTGTTGTGGATTCATATAAATGTCATTATATAAAAGCATGCTTATGTGCACTAAGTGTCTATACATCTGTCCACATCTATGTTTGCAAATATGCATGTGATTATACACACATTTGTGTGAGCTTATATTCATACATAAGACATTTGTGAGCAAATGTCCAGCATAAACAGTTGTCAGTTAAAAAGCAGTTCTGCACATACAAACTTCATAGATGGAGCCATGCATACACACAAAGATGTATCTAGAACATATGCACAAATACAAGTGTGTACATATAATACGCATATAAATGTACATGTAGGGAATACATCTTCCTGTACGAGGATGTACATGCTTGCACGTACGCACACATTCTAACTCTCCTTCTTGCCTCCAAGAGATATCCCACCATCAATTTCCAACTCCCATATCTTGCTTAGTATCTATCCGCCAAGAAAACGGCGTGTACAAGTAAAAATTCTTATCTTGTGGCCATAAGAAAAATTGTGAACTCTACTTGAACTTTAAAGTTTCAAAACTTACAATACCATTTAGGAACTTCATACTCAAAACCTTCGACATCATCCTTTTCTAATGTTTTAGTTCAAAGGGCCTTTTACATTGCCCACAAATCGTCCTGTCAAGGTAGTCGTGAGAAACCTCTCTGAGAGGCCCGCATAGCGTCTACAAAGGCTTGTTTACAAAATTAAGGACTCAAAATGTACCACTATGATACTGAAACAATACTTAAGTACTTAAGAGCTCTCGTTTAAAATTTTATAGATAATAGTTACACGTAAGTTACTCATTGACTAATGATCAGTTATAGACTACCCCAACTATACCGTAACTCCTTTCTAGCATAATAAAACACAGACACGCAAATCCCAATGTGTGCCTTCCATACTCTTCATTCTATCTCATCATTTTCTAACACTCAATAAAGGAGGGCTTGTAAATGCTAAAACATTTGCCCTTAACTAAGTTCAATTAGTATGGCTTATAAATGCTATAACATTTACCCTTAATTGAGTTCTTTTCAATAGTCAAGCTCTTGTAAATAAGGCCTTAAAGTTGTAAAATTTTAACAACAATGGATTATAGAGATCCTAGAGTGATTTGAGTGTGCTCTGTACATAGTACACTCAAGTACAGCAACAACATAAGTCCAAGGAGACTGCACACATGAGAGCTTCAACCAATCTCTAAGTCACAACAATAAGTACAATGATGGCCTGCAAGTGTGGCAAGAGAGCAAGTACACGAACATAACCATGGACACTTAGCCTTTTCCTAACACAACTACTTAACCTTTCTTTACTCGAACATTACTTGTCACCCTTGACCAAATGCCCTGGGCCTTATAATACAAAAATAATAACCTATATTTTAGTCTCTACATCTACCCCCTCTACCTCCCACAAAACTTGTCAATGTCACTACCAACACTGTAACTCAACAACATAATTCCGAGGAGATTGCACACATGAGAGCTCCTAGCCAATGTCCAAGTCGCGACTACAAGTATAAAGAAGGCCTACGAGTGTGGGAATTGAGAAAACCATTCAACTGACTACTAAGTACTACCAACAAAAAATTAACAATGCTCATACACGAACATAACCATGGATACTTAGTCTTTTCCTAACACAAATTAACTTTGTTTTATTCAAACATTAGTTTACTCATCACCCTTGACCAAATGTCTAGCCTCATACTGCAAACAAAATTAACATTTATTTTGGTGCTTACACCTTCCCCTCCGCTTCCCACAAAACTAGTCGTTGTCCCCACTAATACTCGGTAACTCATTAGAGGGTGATTGGAACAAGACTCCCCAATTTGATAGCTCCTCTATCACATAAGGTAATCTAATAATGGTTGCTTCAAAAACTCAAAAATGAGATATGTTTATAAGACAGTTTTTATGTCCAAATTTTCCTTGTCAACCAAGTTCCCATAGTCAGCCAACCTCTCCACCATATGGACTCGTTGACTAAATCACCTTGTCAACCAACTCTTCCTCCTTATCAACCGCACCTAGGGGAAGTTTTCTTTTACAAAATTTCCATATCACATGTGACGCCTAACTCTTTGGCAATTTTCAACTATGCAGCGATAATTTTTGTTCTAGCAAATTAGTGACTATGGAACAAAGTATCTGGGTCGTTTTCTGTACAGGTTCGGGATGGCGAATCAGGCTGTGATTTTTTCTGCCATAGGTGCAGTCCTAGAAAGTATTAAATAATTTAGCAGAATCTAGCCTAATAAACATTATTAACCACATACCACACATAGAATAAATAAAATAACCACAAACCACTATTCATAAATTGATAGTGAGAGGTACGTGCGTTGTTTTTTGTTTTGCTTTTGGTAAAATGAGAGGCAAGTGTTGTTTTGTGTTACTTTTTTGAGTTTTGAGCCACTTTTAGGTTTTGTAAATACCTAAATTTGGTACAAGGAATAAAGCAACAACAATTTTGGCATATTCTGGTACATTTAGACAATTAATGCACATTCGGATCCTTTTGGCATATTGTTGCCCATTCAGCCCCATACCGCTTCCGTCACCAACAGTTACCCTTAGACACGCTGAGATTCACTTCCACTTTTTGGGACATTTATTACACCTCTACAAACTCATACACTTCTATTCTAGGCCTTTTACCCCCAAGTCGTCAATAGTGTCCCTCTATCACTAGTGACGGTGCTCGATAGTGAGGGAGGAGACTAGCAACAGCCACTAGTTACCCCTGTCCAACGGTCACTTTTATCATTTGGGTACATGTTGGTGGTTGGCATATACTTGAATTTGGGGTTGACTTGAACGGGAAATCGTCCTAGGAATGTTTGTATAAATAAACACCCAAGAGGTCATTTAGGGGCTATAGATCATCTAACACACATCTATCACCTTGGAGATCATTCTACCTACACAAATTCTATATAAATAAAAATCCTAGGAATGTCTATATAAATAAACACCCTAGAGGACATTTCGGGGTATAGATCATCTAACACACATCTATCACCTTGTAGATCATTCTACCTACACAAAAGCTATCAAGAGCAATTGAAGTCACTCAAGCCTATTCTAAAGTCCAATTGTTTATGTTGTCATATTCTTTGTTCCGAAAAAAGAATTCATTTGTTTGCATTGATTGAGCATATAGGGAAAGAGAAGGTGGAGGCTTGTCTCACCTAGGGATACTGTTCTATATAGAACTATATTAGCCTTGATTCCACACTGATATGCAGCAGAACGCTTCCAATCGGAGGTCGCCTAGGCCAATTTTATTGTTTTCCTTAATATTTCTTTGAAAGAACTGCTAGGGTTTGGAGCTGAATCAAAGGAGAAGCCACATACAGACATTTGCCCATCATCACTCAAATCCGAAGAAGGTTTTTTCAGACAAGAGACAGAGAAAAGCGCACAAAAAAATTGAGATCAATCTCAGCAGCACATGGCAAAAGCAGTGAGAAAAGTGCAAAAGCGGTGATGTCCACTGCTATTCCGAGACATTATCGACAGCTCTACAGCCCTCATTTCCACCACTGCCCCAGACGCATTAGAACATCGTCAACTTTTCAAACTCTATTTTCAGCCTATTCAAGCATCCACAGTCCACTATCAGTAATCAAGTACACAATCAAGGTAGGGACTTAATCATGCTTTGTACACTCTTGATCTCAATTTTCAGTCAGTTATGCACTATTTCAAAAGTCTGATTTTACCATATTTGGTACAATTATTTAGGCTTCTAATTAGTCAATTGTTTAGGTACATTCATGCCCTTGTGTGCAAATTAGTTAAAACAATTTGGTGAACCCCTGCTCAATAAACTACAGAACCTAGGGATTCTTATATTTCACATTAGGTTTGTTTTTCAATTTGTTTATATTTGATTCATATATCATTAGCCTTAGCTTCTTGAATGTTTATCATGTTTCCTTCTTATGGAAATTAAGAAAGCTATATCAACTACACCTACCAGGCAAAGTGCTAGATTGAGTGTTTTACATATTGCACAGTTTCAAATTCCTTTAGTTCAATCTTGTGCTTATTAGAAAAAGAAAATGGTGGCAATTGATGATATACGTGCTCCTTCCATTGATGCAAATATGGATGCTCATAATATTAATCGTAATGACAATGTTTCAAGCGATCATGTTGCGAATGGCAACACTTGTGGTAATGATGCAGTCACAATTCAAAGTCTCAATAAAGAGATGCCTTAGACCATGCAACCCACAAATCCAGAGTTAGATCTCACCGAAGCAAGACCTCAAGCACAACTTTAACAAGAAACAATAAAAGTTTCTTCTATTAATATGAGGAAAGATTTAAAGACTTGGGAACAATGGCTTCACACTTAATGGCAGTCTTATGATAAAACTCTACACAAATTCTCTAAGAATTCCTATTCTACGGCCTATCCTATCCTAAGCTTGCAAACTCTGCTAAGCTTCTACAAAACCGGTCTTGGCTTAATTCGGAAACTCACAATAGATGCCCGATTCAACAAATCACACTCCATAAGATAGATACCTTACATGCTCATGCTCTCTTGTATTTATAGTATTTTGTTAAGGATCAAGTGGGAGAAAAATATACTTTTCCAAGTATAGATGTCCAAATCAACAGATCGCACTCAATAAGATAGATAATTTACATGCTTGTGCTCCCTTGTATTTATAGTATTTTGTTAAGGATCAAGTGGGAGAAAAATATACTTTTCCAAGTATAGATGTCCAAATCAACAGATCGCACTCAATAAGATAAATAATTTACATGCTTGTGCTCCCCTTGTATTTATAGAATTTTGCTAAGGATCAAGTCGGAGAACAAAGATACCTTTCCAAGTTAAGATGTCTTGCCAAGATTCCTCCAAATGCCTCAACTCGCCACTAACCTTTCTAACCAATTTGCAGGTGGCTTCCCATTGTTTCTCCTTCATTAGATCAAACTTTACTAGGTCATTCGGTTTATCCTAGGGGAAGGAAAATGGATCCAAGCCCACATTTTCTCCTAACTGTATCAATGTTAACAGCAGATTCATCCCCATCAAAGATCCAATCATGGCGGCATAAGGTAGTGCTCCCCATAGAATATGCGGCATCACAAAGCTTTCGCGGCATCAGAATGCATCATAGCATCAACAAGGCTTGGCAACATTGCAAGGTATGCATTGTTACACAAGATCAAGAAAAGACATTCACGGCTCTGTAAGGCATTAGTGGTACTCTGCAGCATCTTAAGTTTTGAGCAGCAAAATGTAAGCTCTCGCAGAAAAGATAGGTTATGGCAGTATGGAGCAATTATGCACCGCATTGCAAATTCCTAGCAGCATACGCAGCATGCTTTACAAGGTGGCAAGAGATTGCACAAGTCTTTATTCAACTACCTTTAATTATTTTTGGTTGATGCAAGATTGCAAGTGAACCTCAAAGTTCTAGCATCAAGAAGACACTTGAGCCCCTACTCAAGTGCGTGTCTAAAGGTCTTTAGTGGAATGACTAAATCTAGCAATCTCTACTTCATTATCCTCGACTTCTTTGCCTCTCCATTTTATCATATATTCTTTATGCTCCTTTCCAAGAGTTGTCTTTATTACACATTCATCAAGAATGTGTTCAATTTCTTCACGCCTCTACTCAAGTAGTTAGTGTCTCCAATCTAATTCTATGTAGTTTGCTTCTCCACTCATTTGCCCTTCAAACTACAGGCATAGATCCACTACATTGAAGATACATGAAATGTCTATTCCCTATGGCAGATCTATCTCATAAGTGTTCTTTGTGAACTTCTTAAGCATTCTACAAGGTCCAATCTTCTTCCACTTGAGTTTGTTGATTGTTCCTCTCGTAAATATCTCTTAGCACAAGTGCGCAAGAACCAAGAACCAATCTACTCCAGCTTCCACTTGAGTTTGTTGATCCTGTTCCCATAAACTCAGAAAGGCTATTCTCTTAATTTTGACTTCACAAAATTATACGCGTGAATTTATCACCTTCATCATGATCAGTGCTTTTTTTATTCTTCACAAAATTGATCATTTTGGCCTTCGTGATTTTTCATCCATTTTCCCAATCGTTTTGGGGTAAGAACTTCTCCCGCCATGTCAAAACCATGTTTAAAATTAATTAATTAATATTTAATTAATTTCTTACCCTTTTATTTAATAAAATTAATTTTATTAAATTTTGGGGTTTTTAATTAAATAAATATTAATTTAATCTTCATTAAAATTGATCGACAAATTTGGAAGAAGTTTTTCTCGCTTCCCCATTGTGGGCAATTAAAATTCGCCTCCAATTGTCGGGAATGCCAAGTTGGCTTTCCGCTCCGATTTTTCCTTTCCTAGCAAAGTTTCCATTTTCCCCACTTGTTGGAATTTCCTTGTTGATTGCCAACCCAATTGGATGTCAAAATGGCAAAATATCTCCCATTTTCCCATGGGGAAATGGATGGGAATTGTTAGTTGGCTTTGCCATTGTCACGGAAAATGGTTAAACTTCTTCCCATATTCCCTGGCAATTAATGCCCACTACCCGAGAAAGAGGAAATTGGTTATTTCAATGGAAAGAAATAAACGGTTACGAGAAAGCTTCTTGAATCCTCCTTACTTTCTCCTCCGTGAAACTCTATGGAAAAAGTCATGCGAAAGTAAGAAGCTTTAAAGCTCTTTATTTCCAATTCTTATTATTTCCAACTTCTTCTTATTTCCTATGTGTAGAAACATTTTCGAGAAAGATTTTTCCAAAGATTCATAGCACATTCCTCACAGACAACTCAGGAAACAATAGTCCATGCTCAGGGAGAAGGAAGCAAATACCCATCAAAGGTAAATTGTTCACACACATTTTAAAATAAAAAGGCAGTCCATTGGCAGCCCACGCAGTCAAGATTGCATTTTTCCACGCATTGGTCAAGAAAATAGTCACACAAGCCCAAGAGCATCATATTACTCATCACATCCAGATCCATGCGAAAGAGGAAAGATCACACATTCACAGGCACGTTGAAGGAAGTAAAGTGCAGTATAGGAAGAGAAAATTCATGCCAGTGAAGGAATAAAAGCCACACCAAAGGAAGCTCACGCAGTCCAAGAAAAGAGTAAAATTCCACGTAAGAGGAAGAAGGAAGGTATTTGACATAGGCTCACGTGCAAAGAAAAGCTGCCCACGTGGTTTATCCTTGAAAAAGGTATATGCAGCCAAATAAAAAAATAAATCATCCACGCAGCCAGGGGAAGAAAAAAAGAAGCTCACACTCGGTCCAAGGAGGAAGTAACATTTCACGCATTCACCAAGCAACATAAGCACAAATAAAGAAGAAGTTTATGTGCCAAAACAAGGAAAAATAGGCTACAACGCATTCTCACAACGTGAAAGCCAAATCAAATCTTTCCACGAATTTGCAAAAGAGGAAGAACCCAATGCACCAGTAAAAAAAGGAGTTCACCTTTTGGGCAGAAATAAGCCAGTCCATGCATTTGATCAAAGAAATGTTTTTCCATCATTTGTAAAAAAAAAACGTCCATACGCAGCCATAGGCAATAAAAAGTCACGCAGTCAAGATTAAGAAATCATTTAACACACAATTTTGCAAGAAAAGGAAGCAAAACATTGTTAAGATAAGCATTTGCCAAAAAAATAAAAAATAAATCAACAAAGGCCAAAGGTATTGGAATTAAATAATTCAAATCGATCCTGCACAAAGCCATTACAATCGGGAATAATATTAAAAAAATTGTCCAAATTCATAGTATTTTAACCCGGTTTGTAACTCGAGCTTAGTCTCGATATTTTTGTTTGTGTTAGCATTTTTAAAAAAAAATTGTAACCTAGAATCACTTATTATTATTTTAAAAAAATAATAATAATAAAAAGAGTCATATTTTTCTTGCGTTATGGTGATTTGGAGACTAAGACCCAACACTTCGTTCACACCGTTTGCGTGCCCGCTTTGTTTTTCGTAAAATTCATAATGGCTAAAAATCTAGCAAATCTGTAGGAAAGTCAAAGAAGTCAGTAGAGAGGTCAAACAAGTCCGCACTCAAATACGACTTCCAAGGGGTCATTCCTCCCACTTCCATCAAGTCTGCATATGACAATATATCACCGACATTGATCTTGGCCACATCAACGTGCAACAATTTTGTGATCGGGTGAAAGCCAAAGGAAAACCATATTCTCGGATAGGCTCTATCATAGTGGTCTACCTCAAGCAGCAACTTTTCATGTTTCAGTGCAATGCCCTGAGCTAGTCATCGCTCACACGCGAGCATTATGATCCCAAAAGGCAAGGAATTTTCAAGGATAATGTGAGCCTTTCCTCTTGATCACACTAGAGCACATCGAAGAATTGCTCAACATCCCTGATTTCCCTGAGAATGTTGACATCACTCGAAAGTCAGCGCAAGATTTTTGGGATGAAGAACCCCTCAGGTGGAGCAAGATGGTCAACAACAATTGGTTAGTGACCAAGAGGCCTCGTGTTGACCGGCTTCCCAAGGAATTGTACCGCATTGAATTTGTGGAGGAAATCGGTGACATGATCACTCTTCTGAGCCGAGTCTTCGGTCTACCCTCTGCCAAGATTTTCCACCCATGGATGTATCAATTCATCTGCATCATCCTTTCCAAGAGAGAGTTTGTAGATTGGGCCACCATCATCAGTGATACTCTTCACAAACAATTGATCGAAGTGAAGATGACTGGGTGTTTCTACATGACATCATACCTAACTTATGCAGTGGCTAGAAGGAAGCTATTTTCGGGGCTAGAAACGAAAGGCATCATGGGTCCATCAAATAGTGTTTTTCACCATTATCCGTAGTTGAGTTTCAAGAATAGCTCTCATCACTTCAGGAGAGTTAATGATGCTTTCACCTTCGCGTGATTAGAAACTTGAATAGAAATATGGAAGAAAGATTCTCCAAAGATGCCATGGTTGTCATTTCTCAGTGGGGAACATGGTTTATTCAATTTCCATCCTTTTCCTACATTCGCATGAGTGGATTTGCAGGCACTCCATGGAAGCTTCCCAAGTATGTCAGTGATAAGTGGGCATTAATGGAGCTTTGCGACAACTTTTTCAAGTTCATTGTCTTCTCAATGACAAACACCGTTCAGGCATCCACTTCCCAATCCAAATTGGGGAATTCCAATGTCCAAATCTCTTCAGTGCACAACTCATGGAGAAGGAGTTTGCTCTCATTACCATACATCCATTTGTGAAGAGATCCCAATTGACATCAATGGATATATGCAAAAGATTCTTGGAGAAAAGTACCAACATAATCCACCATGGAAGACTTTTGGGCTACTTGTTCAGATGAACACAAAGTAAGAAGGTGAGAATTTTCCCACCTGACCCTTGCTCAAATCAAGGCTTTCCACATCAGAGATCCTCAGATTCATTAGTGGATGATGGTGAAGATGTTATTGATCCCTCATATGATGTCATTGCCTTTACTCCATTGCCCGAATTGATTGGACCAAAAGAGATGAATTTTCTCTTGATAACAAGAATCAACCGATTCTTGAAAGGAGCATAGCCTGGTATGAATGAGAACTTGCAAAGTTACCATCAATCCAAGTTCATACCCCAAGGTTCACAGAAATTGCCAACACGAGGAGGTCTCCAGTCAACTAAAGCCTCTTCTCAATCAACCTCATGCCATCTACCCATACACATCAAGCTAGAAAAGAGTGGTTGCCCAAATCCACTTCTCCAAAGAAGGTGTCGCGAGGAGAAACATCCAAGGGTCCTGGCCCTAGTGAAGGAAGAGAACGTGTATCGGGGATTTCCACTTCAAGTAGAGATTCCTCTACTCACGTTGTTGATAGTTCAAGGAAGCTCATAACAAACACTCCTCAGTCGTGTCATGCACAAGAGTCTACTCAAGTGCAAGAGGTCCAAATACCAAACGCTTTTAAACCTTTATTTCATGAAGAGGTTTCTCAAGGTCTCCCGAGGTTCAAGAGGTTGATATCGAAGTTATTTCTCCGGAGATTGAAGTTGTGGAAAGGACTCTTGTAGAATCTAATGATATCGAGAACAATGTGAATGTTGCTTCGGACTCCAGGCTTTTTATGCAGAATTGGTGAAGGAGACCCCTTTTTGGGTTGATTGTGAAATCAAGAAAAGAAAGAGGGTTGTCAAGGCAATTGATATTGACTTCGATGCCCTTTTCAAGCTTTCAAATGATGTCATTCCCAAGAAGCCTAAAGTGTTCTCGAGAATAGTGGTGGATGAAGATGGAAACAAATTTGTGGATCTTGCCATCCCACGAGTTGAGAAAGAGCGTAATGCCATGACAACCTATTGACTATGAAGTATCCAGGCTTGGACTTGGGAAGTCTACATTGGAAAGTGACATGGCAATGGCCCGAGATTCCATGGATATTGTGCTAAGAAGGCTTGAGAAATATAAATCTCAGAACTCTCAACTCAAGGCCGAAAAGAATCAGTTGGTGGATTATGTTCAACATCTGATAAATCCAATATCCTCCACTTTCCCAGTACCCGATGCAGTGGCTGCCCCCGATGAAGAAACACTCAACCTATCAAAAGAAGTAAACACTTTGGGTCATGTCACTAAATCCTGGCTTTCAAAAATTCTCATCTTTGGGAGAGAGACAATCAAAGCAAGTCGTAAAGCTCCATGAAGACATTAGTGCATACCTAGATCCAATCCTTTCTTTTAAGGAATATTTTTTTTCAACATATCAAATCTGGATGAGATATTGCCTAGTCTACAGGAGATGACAAGTATGGAATCTACAACTCTAGCCATTGAAGGGATCCTTGAATTCGAATGTCGAGGGACACATGTTTTCTTTGGTGTCTACATCTCAAGTCACGGAAGACACTTCTCGAAGATTCTATGATTCATTACGAGAGCATATGCAAGTGAAGCCTTCACTTCACTCGCCTCAATTCAGGAGTTCATAGCTGAAATCCCTTGTGATCTTGTGAATGAGCATAATCAGAGGCATTCATCAAAACATGTTGAGGAACAATTCTCACAATTGTTCAAAGACATGTATATTCCTACCATCAATTTCTCTTCTGCTTCAATGGAACGTTGTATCAAATTGAGGAACTTGTTTGAGAATGCTCAATCAAAAATGGTCAATCTAAATGATATGCCAGGTAGGATTTTGGAATTGCAGGTGTTCTGTGAGGTTGTGCTTCAACCGAGTGAACCTCCTGAAGAAGAGAAGATGTTCGAAACATTGGGAAGGTTCAGATCTTTTCAATTGGCAAAGGCGACGAATCCTAATTTCACCAATGGGATGAGGGGATAGCTTTCTGGTATCTAACAAAGTGGGAGAGTCCATTTCTCATACGGATTGAGATAGGTGGACCCCACTTTAATGGATAAGGCACTAGGTCTTGTTATATGTTTTAAAATGGTATTTTAAAGTGATGTTATTGTTAAACTCACTTTTGGAAAACTTTTGATAACTTAAGTGGATTTCTATTTTCAAGTTACTTTTTAAAAGTTGGTTGAAAAAGTCAAAGTCACTTAAGATGCCCTATTTAATGTTCATGTAAACCCTAACTACTTTGTAACCAACTTTTGGGTTATAAAAGGAAGTTAGAGGCTCATTTGTAAGGGTGACTTTGAGAGAGGAGAAGAAAATACTTTTTGTGTGCAAGCTTTGTTTCAAGAAAGAAACTTTGTGTTCTTTTGTGAAGACATTTTGGAGTTAATGAAATATGAACTTTGTGTCCCATTCATTATCTCTTGTAGCATTTGATGTTCTTATGTTCATTAGATGTTAGTGTTTAAATCTTGCATGTGAATATTGTCTTGATCTTATTGTCAACGCTATTAATCTGTTGTTCTTGTTCACAGTGATCAAGCTCTGATATTTACTTGCTCATGTGTGTTCCCTTTTACTTATTCTTGTTTAGCTGATTCGAACTCTGCTTTATTTGAGTTAGTTATTCATTGTTTTCCTCTATGCAATATTAGGCTCTGCTTTTACCTAAGCTATTGCATGTTCCTTCCATTCATTCCTTTCCATTTCTTTCCTTCATTCCATTCCATCTCCCTCATTCACATTTCTTTCCATTTTATGTTCCAAAACACCCCCACATACAATTTTGAATGTACAAATGTAAATATTGTTTTGGTTTTCAATAAAGGCAGCCTCACCTTCATTGAGGAGGGACTTCATTCCCTTACTGTTGCATGTCATTTGCATGCGTGCAAATCCATATGCTAACAATTTTTGCGACTCTACTAGGGATTAAGGAATCATTAACCAGTGCTTGGTTAAATCTTTATGACTATCCCCTTTGCACAAGCTCTAGTTCTTCAACCGAATCTTGTGCCCAACGAAGATTTTCAAGGAGACATTGTTGCCAGCCTTCGGATAGTAGCTTGGGAAAACTGCGAAAGCTTGCAGCAATTTGTGGTTGTTGATAGAGCCATTGACAGAGAAATCTACATTGAAGACCTTAGAAGAAGAGCACCGCACTTGTGGCCAGAAGACCTCTGGACATGTGTTGATCATTGTTCATCAACGCGGCCCTCTTCCACCAAGGCAATAATCTATATGACTATTATAGGTAACTCACCTATCTTGCAAACCAAATCTTATTTTTGCAAATACTCAAGAAGACATGTCATCATATTTGAGGCAAACTATTTGGGAAAAGCGCACGAACAACTATCATTTTCATCTCGCCGCATCAGTATTGGATAACGAAGAAAATCAAGTTGCGAGAGTTGCTAGAGTCATTCAGGTGCAAAGAGATCAAGAAAGAGAGCAAAGAGAAAAGGCTAGAGCTGATCAGAACGTGTTAGTGATCCTTTCACAATAAATATTTCAAACTGGCAGGAAAGAGGTTTACATGAGGAGAAAAAGCTAAAGGTCGATCTGATCCCATTTTTTATTTTCAAGGAAAGTTTGGTTTCAAGTTATCTCCTCCAAGGAGGAACACTCCTGTAAATCCGTAAGCCTTGCATCAAGTCCTGAAAGAGCAAGTAAGGGAGGAATCACTACAAGTCAAGCACTTGTTCTTTCTCACGTTGTTTTACCCTCGCATACCACCTTTCCCAAGATGGCAGTTAACATACCATGGGGAAATGCCATAGGCCCATTGGCCTTACCAACTCGACATGACCTCCCACGAGGATCGAATTGAATCACATGGTCCTGCCTTTTCTTTATTAAAATATAAGACTTCTAATTTACTGTTGAGTTAATATTAGTAAGTATAAGCTAATGAACGGTTGTAACCACATAAACTAGTTTGTAACCATCTCTCACATAATAAAATGACGGACACACAATGATGATGTGTGCATTCTGGTTTCTCTCCATTCCTTTCTTGTGCACATTTTCTAACATTTGGTATCAAATCCCTTAGTGCTCGAAGGAATCTGCAAACCGAAGGAAGAACATTCACAATATTTTCGTGGGTCATCTAGGGCAAAAACATGAATCATATAGTCTCAAAGGGCACAAGAACATCGGAAGGAGTTGCTTTATAAATCTAGAATGAACTCCTCATATCTTTATCATATGAATAATGAGGAATACAATCACGAATAACAACTTTGAACACAAGTCGTGCGGTGGTCAAAGGGCAAAATAAAGATTAAAATAAGTCATGAGGGCCTAGAACGAGTTATGCGGGCCTGCAAAGTGGTCAAAAGGATTAGAAAGCTCATAAACAAGGACCCGGAACCCACCAAATCAAGTCACAAAGGAAATACACTCCATTTCTGCCATCCGCCATTAATATCCTAGTCACAAATCTCTTGTTAGGGCACGCGACAGAATCCACATATGAATTTCAAAATGCTTCACAAGTTTTACAAGAGCGGAAGGGTTTCAGATTGTCTCAAACATTTTAATGCTTCATACCAATCAAACTCAAGGACATTTTTAAAGTATTCATACTTATCAGTATTCACTTATTTTTTCCATCTAAATATATTTTAAAAATGGAAATCCCGGTAAAAAACATTTTGCCTTCAACTTTCACACCTAGAAAGTTAAAATACAAATGCTAATAATGAGCAAAAAAATTGTGGGTATTATTAATGGAAAAGAAACACAACCCACTAATGTTGTCAAATTGTTAGAGTGGGAAAGCCACGATGATAAAGCTAAAGCTATAATCGAGCTTACTCTTTCTAATTTTGAACTCCATATAGATTTAGAGAAATCATCCAAAAATATCCGGAATAAGTTGAATAGGCTATTAGGGCGAAAGCAATGAATGCTAAATTTTCTTTAAAGCTTCAACTCTTTCGATTCAAGATGGATGGTGATGTTACCACATCCGACCATATAAATAATCTAAGATCTCCTCTTAGACATTAGAGGTTAAAGTTCCAAAGTAGATGACAAGTGTAATGTCCCCTTTTCAAAATAATTTTAATAATTATTAAAATTGCCCGAATAGTGATTTAATCATTTGAAATCATAAGGCAAATAATTAATTATTAAAAGGGGGTACTTGTTGTAAACAATTATTTACTTTGCCCCAAAAGTGATTTTAATTACTCTAATTATTAAGACAAATTATTTAATTAAATTAAATGGGTGTTTCCATGAGGGATGACCCTTAAGTAAAAAAAAAAGGGTAATAACTTGTCGGCTTTTGAGTTCCCCAAAGTGGACACCACCCTTGGAGGGATATAAAAGGAAATCAAGGGTTCCATTTTAAGGAGGCAAATTATATATACAAATTTATACAGTTTGGAGCAGCGCTTCAGCTAGGAGCTTGTTGAGGACGAAAACCCTCATCCGGTTCAGCCATAGGGGACGAAAACCCTCTATTGGATTCACATATTTGGGGACGAAAACCCTCAAATATTCAAGGGCAATTCCATTCAGGAATTGCAAGTGTTTTGGAGCATATTTGTGTGGTGTAATTTCAGATTTTTAGGGCAGCGGGGTTTCACACATGCTAGGGCACACTTCCAACTGGCGCCCCATTTTGGAGATTTCATGACAGTTTTCGGGGTCTTCCTGTGAGTGGAAAAATCTAAGGTTTGCTTTAATTGATAGCTTCTATTGTTGTGGTCATTTTGAGCTATCATTTGGCATTGTAACTCCAAGTATTGGGAGATATGAATTTTGAAGTTTCAGTTGTTTTAACCAATAATAAATTCCAGAATTACTGAAATTCATTGTTTGAGTGTATTTTCTGACTTCTAACTTCAAGGGCTGCAATATAAGATTAATTTCATAATTTTTTAGAGTGCTAAAGGTGTGGGAATCTGATTTTACCCTAGGCGCTAGGGTTTGGAGAATTAAATTACTGAATATTCATTCTTTTCCAGAATTTATTGTTAGCTGAGTTTGCATACTTTCAAATTTTATTTTTGGGGTTTTGGGGAAAACCCATTTGGTACTAATTTTACCCCAAAAGGGACATTACAACAAGATTCTAAAGTCATTTTGTAAAATAGTTTACCTTCTTCGTATTGCAATGTCATTTTTACTCTTAGTCAAATGCCTTCACAAAGCCTAGAAGATATGATTTCAGCTCTCTCATCGATGAAAAGAGAAGCTGTGGACAATAGAGAAGGTAATTCTTCACATAAAAATCCATTATACTCCCGCACAAGAAACAGTCACATAAAATCAGATAAAGACACAAAGCAAGTTAAGTGTTATTATTGCAAGAAAAGAGGTCATACAGCCTAGAATTGTTGCATTCGAGCTAATGATGTTCTCAAAGGCAAACTCAAAGATAGCCCAAAAGAAGCAAATGTGGCCTTTGTTGACAATCCACCAGATGCTAAATTCACCAAAGATTTTATTGATGATGCGAGAAGATTTATACGTATTATAAGAAGTTGATGTTTTGATGATAGGAAGGAGTCCAATCTAGGTAAACCCTGCATAGATGGCTTCTGGATAATTCAAAAGTATATGGATCTCAAAAATTTACCTTACAAGAGGTCACAAGACACACTGATGGAGCACTGTGGGAGTAGCTCAGCATGGAGGGTTGTCCAACAATTCAAGAGATTCTATAATTCGAGAGTTTGGGGAGTTGGAATTTGGGAACTCGGGAACTACACCTTTACGAGGGTTAGGGAGGCAACTTGATGGAGTTCTACCTGGTCCAAGAACTGTTGTTCAAAACAAAAGCTTCAAGATTGTAATTCTATCTTCTTTTCAATGGTGTAAGTCTTAAGAGGGGGTATTAAAATATAAGACTTAGTATTAAGTTAATATTAGTTTATTATTAACTAATAAACGGTTGTAACCATATCTCACATAATAAAATGACGGACATACAATGATAATGTGTGCATTCCAGTTTCTCTTCATTCCTTGTGCACATTTTCTAACATTCTTCACCAAACATCACAACAAATTGCTAAGTCTCATGTTGACAATTTTCGTTTGGTTGTCCATTTACGGGTGATGCACAAAAATAAATTGTAACTTCAAGTTCAATTTCTTCCATAGTATGCGCCAAAAGTGACCCACAAACTTAGTATCTGTCGAGATACAATACTATGCAAGTAATCCATGCGGTCTCATAGCTTCCTTGAAAAAAGTTGGCTATATGTGTAACATCATTGGTTTTCTTAAAATCAATAAAATGTGCCATCTTTAATATCTATCTACAACAACAAAGAAAGGAATCGTGACCCTTTTGCATTCTAGGATATCCCAAAACAAAATCCATACTTTGATGCTCTCAAGGTTTCTCGGTGTTGGTAGTGGCTGATACAACCCTTTGTTTTTATTCTTCCCCTTCACTAATTTGCGTACTCTGCATCTCTACACATATCTACACACATTTGTAGCAATCCACGGCCATATGTATATCTCACTTATCTACACCAAGGTCTTACCAATTCAAAAGAGCCTAACTAATCCTCCACAATGTTTCTTTTGGATCAAATTCTCCCTCATTGATCCTCGAGGCATGCACAATTGTGTGCCTTTATAAAATAACCCTTCCTACAATAAGTAGTCAAACCAAGGCATACGATTGACGCTCATTAGTTCTATGCATGCTCTCCATGTTTCTCTAAAATCTTCAACTTTCGCATAATGTTCCTTCATTGCCTCACACCCCACTATTCTCACTTGTATCTCACCTTTAAGATGCATCTTCTACTCAATGTATCTACAACTTCGTTTGAATTCTCACATTTGTCCTTCAAGACAAATGAGTAACTCTACAAAAAATCAACACATTTCATGTGTCTTTGATTCAACTTCCTTGGCTATTTATGAATTGCAGTGCTTGGTGGTCTGTGTACAACACAAACTCCTTGGGCAACAAGTAGTGCCTCCACTTCTTTAGAGCTTGCACTATGGCGTAAAACTCTTGATCATAAACTAAATATTTTCTCATTACATCATTTAGTTTCTCACTAAATATGCGAATGGTTTCTCTTGGACTCATCACAACTCCAATAACTACTTCACTCGCATCACAATCAACCTGAAATACCTTATTGAAATCAGGCAAGGCCAACATTGGCTGCTTTGTGAGCTTCTTCAACTTTTGAAAGTCATATTTTACATTTGCGGTCCACACAAACTCCTTGTCTCCACGCATCACTTTTGTGATCGGTGCACAAATCTCACTAGATCTTCTAATGAGCTTCCTATAGAAGCTCACCAATCCATGGAAGCTTCAAGCCTCTATAACATTCTTGAGTGATGGTCAATCTGCTATAGCTCGCACCTTCTTAACACCCATCTTCAATCCTTCGAGGTATTACAAATCCAAAGTACACGAACTCTCTCTACATGAAATTGCATTTATTAAAATTTGCAAGCAGCTTCTCCCCACGCGAACACTAACACTCTCGCAAAGGGACCAAGTGTTCTACCCGAGTTTTGTTGAAAATTATAATGTCATCTAGATAAACCATGACAAACTTACTTAAATAGGGCTTCAACACTTTGTTCATCAACCACATGAATGTGCTTAGTGCATTGGTTAATCCAAATGGTATGACCATCCTCTCATACAATCCATCCCGCATTTTCAACACAATCTTCCACTCATCCCCCTCTTGTCTTCATGTATCCACTCTTTAGATCAATCTTCATGAAGTACCTTGCTCCACTCAAACAGTCCATCAAATCATCTATGCACAACAATAGAAATCTATACTAGATGGTAATCTTGTAGATGGCTTTGGAATCAGTAAACATCCTCCACTCACCTCCTTTCTTCAAGATGTATCGATGTTGTGGGTATGATGCACGAGCTCAAAGACTCTAATCAACCCTTTGTCAAGAAATTCTTGCCCTTGCTTTCACATATCATTCGCATAGGAATCATCCTATAGGTGGCCTCGTTTGGTAAACTAGACCCTCATATCAAAGTCCATCTAATGATTGATATTGTGCGTGAAATTGGTAAACCATCAAAATATATCCCACAACATGGTACCCACAAACTCACCTAAGCATCTCCTTTACTTCTTGCGGGATCTCCTTTATTTGCATGGTTACGCATTCCCCTATTTTTGCGTAAGACTTGAAATGCACGCAAAACACTCACTATTCCCTTTCACTTCGTTTAGGAACTCCTTCCTGAACTCAACAGTATCTATAAACTCCTCTAAACTCACCTCCTTCAAAGGTTTTAAGGTGTACCTTCTTCCGTCCTTTACCAATGTATAGGTATTTGCACGGCCATCATGTATCACCGTCATGTCATACTGCCAAGGTCAGCCACACAACACATGGCATACGTCCATGGATATTATATCGCACAAGATTTCATCTTCATATGTGTCAGTCTTGATAAACAAATTACACTACTCATTCACAAGAAATTGATGCCCCTTCAACAACTATGACACCTTATACAAATTCTGATGCACAACTCTCATCACGCCAAGCTTCTCAACCATCTTGTTGGAAACAAGATTATTTGTGTTACCACTATCAATAATTAATTTGCAACACATACCTCCTAATTTGCATACAATTCTAAACATATTCTTTCTTTGTATGGGTGCATTCTCCATCTACACTCGGCTTTAGCTAGACTTTGTTCGTCATGAGAGCTTCTCCACACTCTAACTCTTTTGCACAACTATTTAGCACATTACTCTCCGCATTTACGTGTTGAGCAAAAAGATTGTTAAAGCATCATTTATCTTTTTGTTATTGTTTCACATGGCTTGTGGACATTCAAAAACATGATGTCCAATCTCTCCACAATAGAAATAGGTTCGCCGAATCCTCTACCTCTTTAGCATCCTCTTACTCGAAAAAGATCTACATGTGCATGACTCTGCATGCATGCGAGGAGCTCGCTTCAGCCTCATGCACATGATTTCATGCATCATTGTGAAAACTTCCACCTCTAAGCAAGAATTATCCTTACCTCGCGCGCTCTTTGCCTTGTTACATGGGACATCTTCTCTTCCGCCTTTAGTGCAAACTAATTGGCCTCCCGCACAAATATCAATCTAATCATACTAAACTCATCGTGAATCAAAATACGTAATCATTAACATACCTTGAGATCATTTCAGCATTGTCGCACACATGACCCGCTCGATGGTGAATCTATAGAACTCTTTTGTGTACTTCTTTACACTTAGTTCCGTCTAAAAGAAATTCTGCAGCTACTTGAACAAATGGGACCGGTAATCTATACACATGAACCTATCCTTCAACTTTGTTACCAATCTATCCCAAATCTTGATCTTGTCTTTGACTCTACGTACTCTTTCAATCTGCAAGTGTTCCCACCACAAAGATGCATAACTCTTCAACTCAATATAGGAAAATATTAACTTCATGGGATCTTTTATGCCTTCGAACTCGAAGTACTCCATTTTCCATGATCCAGTCGATGAGTTCTTATAGATCTAAGCTCCCAAAATAACTTGGAACTTCCATCTTTGGCATGGTCTTCGGGTGCTCTTTATGCATGTTCATCATCATCCACCGCTACTCCTTTGCATTGCATGGATTCCATAGCCTCAAATGAGTTTGTACTCCTCTCATCATCTCAATTGAGCCTACAAGTCTTGGGGATCTATTTGCTCGGCATCCATTTTATGTGTCATCACCATCTTCCTCACAATCACTCACCCCACAAGCCTTTGTGATCTAAGCCTTCTACTCAACAAACCAAATCTTTGGAAGATGCCTAAAGCTACTCTCTACACACACATACAAATATGGAATGCATCAGCAAATTAAAGATCACTCACTAGACTTGTCTCACACAAAATCACCAAACTCTATGACATGACCTAAAATCCTTGCTCTAATAGCAAAAATGATGTTGTCATGGTTAGGGTTCCCAATGAAGTGATGCCTTATACCGCACAGCCCATAAATCCAGAGATAGATCTCACCAAAGAAGACCTCAAGTACAACTTTAACAACAAACAATAAAGCTTTTATTAATATGAGGCAACATTATCAAACTTGGGCACAATGGCTCCACACTCAATGAAAATCTTATGATAAGATCCTGCAAGAATTCTCTAAGAATTCTAATCCTATGACCTATCCTATCCTAAGCTTGTAGACTCTATTAAGCTTTTTGCAAAACCATAATTGATTCAATTTGGCCACATCACAATAGATGCCTACATCAACAAATCTCACTACACAAGATAGATAGTTTACATGCTCGTGTTCCCTTCTATTCAAAGGATTCTACTAAGGATCAAGCAAGTGAATGCAAATACCTTTGTAAGTAAAGATGCCTTGCAAAGATTACTTCAAATGTCTCAAATCCCCATAAGTCTTTCCAACCAATTTACAAGTGCCTTCTCGTGGAATCTCCTCTGTTATAAGTCATTTGGTTCGTCCTTGGGTGAGGAAAACAAATTAAGGCCCACATGTGCTTCGGCTAACTGTATCGATGTTGACAAGAGATTCGACCCCATGCAAGATTCAATCATGGCGATATAAAGTAGTGGACCCTGCAGAATGTGTGGCATCATAAAGCTTTCGCAACATCTAGAATGTACCACAGGATCAACAAGGATTGGTGACATTGTGCAAGACTTTCGGCTTTCATGCGCAAAAATGGGTTAGTGCAAGGCATGCACAAATGCAAGATCGAGACAAGGTGTTCACGGCATTGGTGGTACTCTATGGCATCCATTGTGTTGCACAACCAACGTTGATTATGTTGTATGGCGAGAAGTAAGCCTTTATGGAAAAGAAAGGCTAAAACGTCATTGAGTAATTTTGTGTGGCATAGTAAAGGGCCTTGTGGCATATATGGCATGCTTTGCAAGGTGGTGCGGGATTGCGCAAGTCTTCATTCAACTTCACATGCAATAGATTGCTTCAAATTTTACTAGTTTTAATCCATATGAAATATATTAATTTGAAAGAATGTATTGCATTTCATCCCAAGGAAATTGACACAATGATTGATGTGAGTAGAGATGAACAAAACAAGTTAGCTAAGGAATCTAAACCGAGTAAGTACATGTTGAACCTTTCAATGCTCTTATCTTGCCTATAGAGGGTCATATTCCATATTAGGTGACAAGGCTACCACTACTATTGATTCTATTCATTTGCTTACACTTATTGTTCCTACCATGTTGCCTACACCTAGTATGCCTACCATGGTGGCACCATATCTTGCTATTCATATTGTTATGAACACTCCTTCATGACCTACTTTTATGCCTCCTAGATTTGTTTATCGAGCTTCATATTTTGGCTGAGGTTATTCTCAAAACACTATAGTGCCTACGTCTACACGTGTTACACTACGTCTCAAGCTGCACCCTTACAACAACTTCGGGATACGCAAGCTAAGACCTTATAATTAGAGCAAGGATCCCAAAAAAACAAGCCATATGGCAAACTCTCATGATATATTACACAAATTTTTTGCTCCCAAGGTCCTTAATTACCCTCTACCTAATGGTTTCATTGTTCCTAAATTTGAATTACTCAACAAGGGTGACCCTTCACAGGCGTGTCAAGGCTTACTATGTTTCATGTCTAGATTTTGTGCTTAGTGATAAATTGTTAACTAAGCTCTTCCCAAGAAGTCTCAATAAGCCTTAGATTTGTTTTACGCCCTACCATCGGACTACATACATGCTTTCAATGCTTTGGACGATAGCTTCTAGCACATTTTTAATAAACAATAGGCCAAAGGTTACATTTTCACAACTCGAACAAGGAGCTAATGAGCTTATTAGCGGTTATGTGCTTTAAATTAAAGACTATCCTTACAAAGATGTCAGATCCATTACACAAAAGTGAATTACAACATATTTTCACTCAAAGTTTACTTTAACCTATCATAGTCAAGGTCAAGTTTCAAACGCCTCAATCTTTCGACAAGCCTTGTCATATGGTTAGAAACTATGAGATCAAGCTCCTTGCAGCAAACATGCTTAAATACAAAAACTAACGCCCTACATCTATTGGAGCCATATATCAACGTAAGATGCTATTCAAGGCTAAGGCTAATGATACACCTACTTTTCAAGCTAAGAACAAATCCAAAAATTATGTCAATATAGTAAGACAACCAACCGATAGATTGGTCCTTCCTTCTCAAGAGCGAAGACAATTTGCACAATTATCTAAGAGTCCTCACCAAGTGCTTAAATGGTTGCTTGAATGCAACATGATATCACTACCTCCTTGATGCGAGATTGACTCCTCTAAACCATTACCCGAGAACTATGACGCAAATGCATATTGTGACTATCATTGAACTTCGTGACATTCTACGAACAAATGTATTGGATTGAGACATAAGATTTGAATCTAATTGACAACATTATTTAATTGGAAGGACAAAATACTATAGTGAATGAGTCAATTGCACAAACTAACCAGCACTTGAAAGTATTTACAATTCCGTTTCCAAATCTTGCTCATTAGGTCCATGACATATAGTTCCAACGCACCACATTAACAAGTGTTGATGTGGGGCTATAAGTTTCCTTGTTGTCATGATTTGTTTCTTCATTCTCTCTTTTGTTTTCCAAGCGTATATTGTCCTTTTTTTGTATGAGATAAAGCCTCTGTCTCCATGTCGTTTTTGCTACCATTTTCTTTATTTTCCAAGACTGTCCCTTGTTACAAGCATGTAATGTTAAGGGATGGCTGCATACTATGTCTCGGACTATTGTAATGTCCCCTTTTCAAAATTAATTAATTTTGGATACCCAAGCCTATTTTTATTATTTTCCGTAGGCTAAGGGGAAATTAAAAGAGGAAAATAAATTAATTTAAGTGGTCCAAGGATATTTTTATATTTTAATTGGAAAAGGACACTTAAATTATATTTTTAATTCAAAAAGCATTGTTAGAATAAAATAATAATAGAAGGTTGACTTCTATTATTAGGCTCTTAGTTAGATTTAATAAAAAAGGGAGCTGCATGCTTTTGTAAATCCTAATTTTAGGATAAGGGGTGGAAAAAGTATTATTTAAAGTGTTTAATCCTATTTTTAGGATGGGGCGCCCACTTTGGAGTGTTTGAGAGTTATAAAGGTAGACTTGGGGGTTCATTGTAACACATCTTGGAAATTCATCAATTATTTTCTTTGTCTGCAAGTGGCTTTTGCTTCTGCATCAGTAATAGAGGACGAAAACCCTCATTTACACACAGATCTGAGGACGAAAACCCTCACATCTGAGCTTGGCAATTCCATTTAGGGGTTGCAGTGACAATTCAGGGTGCAAGTGTTCCGCCAGTTCACTGCAGGAAATTGTATTCAAACACTGGTATTGTTTTATTGTATCTAGTTGGAAATAAATAAATAAAAGTTTGTTTTTCCGTATTAGTTCGCTGTTTTTATTTTTAAAAATCAGATTATTATTGCTATTGTAAAAAGTTTATTTTTGCAATATCTTGTTGCTCTAAGATTTAACGGAAATATCCAAATTTGCTAGAAGTTTCTTTTCGGGATATTACGGTGGTAGATCAGAGCAAATTTCCTCCCAGCCTATGGATAGGAAATTTATAAAGTATAAAAAAAACGAAAAAAGCAAAAAAAAAAAGCGGAAAAGCAAAAAAATGGAAAAGCAAAAAAAGAGAAAAATTGCAACTTTGAACTTCATGCAAGTTAGTGATAGAGAAGTCAAGTACCAACAAAGGGAGAAGAAGAAAGGTACAAACAACTAGAAGTCATGGAAATCAGGGACCCGAAAGATGCACGTTTTGACAGGCTTGTTCAGGGACAGGACAAGTTAGCTAATATGATGGGTCAGTTGATCCAAGCTATGCAGGGCACGAATGTGCAAAGGGCTCCAAACAATGAGGGAAGTTCTTTAAGGGTGAACAATAACCAACTCACTCAGAGGACGGTCACTAGTTCTACTGTTAGGCCCTTCCACCAAACTTCCTACGTAAAGAGGAAGCAATTTGGGAGGCAGAAATTCAACCTACCATAGCAGATGATATTGCTACTAGCTATGAGGAGTACAAGGTACTTCCTAGTGAGATTAGAGATGTCATTTCCCTCACCAATTTTATTAATTTGCAAGAAGGTTTTGGGGTGGAGTTCCAAGAAGACCATGTTGAGGTGCATAAAAATGAAAAAAGGGCTTTACCAGTTGCTAATGTTGATTTTCAATTTGCTGAAATTTTCAGAACAACCTATGAGAAGCAAATTGAATGTGTTCATGACTTTAGTAAGAATCATGAAGATGTTTTATTGACTTCTAATGTTTGCATGCATCAACAAGATTCACTTGTTGAATGTGAAGAGTTCAAGGTGAAGAAGAATGTTGATCTTAACCGAAAAGTTCCGAGTCACAAGGTTGGGGATGTTGAAGATATCTCAACCAAGCTTCATTCAACAAAGGAAGGTGAACAAGTTGAGGACAGCCAAAGGTATGAAAGTGTTGTGGATTTGTTGCTTCCTACTAAGTCATTACATATGTGTGGTCATCATGGACAACATAGTGGAAATGGTAATAGAGTGAAGAACACTTTGAGTGGCAAAGGGCACATAGATTTGTTCATACAAGTTCCAAATTGTGTGAACATGAGAGTTTGGGATCCGGTATTTGCAGAAGAGACTTGCAATTGCTTGAGGGCAAGCAATTCTGGGAAGGGCGGACTGTAATGTCCCCTTTTCAAAATTAATTCCGGATACCTGAAGCCTATTTTTATTATTTTCCGTAGGCTAAGGGGAAATTAAAAGAGGAAAATAAATTAATTTAAGTGGTCCAAGGATATTTTTATATTTTAATTGGAAAAGGACACTTAAATTATATTTTTAATTCAAAAAAATTGTTAGAATAAAACAATAATAGAATGTTGACTTCTATCATTAGGCTCTTAGTTAAATTTAATAAAAAAAAAGAGCTGCATGTTTTTGTAAATCCTAATTTTAGGATAAGGGGTGGAAAAAGTATTATTTAAAGTGTTTAATCCTATTTTTAGGATGGGGCACCCACTTTGGAGTGTTTGAGAGTTATAAAGGCAGACTTGGGGGTTCATTGTAACACATCTTGGAAATTTATCAATTATTTTCTTTGTCTGCAAGTAGCTTCTGCTTTTGCATCAGTAATAGAGGACAAAAACCCTCATTTACACACAGATCTAAGGATGAAAACCCTCACATCTGAGCTTGGCAATTCCATTCAGGGGTTGCAGTGACAATTCAAGGTGCAAGTGTTCTGCCAATTCAGCTCCAAGAAATTGTATTCAGACACCAGTATTGTTTTATTGTATCTGGTTGGAAATAAATAAATAAAAGTTTGTTTTTTCCCGTATTGGTTCGCTGTTTTTATTTTATAAAATTCAGATTATTGCTGCTATTGTAAAAGTTTATTTTTGCAATACTGCTGCTCCTAGGATTTAACGGAAATATCCAAATTTGCTAGAAGTTTCTTTTCAGGGATATTACAGATATTGCTTTATGGTCTGATTTATTTCTATCCTATCATGTGTTTCGCTGCTCATTTTTCCTTCTCCACATCTTGAACTTTAGATCCCTGAATATCTTGCATTTGTTTTGTTGTATTTGTTCCTGTTGGGATGCTATGTGCTATCTTTGGTAGAATAACTGTGAGTTTTTTACTTATTTTGTGCTTCAGTTTCCGAGTCTATCTACACCTTAGGATCCCCTTGTATTGTTTTGCATTCACATATATTAGCCTCTCTCCTGTGTCTGGCAAGCTGACCTTGCGTCCCCTGTTATACATGGATGGGTGTATGATCCCTGCACTCCAGCCATTGTCCCTATGTAACAGTTAAAACTAGGATGTAGATAAATAGTTGGATACCCTATGGAATGTTGCATAGCATGATCCCATGATCCCATGGGATTAGCAAACAGTGGTCCCTGCCCATGTTTCACCGTTTCAAACCCTTGCTTTCCATTGCTAACTGTGTGCTCACCTGAGACTGTAATTTCTGTTCCTGTCATGGTTTCCGGTACTTTTTTGTGGACCCATTGTGTTTGAATCTTAGTTTGGCATATTTGGGTTACTGTTTGAAGATAAGTTTGACTAAATTTGACTAAAATATTTGTTTCCTTTCTCCTTTTGTTGAAGTAGCTGATATCCTACGTTAAATTCATTAGGCTGATGTAAAAATATTAAGACTTTTAGAGACTACAAGAAGCCGGCAATCTAAGTTAAATGCGTATCTGTGCTAAAGCAGTTGTTTACTCATTAACATTGATAATTCCAGGAATTCATTCGTTCAGGATCTTAAACATAACCAGCTGTAGGAATCCTTATTGCAAATTGAGTGGACATAGCGTTAAATATTATGGCAAATATAGTAATAAATATTATTAATTGAAAGCATAAAAACGATCGGAAGAAATGACTTACTGGCAACAATAAGTCGCTCGGATGTGTTCTTTATTGTCTGAAACTGAGCAAGAAAATTGGCCATTGCTCGATGCCTTGAGACCTTCCCCCACAAGTGATCGCCTGAAGATCTATGCTCACCTGAGGGTTTTTACTTCAGTGTCTGTCGCCGTGGCGTTATTTATGTTTAGCGTTTTCTTATTTCCTCTTATTTTTTAAGTGGAACTCATCCATACTTCATATTATTTTAATGAAATGAAATGAAAGATTTTAATAACGTCCACGAGACTGAAGAGTCTATGGGACCACAAAACTGAGATTTTAATCAGATTTCAGACTCCTTTCAATATCCGCTCTTCGGCTGTGAATCTTGAGGATGAAACCCGCATGGTCGCTTGAAGCTTTGTTCCTTTGAAGAGTTCCTCTAGTCTGTCCACCTTCAAGTTGTTTTCGTACTGAATACGAATATCATCATATGTTGAACACTCCATGACGAAATGTCATTATGTCTCAACGACCCCTTTGTTGCAGAAAAGACAAATTCTCCTTTCCCAATCTTCCTTTGGAATAGTCCATCTACCAGTTTCGCATCGAAGATGATGTGATCCGGTCCTTAACTGTGCCACTAGAATCCTTGCTTTACCCTTGATAGTTGCCCCTAGATAAGCTTTTTCATCATGTTCCCCAGTGGGATTGAATTCTCTGATATAATGTGCTTTCTTTCAACCAATCTGACCCGTCCACATGGCAGTCCTGAACTTTTCTATCACATAATTTTGTATTTCCCTCGTTCTTTGTTAGGACACTTCGCAAGTGAGTTGATGCCCCATTTATTCATCCATTTAAAATTTTGATTCATCCAGGTTTTCTTTCTGCGTTTCCAAAGTATAGTCCACAACCAAAAAGTGCTAAATTTCAATCTATGAGGGCTACTTTGTATATGGAAGATCGTCCTTAGGAGTACCTCGAGAAGGAGGTGCATCTCAAGGAGGATCGTGTGTCATCTAGTCATCAATAGGAGCTAATGAAACAAGAAATCTCTACCCACATGGTGGGGCATAGTCAATTAAATATTGTTTTACACGAGAGAAGATCGTTGAGATGGGTCGGCCGAAGACCTACACACGCAATGGCAGACTCCAACCCCTTCATTTAAGAGGAGTGGAGAAGCGCTTGCATAGAATGACTATACCAAAGTCGTGGTGTCGATGGTAGAGAACCCTATGGAGGTTGGTATGGAGGCATGCAGACTTTATTCCCTATTTTGATTTGTTGTGTCCATACACCATCATTTCCTCTTTGGTGTATCCTTTGATTTTTATGTATTTTGATGGTTTTCTTTATATCAATGTGATTTGTTAGTTATTATATACAATTGAAATTATTTTAAAGTTGTGGGATTTAAGTACAGTAAGGGCAAGTGGATCTCGCCATTGAGGCACAAATTGGCACATGTCATATAGTGGGCATATTCGACCCTCCCCTCTACCGAAGGACCGCTAGCAATAAAGTCAATATATGTTTGTGGTTCCATTTGATGTAATTTGGCAAGTTTGCGAGGTGAAATGACCGATGTTGGTAGATGAATTGTCCATGGTCAAAGTTCCATGTAGGTTGAGGTCAACGTCTCCCTATTTGACGCGGTTTTTGTGAAAGTATGTAGTGGTTGGTGGAGTTGCGGTTGGCATCACCGGATTAGTCAAAGAAATGACAAAAACTTAAAAAGATATGGGGTTTTGAAGATCTAAGCTCTCGCGAGGGTTTTTACTTCATTGTCTATCGGCATAATGTTATTTATGTTTAGCATATTTTTATTTCCTTTTTTAAGTGGAACTCATTGATATATCATATTATTTTAAAACGTAATAAATTTCACTAAAAGGCGACTTATTAGTGAATGGCTCAAAAAAAGAAATGTCGGAATAAGTACAATCATATAAATTGTTAAACAAAAATGGTTACAAGAATTCTTGAAATTTAGAACATATCATGTGAAACATCAAGCACACAAAGTTGTGGCATGAGGGGGGTGTGGAGGAGGATCATCCTTATCGGGACCCCAAGTAGGAGGAGCATTTCAAGGAGGGTCATGCGTCATCTAGTCATCAATAGGAGCTAAAGAAATAGTAAATCCTTGCCTAAGTGGTTAGGTGTAGTCAATTAAACATTGCTTCGCACAGGAGAAGATCATCAAAATGGGTTAGTCGAAGACTTACCATGTAATCACATACTCCAACCCCTCCATTGAAGAGGAGTGGAGAAGCGATTACAGGAACAACTACACGGAAGTTTGGGTGTCGATGGTGGAGAACCCCGTGGAGGTTGGTATGAAGGCATGCAACTTTATTTCTTATTTTGACTTGTGTGTCCATACAACCTTCATTTCCCCTTTGGCCTATCCTTCAGTTTTTATGTATTTTATGTTTTTCTATGTATTTATGTGATTTGCTAGTTATTTTATATATTTGAAATTTTTTAAAAGTTCAGGATTTATCATGCAGTAAGGGAACATGGAACTCATTATTGAGGCACATATTGACATGTGTCGTAGTTGTTATGTCGGTTAATGGGCATATTCAACCTTGCCCCGCTTACCCAAAGGACCGTTATTGCTAACAATAAAGTCAATTTCTCTATATGTGGTTCCATTTGATGTTGCAATTTGGTGGTTTGCAAGGTGAAATGACCCACGTTGGTAGATGAATTGTCCATGGTCAAAGTTCTATGTAGGTTGAAGTCAACGTCTCCCTGTTCAACGTGGTTGTTGTGAAAGTATGTAGTCATTCATGGAGTGGTAGTCGGCATTGTTGGGCTAGTCATGGAAATGATAAAAACTTAAATAGATCATGACCCTATTAACAAAACTTTCATTGATTCATCGAATATTGCAATTGACATGACAATTGAGCACCATCTTCGAATTCTCAAGAATAAATTTTTCAATGAATGTTACTTTGTTCAACTATAAACATTAACAATACTTGTAAGTTCACTAAATATTAATTTTCCATTTGTTATACCATTAGGAAGATTGAATTGATGAAAAGGATAATTAGGAGCACTCAATTTGAATTTTGAAACCCATTTCTATGTATTTGTTGTATTCCCTATGCCATTATTTAACCTTAAGTGTTGCATTAATTTAATAAGGTGAGAGATTCATATTTTTGTGACATTTCATAGTATTTTTATTAACTAAATATGTTTGAAATGTATTTATTTTTGGGTTTGGCTTGGGCTTTTAAAAAGTAAACAGGGATTTTATAAAACCAATGTTATTAGGAAATGATTGATTATTAGTATTAATAAAAAAGTGAAAAGATAAATAAGGAGGCTTGGGTTACAATCTCGTAACATATTTCATCTTCACAAGAGAATGTTCCAATGCATTAAAACATGTGGAGCATAATGAAATTGTAATACTCTAAATTTATTGAGAAAGCTTGGCAACGTCACCTTTTGTAATTATTTTTATATATAGTCCATTTACATAGATTTGACCAATTTCAGTCATCTCTTTTGTTTTTCACATACCAACTTATCCACTAGTCCATAGTCTTTCTCCAATTCACTTATCACAACCACTGAAGTTTTTCATTCAATATATATCCAAATCTCTCCACATCTCAGTTCTAATTTCTAACATCTAGGGATAGGTGCATGGTTCATAGACAAGTTAAGTCCCAAACATATCCTTTTACCGTCAATGTGTCCTCTCATCCTCTAGAATAGTCACGGTTTCAATTGGGCAACTTTACGTAGTCGACCTAAGTAATATTCTAGATTTGGTTGTCGTAAAATTAATGAAAGGCCGTTTATGAATACAAACACACCCTAACCTATCAATTGGGAGGACATCTAAAAACCATTAAAACATCTTGCACTCCTTATAGCACATTATCATAACGACATCCAAGTGTAGTCCTAGATCACACGTTGAGATAATTTTGAACTACAAGGTCCAAAGTGCAATTTACTAAGAGTTAGGGATTGTTCTATATTTCAAGTTCTCTTTTGCTTACATCTCATCACAAGCTTGGCATTATTACATGCAACTTGATCCTCTTCAAACTATTGGAACGTAGGCAACGTTCATTACATCATGGGATGTGGTGATGTTATCCATCTGCTCATACTAATCCATTTTTTAGGTCAAGGCACATAAGTTAGGATTTCATTTATAATTGCCACAATATTCTAGACTTGAATAGAAGATTGAAAAACACATGCAAATCTACACATAAATATATAATAGGAATATAACTACAAAAGACATATGTGTGGACCTTCTAAACTATTATCTTTTTGGCCTATGCGCGTCATCTAAGTATATTATTTTACCCTACGTCTACATATGTTGGTGAGTTCATTCTAATCACTAACCCTAATTACATTTTGTGAAATTCCAAGTATCATAACATATCGAGGATCAATATTTAGTATTATTGAGGATCATTTTAGGGTTACCTTATATTAGTCTTGGATTATTTTTCCCTTTTAATTATGTTATGAGTAAAGATTAATTTTATTAAAACATTTTGGTGAACCAGATCCTCTATTGAACTATGTAAGATAGGTTTTCATTCTTCACCTTTAGGGTTTCAAGTTTAAAGTCTATTTTTTCGATTTTATGGTTTTATCCAAACCCTTCCTTTCATATGTGTGTTTTGTATTGTAAAATGACGAATAATAGTGATGTTGATGTTTCCTTTTCCATTCATGTTAATGGTGATATGGTTATTAAAAAAATCAAGTATACAAATAATCATAATTTTGATGTTGATTTGTAACACATTTGTAATTGTTAAATGAGTTTAGAATAATCATCTTATCAAATATTGACTAAATCTATAGCTATTTTATATTGCCCAAAAAGTAAAAAGGGTCCTCGCTAAAAACTCACTCCGAGAAACTCATATATAACCCTGATTGATACAAATCCACCTTATACAAGATCTCTTTCTCCATATTGGCTCAAACCAATATGGTTTTTGCTCATATTCCTACACAAGTGTTGCTCACACCTAATATTCCTACTTAAGGGGCATCACAAGTTGCTCCCTAAGTTGTCATGCCTATACCTACATAGTATATTGCTTCTTTGGTTATACATGGAGTAAACGCCAATGATGCACTTTCCAATTTGATTTGCTTCCTAATGTAATTTATTCTAACACTTCTACACATATTGGTACAAATCCTCTTCTAAAATGCATATACTCAAAAATTACAAGACATACAACATCAACTCGTTATCTTGAATTAAGGAGATGATAAATTTTATATTACAAGTATCATTAGCTTATTGTATAATCCAATAGCTCCTAAGGTCCTTAGTTATTCCCTACCCATATGATTTATTTCATCTAAAATTTCTCCATACAATGGAAAGATGGATCCAAAACAACATGTTCGAGCCTTTGTTGCTTCATGCATGGATTATGTGGGTAACAAGTATTTGACCAAACTCTTTCCATCAATTCTTGAGGAATATGTGTTATATTGGTTTTACACTCTTCTAGGAGGTTTCTTACATTCATTTCAACATTTAATAAACCATTTTTTAGTTCATTTCTCTATCAAAGATCAAGCAAAGGGTTTCCTCTACTCAAATTGCTCAATTCAAGCAAGAACCTAATGAGAACATTGTTGACTATATGTTAAGATATAAGATCATGTTTTCTCAAGGACCAAAGAAAATTGACGAGGATGAACTATGATAATTTTTTATCGCTAGTCTAGCTCCACAACTTAAGAAGAAGGACGTGTTTTATGAGTATGCATCCTTCAAATACCTATCCCAAATGACTAAGGTTTGTGGGACTAAGTTCCTCGCAGCCAAAATGCTTAAATATGGAAATAATACCCCCAAATGCCTACTAAAACAAAATTTCAAATAAAACTATCATACAATACTAATCCTAATTCACCATATAATATTGATACTAAAACCATTAATGAAGCACAATAAGGTGAACCTATGGTTCTTTTCACTCCTTTATGGAGATAATTTTCACATTTGGAAAAAACTCCTTATAAAGTGTTACAAGATATACTTGAATTAAATATTTTGATTCTACCTCCACCTTTCAAACTTGACTTAAATAGGCCTGCAATATCCAAAGTTTGATAACAAATCATAATGTAATTATCGTCGATGTATTGAACATATAACCAACAAATGTCTAGAATTGTGGCATAAATTCAAGTAACTTGTCAATGATAACACTATTTTAGTGGAAGTTCTTAATGCACTTATAAAAATATGGTCAGTAATACCAAATTCACAAGTCAAGGTGTTTACCAACCCTTTACCTAATTAATATGACACTCGAGAAGATTAATTAAGTACATATTACTCATACCTAAGAGGATGACTACATAGTTTTTAGTGTTAACTATTAAATATGTATTCAACATGTTAATTAGATGCCCATGGATTAATATGAGGAAAACTATTCCGTCAACTTTGTATAAATGTTCAAGTATATACATGTAATACCAGCTCTAGGTTTGTTCTTATATAGATATTATGATGTTGTGTAAGATAATTGAAAACAACGAATACATAAATCACAAGATCCTAAATTGTGTAGGATAATCATATTACTAGACACACTTCTTGAAAGGAGACTTAAATTACATTTAGGGTTAAGGCCATAGAAAGTATTCACCCCAATTTAAACTCAAATTGTGTAACAGTGAGATAATCTCACTTAAAGTGTTGTGCAAACCGTTGTAAATATGTTTGTAAAATTTGAGGATATGGAAATCTATGTAGAATAAGTTCATCTGTTAGGGGACAAGTTCATTAGGAAAATATATCTAAGGATCGAAGAATATGTCCTCTAGGTTCTAAATTTTAATTCGACTCTAGCACCTTTTTCTATATGTGTCCTGGAGTTGTTTCTTATATCTTGGTTTTTGGATGGTGTTTGTGTGCTTATCTATGTCTTCTTATTGCTTATTGATCTAAAAGGATTTAAGTGTCATATGCACTAGAATTACCTCACTACACCCCCATTGATGTGACAAGTGGTGCAATATGCACCAATACTCCAAAGAAGGATCAAGCCATGCATAGTTATGGATGATGTTTATATACATATATATGTTTTCTCCTCACTCACCTAAAAAGGAGTCAACCATAATATGTGTCGACTAACCACATTACACCCCATTAATGTTATAATTGTTTCATTATGTACTAATAATCTAAAGAGGAATCAATCCACATGCAATTATCCAAACCCTATGATGATAGGGAGGTTAGAAAAAGCAAACAAGATGGAGCACTCAATTTGGACCTCAACATTTAACAATCGACACGTGGTTTGATTGTAATGCATAGATGTGTGACTGGGGGCAACAATGAAGATGTATTCAAAATTGAGTAACTTGTTTGTAGTGTTCTCTAAGGGATATTTCCCTCGATGAATTGGCTCAATGACCTTTTAGATTGTACCTTTGATAAGGGATCCCTATATGTCCCTAATGAGTAAGGGTGCATTTGTTTATATAGATGACTCAAATGAATGATTTCCTTCTCAAGTGGACCTAAGTAGACCAAGGCAAGTTGTGAATTTGAAATTATGATTCTTATAAAGATAAGGGACATGTTTTTAGGCCTAGGGACATTCATTGACCAAATTTGTTATGGACCCACTAACCCATCCAGGCTTAAGATGGAATCAAATCTAAAATAATATATGGTTTATATAGAGTCTAAAGATGTTTCCTATATCAAGTGTTGTAATTACTCAAGTACTAAGCTAAAGAGGTAACTAGACCTAGTTGACTCGGGGTATGGGACTGGGTATAAAGCTTTAAGTTTAATCAATAAGTAGATAAATGGGATAATGTCAACATAAATGCGAATGTAACATTGCCAATTGCCACAAAACTAGAATTCGTGTACTACATTTGCTCTTATTTTAATATAGTATGAAAGTGTTGGATTCAAAGCAAAGGAAACATGTGAATACAAACCTCGCATCCCAATCATAGGAGGATGATACCTAACCTAAAGATATTTCACCACACCAACCCAATGTGAAAGTTATAACCACAAGGAAAATACATGTGTTGATTCTTAATAAATATAAAATCAATATAAGAAATTTGAAACATGTAAAATGACATAAAGCATATATTGATTACACATGATTTCCCTTGTTGTGTTATAAGGGAAATTTGTAATATCTTATATGAGAACTAACATTAGGTTTCTTACAATATTGAAACAAACATTAGGATGATTTCACCATTAGAACAAACATTAGGATGCTTTTGCCATCCAAAGATTAGGTTTTTTTGCACCATCTAGCCTTAGGTTGGTTGCACCATCAATCGTTAGGTTGTTTGCACCATCAACCATTATGATACTTTTTCCATTATAAACTATGTCATGGGTGCGACTAAATATGAAAAGATGAGCTTGTGTGTTACTCATGTAAATATACATCTCGAATAAGTGCCATAAATCTATTTAAATCTATAAGATGAGATTTCCAATCAAATGCATGCGAATATGATATAAACTTGTAATTTGTAATGATAGATCATCCAAAGTCCATGTAAATCTGATATAAACCTATAATTTGTGATAATGAACCATGTCAAGCCCATGTAAATCAAACATAAACCTAGAATTTGTAATGATGTAGAATTATAACTTCATTTAAATCTTATATGAACCCTGTAATATCACGAGAACATTTTGATTGAAATAAGTCATGATTTAAGTCTCCCTTAAGTCACCTTTAAGTTTCCAATGAAAATCCAAATTGCATCCCTAAAATCAAATTTAAAGTCTCGTAAACACATGTTTTTAGTAACCTACACTGTTTATTCACAACCACCCTAACCACTTAAAACTCATCCTAACCCATTTTAGCCCTAACTTTCTAACCTCCCAACTCCTTCAACACATTCCTAACCATATTTACTCATCCCATACCCAAATTAACCCTTTTGGAAGTGGTTGAAACCACTTCCAAGTGGGTTTCCCCACTTTTCTTGGGTGTTAGTGATTCTAACTAATCGTCGATGATTATATAAGCAACATCAAACCTCCATGAAACGGATCCTCAGTTATTACAATGAAGCTCTATAACTCTAAAGACTTAGACACTACATTTCACACATCTTGACACCTCCAACCTCCCTATCATGTCCTTGAAAGCTTGTAAAATCTTGTAAGATTCCCACCACATTGTGTTCTAACATTTCTCAGCAAAGGTAAGCTTTTTGTCTTGTTTTCATATTTAGTTTGTCAATAAGTCACATTAAATACCATATTAATTCAAAAATACTTGTTTCATATCCAATTTGCATCCTATCAAAGAATCAACCTTTTCCACAATAATCACTAGTGATTTCATCCGAATCGCCAATGACTACCCCAATCACTAGTGATCCCTATCTTTTTATCATTTTAATCACATTTTCACATTTGAAATCAATATATCAACCTATTTTTCTATCTAATCTCCTGTTTTCAAGTTGTTTTTTTGTAGATGACGATATATCAGGATCAACACATCCGATTACAAGCATATATGACCTTCCTATCATCCAACAACCCTTTTGTTTGGGAGTAATTCGACATCACACATGAACTGAGTCTTTATGTCATCTCTTTGACACCAAACATGAAGACATCGAAGATCAACTTGAAGTCATACAAGAAGAACGAGATTGTTGAACTAGCTTGGTTGAATACTTTGAGGAGTTGAGCTTGTCGTAGCTCTTGCTTGGGCCACTTATCATGTGGAGCAAGATCTCTCTATCCTCTAGATTTCTAATCATCCTTTTATTGTCAATTATCTTCATATCATTATCACTTGATTGTAAAATGAGTTGACACCCTTCAAGGAAGCCCTTTGGTTCTGGGATCGACCTTTACCAAGAAACTGTCATATTTTATCTAATATCTATCTTGTTCACTATCTTTGTGTGCAAGTTTCTCTCATTTGTTGAAGTAGGAGTCCACATCCATTTTGCATTCACACATCTCGACATTGTATTGTCGATGCAGGTATCATTAAACCCTGTTGTCCTCTAAGTTTTTGGTGTTTTGTTACATAATTAATGAACCAAAATCCACCTTAAACATTTTGGCACATGCCCGGTGGGACCTTAGTCCCTTTTCTTTGATCATATTTTATATCTTCTTTTTTTTTTTTCTTATCAAATCATCTAACTTTTCATCTTGGAGTGTTTTGGCATTGCTTTCTCAAAAACATGTTAAAAATAAAAAAATTAAAAAGGAATAACAAACACAAGTATGCTTATTTTCTTTCATTTTCCTTTCAGTATCACATTTTTGTTTGATTTGTCTTCATCAAAATAATCTTTCTTTTGGTCTTAAAACAAAACCTTCATTTTCCTTTTCACATAGTTTAATTAGGGGTTAAATGATTGCATTCACAAAATTTCCCCTCACACACAACCAAACCACATAATAAATCAAACTTGCATCTAAACATTCCTTTAGGTCTACCTACTTGGATTTCATCACCAAGGGGGAAGTGACTCGATGTTTGGATGAGTATAAATAATGGTGGGTGGTATATCAGCTAAGCACCGACACCCTTATCATTTATGGATGGATGTGAAGTGAGGGGTAGGCCCCAATATCATGCCTCGTATCTCGACACCAACACAAACTTGGGCCTCACGTACCTTTGGGTATATCGAGGACTCTAGCCTTAACACACCTGAAACCAACCTTAGCAAGCCTCTTTCCTAGTTCCTTTTCACCATTTTTCATTTCACACTTTTTCTAAATTAATCAAGATAATCAAAAAAAAAAGAAATATTTCTTGTGATTTTGTGTGACTTTCATTTCTTTAATAAACATCTTTTTTTTTTTCTTTTTTTTTGTTTGTTTAGTTCATGGTTTTGACTAGACAACATGTAATCACCTTCAAAACACTCAAACATGACAAACCCACTTCAACAATCCTTAGAATCAATCTAGTCTCACATTCAAAACATTTCAAAACATGACAAACCCATTTCACCAATCCTTAGAATCAATCCAATATCATATTCAAAACATCCCAAACATGACAGATCCATTACAACCACCCTTAGAAATAAATCAAGGAACCTCCATTCTCCCAACACTCAATCCAACAACATCAAATGTTCCTTGTCTTGACCCTCCATAGTTCTTCCAGAGTGGTGATTTGGTATTTATAGAACTCTTAGACTCCAATCCGATTTCCCTTAATAGCTACTACCTTATTGCAAAAGGTATCCATCTTCATTATCCCCTTATCAAAATATTTTCCATCTTCATCGCCATGACACTTATGACTATTCCAAACTTTACGACCCTCGACTATCAACCCATTATTGAGAAAATCTCTCCTTACCCCTCTACTAGTGATGTAGGATGTCAACACTTCTTCTTCATTCATGCTCATTGCTAGTTTTGACCTTAACACCATATCATCACAAACATGACCAACCAACACAACACACTGTGCCATTGGCTTCCTCATCTAGCCCACAGGATACACAAACTTCTACTACTACTACTACTTCCCCATCTACATCTATCACACAGCCCATACTATGCTCCTCCTCCCCCTCAAGCTTCAGTTGGTGTCCCTCTCTCTACAAATCCTTTGATCATGTCTCATAACCTATTTCATTCACAACAACCTACATCTTCAATTCAAAATCTAGTTGTATTTATCCCTACATCTATACCACCCATCAACATGAGTGTCATCTTAGTACTCTTCCCTTTTCACAACAAGCATCCACTGTGCCTGTCTCACAATATAGTTACATCTCTTCTCAATATATCCCACAACCATCACAACCTCCTATCAACACCTCTATTCCTTATCCCTATCAATATGTTCAATCCTCTTCACAACCATTAGTCTCTCAATACACTTATAATATCCCAACAAGTATTCCTCCTCTCAAAATATTCCATTACCATATCACTTATATCAACAATCAAACCCTTACACTTATAATCAAGCCACTCCTTCTTCTTCAAACACAACAACCACCTCAAAATGATCCCATGCAAGCATTATTAAGAAAAATAGCTAGCCTTGAAGCCACCACTATGGGACCTAAAAACAACCTTTCATATGAACAAATCTGTAATGAACCTATCAACCCATCCGTCCTTTCAAGGCCTATCCTCCACATTGGGAACTCCCAAAATTCATCAAGTTTCTAGTAAGGAGGACCCACAACAACATATCAGGGCCTTTTCATCATGCATGTTATCTTATCACTCATGACTAGGATCTCATGTTGAGGACATTCCCTATGTCCTTGGTTGGCCCTTACCCTTGATTGGTACAATAATATCCCACAACACTCCCTTTTCTCATTCACACAATTGGCACAATTTTTTTTAGAACACTTTTTCTCCATCAATATCACCCATAAAATATCCATCACCGATCTCTATGCCATAAAACAATTTGAGGATGAGTCCATTTTATTGATTTCATCACCAGATGGTGAGGATTATCAACCAATTATCCTTCTCTCCTTCCACAAACTGAGTTGATCGAGTTATTTGCTCGATCTGTGCCAAACATATATCATCAACTCTTCAAATTCAATCCTTTCCAAACATTTTTGATGAGGCCTTTACCATGGCCCAGAAACTAGAACTTTGCCCCTCGAGGATGGTAAAGTTAAACTGTGATCTAAGAAACCAAAACCTGAGTCCTCTTTAAAACTTCTTCCAACAATGAAAAATCTAAAGGTTGACAAAACATGGTTGTTTAAAAATTACATCCAAAGGTCATTGGATCGAAACAATCCAAGCCTCAATGTAAATACACACCTTTAGGGAATCCTATAGTTTTATCTTTGATAAAATTCTTGCCACTTGTATGATTAAGCTCCCTCCCATCCAACCCATCGATGTATCCACATCCAAACCATCATGGTATAGAGAAAATGATTATTGTAAATACCATCAAGTCTGAGGACATGACATTGAGAAAATGTCATTCATTTAGAAAAATTCCTCCAAGACCTTATCGACCATGGTGAATTACAACTTGATAATCCAAACACACCCTCTAATCAAAATTTGGATGTGTTTAAACAACCCTTCCCAAATCATCCCCCCACCTAGTAATCAACCTCAGTCCAATGTCATAGGGTCTCATCATATCCATCAATATCAACAAGCTCACTCATCTACATCTACAATACCATGTGTTTCCACAAGCTAAAACCCCAAAAAAACATGGCTCTTCGGATCTCCTCACCACTGTTGAGATCTTAAGCCCATCCACATCACAACATCCAAACCCTACCACATCCACTCACATAAAACTTCCCATACTATCCCTTCAAAATCACTAGAAAAGAATCTTGTCATTGAAATCTTAAATAGCTCTTTCCAAGACCATGTCACCCAACATCAAGCCAAAAGTCTTGGTAATCCAAAACAAAAACATACAAATCACCCATCTAAAAAAAGATAAAATCTTACAAGACACTCACCAAAAAACACCACAAGGATAACATGTCCTTACCTTCCATTTTGGGACCACATCCCTCATCCAAATTTACAATCACCATCACATAGTCTAAACCCATCCCCTTAACCAAAACCTAAACATGCCACAAAACACAACTCAAACATCTCATGCTCCTAAACCATCAAACAATATCCCCATCATCATCCTCATCATCAAGATATTACACTAACATCCTTAAAAAACTCATCTGATCATCAATCATAACATTACCCCCTATTAAGCCCTCTGATCCTGGGGTGGAAACCTTCTAGTATAACTATGAGGCATTTTGCTTATCATCAAATACCAGGACACTACACAGAGGACTGCAAATCCCTCCATGCCATAATTTGAAGTCTCGCTAGAAAAGGACTTCTCCCATAAAAAAAAATCATCCTAATCCATCCACCAACCTCAATAAACCAAATCCAAACATCAAATCAAACCGACTCCACAAATCCCTAAACATATAAATTCCAAACCATCACTTGATATCATATCTAGTAAAAAACAAGGCTTCTTCTAGTAAAGCCCCCCTCTCTTCAGATAGATGTCATCCATATAACCACAAGAGCACAGCACACAAGATTTGAAATCCCCAAAAAAAATGGGCCCTAAAGTCTCTATCTCCATCGCTCCTCTTTCGAATCACCCAACCCATCAACTTCTAAATCCAAGGTGTCCATTCTTGCGGCACCTCAAACTCAATCCACTACATCCATACAAAACATGGTCCTTAAAAATTACATCAAGCTCTCCTATTAATGTCTCTTTATGATCTTGTTCAAAACTCTCACAACATCAAAAAGCCATGATTGAATCCCTTTAGGCCATTTTAGTACCATCAGATGACCCCCAACCATTTTCCAACCTCATTTGGTGCACTTAAAATGTCATCCTATCACATTGAAGACTCTAAAATCCCATCCTTACAACCTAAAGAGGATCACCTTCCTCTCTTTTTCATCACCACCCAAATCAATGACACTCTCATAAAAAGAGTAATGATTGATAATGGTGCTAACATCAACATAATATCATCTCACACCTTTAAACAACTTCAGTTACCCGACACCATATTTTTCTCAATCACCTATTGTGCTTTGTGCTTTCAATGACACATCACCCCCCCACATTGGGCACAATCATCTTACCTATTAAAATAGGTGTTAAAATCCTCCACGAGCTCTTCTATCTTGTAGAAGGAGAGTTCCAATATAATATACTACTAGGTCATCCTTGGATATGTGTTATGCTTGTATCCCATCCACATTACATCGATGTCTAAAATATGAACATGAGGGTAAAACCTTTATGGTTCCCGCTAATCCAAATCCATTAAAATCCTGTCACATGACCTACAAGCCCTAATGATGTATTGCTTCCATTACAAAATTCCATGTCTTCAGATCAAGCTTCTACAAGCTCCTCCATTCCCTCATCCAAACTACAGATGATCGATCCTTCAAAGACATCATGCAATGTATTTTCACTGGGGAGTATCACCTCCTAACCCTCAATACACTCCCTATGCCTAAAACATATGGGAGACTTAAAAAAAACCACTCTATGAGCCTAATGTAGGAAATATCATTTCCTTTGGTCCCCCCCCTTTCCTCTAAACACAACTTGTTTATGGAGGTATGACCACCCTTCATCTCATCTTGATGATCAACCACACAAAACCATTCTCCTCAAATTTTCATTCTTAGACAAACCACAATTTTCCCAAACTTACCTCTACCATTATGCATGGAAGGGATTTTGGTCTTGGTCGATATGAACAAGGTCCACATGACTTACCTTTTGAAGATTGGAGGAAACCTCACAAAAAACATGGCCTTGACTTTCAAAGCATCTCCTTCTAAACCATCACTATCAACATCAGAATCTCAAACACCAGTGTCACCATTGTTAGACTCACCCTAATGATGATGATGACATACATATCTATTCCCCCTAAATTTTTTAATCAATGTTATTACACTTGGACCACTAACTTATCAAGCTAATGGTAAATTAAAACCCTTCCCCTAACATTACCACACATGATAGAGAAGATTCCCCTACTATCGACATTCTCATTGTCATGATGATGATGCTATCTTAACTTATATGGGTGTTGAAGGATCACTATATTTAGAAAACCTTACCCTTCGATACACACATCTACACTTCTCAATGAATCAACCACCGATGTTAATATCGGCACATCACAAGAGCCACACATCGTCAAATCAAAATCAAGCCAAGCCTTAGACTCACGTGAACTCCAATAATTCACCACTTTCTTATCAAACACAGTCAATCCTTCACATGGTCCTTATAGTGACATGCCTAGTATAGACCCTAATATCATTATTCATAATATCATTCACTATCCCGGATGCTAAGCCCGTAAAGAAAAAACTTTGTAGGATGATGCATCTCATCACACTATTAGTCAAAGAAGAACTTCAATGTCTTTTTAGCCAACTTCATATTACCTATTGATTATCCACAATGGGTTTCTAACATCATACCCATCACTAAAGCCACTGGAAAATTGTGCATTCATCTATACAAACTTCGAGACCTTAACCTCACTTTCCCAAAAGATGATTTTCCCTTACCAAACATTGATCAATCTCATCGATTTAACAACAGCCACAGATGATGTTATCCCTTATGGATGGTTTTTCTGGTTATAATCAAATCCTCATCACACTAGAGATCAACACAAGACATCCTTTATCACCCCATGGGGAACCTTCTACTATAGAGTAATGCCCTTTGGCTTAAAAAATGTAGGAGCTACTTATCAACATGCCATGACCTACATCTTTCATGATCTCATCCACAAAACCATAGAAGACTATGTCGATGATCTCTTAGGTAAATCCAAACACCAAAGAGACCATCTAGTTGTTCTTGATGTGATTTTTGCACATCTTTTACAGTTCTTTTCTCCACCTTAATCTTGTTAAATGTGTTTTTAGAGTTCTCACAGGAAAACTCCTAGGATTTATAGTGTCTATAGGGGAATTGAAGTTGACCCTACTAAATTCAAAGCCATTATCAAAATGCCTCCACCATCTAATCTTAAACAACTTTATAGCCTTCAAGGAAAAGCTTCAATCAATTATCATTCATTTCATCTCTCAATTATCATCATTGTCCTTTCCATCATCTTCTAAGAAAAGACATCCACTTTAAGTGGGATGATAATTTTCAACAAGCCTTTGATGCCCTCAAACAATATATTTTATCACCACCAGTGCTTACACCTCCATGAGGGATCCATTCTATCTTTATATCTCCATGACTGACCATGCCTTGGGAGCCATGCTCACACATCGAGATGAACAAGGTAAAGGAACAAGCCATCTATTATAATCATAACCCTTCACAATGATTATGATTAAAAAACATTATTTAAAGTTGAAATTTTTTGTGTTGTGCCTTGTACTTCACAACTTCCAAACTTCATCACTACCTTCTCAATCACAAAACCTACATTGTCACAAAATTTAATCCACTCAAATCTATGCATTCTAAGCCTATATCACAATGATCGCATCACCAGATGGCTCATGCTCATGACTGAATTTGACCTTGAATTTATCTCTCAAAATCCATTAAGGGACAGGTCATTGTTGATCATCTCGTAAAATCTCCCCTTCCTACTAATCAATTACCTTGCAAACACTTTCCTAATGAATCTATCAACACTCTCGATCAAAATACCCCTCTTAAAATGACCTTGTTCTTTGATGGGTCCAAAATGTAAATAGGGGGGAGGTGCTTTAAATAGTCATAATACCCCTTAGGACACTCCTATTTTCCATTATCCTTCAAATTCAATTTTGAATGCACTAATAACATGGAAGAAATGAAGGCTCTCATCATGGGACTTTAGACCACCACCTTTCTTGGTGTACAAATCCTTGACATCTATGGAGACTCACAACTTTTCATCAATCAAATCAAAGGGATCTATCAATGTAAAAATGAGGTCCTAAAAAATACAAAACCATCGTTCAAAGACTTACTACAACTCTTTGACCATTATGAAATTCAAACCACCCCTCACTCATCTAAAAATTGTAGACACCATGGCTTCACTTGCCTCTCTCATCCCTTTATCACTAGATGATTCCAAACTCTTTTTTCATCATCATACACAAAATTCGATCAACCATCTTACACCAACATTGATCTTCCCACCATCAATCACATAGAAGATAGCTCATCTGACACACTTGGTATACTCAAACATATGATTATATTTCCACTAGAAAAATACCTCCAGATCTATCCAAAAATGGTAAAATATATTTTCAACAATGTGCATCTCATTACGTCATACTAGGAGGTATCCTTTACAAAAGAGGATTTTGACCTCCTCCTCCTGGTGTCTTAAAACTGGAGGCTCATCTAGCTATCCAAGAAGTCCATGATGACATATGTGGTGGAAACTTCAATGGTTTAGTTATTACTAAATGATCCTACGCATGGGCTACTATTATTGGCCCTACACTTAACCAAGATTGTTGTGACTATGTCAAGAAATGTGTCAAATGTCAACAACATTCCAACCTCACACATATCCCTAGCCATGCTCTTCAACCCACTCAAGACCTTTGGCCTTTTCACAATGGGGGCTTGACCTTATTGGCCTTATCAACCCTCATCTCATCACAATGACACAAATTCCATCATCACAACAATTGAATATTTTACAAAATGGGTGGAAGAAATTCCCCTTATCTCCACTAAAGAAGATAAAATCATGACTTCATCCATCATCACATTATCTGTCACTTTGGTATACCTCATAAAATCATCACAGATAATGGAAAATCATTCAAAAATAAGAAATTTCAAAACTTTGTGACACTTACAACATCAAGCTTACTTTTCCTCTCCTTATTATCCACAAGCTAACAATGGCTAACAAAATCATCAATAAAACACTCAACAAAATCCTCATGAAAATTATTGACCAAGCTAGTAGAAATTGGCATCTTCAAATCCCATTTGCATTATGGGCATATCAGACCAAATTTCAAACCCTATGGGTGCTACGCCCTTCTCCTTAGTATATGACACAAATTCATTCTTCCTCTCAAAGTTCAAATCCCATCCTTACATGTTTCTCTCAAAGACTTCATCCCTGATGAGAAGATTATCATCAAGAATGCCTATCACAACTAGAATTATTAGATGAATGTCATCTAACTACCCTTGAACATATCAACATCTATCAAGAATGAATCAAATGATCCTATAACAAACATCTCAAACAAATGTGACTTTACATTGGTGATCTTGTTCTCAAAGAAAATCAACATGTCACTAACATGGAAAAGAGTAAACATGGGAAGTTTTCTCCAAACTGGCTTGGACCATATATTATCACTCATAAATATGGGTTGGGGCTTATCATTTAGCCTCCCTTGATGGTAAACCTGAAAAGGATCCTCTTAACACCCTGCACTTTACATGGCCATTCTATTATTAAAATATCGACTCATGAGACCTTAGTCAAACTATGATCTCCATCCATCACCCACACATCATATCATCCTCGTAATGATTTGGAACTATGTGATCTTTTCCATCACATACCTTATCATGACCTTGAATATGGGCACCATGGCTCTACTCATAGCATATTCCACATGGAAAAGTTCCTTTCTCATGATTAGGAACCCCACAATCATTACTCTCACCATCCCCTATCTTATCCTATTTTATGACATGACAAGGATATAAGTGTAGCTTGCACACTTATTTATCCCCTTCTAAAGTGGTTCCCAAGGTTTCCCTCAACTCAAAAATAAAAATATCCATGGGATGGATACAATCAAAATATAGACCGATCCCTCAAAGGACAACTATCAAAAATAAAATTATGTCAAATAAAGTTGTAGACCACTCCCTCGAAGGATGACTACCATAAAATCAAAAAAGTCAATAAAATCATAGACCACTCCCTCGAAGGATGGCTACCCAATAAAAATACACAAAAGGACTTCCGCATTGATCAATCCTCATATCAAAAAGGGCTTCCACATGATCAGCCCTCATATCAAAAAAAAAAAAAAACCATCCCAGAAAGCTTCCCGCATTGATCAACTTTCCCATAAAATACAATGTAAGCTTCCCACATCGATCAACTTGTGTAATATAAAAAGTTGGGAAAAACCTAGGAACATAAAAAAGAACTCATTTCCCCATGCTTTTCTACACACAAACCTTTCCCATGTCAAAAAAGGATAAATACAACTATCCCACATCCATTTATGATCCTAGTATGACTAACCATTATGAGTCATATATTAACATTAATTATAAGGCCACATGTGTAGTATCATATGTATAAATCAGTTTACCATCATACACTATATATGTCTAAGAATAGTAAGGAAACAAACATCCCACATTTTGTTCTTATCCATCATATAGTGCATTAATCAAACAACAAGATCATCATTTGTCACAAACATATCCCTAATCATCAAAATCACATCATACATCTAATCTAAAAATATACATTTCACATACATCCATAACTCATCATATCAAAATCATAACTAAACTCATTAACTAAATCATCATCAACTACATTTATATCCATCACATTGCAATCATTAAAAACTCAAAACATAACTCAAACATCAAAATCATGTATATACATATCAAAAGTATATATACATCATTAAGGACTTTCAAAAGCCTCATGTATCAAAATATATGTACATTGTCAACAAGGGCTTCAAAAAAGAGCTCATACAAAAAGTTTATACATCAAAATATATCAAAATAAGCCTACAAAACTACTTAGTGAACTGAATGTTCGTCAATCAAACACTCCCTTAAGTGTTGCTCCCTAATCATCATCTGGGCCTCTGACAGTACCTCTCTCTAGACCTCTAGGTGGTTGAACCATGCTCATGCACTACCTAATGGAACTTGCCATCGTCGAGCCAAAAACACAATATATTGAGGCTCATCTAAAAGCCTCCACCTCACTAAATCCTCATAATAATAAAGCTCATCACCTAATGCTTGGTAGTTATCCATACTCACACACCAGGTGGCCCCATCTAACCACTATCTAATCTCGACTTCTACATGCTCTCATCCCGATATTGATGGGACTATCACACCAAAGGCCTTTGCAAGGCCTCTATCTCAGCTATATCTATCTCTATCGGCTCTAGCATGTGTAAGCTTTGCGTGTATAATAGTGAGTTGTTGACTCATCCCATCTCTCTCTCTAGTCACAGTGTCCCTCTCTCACCAATAAGTGTGGCCCATTCAAATAACAATGTGGCCTTCTCGGCCTCTAAACTCACTATGGTAGCCTCCAATAAAGCCACTCTATCATCCTCATCCCCTCCCTTAGTGCCACCCTCCGGTGTGCAATCTCTACACGAAACTACACCCACCTCTCAAATCCATCTAGCTTTCCCCCCACTAGGCCACACAAAAAGCCTCATCACATCAACATCATCATGCCCCACCACTTACCCTTGTGCATCCACTCTCACCCCTATTCCCTCCTACTTTTCCATCTCAATTAGCTCTATATAGTTGGCAATGTCACATCTAAATCTCCATCATCTCATCTATAGGCCATTGTTACCTCTAACACATCTTGAATAAGTCTAAACTATGGTGACATGAACAAAATATGATAAGCTCCCACTAGTCCTCCCTCTGACCCCACACCCACCTATCTACTACATGGCCCTCAACTCCCCCTCTACACCTGGCCATACCAAAAACTGTATAAGGCCTCCAAACTACGTCTCCACCCTGTAAGCCGAGCTAGGAACTATTTATAGTGATCCTCACCTCTAACATGCCCGTGGCTATGATATAATCTCCACCTCATGAACCCATTGGCTACTCCAAGTCATCCCATCTCATCCACGACACCCCTCGGTGAGCCATGAAAATATGCTTGTAAGCCCAACACTCCAATAAAAATGATACATCAACCCCGAATCTGCATCCAATCCTCCAAGACCATATCTCCCTATAAACTTGTGCTAATAAAAAGGGCCCGAACAAAAATTTATGAAAATCCATCATATCAGCTACCACTCCAATTAACATCCATGAAAATATTCCTTCAATTTGAATCTAGTAGGGCGTAGTAGCTCAAACCCATAATCATCATCGTTAGTAAAGCCCGACCCTCCTAATCATCACCATATAAATCCGCACTATACAAAACCTCTAGAAGAGCAAACCACATCACATGCATCATCACCATACAATCACTACATCGGATCACCCCTACCTACCTCATTATTCATATACACTACTCATCCTATATGCTATAACACAGGATCTTGTGTATATCCTCCATGTAAATGTCATCTCTCTAGTAGGCAACTAGAAATGTGCTTATGACATGGTCCCATCTCTTAAATAGAGCCAACAATAATCCCATGTCCATAGGAATACATCTATAATGACACATCCTCCTAATCTAACCTCCTCCAAGTGATTCCAATCCTCACCCAACAAACGATCACAAACATTATCTAGTATCTTTGGGATCTTATCATGTGTTGTCAATATATCTCTATCATGTACCCTAAAAGAAAAACAACATGCTATTAGAAATAATCCATCACAAATCAATCAAATAAACTTTAAAATCATTTTTTTATCAAAACACAAATAATCATCAACGGATTCCACTTGAATCATTCGTAACCCCATCAAAATCTCCAATGACCCATAAATCGCTAACGATTTCATAAAATTCTTTTTTTCATAGTGATTCCACATTTAAACAAAAAAACACAAAAATATCTAAAAAAAAGCCACCTACCTTGGCACGTGTGGGCCTCTGTCACCTCTACACACCTCCAAGCTTCCTCCATCTCACTAAAAAGATCAAAAATTTGAAAATTAGGGTTTGTTTGGTTACTTAAACTCTTCAATCGTGATGGTGACAAATGAGCACCCAAACTACCTTTTATATAAAAAATTTCTCCCATCACTGATCGCTAATCACCGACGATTGGGCTAATCGATGACAATTTTTGTCAAATTTCCAATGACTTAGGGTAATCATGAGTGATTACCTCCCCTTTATCCAAAATATCATTATTGGCCTCCGAACCTTATCAAATCATCATTTTTCATCATTCCTTGCCAAAATTACACGTTTCAAAGTGTGTTTCTTTCTTTTGGGCCCTAAGACCCTCTCAAAATATTAAATTGAATCAATCATTTATAAATCCTGTCCATATCAAATCCCCTTTTATTTCATAGCCTTCGGGAACATTTTCCTTTTCCGTTGTCAAGTCATATGTCTATAGGCCGAGAATTAATTGGTTCCCCTATGACTTGACTTTCTGGTCGCGTAATCCCACCTTTGTGGCAACATCCTTTATATCTAGCTGATGTATCCCTATACACCATGGATACTATACACTTTTGGGAACCTTTTCCCACCACTTCCTTATGAGTCATACATCTATAGGTTGAGAACCCATTGATTCCCCTATCACTTGATTTCTGGTCACACAAGCCCACCTTTGTGGCAATTTATTTCATGCCCAGTCTTGGGGCATCTTAAATTAAAACACACTCTTCACACAAACCTATCCTATCCAATAACCTATTTAAACCAGTGACTATTGCAATGGTCCCCTACTTTGAGGGGGGCCACATATCCAACACAAATTTGATCATTTGACTCATTTTTATCCAACAACTTGTCCATCACAAACCACTTGACAAAAATGGGTAAAATGTAGACACATATTTTTAGTACCCTACATTGTTTATCCATGCTCCTCACATTCACACTCAAAATATTAAACTTATATAATTATTCTTAAAACATATGTCGAAACTTGACCCTATTAAATCACACTTTACCCATAGTAAAACTCTATTTCACTCACCATAAATGACTTAAACCACCCTAACCACTTAAAAATCATCATAACCCATTTTAGAATTAACTTTCTAACCTCCCAACTCCTTTAACACATACCTTACCATCCCCACTTTTTCCGTGTTGCCAAATTTTTTAACTAATCACTCGTGATTATACAAACAACATCAAACCTCCATAAAATAGATCCTTAGCATTTCACTTGAAGCTTTGTTACTTTAAAGACTTAGACGACTGCATTTCACACATCTTGGCACCTCCAACATCCATATCACATCCTTGAAAACTCTGTAAACTCTGTAAGATTCCCACCACATTGTGTTCTAACATTTCTCAGCAAAGCTAAGATTTTGTCTTATGTTTTCAAATTCAATTTGTCAATAAGTCACATTAAAGACCATATTAATTCATAAATTACTTGTTGCATATCCAATTTGCATCATATCAAAGAACCAACCTTTTCTACAATAATTGCCAACGATTAATCTGAATTGCAAAGTGACTACCCCAAATCGCTAGTGATCCCTGTCATTTTCTCATTTTAACCATATTTATCTCATTTTTTTATATTTAAACATTTTTGACTGGAGCTATGAACCGGGGTATTGCATGGGATCCCACCCGTTACATCTGAAAACCTCTAGACAACTAATAGAAAACACCCAAAAAACAAAAGCCTACAAAAATAACAAGAACCACAAAAAAAATGATAAACCACATGAACAACAAAGAGAACCAAACAACTAACTCAGTTGACATTGGGGCTACCTCCTCCACTGAATTTGAAACTCTCTTTATTATCCTCTTCTTCATGTCATCCGTCACCCTCTCTCCTCGCAGTCCTTAACAAGAAATTGTATGTGAACCTACCTACCTCCCGAATCACTCTTCCACCTCTAACTCTAGCATTATAGGCATTGATAAACAAGGTAAATCGAGCTTCTTTATCGATCGCCTCCCTCTAACCCAACAAAGTAGGTAGTGTGGACGCTCAAGCAAAACACATAAGATCCACGTTTCTGGCTGAAAGGGCTGTAATAACACTCTTCGCTCCCTCCAACGTGAGCCCTTCCTCTCCCACCACCTACAAAGGTGGCACCACATTTACCACCTCCAAAGCTTCCTCCAAACCACTACGATGTTGTGGTTTTATAAAATGCAAGGCTATATCTTTCGTCTCCTCTTTACTCTTCTTAACTAGCAGAAGCCTTGACACAAACCATGAGGCTATCTCCAAATTGACTTGAGAATGAGTAAAGGCCACCATGTACTCCTCTCCCAACACTTTCTCTATAACGTCACACATCGATCTCGACTCGGCCCGGAAGAAATTTTGAACCCTAGCCCTTGTCACACCTCTAGCAGAAAGGCCGGTTCACATGGAGTAGAATCCATGTTTCCTATCTCCCTCACTAACCTTTGAAACCATTTTCCAAAAGTGAAAATACAAAGAGAATGAAGCCACATTCCCTTCTTTAATAAACATCCTCACGTCCTTCACTGGCAATAAGTGCCTCTAACCTCTCCCATAAGTTGGCACGCTCTGAGATGACCGAACCGCCTCTATTAATAATGCCATAATTTGCTAATAAATCGGTGGCTTTATTTTCTTCTCTATATTTGTGTTCGATACTCCAGTTGGGTATCTTACTAAGCCAAAAGAGAATATTTTCAAAAGGAAGTCCAGATGCCAAGATAATGGTCTACCTCTCTTAACATCCGTAATGACAACTAATGAATCCCCTTCAATCACCAAGTTATCACACCCAACTTGCACTGCTAATTTCAATCCTTCAAGCAAGGCTTGAGCCTTGGCCTCGATGCTAGTTCCATCCTTCAGAGGGAAGGAGCCAACTATCACCAAAGAACCATTACTATCTCTAATCAAACACCCCACTCCCGATATGCCTAGGTTGCGTATTTATCACATGTGTAATTAGTATATCATCTTGTTTTCTATCCGATCTGCTTGTTTTCAAGTTGTTTATTTTATAGATGACTATATCAGGTCAAGTACATCCGATCACAAGCATATACGACCTTTATATCATCTAACAACCCTTTATCTAGGGGCAAATTGACATCGCACATGAGTTGAATACTTATGCCATCTCTTTGACACTAGACATCAACAACATCGAAGATCATCTTGAAGTCATACAAGAAGAATGAGATGCCACCGAACTAGCCTAATTTGAGTACTTTAAGGTGTTTGAGCTTGATATAGCTCTTGTTTGGGCTGCTCATCATGGGGAGCAGGATCCTCTATTCCTCTAGATTTCTAGTCATCCTTTTATCATCAATTATCTTGCTATCATTATCACTTAATTGTAAAATGAGTTGACACCCTTCAAGGAATCCCTTTACATCCTGGGATCGGCCTTTTTCGAGCAACATGTCATATTTTATATAATATCTATATTTTCTAGTTGTCTCTTTGTGTGCATGTTTCTCTCATTCGTTGGAAGCAGGAGTCTCTCACACCACTTTGCATTCACACGTCTCGACATTGTATTATCAAAATAGGTATCGTTAAACCCTATTGTCCTCTAAGTTTTTGGTGATTTTTGACATAATTCACGAACCGAAATCCACGTTAAACAATCTCAACTTCCCTTTATAGGTATATGGTAATAGAGATTATAATAACATACCACCGGAGTGGAGGGTTAAGATATGAATTCACAAGCAAGCAAGTCATCTATCGTGACCTATAAATATATATTTCATGACCTAGAAAATTATCCCCTATAAATTGAGAGTGGGGCATGGATATATAATCCTCAAAGTGGATGGAGCGGCTAGTTAAAGCGGAAGCAAGTGAGAAGTGAAGAAAGTTGTGAATGAGCACATGTGACTTAAGGGTTACTTGAAGTGTGACTTTAAATGACATATTTTATAACATCAATTTAAATATGAGCTTAAATCATAATTTAAGTCTCAATGTAAGTCATGCCTAACATCATAACATTAGGGTGACATTATCCTTGAATTAAATTTTGACTTGAGATGTAACTAAAGATTTAACTTTAGTTTTGGCATAATATGCGACTCAAGATTATACTTTATTTTCAATTTTATTTGTGATGTTATGTATAACTTTAAGTTTGACACTATATCTAAATTTAAATACAATATATATAGAAACCCCAAAAATGGAACACCCCTTTTTATAATGGATTTTAGATTTTTTGTGTGTATGCTTTCTTAGCTCTAATAATAAGGATTAGATGGGGTGTCAACACTTCCTTATAAGTCTTTTTCTTACCTAACTATAACTAAACACATTTACAATTCTCATTCATTTATTTTCACGTGTCTTCTAGGAATCAACACCTTGTGTATTTCATCTTGAGTCATTTTTCTATGTTTATGACACATTGAGAATATTGGAAATATCGACCAACAAATTTTTACTAGGCATTCGACTATGTCCTCTCTTTATTTTCGCTCAAAATTTTCAAAAATGTATCTCTTTACATCAATATTTTGGGGCTTTTAATTTTGAATCAGTCGGTTGTGTGCCAAAAGTTTTAAAATTTGAGGTATGGTCACTATATAAACACATCACTTAAAACATTATAAAAAGGGGGACTCCTCACAACATGAGTGCACTTATTAAAACACAAATTATTTCTCTTATAGTAAATATTAAGCACTTTTATCATATGCATTATCTCTTATGTCATTGGATTCCGTGGAATGACATGTAGAATTAAATCGATTATCACATGTTCTCACACACTTACTAAGAAGGAGAATTGCATCATTTTGATTTTTTTAGAGTATTACTATGTAGGCATCTCTCAACTTCATGGGGTGTTGAAGAAGCTCAACCATTACAAACTAACCCCTTTTTAGGCTCTCGGGTAAATTAAAAAGATAGGGTTTTGGTGAATAATAATCTCTAAATCAATTATAGAAGTGAGATCATGGACATCCAAATATATAATATTGATCCTAAGACATAGGAAAATATTGTGCACAAACTAGAATCTAGATCATACTACACACAACAAAAGTAACCATAGAGTAAAAATCCACCTAAGTGACTTTATCATGCACATGTAAATCTAAGCTCCTTTGGTTTCAACCTCCCTAGATTTTCAACATCGTCCGATGACACAATGCACAACATGTTTGTGCACTTTCGAATCACCATCACTCTATCTCATCCAAATTCAGATGAATATGTTGTAAACCCTAACCCTAACATCTAGGTCTAACTTTATAGAGTTTGTATATTATGAACAATTATTTTACATGAATTTAGAATATATGATTTTTGTCATTTATTATATTTTTAATTTATAATTCATATCTACACTTTTAATAATTAATCTCAATTATAAAAACCCTAGTTTTGATATTACATTTTTCTAATCTCACTTTATTTTTTGAACGAATTAGTTAAAGGCTTTATGCCTCATCTTATGGATGGCCAAATTTGGTATTTTCCACTTGATAATGCTATTTATGGCTTATATCCCTTACACTTGACTTGCACACATAAACAATGCTCAAATGCATTATCACATGGCTTGAAATATCTCATTCTACTACCCAAACACCTACATGAACATCTATGTGGGTCCCAAACATACTTAATATCTTGTGTAGAAACTTCTAGACCCTCACTTCAAATTTTTTTCGTATTGGACAAGCTCTTCCATCAAGGACAAGATCGACTAGTTGATACTATCTAGGTCCCTCTAATGGCTATTTTTACATGTATATATTATATCGCCATTCTAGGTCAACTTTTATGTGGAATATTAGTCGCACGAATCAAACCCCACTTATTTACTCACTTGAAAACTTGGTCACCACTTGTTAAATCATTGAGATATACTTGGTCTTAATTTCTAAATCTCGAGAAAAGTTTCCTAATCCTCCCTATTTCAATATCTCATATTAGGAGTGTTGTGACCACAACACCCCTGCTCCTTTCAAAGATAGGGACCTATTATTTATGAATTAGTTAATGTAATTCCTTGTGGTATTTTATGTTAAAACAATATGCTTTATTGTGTACAATCATGTGTGCTTCAAATCTGATCCATTTAAAGATCTTTAGACTTAAAACATTAGTTTTTCCTTAAAGCCTCATTTAAAGATAATAACTCAGTAGTTGTTGCATTGCATGTAACTCTTAAATATTTGGATGGATCTCTAACTGGGTGAATTTTTTATTTACAAATTCCATGTTGCCTAGTTTTATCTCAGTCCCCCATGGTTGTGTGTTAAAATGGCCATGTCTTTTTACCTTGGTGCTTAGTCACACATTTAAAGAAGATGGAGGAATTTTCTATTCCCAGTGAGGCATAGAAATTTATATTTTAGAAGGAGAGAATTTTTTTAGGCTACCTAGGAGAGGGCCCTAGCCCTTTGTGGCATCACCAGCCCACATCGGCCGTGGAACCATCTAAGGATGGAAGTTTAAGCTCTTGGCTAGCCCACATATTAAACCACATTATCGTGGTGCCCTATCACCAAGGTATCCAAACCGTCGGTAGTAGGCCGCCTTAACATGGAGCCGAGATTTGAACCTTGGACCTCCTAATTACTAGGAGACCCAAGAACTATTACACCACTACCCATTGGATGAGAGAAAATTAAATTAATTAATATAAGTTTCTACAATTTTCTATAAAACTATGTTAATTTAGCTTTTTCTTTCTCAATCTCATATGAATGTTGTGATCTATTTAGCTTAATAATAGTTTTAAGAAGTTTATTTTATATTTTACAAGTTTATTAAGATGTGTAAAAGTTGTTTTGGCCAGTTTAGACACTAATCTCTCTTCTTTGTTTCCTATAATTGATTGTGTAATAACTATTTTGTTTTAAGAACTTAGATATTTCATAATTATCATAGTAGGATGTGTTATTAGCTATTATATTATTTCAATTCATTTATATAGAGGTGTGGCTACTAGATGTACTCACAAATTTTACTCATACTCTTACACCATCATTTACACAAGTATTTGTAAAATTTATAGTCGGTAGATGACTGGTTTTTTACATTTGTTATTTGTTATGAGAGAAAGAGAATCTTTGTTGGAGTTTGATTCTTATTTTTTTCTCTAACCTTCTTCACCATTTTTAGTTTTTAGATACGATCCATAATTTTTACATTGGTATCATTGTGAATATCATTTTCTTTCGATTGCCTTCGGTCTTTTGGAATGATAACACACTTTAATAACTTTAAAGAGCCCTTGGCTATTTTTTAAGTTTTTTTGAATGTCCCCTTGAAAAGGTTATACGTCACATGTTGTTATTCTACCATTTGGTCATTTATAAGACTACATGCCCGCAACTTGTGCTTTAGACACATCCAACAAGTCGTAAAATGAGTGGATAAAAACCTATTGAGATATGTTGTTTGGTTTGTGCTTGACATCCATGACGATAAAAATCTCATCAACAATCTATTTTGCATTAAAAAGAAGTTAAAGAACAAACTTCATTAAATGAGCTATGGGGTTTTTTTTTTGAATGTTTTCATTTCACGAGCCTTGTTAAAATGTTAAAAAAATCCATTAAAAAATAAAAAATAAAAGAAGAAACATCCCTTGGATGGGTGGGATTGTGATTAGATTTCCTGGTACCACACATGATATCCCAAAGAATGCCTTCAAATTCTCACCCGAATTTTATAAAAGTGAGTTTACTAATAAACATTTTGTTGCCTTTAACAATGCTTTAAGTTTTTGTATGTATAACACAAAGATGTAGGTTGCATGTTGTTTCCATTTACTTTGATTTATTCAGAGTAGTATGACTAGTTTTGGGGTTTGACCCTTAGCTCTGTTTGCAGGTGGAAGGAATTAGAATATATATTTATTCAATATTTTGGAGAACTTAAATCCTTTCACACTTATGAATTAGCTAATCACACTAAAAAAACCAATGAGTAGCTTAGATATTTTAATGTTAGATTTCATAAACTTTGCAACATCTTTCCCATCAACTATAAACCTCAAGAGGTTACCATCTTGGACATTTACCTCCATTCTTTAGACCCCCTTATTTCTATCATTTTGAAAACTTCCAATGTGAGCACACTAGCTTAAACTTATATCGAGGTTGTCACCTTAAACAAACAATTATCTGCTCGTGAATTTCATAAGGTTGTTCCAAAAATACCTCAAGTATTCCCAAATTTTATTATTTTCATAAGCCCTCATTTTGTTCACAATTAGCTTGTAGAGTCAATCACTCCATTTACAATGGATAAGGATAAACATGAAAGTTACAAACATTTTTATGGCAATGACTTTGCTTTTAAGGATATTATAGGTGAAATAGAGGATTTGCATGTGGATATTATGAAAGAGCATAATAAGTAATCCATGGCTTGCATTGAATAAGGTTTTGCAATAATTTAATAGATTGATTCCTTAGAATAAACCACTACCTTTTCTTATAAATATTGAGTGTTCCAATGTGTAGGTTTTTGTGGATATTAGGAGTGATTTAGAGGAACCTGTTGGTTGTTGAAAGTGTGCACCCAAGAGCGCCAAATGAACATTGGTGTCTCGACAAAAAAATGGGAATTCCTCCAAGGTTTGGTACCTTGGCTCATTAAGGTGATCCTTTAGAAAAAGTTAGTTCTTATCCTAATATACTATAATGCCTACCACTACTCCTAAAAGTAGTCCCAAGTGAACACTTGATTGAGGAAAGGGGAAAAGAAAATCTAGAAATAAACAAAAATGGTGATGCACCAGAGGAGAAAAAGAGATCATTCTAATTGAGACAATATATAAGAGGACATAACAATGCCAAAGGGAAGATATAGGAGACACTTAACTTTACATTTAAATCTAACTCTCCCTTTGTCCATTAATGACAAAGTGGATAACAACCATGCAATTACACTCACACATAAGAGAGGAAGGAAAGAGAGAAATAAAACGATTAAAAGGGTAGATATATGCCACAATAACATCATATCAATGTTTAAGAGATGCACAACTTTCTATAAAAGTGAAAAAGGAACTTAATTCATTAAAAAGATCAAAATAGAGGTCTCGACACTTAAAATGCTTGGAAACCCAAAAAGGCAGAGTAACTTTTCATTAAAGAAGAGAATTTAGTTTTGAATATGTATAGTTGCATTTGTAGAAAAGGATAAGAGAGAAGGGGAAGGGGAAGAAAAAGAGAAATAGAAAAGAGGATTAAGAATATGCTCAAGTATATATTCCTTTCTCACATCTATGTCCTTAAAAATGATCACGGAGCTTTGAAAAGATGTTCAATCGAAAATATTTGCTCAACTACCTCAAAGGATATTCTAGAACCCTTTCCCATCTAGAAAAAATATGCTCATTAAAAAAGAGACCCATCAAAAATCATGATTCAAAACATAGAGTGAAAACAATAGTTAGAGGTGATGATTACAATTTTATCCTAAAATTTGGTAGATAGTGGCTTTAAACCACCTCTAACAAGAATTGCTCCTTAAGAGCTTCCCAACGAGAATGATTTTTACTGATTTGGTGTTGTGGAGCAAAATTTATGCATGTTTGAATCTACCCATGTCATTTGGCTGAGTTGACGATGATAAGGTTGTCAATTTCAACCTTAGAGATATAGCCTACTTTATGTCCCATTCTTGTTGGTAATTCATTTGACCTATACCAATTTGAACTAAGCCGGATCAATAAATTTTAGGGATAGATTTTGTGTCACACAACAACCCATGATTTTCTTTAGGCTCCAGGATCTATCTTCATTTTCTCCCATGATCTCGCTTTGCTTAGTCCTTGAGACATCTAAGATTTCATGATTGGGCCACATGTTAAGTTGTGATTGGCTATAGGCTCATGTGAGTGGGTGTTATATGGAAATTCATGATTGGCTATGTGATTTAGGTTCTTTCATTGATGGGTAGATCAATCTTCATTTTCTCAAGACCTAACTTCCCATGATTAGTCCACACAAACCATTCACAAAGTTTTGGATTTAGAATCTTTACCATGCCTTAACCTATTTTTGACTCGACTCCCACAATATCTAACTATCCATGATTGGTGACATATGTTGCACTTTTGTTGGCTATGAGATCTGGGGTTTTCTCCATGCCTTAGTTGATTTCTTAATTTTTTACTTGACTAAACCTTCCCAAAATTTAATCTCGAGGGATTGTACCATGTGGTGCAACCCCAATTTTCCTCATTGTGTCCCCTTTCCTTAGTCGAGTTCTAGTGATCAAGAAAAGATTAAGTGAAGCGGAGTCTTTGCTCCACTTAACATTGAATTTTTTAAGTATATAAAGGTTGCACACATTGTTTCCTCACCAAATGTGGTATGAATCCCCAAGTGTAAATAATTGAGGTGACCATTGAAGCTTTAATTGACTATAACTCAAAAATCAAAGGAAGTGAATTGTTCACAAGGCTTCTTCTTAGCTGCAAGAGACCGAAAATACTCCAAGGTAAAATGTAAAACACAAGAGTGTTGAAATTTATTAAGGGTCAGTTTTAAAATAACCCAAGAGTGTCTCAAATCAAACTATGAAACTATGCAAGGATTAGACCCATCCTTGAAATTGACTATAACACAATTGAGAGTGCAAAAATCCCTAAGGTAGGCTTTAAACATCTGTGGAGCTAGGGGTTGGCTGCCAACATTATGGGTAGAACATATATGTGATCTTAAGTGGACTACAAATAAGATAAAAGTTGGAAAAGAATGCCTCGATGTTTTCAACTCCTCCAAAATCCAAGTGTTAACACGCCATAAAATTGAAAAGTTCCAAAACATCCACCATCACCACGAAAATAATCTATTACTTCACAAAAGTTAGTCTTGTTGATGGTAGAAACTTTTTTCTTCCCTAAAACATTTTAAAACCCATCTAGAATCTCCCATAGATCATAAAACATCTAAAAAGAGATCATGAAGGATTCAAAAGTGTTACCAAAAAGGAAAATCATAGCTAGTTTCTCACAATGAGGTTGTGAGCTTATTTTGGAAACATTTTTGGCGACTCACAAGGGGAATTTTTTGCTAGTTGAAAATATTAGTAGCCTTTGTATTCATTGGGCATAAAGTCTTCCTAAACATTTGAAATATTTGGAAAGGAAGTTTAGAAACTTCCTAAACCTTACACTTTGAAAATTTTACTAAAACTCTACTAAAGATGACTTCTAAATAGTGCATCCGAGAGTGACAAAAATTATCTACAATTTTGACAAAACATGTATATCAAATGAAATATGTAGAGTGTATAAAACACTTGTCATATAAAATCAAACCTATTCTAATTCAATTCTAAACATGCACATACCAAAGTATACAAAACCACTATTAGGTCGGGAGAAGTAGACTCCCCTTTAAAACACCTATGGAAAGTGAGAGGAGTGAAAACGGGGTCTTCATCTCCTCTTTCTACAAAATTTCAACTCCAATGAAAGAATACACCATCTCTTGTTCTTTGCTTTGCTTGTGAAGGTGCATCAATTGAATTTTAGTAATTGAAAACTCTTCTTCATGCTTTTAAGTTAACATGATAGATCTCAAATTTTAATTAGGATTTGATATGGATAGGTTTATAATAGGATACCTATTTTTAAAGCCAATAGACCATCTTCTCTTAACAATTCATTCCCCATGTGCTTAGATCCATAAACGGAGCTTATAAATGCATCTTCCTTTTCTTCCTCCAAATCCATGGGCTCTTTTATATCATCTTCCTTGACTTTGAACTTTTTGAGCCCATGATCACCTCCCATGTGGGTTCTATTAGTGAAGATATAGTTTGATCATCATATTCATCCCCAATGAAAATCATTAAGTTCTCAAAGTCTTCAAATATGGTATAAAGTTCTTCCTTCTTGCTTCCTCGCTTATAAAATTTGTAGGCTTAATTTCCTCCTTATCCACTTACGGATTCATCTAAACATCATTGACATCTAATGAAACTTCTTATACCTTGGACTCAAGTGAAGCATTGGTGGTAGCAAGAATCCTCTCATCATAAAATAATATAGGTTGTAATGGAGGACTTACAAGCTCAATTGATTCCTTTTCCTACACCAAAGTTTCAATCTTAGAAAACCTCTCATATTTTAGATGTTATGACACCTATAATTTATTATAAATATATGCTCCAAGGATCGAAACGATATCATCTCTCTCCTTTCCTTTAATCGATCATCATTAGTGACTAAGAATCCATTTTCTTCATCTTTGAGTTCATGTCTCTCATTCTAAAATTTGGGTTGATCAATTTTGAATACAAAGTTGCCTTGAATGGGATTAATTATGAATTCATATTTATTTTTATATTCATTCCAATCTAAAATAACTATCTCTTGATTTCCTTTTATGGAGTTTATCTCGACTAACCATAATGTACTTACAATAGGTCGGTTGTCATGTATCTCTTGAGGAAGAGCTTGCTTGATTTCAAACTCTCTGACTCACTCATTCAAACATTGTAAATGTTCTTATTTGATTCCTAAATCCTCAAGATGCCTCCCCAAACATATAGGCCCTTCTTCATCGGGAGGATAAGGAACATCTATATCTATCCGTACAGGTTCAAATATAGGCTTGAATATGGTTGGCCATTGAGTAGAGAAATCTTGTAAATCACCATGACCTCCAAGGTTTCCTTAAGAAAGCCTTGGGAATTGGTTAATCCTTTAGGCAAGGATGGGAAATGGATGAAATGTTGTTATAAATAAAGGGAATATGGGAGTCTATAGGATAATATTGATGTTAAAAGGGTGGAAAACAACATGGACCTAATAAATGAGGGAACAAATGAGTTCTAGGTTGATTTTGTTAGGGTTAAAATTATTGAATGAATACATTATCTTACTTGGGAGGAAGGTAAACCTTAGGGTAATCTAAAAATGGTTAAAATAATGTCTTATGGGAAGAGTGGGATGCACGGTTTTAATTTATTGAGTGGGAGGACTATATGATTATAAGTAGTCACCCCATGCGTAGGGCTCCTTAGGACCAGACTATTTGGCCTCTATATTTAAAATAAGCTCTTGCTCTCTCCTCGTGTTTTCCTCCACGACTTGAATCTTTTATTGCATCTTAGGATAAATGATGAATATATCTTTGTCATATGCATACTATTTTTCTTGAAAATTACCATAGTTAGTAGGATATCCATATACATTTGTTTGACTTAGTGTATAAACAAATCCATCATAACTATACTCATATCCCACGATATTTAGGAAAGATTTGGGCGAATGCATTGGGATGCATATGATATTGATGTGGTGCATGAAAATGGGGAGAAGGATTCAAGTGGGTAAGTATGTAAGGGATGAACTTGTAACCATATTATAAAAAGTAAGGGTATGAATGAAAACAATCTACAAATGGGGTAAATGGACCCTTTAATCAATGGACTCACCAGTGTACTTGAAAACGTGGTTTAAAAACAAAATGAGATAAAACACACACCAAAACTTATATAAATTATAAAAAAGCATCCTTGCATCTACAAATATTGTAAATGTTCAAGAAAATACAAATTTGTCTAACCGAGCATGTAAAAAACCGTTGGCTCGAGCTTAAAGGCACCAAGGTGGCTAGAACATTTACAATGGAACACTTGAACGTTAAAACAAAAATCTAAACAACTTCTCCCATCATGAATGACATAAACAACTAGTTGATGAGCCCTCCTAATTCCTATGTAAACCCCCATTTTTTCATGTCATCATTTTACACTAAGGATGATATTATCGTTTTGTAATTAATACTTTAGTATATTTTGAAAGAAATTTTTGTGCATAACCTTGTTATTTTCATCTTGTGTATGTTTCTTTAAAAATGCATTAAATGGATCTTTATGTGTATTAACAATGTGTTTGAAGATCATATATTAAGCCATCATAGGAATCATCTATGGACCAATGTAGAATTCACTCATGCACTATCATTTTACACTAAGGATGATATTATCATTTTATAATTAATACTTTAGTATATTTTGAAACAAACTTTAGTGCATAACCTTGTTATTTTCATCTTGTGTACGTTTCTTCAAAAATGCATAAAATGGATCTTTATGTGTATTAACAATGTGTTTGAAGATTATATATTAAGCCATCATATGACTCATATATGGACCAACGTAGAATTCACTCATGCACTAGCGCAAGACTGCTCTGCAGGCATTAGTGCAGACTCTTGTGAAGCACATGGCTTGCTTGAAATGTAGGAATCACACAAAGAAGGCAAATGACTCAGATGGCAAGATGACCAGTTGATTCAGCCAACACATGAGTTGACATGGTGAGAAGGGCATGAAACATGGGATAACATTTAATCCATCATGCAACTTATGTGGATCATGCAAGCTCGACTTAACACCCGGTTAATTGAAGATGTGGAGTAGATGAACATAACAACTTATAATCATCATGATTATAGGAATTCAATGCATGATCTTTGACATCTTCTAACAATGATTAACCATATCAATTGATATTAAATTAAGGACTTCATCTGTAGTTAACAAGATGAATCTGATTTAAGTGTGGCATGCACTTGTTCTTCCACAATTGTAACTCCTCAAACAATTAGTTGTTGTCATAGAAATCTCTTAGTTAAGTAGTAGTAGTTATTGCAAATAACATATCCTCTTCTAGAGTGATAAGGACTTCTCTTGATATAAAAGAGCATTTGTAGTAGAATTGTAGAGTTAGTTCTTGATTGTTGTAAAAGAAATTCTTTTATTTCAATAAAGTGCATGATTCAAGGATAAATCGACTTGTGTGATTTACAATTCTAAACCAGATTAGAGGGAAGGAGAAAGGGCCACTCCTCCCCAACATGAAGGGAAATTTACTTATTTATTTCATCTCTGTTATGCATCATTTATTTTAATTACAATAATTTCATTACTTTTAGTATTTTCAATTCTAAGTTTAGCAATCCCATGTTCATTAATAGACTTCATTTCTTAATTGCATTTAGCATAGTATTTGATTGAGTTCATTAACAAATAAGTATTGAGCATAGCTTCAACCATTTCCTTTGTTGCAAATAGCCATGGAAACCACCCTAGACTGACAATCATGAGATAACTAAAGTGTGAGTACCAATGACGCTCATCACTGGTTTCTCAAATTGTGTGCACAAGAGCACCTTGAATAAAGATCAATTTCTCGAAAAAATAATGGGAATGCCTTGAATGTGGGGGACCTTGGCTCTTTGAGGTAGACCTCTAAATAAAGTTGGTTCTTATCATAATATAATCTAATGCCTACTAGTAATCCTAAAACCAGTCCTAAGCTAACACTTGCACAAGGAAAGGGGAGAAGGAAATTTGGAAATAAAAAAATTGGTTATGCACTGAGAGAAAAGGGACCACTCTCCTTGTGACGAGAGGAAAAAGTAAAAACATAATGATAAAGGGAAAATACAAGCCATAATTAACTTTACATTTAAATATGAATGACCTATATTAATTTATGACATAGTGCATTGAAACTATGAAATTACACCAATGCAAAGTATATCACACAAGAGAGGAAGGAAAGAGAGCAATAACACAATTGATAAGGTAGATGTATGCCACAACAACATAATATTAATGACTCGAGAGATGCACAACTTGTTATAGAAGTGAAAGAGGCTCTAGATCTATTACAAAATCTCAAAGCAAAGTTGTGGAAAATCATAATGCTTGGAAACCCAAAAGGGTATAATAACCTTAAAGGAGAGTTTATATCAACATGCATAGATACATTTATAGAATATGAGAAAATATAAGGGGAATGAGAAGAAGGAGATAAGAATATCATAAATATGTTAAATTATATCTTCCTTTCTCATGGCTATCTCCTTCACAATGATCATGGACCTCGAAAAAGCTAATCAAGTGAAAATATTTTCTAAACTACCTCAAAGCATATTATGGAACACACTGTTGAAAATAAACATTCTCATTGGAAAAGAGACCCACTAACAGTCATGATTTGAAACAAAAAGGTAAAATGGTAGATGACAATGATGATTACAAATTTGTCTCAAAATGTGGCGAGATAATGACCTAAAACCACCTATAACAATAAATACTCCTTAAGAGATTTCCAATGAGACTAATTTTACCTAATTTGGTGTTATGGATTAAAATTTATGACTATTGAATCTTCCCATGTCATTTTCCTAGGTGATAGGCATAAGGCCATCGATTTTAACCTCATAGCTCTACCCTACCATGTGTCCCATTCTCATTAACAATTGCTTTGGCCTATTCCAAGCTAACTCAACATATTTTTAGGAAAAAATTTATGCCATGTTGTATTTCATGATTTAATATATGCTTTGGGCTTTATCTCCATTTTATCCAATAGTCTCCCTTTGCTTAGTCATTCTTACATACGAGCTTCTATGATTGGGCCGAATGTTAGGATGTGATTAGTTATGGGCTCATGTGGTTGGGTGCCACAAGAAAATCCATGATTGACTGTAATATTTGAGTTCTTTATCCATTAAGAAACTCAATATTCATTTTTATGGGACCCAACTTCACGTGATTGGTCTACGTGGACCATTCATGGTTGATTAGATTTGGACTCTTTACCATGCCTTAGTCAATTTTCTATTTGACTCCCTAACATTTGACTCTCCATGATTGGTGACACGTGTGGCACTTTGGTTGATACGGGCTCCAAGGTTTTATCCATAACTTAGCCAATTTCTCAACTTTTTGCTCGGGCCAACCTTCATGACCTCTAATCTTCAAGGATTACACCACGTGGCACAATCCCAATTTTCCTTGTTGTGCATTCTTTTCTTAGTTGATTTCAATGATAAAAAAAGGTTAAGTTGAGTAGAGCCTTTTCTCTACTTAATATTGAACTATTTTTGTTATAAAGGTCGCTCGATTGTTTCCTTGCCAAATGTGGGATGGATCCCAAAGTGTACATAACTAAGACAACCACCATTAAATATTTAACTGATTACAACTTGAAAAATTCAAAGACAAAGAGTTGTCCCAAGGATTCTTCTCAATTGCAATTTCTCAAAACACTCCAATATTGATTGTAAAACACATGAGTGTTGAAATTCATTAAGGGACAATCGTAAAATAACCCAAGAATGTCTTGAATATGAATATGAAACCATGCAAGCCTTAGATTAATCCCCAAAACCAATTATAACATAATTGGGAGATCAAAAGTGGCATAAGGTAAATTGTGAACATACATGGAGCTTGGGTTCAATCATCAACACCATAGGAAAATCATACTTGTGATCTTATGTAGATTAAAAAGAGGAGAAAAGTTAGAAAAGAATGCTCCAATGTTTTCAACTCCTCTCAAATTTGACTATGATCACCCAACAATGTTGAAAAGTTGAAAAATGGTTGTCCTCAACATGATAATAATCAATTTATTCTCCAAAGCTAGTCATGTTGATGGTAGAAACATTGATCTTCATGTAAACATATGTGAAAACTTCTAGAAGCTCCTACAAATCATAAAGCATCTTAAAAGAAACCGTGAAAGATTCAAAAGAATGCAAAAATAGGTGAATCAAAACTTAGTTTCTTAAAATGAGGTTACGAGCTTATTTTGGCAACATAATCCGAGATAGAGAAGATGGAGTCCACCTTTTCATTTGAAGAGGCAGATCTAATGTTAAAAATTATAACAATTGAGAAGGAGTGGATGGAAATCCTCCATGCCCATTAAAAGAAGATGGGGAATGTGTGATCCACACAACTTGACAAGGCTAATAGTAATGAAGAAGAGCATTACAAGAAATTGGCACTAGCTAAACCCTCAACCTTAGACACCATTATATTTGAGATAAAAGAGTTACATGCATTTAATGAGTGTGATTTCGAGGTGACTCTTCCGCAACCAAAACTCTTGATTGTTTCATTTTTTCCATAGGTCATAATATGCATATGAAATTGTTAAGTTTTTGTTTGGTATTCATGATAATATTTTTGCTAAACTTTTGGAGTGAATATAAGGATGTGTAGCCCCATTTAAGGACTCTCACAAATAAAACCCTACTACTTATCGGGCAATAGGATTTTAGGTCAAGCATACCTTTTAATTTCATCCACATTCTTTAGTTTTGTAATTATTAGAGCAATTTACTTTCTATATTGTCTTTCTTTATTATATTAGTTGTTTATATTCCTTAGTTTTGGTGTTGTTCTTTTGTTCCTTTCTAATAATTACGAAATTAAACATGTACAAGAACTTTAGAGATGTAATTTTTCTCCTTTCCCATGAACCCAAAAATTTGGTTGTCCTTTTGTGGTAGAATATTGCTCGATGTTGAAGATTTGGAAATTCTAGTAAAACTTAGAAGCCTCATTAGAGTCTTGTTTGAGTCTCTATACATCCTATTTATTATGACTTCCTATTTTCAAAGCATCAATGAAATTAAATAAAGGTTGAAAATTAGAGAAGTCGCAACACATAAAACATAAAATGACCCTTAAGATAGTTTTTCATTGAAGAAAATCCTCTTAGCGGTCCGCTTATGAACAAATCTAACTGTGGACACAAAATTATGCATTTATTACTATTACATCGTGCCTCTAGTATGTTGTCATATATATAATTTTGAGTATGAAGATTATACACTAGTGAAACCTTTTTCCTATTCCTTAAATTTGTTTGATTGGTTTTTATTGTGATATTGTCTTATTCTTGTTCTTATTTCTTTTTCTTGGCTTTTGGACAATACCGCCCATTAAAGACACTACTACACAGGTGCTAGTATCCCTTATGGGTTCTTTTTTATATTCTCTTTTGTTTCCGAAGTTACTTGTTTGATACTTAAATTTGGGTCTTTTCTAATTCTTTGGGTTGGCCTTTGGTGTCACTAAGTGTCAAAATTCAAACAAGGAAGTCATATATACACACAACTAACTCACTATTATTAGGGGTTGGACATCTTGGTCTATTACTTATTATCTACTACTTGGGAAAAGAGCAACATTCAAGGACTTCATTTGGGTTGTATTACTCACCTGCATAGGAGGTGCTAGTTCTGAATTCCATCTCACACATTCATAGTGGGGTCAAATTAGTTGTAGCACTGTTATCTTGTTGCCATCGGCACAAGGGAAACCTAGCTTCAAAGGACACAATTCTATCACACACTTACTAGAACTACATAGAGTTTGAAATATAGTGCAACACTCGGTGACAATCACATTGGGTTGACCGTCGAGGTCATTTTAACTCAAGTAAATGCATTATTTATTTCATCTAATCTTTGATTAATCCTTGTGCATGTAAGTAGGGTTAGTTTTTATAAGTTCAGGTGCAACAATGAAAACCTACAATGAATTGGATGCAAAAAAGAGCAAAAGGAAGAATACAAGTTCAGATCTTGAAAATATCAGAAGTAGAGATCTTGTCGGGACACTAGCACCCGGTTCGAGATACCAAAGACTTGGGCAGTCCTATCCTCATCTAGGAGGTCCTGTCTAAAGGATATTCATATCCCAATTTTTTAGATGAAGTATATCCAATCCATATCCAACTTATTTCACCCAAAGATCCGGCCCAGATCATCCCAAATCTCAAAATACAAGCTAAGTCACTCTTACCTCATTATTATACACACTTGTTTCTTACATGATTGATCTTGTTTGTTATTATTATATTCATCTGATCTCATTCCTCTTATTATGATTTAAATTCTATTAAATCATTTGGTTAACCCACTTATTGATCTAACCCTAGATTGCCCTAGATCCTTCATTTTGTGTATTCCTCATGGATTATCAAAAAGTGTTGTGAAATCATCATCCCAATCCTCCTTCCCCCAAGTATGATCTTTTTCCTATGACCGGTCTTCAAAATATTTTTCCAATCCCCAAGAGGAAGATACCTTCTATCGTAAGTCACATAATACCTTTACACCTCATCCCAAAATCACTTTTATATTTTGAAATCTTATCAACCCTAGTCCTGATGTTGTTCTCCTACCCCCTATTAAGGCTACTAGCTCTTATGAATATAATAGTGATGTTGAATCTATTACTACAAATAATACATTGTTGAGGATTTAGTTAACTTTTCAGATGAGGAAGGTCTTGTTAATGATGCTTGTGATACCCATACTTATTTTGATGTTGTATATGTTATCCTAAATGGCCCTCACTTTGCTCTTTATTCCTCTACACTTACATATGCACAAATCATTAGAGCTGATCCTATTACTGTTGATAATGATATTCAGATCCCCTCTTCTTCTTCTCAACCAAGTGCTTGTTTATTGAATATTGTGCTTCAAAAGTCATATATTTCTTCCTCCACCTCTTGTGTGCTTCCTAATGATGCAAATACTCATTTTCCATCTCATAGTATGTTAAAATATAGAAAAGTTAGTGATGCATATGTTTCTACTCTCAATATTATTAAATTTAGTGTACATAATGTTGATCATAAGGATAATATGCATGTTGTTTCTTCCATTGAGCTTGTTGATAAAAGTATGCAAAATTCTTTTCCTTTTGATTCTTCTTCCCATGTTCCTATTCCTAGTTCTCAACTTGTTGATCCTAAGATTGAATTTCAACCTAATAACATCCCTATGGCTAAATATAATGGAAAGATTTAACCCCTTAATGTTTATGTCATTCCTCCCCAAGAAGTTATTTCTCTTATGCATGTTGTAGGTGATTTGCAAAATAAGATCCATACCCTTACCCTTGAGAGTAGGGCCTATTATGCTAGCACTAATAATAATTCTCTTCATGGAAATCCTATTCCTAAAAAGATTTATAATTCAACTTTTCGTAAGGGTTTTACTTTGCCTACTTTTCACTTTTTGATAGAATGGATAATCCTTGTATAAATTTTAAGGCTTTTAGATTAACCATGGATTCACATTCTAATGATAGATTACTTCTCATAGGAGGGGCTATTTATGAATTCCATCTCACACATTCATCTTGGGGGAAAAGCAGTTGTAGCCCGCTATCTTGGTGTGATTAGCACAAGGGAAACCTGGCTTTATGGGACACAATTCAATCACACACACATTATATCTCCATAGAGTCGAAATGTAGTGTAATGCTTGATGACAATTACATTGGAGTGATCGTCGAGTTCAATACAACTCAAGCATATGTATTATTTATTTCATCTAATGTTTTCTTGAGCTTTGTACAGGTAGTTGGGGTTTGTTTTATAGGTTCAGGTGTGACAGTGAAACCCTACAATGAAGTGGATGCGGCAGAGAGTGAAAGGAAGAGTACAAGTTCAAACCAAAAGATCGGAAGCAAAGCTGCGTCTGAAACACTAGCACCCATTTCAGACACTAGCGCACGAGGGGTCCTACCCTCATTTAGGCGGTGGAGTTTTAGATCCCATTTTTATATAAAAGGATATCCAACCTTTTCCACTCAATCTCGAGCCCAAAATAAACTCATATCTCCGAATACACGCTAAGTCACTCTTATCTCACTATCGTACACACTTGCTTTCTTTCGCGTATGATCAATCTTGCTTGTTACTTTTATATTCATCTAATATCAGTCCTCGATTAGGATTTAAATTTATTTAAATCATTAACCTCACTAGACCGGCTCCTAACCCACATACAAAAAGAAGAATTGAGTGATAAATTATAACAAAAAATCCAAACATTTTAATGTTATATAAAATTAAAGGCTTTCTCTCTCAAGTGGGTGATTTTAGTAATATCCATTAGGGTTGTGGACACCTAGCTAGAAATGGAGCAAGGTCATGAAATTTTTAGAACCCAAAGTATTGATGTTCAGGCTATAGATGTCGACTAACATCAAAGAAACTTCTCGACAATCCTTTGAACCTTTTTGCAAAATCAATAATTGAGATAATGACTTTCGGAAGGACTATCTAAGTTATTGGTCTAAAAATGGTATAGTGAAGTTCTTTGTCATAGTAAATAAGCTCTTTGGACACACTTGTGTCTTTCTTCTATGTTTTAACATAATAAGTATTTTGACAAGGCTACAATTTGTAATGATATTTGAGATTCAAAGATCAAAACCCTTGAAATTTCATGGATGCTTCTTTTGAGTTAAACCAAATATTCTAGCTTCTAAATACTAATTAGTATTTCCCTACAAAACTAGAGATTCTAGACTCTTAAAACTAAGGAGTATTTCCCAACAAGTAATTTCCATTTGTTGTGACCACAACACCCCCATTCCTTTAAAAATATGGACCCCTATTTATGAGTTGGTTAGTGTAATTCATCATGGTCTTTTAAGTTAAAACAATGTGCTTTAATGTGTAAAATGTTTTGCGCTTTTGTATTTATTTAAAGATGCTTTAGATTTAAAACATTTGTTTTTCCTTATGGATACATTTAAAAACAATAAATTGGTAATCATTACATTACAAGTCTCTCCTAAAGATTTACGTGTCTCGAGTAGGTGTATGTTTCATTTGTAGATTTTATGCCATCTCGGTTCTCGTCTCAACTGCCATGGCCGTGTGTTAACATAAACAAATCTTTTGTCTTAGCACTTAGTCCCGTATTCAAAGGAGAGGGAGATAAAATTATGTTCCTAAGGAGGTAGAGAACTTTATATTTCATAAAGAGAGAATAATAGAAGTTTATATGCTTTGTTGTAAATCTATGTTAGTTTAGCTATCTCTTTCTCAAACTCAAATGAATGATGTGATTTATTTATCTTAGTAATAGTTATAAGGGATTTATTTGTTGTTTTATGTATTCATTAAGATGTGCAAAGTAGCTATTTTATGTAGGAACTTAGATATTTCATAATTCTCATAATAGGAGGTGTTGTTTCTTATTATGCTATTTCAACTCATTTTACATATAGGTATGGCTACTAAATTTACTTGTAACTTTTCTTCAAACTCCTGTATCATCATTCACACAAGTATGTGTAAAACCTATACTCGGTAGATGATTGGTTTATTACATTATACCTTGGAAGCTATTATTGAGAAAATGTGGTTCTCAACTGAAGTGTGATTCTTCATTTTTACCCTAGTCGTCTTCCCTATTTTTAGTTTGTTTGACATGATCCACAATATGTACACTAATATCATTATGAATATCCATTACTTTTGATTGCCTTTGGTATTTTGGAATGATAACACATTTTAATGAATTTTAAAGAGCCCATTGGTTCTTTTATGAGTCTATTTATTTAATGTCCTTCGAAAAGGATGTAGGTAATATGTTTTTATTCCACTATCTAGTCACTTATAAAACCACATGCTTATAATGTGTGTCTTGGACACATCTAACATGTCCTAAAATGAGTGGATGAAATTTTTTGAGTTATGGTGTTTGGTTTATGCTCACACCCATGAGCATGTAATTCTCATCACCAAGGCATACCACCTAAGAAAATTTAAAGCGCTTTAAATTAAGCCAAAATAATTCCAAGTGAATTCAAGGGCATTCCAAACCAAGTCAAAACAAGCATCACCAAGTATCATGAGCCAAAATATAGTTCCATGAATGTAGTAGAAAGGAGCACAATTAAAATTTTAGTAGGTGGGATAACTATATTTGAGTTGGTATTCCACATGAGACTATGTAGGCAACACATGGGTATTCCAAATCAAATATCCTAAAACCATATTCTCCTATCTCATGTCGATAGCTAGGGTTTTTTATTATAATAATATTTTCACTCATTTGAAGTGACTAAAAGTAAATAAAGACATATGAGATTGAGATGAAAATGCAACAATCAAGAAATAAGTTTAGTAATTAATTAAACAAGTCCGTGCAACTTTGGACATGTTGTGCGGAGTTGATTATGCCCTATTAGGTGATTTTATCTAAAGGGAAGTTACAATTCCATTTTCAAAGATGGAACAAATATAATGGGTTTTATGTTGATTTCACTCAACTTCACCCAAATTAACCAGAAACCTGCGAAAATCTAAGTACAATATACCATTATCAATATCTAATTCAAGATGTTACCTAATTGATTAGATTACCTAAATCATTTACTATACTTTCCTATTTGAATGTTGAATATGGATTTAACAATCTAAAAGTTGATCATTTCTAGGTTTTTATCTTGATTAGATAATAAACTATAAACTTAGAGCTTTATTTTCTAAATTAGGTTAAATCATTTGGTAAACATGTTAATTGATTAAACATTATTAACCATACCCTACCAAAATGGGCTTTGTACCAAAACCTTAGTTATCATTAGGGTTCTCATCTTAAACATAATTTGTACTTTAGAATATATTTTTCTTTCCCTAAGGTTATGTCAATATGGTCATTTCTAATGATATCAATCAATTCAAGTCTATCAATAATGAGAGAGACATACTAAGTATTCTTACCACACCCTTTTCCATTCTCATTGTAATAATATTCATTATGTGGTAATTCTCTTTACTACTTGGTATAAAAGAGATTGTATGAAACATTTTTCCATGCCTCTCTCCCTTGATCTCAAAATTTTACTAACTACCATCGCACCCTTATTTTTATTAGGCTTATATTGGGATCCACATCCCATGCCGCCAATACAAGATGAAGAAGGTTGTCAATTGGGGGAAACCAACCAGATCCTCCACCACCTCCCACTCCTCTCACTCAACAAATTAATCAATCAAATGGATATGACATATTGGATCAACTATGTAACGTCCCTAGTAAAATATTTATTCTAGAACTTTAACATAGATTAACTACATATAAATATATTTTATTTTAGGTTCTACATAAAACTATTCTCTCAAGTGACACAACATTTTTCTTTCACTTCTATTATGGATGCATTTAAGAGTATCGATACAACTATTACCCTTGATGACATAGATTTACCTCCTAAGTATATACAAGACCGATATCAAATGTTAGTCACTACGGTTTAGACTCAAGGCTTCCTAATTAAGAGAGTAATAATAGATAATGGATCATCCTTGAACATTAATTATACTTATTTTTGCAAAAATGTGTATTCATATGAATTCAATTCAATAATCATCTCAAGCTATCAAATTATTTAACAATTTCTCATGATTTATAGTGAGAAAGATTACATTAGATGTCTTATTTGGGCCCAAAATGATTCCCACCACATTTCATCTTACATTTCAATATATTTTAGGTTGACTTTGGATTCACGATATGGAGGTAATATCATTTACACTCCGTGGATGTATCACAATTACACAAGATGGACATGAATACATTATTATGGTAGATGATGATACTTTTAAGTATTTCAAAATGGATCAATACTCAAGCCTTCTATTTTACCTCTAATACAACCCATTTCAATTGATAAGATACTCACTTATGAGTTAGATACATCAATTGACAATGATGCCATCATGTGGCTATAACGGGAGATATCAGGACAACATAGGTTAGAAAATGAGAAATTAGAGAAATTAAGGTTAACTAAAGAAAAGGTAGAGAGAGTACATATATGTTAGCACAACACTAGGAACGAGAAAAGAGAACTAAACAAGTAGATGAAGCTACCACTTTATGATTACAATTAGAGGATGACATCAAGAACAAGTCTCGAGGGTCTTTCTAATTCGCTAATACTATTCAATTCAGAGTGATATGATACCGCCATAACATTTTGGTATGATAACAATGATGATGTACACGATATGAATGATAAGCACGTATGCAAGTTAAATTTCAGTCTCACCAATGAAAATGATTCTCTTTTCCACTCTTTATTTACCTCTATGATTCTAAGGTTGTAATGAGATAAATATTATAAGGTTAAGGCTACAAAATCCCCTCCCTTTAAGGAGGATAGTAAGAAAGACAAAGAAATCTCGGTGTAGGAGTGTAATCATATATATACTTCCTCCTCTTCTCACTCAGTAACACTACTAAACAAGTTGTTTGTTAAATCACGTATGAATAGAAATAAGAGACACAAATTATAGCTTCAAATAAATCTAAAATGCATTATTTAGTCAATAATATTGTGTTAATTGATGTTCTTGGATATATCAAAATATTTGAGTAGAAAGATACACTAAACACATATTATCGCTACTATTTCGGCATGGGCTACTAAATTACCATCAATGTACCATCACACAACTAAAAATATTAAGATAACTAGGAAAACCATATTGTGATTACTTTTATGTCATTTCACACGATACTTATCAATGTTAAACATATATACTAAAGATCAAGACATTCAAATATAAGGGTATGATATATATAATGAAAGATACTTCAGTGGAAATTCCATTTACAATTTAAGCAAGCATATCTCGATAACACGAACTACATGACCTCCCACTATATATCAATTTAATAAATATGTTTTATATAAATGGTAAGTATTACGAACACATCTTGATTGATAAGACAATCTATTTAACACATAATTAAATTTTAGGTCAATTTATTAAGTTTCATTTAAAGTAATATTATAGAGATTACACTATTAAAAACACTAAAATTTACAATTTAGATTATAGCGATCAATCATACAATCAAGCACATACAACTTGAAGCAAAAACAAGATGTAAAGTGATACGTAGTTGGTTAAAAAGTATTCGGGATGTGTTAATGAGTGATTTGGGAAAGGACAAAGTCGAAATTTGGAACAATCACTTTATGGAGTAGTAAAACTACTGGGTCAACACCATAAAAGTGGTCGCAGTACCAGATGGTACAGTTATGACCAAACCACACATTTTTGGACCTTCAAGTAGATGAGATCTACAAATTTCAGTGTCACTCAATGTCATTGTTTGTCACTTTTTGATGTCTTTAACTTCACATAAAACCCTCAATGTCACACCTAAAACCTGAAAAACAAACCCTAGATATCCTATAACATGTTCAATTAATCATTAGCTATAAAAAAATAAAGATACAAATGCTTGATTTAGACTGACCTTGACATTCACCCCATTTGTGAATCACCGAGCGTTGCACTACATTTCAGACTCAATGTAGTTCTCCTAGTAATTTGTGTAAAGGTGCATGTAATTATCCCTTGACCTAGGTTGGCCCTTGTGCCTCAACATTGATAGTGGGCTATGTTACTTCATCTCAATAGAAACCCTTATGTGTAGATGAAAACTTCAAAATTATGCCCTCTTATGTTGTGTATGTAGTATGTAGATGTAGTCCTTGCTTTCTCAATTCAATAAGTGGTAGATAGATAAGTGATTTCTAAATAATAAATGCTTAGGTTAGACTTGTATATATGAGTTCTTACTTTGAAATTAAGTCCTTAGTGGAGGGAAAGGCCAACCCAGAAATAGAATTTGGAAGATAAAAGAGTAACAAATGGGCCCATGAAGAGAAAACAACCGAAAAGTAAGATGAGTCAAGACCATACAAAAAGTATGGACCGTATGTCTAGTTCCGACCTTGTTGTAGGATTTTGATTGAGCTCAAAAATAATTAAATAGTAAAAGGGCATCTCCATAGATCTCTATAAGGTGACTCAAAATCAAATCAACGAGATAAAATAATAATAAATGGGGTTCAATCAAGTCTCAAAGAGAAATACAAAATAAGATTATTGCCACTAAGATCTTGTTCCATTGTTCAAAGTTCATGTAAATAAAAAAATAAAAAAATCATGAAGTAACAATGAATTTGTGTAAATTTTGGTGTCTACATTTGCCCTTCTTTTATGCTAGTGAATGAAATTTACTAATGTAAAGGAACATAGAGGTGTACTTGTGAGAGTGCTAAAGCAAGAAACACACAAACATGCTGAGAGAAAATAACCAATCATGGTGAACAATGAGAGTCATTAACTGACGCACATGGAGATAAGGGAGAAACATGTTGTAAGTGTCAAAAGGGGATATCATAGTTGTGGACATAAGTGTTTGAAAACATGGAGATTCGAACTTGGTTGACTTGTAGGGTTAGGGGGTAATCAAATCCATAACTAGATGTTTATTTTGTAGTGACATGGGACGTGGATGTTCTTGACACCAAGGGAAGAGTGTCACAGTCCACTTAGCTTGTCCCCAATAACGCTTCCTAATAATGGGACCACACCATTGTAGATAGATATAGGTCCCAAAGTTGATAAAACCCCTATAAGGTGAAAGGGAATGATGTCTCATTTCCCCCACCATGCATTATACGAGTGCATATTGTGATATGGGTGCTTATATTGTATTTGAATATTTACATATCGCCCTTATATTCATAATAAATACAATGACATTTGGCGCTTAATGTGTTTGGGTAATCACAAGTGACAACTTTGGTGTTGAGATTACATTGCATTAGGCATGGAAAATTGGCCTTGTATCACCAACTTTCTAAATTTGTAAAAATTTTGTGTGGGATAGGATAGCCTTGCATAACTAACCCATTGTACTTGTTTAGTGATTTTTGTTAAACGAGATAAAGGGGTGACCTTGCATAATCAACCCCATATATTTTTCCTATTTTGATGAAAGGGAGAGTGTAAAACTGAATTGATTGAGTTGAAAGTAAATAAAATGAGTAATATCTAGATACATTTTAGTGCAATAGATAGGAATTGTAGAGTGTGTAATGAGAATTTTTGATCTCGTGTGAATGAACCAATGATAAATAATACATCGTAAGTGTGCAAATACAAATAATAACATAAGTGATAAGAATAAGTGTAGAACTAAAGAATAAGTCAAAAGTAAGGTAGTGATGTATCAACATGAAAATGATGAGAAACATGATCACAACACCACAAATGGTGTGAAAAATGGGCAAATAGAGCCTAATATATGACCCGAACAAACTACAGAGAACTAATTGGTTGAATTGATTAGATAATAAAGTAAGGCATGTAAATCCCACCAAGAAAAGGTACTTTTCATTATGTGATTGTGATTGAGTGTGATATGAGCTCTAAGTTTGCAAGGATACCGAGAGTTAGAGAGGCCATGTAGGCATGATTCAAGTGTATGGGAGATGTGATTTAGTTGTAGACAACGGATGAGTTGTTAAGCGCATTGCATGCTGCTGATTTTGTGCAAAATAGAATAGGTTTCCCTATTTTATTGAAATTTCTAAATTTTGTTGAATTTTGCGTATGTGAATGAGACTGTATTGAATGGTATGATTTTGCACTTAGGTCGAAACCATATGATACTAACCCTGAACCGTACATTCCTAACCTGGATCTCGTACGATCTAGATCTAAATTGCATACATGAACCCAAATGTGAGGGTTTTGTTTCCCACCTTGTGTCATGTTGTCATTGATGTCCTCAAGCATGTCATGTCATCTTTGTCATGGAAATGGTGTGTTTATAGTGTCACAAGGTGGTTCCATGTGGTTTGTATCTTAAGTCTTGTTGATGATGCTCTCAAGGTACATATGAGTCAGTGTGAGCCATTTGAGTCATGTTAGGGTCATGCTATGTGTGTCCTTGTATCCGTACTAGTCCTCATTACTTGCTTGGTGTCTTTTCAAGTCTATCTTTTTCTATCTAGGGAATTCGCAGGTCTTTACTCAAGTTCACAACCTGTAACGTTGAGAATCCTAACTCTAAATCCTCAAGGTTGAATGCACACAATACAAGGAAATGATCATTTTATCTGGTCATAAGGAGTCTCAGGAGGTGGAAGAAGGCTCTATCCAAGCAACTCAAGTCACCAAATTGTTCAAACAAGGAAACAACCAAAGTTAACTCCATTACACAAGCCTAATCCTTAGGGGTCTAAGGAAAGTGAAGGAGCTACAATGAAGCCAATCATTTGGGACATGTGTTTTTTAGGAGGGTAAACTCATTTTAGGGCTTAGAAGGTCAAGAAATATGCTTTAGAAGCAAAATGCCACTTCTACCTAAAACTGCCCTCAAGAACTCAAATTGTACTTACAGAAAAATATGATGAGATAGACAAATTCAGGGATACTTTTGACAAAACAACCATGGAAGATAGTGGGAACAGGTGTCCTTGAGCTTCATGCAAAATTTTAAGTCTCAAGGAGGTCATTTGAGCAAGATATTCATCTTTTACCAAGACTGGGTTTTGAGAAAGGTCCAAACAGACCACCTGGACTTCTTAGGTGTCAAACTAAATTATACAGAAGTGTTCGATAAGTCCTAAGAATATTTTTTTGTAGTAAATTTTCCTAGAATTCATGTGCAAAAAGTATTTTTCAAAAGGATGTGTGGTTAAGAAGTTCTCATCATTTTAGCGAGGAAACTTTTTCTCATTCCCGCACAAAGTTCTAAATTGATGGAAGCAAATGTAATTCTTTGTTCTTCCTTTCACTTGGTTAAGTTGTTTTACATCTTCTAAGGACTATTAATGATGTTTTCATGGAACCTATGATAAAAATTCTCTAATTTTTTATGGTACAGTGCAAGGTTGATGTAAATGGACTAGTTGATGTGCTATCAGGGTGAAAGTGAAGTTGTTGGTTCTAGAAGACACCGAGTCTATTCAAGCCTCCAAGGTGGTCATCATCCCTCAAAATCCTTCAATATACTATGCTTGATTCTAAAGAGAAGTTTTTATGATCACAACTAGCACTGTCATTTTTGGCATGTATACATTGTTCATTCTCAGGTATGCAAGTTGATTTTCTCCAGGGCAAAGGTGGAAGTATGATTTCTAGACAGAGGTGTAATGCTTGGTAAGGTTCTCAATACAATCCATGATTTCTCTAAGTCATTCAATGCCAAAAGCTAAACTCAATGTAACCATATGCTTACTACAAATAATATTGTCATGCACTATATCATTGTGTTATGAGTTTTTGAAGGTCTGGGAATGTTTTTGAAGGATTCAAGTAAAGAGAATGGTTGAGGAGGTTGGAAGTTGATCTCTGCAGATTGCGGGAGTTTGAATTTTTCAAATTCATCCAAAATTGTTCAAGAAAACACCTTTTATGAAGCCTCGAGTATGCACAACTGTCGAACCTTGTCCCTAGAGTTTCAAGTAATTTTTGCTCGAATCTTTTTATACAACCAACTAAAATTCATTTTTTGAAGGAATCTTTGTTTCCTCCATACACTAGTGTTGCAAAAATAATTTTTGAGATTCATCGAGTATGTAGAGAGTTCTTAGTGACAAATTTTTTGGGTTTCGTGGAAATGGTGATAAGGTCTGTATTTTGACGGTCTTAAGTGCAAAATCTCATTCAAAATTCAAACAAAATCTCTTTAACTTATTTCTTTAGAGAATTCATGTTCTATCAGGTTCACAAGAGCTCTAATTATGTCTTGAAATCCCAAGTCTTCATGTGTGTTAGTAGTGTACTAGTTTTTTGTGCCATCTCAACACTGTGCAAAGTTTCATATTGAAGGATTTAAGTGAAAGTTATTCACCGAGAATGCAATAGTCTGAATTATAGAGTGTCCTGAATCTCAGTGATGGTCAAGGAAGCTTCAACATCTTAGAGGTCATGATTTAAATGCAAAATTAACGCTGCTACAGTCTAAAACCTAGAGAACTTGCTAAGCTCTTGTCCTTTGTGAAGGTGAATGATGCAAGGTATATTCAATTTGAGTTGAATGGAGGATTATAGAATTTAAAGAATTATGAACAGTCATAATCTCATTAAATGCTTTCAAAGTTCAACATGGGAATGTAGAAAGACATTTTTTTTTGTTTTTTCATATAAATCCCACGTATTTTGAGCTTTCAATGGTATATGAAGAACCCGTCACTCGAGCAAAGGGTGTGAGACTAAATAAATGGAAGTTAAAGAGTTTGTTTTTGTCTTTGATTGATGAAATCGAGTCAAGGTTGAGATAGGCAGTTGTAGAGTCAAAAGGAGGAGTATACAGAGAGTCACAAGTATTTAAAATGAAGGGTCATATAAATCATAGGAGTTGGCATAAATTAGTGGTTTTTGTGTAGTTGTATGAGCAATGTTTTGACTGTGTAAAAGATAAATAATTAGAAATGACATACAAGTATATGTAAATGTGTTGAAGCTACAAACAATAAGATACAATTTTGAGAACATGAATTAGTGCAAGTGATCTGTGTGAAAGGTTTTTATAATCAGTATCGGGAGAAGTTGTATATGAAATGAATCAAGACAAGTTGCTAAAAGAGTGTGATAACAGAGAGGGTATGATTATGAACAAGTGATAGCAGTGTGAATCAACTTAGAGTGTCATATAGTGAGTGCAATAAGTGATATGATAAAAATGCAGAGATATATATGAGATACAACACAGGAGATCAAATATTTATTCTTTGAAAGAGGATGACAAAATAAAAAGCAAGTGCATGAGCATATTGGAGTTGTAGTTGCTGCTGATAGAGTGAGACAATCTTGGGAACATATGTATGAGCAATTTATAGGGGAAAAGGTGTAAAAACTAGGAAGAAAAGTGGTGTATGAAGACATAGGTGAACTGTGATCTAGAAGAGTGATCATGATTTGTTGATGAAGAAACAAGTAGCTAAATGATCAAATTGTATATTGTTATTGTATCTTCCTAAGTGGGTGCTTAGGTCACAGGAGTAGGTGCTCCTTGTAAGTTGCAGCTTGCTAAACTAGCTAAGTGGGTGTTTGGCTACCTTTTAGTGGGTGCTTGAAGGATTTTGAAGTAGGTGCTTCATAGGTTGTGTGGGTGCTCAACAAAAATGTATATATATGGATACTAGGAATTGGTGTTCCTAATAAAAGTCTTGATTTCAAGTGGGTTTTCTCCCTCTATGGGTTTCCCACTATAATTTTGGTGTCTTGAGCATTTGTCTTCTTGCATGTACTTTAATTTTTTTCATGGTTTGATTGTTGATTCTAGTCAAGAAGTTTTAGAGATTGTTAAATTGATCAACACTGATTCATCCCCCTCTTAGCGCTTGTGATATCCAATAGGTTTGTTGTTATAGGTGATATCGATATGATTTGTGCATTTTTATTGATGTATGATGATATTTTTATAGTTTTGTGATGTTATAACATGATGTTTGTTGTGTATTTTGTGCTTGCAAAGGGACATCCACACATGGAAGGTTCCGTGGTGGTCAAACATGACGAGCCTATTTTCTTTAGGTCTAGATGATGTCGGATACGATGTTCTTGATAGGGTTAAATTATGCCTTGTGGCTTGATTGGGGAAGTGCCCCCAAATTTGCATTTGATTACAACTTTGTGTGAGCATTGGAATGTATACACTCACGCATTTTGGCTCTTGACAAGGGATATGACTGTGACATGGAGGATGTATACTGGATATTTTGGCTACCTATTGTAGGTGAGAGGGTACAAGTATTTCCCCATGAGACATGCACAAATATTGCGGGTGGGTCATGGTTGTCTCAAGGATCCCATTATCGACATGACCACATTTTGACACTTAAGGTCAAAACATGCATAAAAAGAAGTAGGAAGCTAGAAGAAAGCGTGCAGAGGCTGAGTAGGGATGTCTAGGCTACAAATATATACTGCGAATGGGTTTAGAAACTCGAACACCTTCTAAAAGGATATGAATCATCATTGGGGACCTTTTGTAACTATTTTTCTGACAATGTAGCACGTGTAATTTTGGGTGCATACATATTGCCCCCTCGGAGAAGCATCTTAGCCATGAAGAGGCATAAAATGTAGAGTCCGAGTATGGCATTCTGAAAAGGGGAGATAAAAGCTATACCTAACATGCTCATGTGCCAAAGTGTCATTGTCCAAGCTCCCGTTACCTACAAAATGAAAAGAAAACTCAAGTGTAGATAGACAAAATATCAAAAATAAACGCTAAATTAAAACGACAAGAGGACTTACCATTTGTGCAAGGATATAGAGATATACCTGCGCCAACGCTCCAGCCCTACGAACACATACGCTCAAAACGAGGTCAAAACAACATATATATATCAAAACAAACCCATTTTTCAATTCATTTGCGCATATTCAATTTGGTGATTTTTGAGCTCTAGACCCACGGTGACCATTTTCGACGAGAGTACAACCGAAACGACTTACATGAGATCGTGATCATTCCTCCACAAGTGAGAGACTGAGCCACGTGGTTTAAGGTTAGTTTTTCTCATTTGTTTGTTTTGAAACCTAAAATATAAAAATGTGAAAATCTTTACCTAGGTGGGGTTATTTTTGAAATTTCATGTTTTAAACTAGTCTTTAGGGGGTGCCCTTAGGGTAGTTTTTTATTTCACCCTAAATGGTCAATTTTTGTGTTTTTATGAGCTTTTAGGGTAATATAATCGTACGATGAAATTGTTTAGGACCACCGCCTTGAGCAGGCGACAATTACATGATTGCCGCCCTGGCAGGGTGGCACTTACAAAACCACCACCTTGGCAAGGTGGCTGTCACAAAACTGCCGCTCTACACTAGGAGATAATTTTGAACAAAATGCATAAATACTTGTTTTAAGTCTTTTTTTAATGTTTTACGATGTTTTTGATGAGGTTGCCTATTCAAGATGTCACCTGAATTTCTCTTTTTGCTATTTTGGTGGATGTAGAGGGAGGAGTACATCCGTTGGAGTCGTGAGCGGGAGTGTGAGTGACTCCATGAGATCCTTGATCGATTGACTCAGGTTGAGATTTATAGACTACAAAGAGTAGACATATGAAGGATTGCACGAGTGCCCCATGTTACTCATGTTAGTCATATTCTATGTGAATTATTTTCTTATTGGGATGCCGATCGAAATACTTTTCTACGCCAAAGTTGTAGGGTGAGTGGACCATTACTTTTGAGGACGTATATCGGATACTTGGAGTTCCGATTCTTGGGAGGAGTTTGAATCTCTAGATAGCAGATCTAAAGCCACCGGACCTTGGGGTAATTATATGGGTGATGTCATGGTGTCAGTTGGTTCCAAACAGGGTATGAAGGTCTGATCTATTGCTACCGCTCCTATCCCCACTATCCGCAAGGCCATCATGGGTATTTTGGCTTCATGGTTGATAGGGGACAAGGGGGTGATACATTGCTATACTTGTTGGGCTCCCATTATTACATAGATAGAGGCATATGGCCACACTTATGCTTGGGGAGAAGATATCCTTGGGACCACCTACCATGATTTGTACGAGTGGTTCATTTATAGGGTTAGTCTCTTAGCCATCCCACACTTATGATGAGTTGGGTTTATGAGCATATTATCCCCTACCAGAGGGGAGTGCTAGTATAGGATCTAGGGCCGCCGTGGCCGCTGATGCACAAGAATGACAGAGTTTAAGAGTGCCGCATCGCCTAAGTAGCTTCATTGACGATTGATGACTTAGTTGCTACTCCTTACCATGATATGGTAGGAGTGTGGGGACAAGACAAGACTACAGTGGCTTCTTGTGACTCTTATAGCTAGTTAGTTAACAAGTCAAGGAAGTTGGAGACTCATCCATTTGACTAGAGTTCCCTAGCAGTTTGGTGTTCCTTATATTGACATACTTCCCCTGTGGCACCCGTATATAGGAGTGTCAAGGAGGCCCAAAAGGGGCCTGATGAAGATCCTAGTTGGACAATAGTGACTCTAAGAGTACATATTTCCATTACGCATGTTTTTCATGCCCGACAAGCAACTAGTGTCGCTCTTGCACCTTTACTCCATTGAGGATGTACCCACTCACAGCGGGGAGGAGGAGGTACTTATAAATAAGACTTCGATCCGAGGAGGAGACATGAGATGAGACTGGAGAGGAGTCATGTGATGAGTCAAATGATGGGGAGTTGGGTGGTGAGATTGGTGAGACAACTCACATGAAGCAGGAGGAGAGTGACCTTGAGTGGCATGACACCCAGGATGTATTGAGAGCAGAGCAAGAGGAGGGAGATGCAGAGATGGAGACCTTAGTCTCCAAGGACCCACTTCCTTGAGACGAGGGTAGAGAGGGAGATGAGGAGTCTCGTGATGGGACAAAGCATCGTCTCAAGAGTTGGAGAGGCACCACATGCACCAGCCAGTAGTACCAACTACACCAGCCTAATCCCACATGGATTCCTGGAGATCCGAGTATGTGAATACCCTTTTCGACTCTTTCGCTTAGAAATGTTAGTTGTTACACCTTGTATTTATTTTTCATTTTTTGGCTTTTGTGGTTTTCTAACTCGTTGTTTTTCTTTTTTTTACAACATCCATGGAGGAATGGTGAGATCTTATTCGTCGAGTGAGCATGGACCCTTGATCCCTTTTAGGAATCCCTGGGCCAAGTTGACCATGGACGTGGGATAACCATTATTGTCTCGATCGACACATTGGCGTGTTTACACTGTCTGCAGAAGGCAACAAAGATCACTACTTCTCTCTCGCACTCAAAGTTGCCGCATATGAGATAGCCGAGATACCGATGAGTTGGAGCCATCATCGTAGTGAGACCATAGGTAGTGGCCACCATCACAATCATTTCCATCACCCAAAGTGCACTCTCGATGTTGTAGCATATAGTAGAGTCCTAGATGCGGTCATGCACCATCCCGGGATCCCATAGGGATTGATAGGCTATTGAGCCTTTTATTGCTTAGTTTCTAGTTTGCAAGGCACATATATGATTTTTTTTGTATTTTTGGGCTCATTGTGAGTGTTTTGACCACGCCTAGCACACGATGGCATTGTACTCAAACTTATTCCATGATATATATAAACACTTATTTTTGGATTGGTTATTCGTTGTACTTAGAGTTGACTTCTTTCTTGGGTTGTTTCGCATGTGTATTCTAGATGCTTAGAATCTATGATTTTGTATACTTTTCGAGTAATGTATGCAATGGATGATGAATGATAAAAAAATGATTTTATTTTTGTTGTTTTTGCAATCTTTGATATATGATGATTATGTAAGCATAATGTAATGTTTTTTTAATTATTGGTAAATAGTTTTTTGAAAGGGACTATACCCTTTTACAACAAGTTGCTCAAAAGCAAAATGTAATCCTAGAAAGCCCAACAAAAAAAATGGCAAGAGCCAACAAAAACAAAACAATTGCTTCAAAAACAGCTAAAAAACAACAACTTAATAGCATCACAGTTGCCCAGCAACTGTGCAATTGGCCATATGCCCAGATGTAACAATAATAGTACTAACAATGACAAGAATCAAACCTTGTCCAGGAGTGGTGGGGGTTTAGATTTGGCATTACCCTTCTTTTTCCGATCCACCACCATCCACTCAGGATTTCCTGCATCCAATGCAATCGAAGCATCTGCAATGGATTTGATGTGGATGTGACCCATAGGAAGGGGGCCAAAACTTCCTTAAACACCGATTCAAAGAATCATGGACCACGATGCTGTAGGAATTTTCTCAATGTTGGCATGAGAATCAGCCACGACGGGTGAGACAACTTGCAAGGGGGCACTAGAATCCTTAGCCGGATCTCGAGTCAATGTGAGATGTTCAGAAGAGAATCCTTCCACCACGCAGCCTTTGGTCTTTCGTTTGTAACATGACCAATTTGGAAGCAACGCCGACATCTGAAGGCAAGTCTCTCATAGTCAAGCCTCTGTACCCAGAGCCTTTCACCAATCTGAAGATTGATTTCTACTGGTAAGAGTTTGGAGGTATCAATATTAACCAGGATTCAAGCAAACGTAGTATGTGTTTGAATGGAGGTCTTACCATCAACTGCCACACATGAGCCAAGAGTATCTCCTATAGTAATGAGACAAGATCTATTCCAAAGTTGTAATGGAAGTCCTGGTAAATGAACCCAAATCGGGTAGGTATCAAAAGACTCCTTTAATGGGTCAAAGGACGGATACCATGGTTTGGACATCAGCCCATGTTCCCCCCAAACCCAATGCTGGCTAAAAATTAAATCCCTATCAGCAGGGGTTTCAAAGACCGCAATGAAGTAGGCTTTAGACAGGATAAAGCTCAATCTTACCTTGTATTTTTTCTCTCCATCTCTGGGCTATCCATTCATGGAGCTGAGAAAGCTTAGGCCAAAATTTATGGAATCTGCATATGAGACCCAGCTGGGAGAGATTTTCCTCCTCGCGATGAATCTTGATAAGTAGATCCTCCCCGATTTTCAACGTCGGGACCTCCTAGGAGGGTTTTAAGAGCTCATTTCTAGTATTCTCCTTTTGTTTGGAGACCGCTATAGCATAAGAAGTGGACTTATCTCCACTAGAGGTTCCTGTCCCAATGGAGAGACCCCCTGTTTTTTGACAGGTTAGAGAAACTCGATCCCAGATTTTCTTTTCAAGGAGATTTTGATTTGCATCAAAAGCCATGTCAATCCAAGAGGTTGGTGTTGTATTTTCCATACCAATTTTAAGGTGTGCCACCATCATTTTTGCACTCAAGGGACAGGTTCCTAAAGCCGCCGCTAAGGAGAGGGGCATCTTGTTTTGTTTCATTGTTTGTGTCTCTTGTATTCGCGTATTCCTGGTCGATCCATGCGGAGAGAGCCCGCAGCAGCGGTCTGCAAACACGTAGCAACCATGATGGCGGCAAGCGCAGAACATGCGCGTAGCAGTGTGGCTAGGGTGCGGCTAAGGCGTGGAGCAAAGCGGGCGCGGCGCGGATGGTCAAGAAAAAGTGATCTCCGAACCAAAGGTGCATTAACAATAGATATCAAGCATAATGTAATGTTGAACTTTAGTTTCTCTAAGCAATTTTTGATACTTCTTATTGTTTTGGAAAAATGTGATGAAAATGTGATATGATAATAAAATGAACTTGCCCCACTCCTAACCCCACACAACTGGTAATATGTGAGGGCTCAACACCGAGAGCCAGAAGGGACGCAAGTTATACCAATTTGTTGAATGGTAATGATGAGAGAAAGACAAGGATTTGGCAAAAACCAAATTGAGAACCTACAACCTCATTCTACTCAAGTTTGCTACATAGTTTAAGATGTGAATTATTTTTAGTTTATCTAGACTTAGATCCGTAGATGGGTAAGCTTGATTGAAAAAATTGGTTTAAGGTTTCAAATCCTCTTGGAATTTGGACATCTAACTCACTTTGTTTTGGATTTATGATTTTACAACATCTTTTATTGAATGAACTGCTTTTAATTTTTCTAATTTTTGAAGAGACCCCTTACACCTTACCCCATGCTACCAGTAGGAAGTATGGGCTCATCACCAAGGACAAGGCATAAGCGAGTAAGGGCACTTCTCTCCTTTCCCAACCCCACACCACTAGTAAGAGGTGTGGGCTCAACACCGAAGGTTGGTGGGGCAAAGAAGTGTGTAAATATTTTTTTGTTGATTTTCATTTGACATATATATCTAGGTAAAATGTTTAGAATGTTCTTATTTCCAAAGAGGTGTATATGGGATAGATGTGACACCATGAAGCTTCTATAACAGATTATAGGAAAAAACACCTAATCTAGAAGAAAACTATGAGTAGAACCAAGTATGCAGCCTTGGTATGGTTATCTTCAAAGCTTTGCCTTATCTTGTTTGAATTGATGAAATGATTTAGAAATTATTGACAATATTATGAAAATTTGAAGAGATATGATTTGAATGTTTTGCCAATATTTTCAAAAGTTTTTAGGAATTGTTGTAAGAATAAGTCCCTTGATTACAAAATTTACGAAATGAGTTGGTAGATGAGAATGTAATGCAGATGCAGTAATGTACATATGGAAATGTTGATGGATCATGCGTAGTATCTCTTTAGGTGAAGAGAGTTGATGGATTCACCAAATTCCTCACCCTCTAGTGTACACAGGCGATATGCCCCATTCTTGTAGTCCTCTATGACTCGATATGGACCCAACCACTTGGGCTTGAACTTCCTTCCTTCACCGGTATTTTTGTCTATTCGATTGTCGAGTCTCAATACTAGATCTCCCTCACATATTTCACGCTCATAGAATTTCTTATTATACTACCGAGCCATTTGGTCAGCGTAAACGCTATGTCATTTTTCAGCATTGAGCCTAGCTTCATCAAGGCTTTCTAATTGAGAGAGTCATGCCTCTCGATAGCCTTCTTCTCCCAGAATTCCTTGCAGTGAGATATGGAGACTAGGTATTTGACTTCAAGCAGTAAAATTACTTCTTCAAATACCAAATACAAAAGAAAAGGGGCTGCCCTCATCAAGCATTATTATCAATGTTCGATAGGCCCACAAGGCCGAAAAGAGCTTTAAGTGCCAATATCATTTATTCTCCTTGACAATTTTAAGGAGAATGGACTTTAATGTCTTGTTTATAGCCTCAACCTATCCATTAGCCTGAGGATAATAGAGAGAAGTTGTATGGTGATTTATTTTGAACTTTTCACATAGTTCACACACTTCCTCATTTTTGAAAGATGTTCCATTATCAAGATAATGACTTGTGGGACCTCGTACCTACAAATGATTTGGTTCAAAATGAACTTAGTGATTACACATCTAGGTATGGTAGTAAGAGGCATGGCCTCTACCCACTTAGTAAAGTATTTTGTGGCCGTGATTATGAAGTTATGGCCATCTATTGATGAGGGAGAGAAATTTCCTATCAAATCTAGGCCCCACGTGGAAAAGGGCCATGATGTTGCTATTGGTTATAGACCATGTGTTAGTATTTGGATCTTGTGGGAGAACTCTTGACATTTATGGCACTTACACATAAACTCTATCGCATCATGTTCTAACATGGGCCAAAAGTAGCCCATTTGATGTATTTTCTGAGTAGTGGTGTGACCTCCAAGTGGCTCTATGGGATTCATAGAGGATCTTTTCGATTCCTCTTGTCAACACATATAAGTAACATTCCATCAAAGGCTCTGTGATAGAGCACCTTTTCTATGATCACATATTTAGTGGCTATGACGCGTATTGTCTTCTTTTTGTGATGTTTCCCTTTAGGGTACACATGATCCACTATGAAATTAACAATGTTAGTGTACCATGGGCATGCAGAAATAGGGGGTTTGATTTTGACATAATATATGCATTCATCAGGGAAGTCCAAATTAACTAGATTGCCTCCATCTAATGGGTTATCACCAACTAGTCTCGTGATGATTTTTCCTTTAACAAACTTCTAATTAACAAATGTTAACTCGAACTCACCCATTAGAGTTATGAAACGTCCAACTTTCTTAGATAAGAACCCTTGTGTGAGAAACATCTGCTAATGAAATGTCTTGAGGATAACTGTCATTTCTTGGTTAAGCATTTAGTGGCTTAATTGTTTTGTTGCGAACACTATGGTAAGGCATTCTTTCTCCATATGATTATAGTGTGTCTCATAGTCAAACAACGTTCGAATGATAAAGTAGACTGCACACTCTCATTTATCATCATCCTCTTGAGCTAGAATGCAAGCTAATGAGACATTTGTAGCCTGTAAATATAGAATTAAGGGACGATCTGACTTAGGAGGCATGAGTATGGGAAGAGAAAGTAAGAATCATTTGACTGACTCAAATGCCTCATTGCACTCTTTCATCCAAATACTGCAGCAATCCTTCTTCAACAAATTGTTTATCAGATGAATGGTGAAGATTAGGTCAGGAATAAACCTTTGGGTTGCACCGAGCTTTCCAAAGAAAGATCTAATGCATGACTCGTCTATTGTTGGTGGGATAATTTCCAACATTTCTTGGATTTTAGCGAGTCTATTTCAATCCCTCATGAGGAGATGATGTATCCCAATAACTTGCCTCACGTCACAGCAAACACATAGTTTTTTTTGGATTTAGCATGACATTGTATTTGATAAGACGGGAGAGGATGACGCAAAGCACTTTAGGGTGATCCCAGCATTTTCTGGCTTTAGCGAAGGTCATCAATGTAGGATTCCACAATCTTATGAATAAGATCATGGAATATGTATGTCATTTCCCATTTAGTATGTGGCACCAACGTTCTTGAGACAGAATGACATGACGACATAATAGTAAGTTCCCAAGGAGTGATAAATGTGGTTTTTGATCTGATCTTCCTTGGAGATTTTGATTTGGTTGTATCCAGAAAACCCATCCATAAGGGACAACAACTCATAACTAGTTGTTGCGTCAATAATAACATCGATGGATGGTAAGTGGGAAATCGTCCTTGGGACATGCTTTGTTAATATCTTGAAAATCAATGCAAATGTGGATTTTTCCATTCTTCTTGAGGATGGGGATGATGTTGGATACCCACTATGAGTATTCAACTAGTTTAATGAACCCTACTTATAGGAGTTTCATAAACTCTTCCTTAACCATGAGAGCCACCTTTAGATTTCATGGGACTCGACTTCTGCTTGATTGGTTTAGCATCGGCTTAGTGAGAGATTATGAACTAAACATTTGGAGAAATTCCCATCATTTCCTTATAGTTAAATGTCCAATCTTTCGAATGTTCCTTAATAATTTGTGTGTGTATTTCTATCTCCTCCGGAGTTAGAGAAGATCCTAGCTTCAAAAATTTTGGTTCTTCCTCCATCCCAATGTTGATATCAATCACTCCTTCGATCAAAGAGGCTTTACCCACTTCAAATTCAAGCGGGGCTAGAGGTAGCTCTAAGTCCCCCTCCTCTTCCACTTCATAGACCTCAAGACCTCCTGTGGAGGGGGGTTCAATCATGGGATCTCCAAAGTAGGAGGAAGAGTGTGGGATAAGAGAAAAGCCAATCTTATGATGGGATTTAAATCTGCGTAAGCATTTAGGTACCTTAGGATCACTTCATCGTTCTTTGCATAGTCTAGGGTGATGGGCTCATTCTCAACTTCTACATATGCCAAAATTGGAGTTGTTGGCATTTTACGAACCAAAACCATAAAGCTTGTATCTTCTAACTCTCTGCTCAGAGTGAAGAGAGAAACAAAAATTGTCATGGAGTCATCAAGGAGGTTTTTCTCTTAAGGTACAACTTTAATCGAAATAAAGTCAAAATCCTTGGTTAATTCTAGGACGATAGTCTTATAGAGTTGGAGGTGTTCGACTCTAGTCTCATATACCTCAAACACTTGATTTGTGACTAGTTATGAATCACCTAGCACCCTAATGTTACAAGAACCCATCCTTTTGGCTATTATGAGACCAATAAGGAGAGCCTCATATTTTGCTCCATTGTTTGTACATTCAAAATTAAATTTGAAGGCAAAGGGTATGAACTTCCCCTCCAAAGAAGTGAGGATCCCACTAACCTCTCGTGCCATAGCGGCATTTCACTCCGTCGAAGTGGAGAGTCCAATAGTTTCTTGGGAAGATTGAAGTTGGATCATTCTTTGTATCTTCTTCCTTAGCCTCTAAGACTTCCACCATATAGATTGCATCAACGGGAAGAGAGCCGAGTCCCAGGGCATGTTATATTCCCATAGAATCAAATGGAAGGAGGATGGGTGAATCACTCTGCAACAACTCAACAATCTTTGTTGTGGTTTATGTTAATACTATTTCTACGACACAGTTTCATCCTTTACCATGGGAACTCCTTCAATAAAACTTGTAGTTTTTAGCTCCGTTATGGGAACCAAATTTGATTCGGGTGCTAATTCGGTTTATTTATTTGATTGGTTTACTGGGAGATCAAACTTAGAATGCACACCTCGGTTTCTTTTTCAGATTTTCTAGGTGTATGTCAAAAGGCTTTAGGTTACCTTGTTCGACAAATAATTTCCCTAAGTGTAAGAATCTTACTTCTTGGAACAAGGTGGAGGGAATAGCCTTCATACGGTGTATCCAAGGACGATCGAGAATCATATTATAGTTGGTTTCTTGATCTATAATATAGAATTATGTGAGAATCATCTTGGGCCCTAAGGTGACTAGAAGCACTATGGTTCCAATTGATGTTTCCTTGAGGCTATCGTAACCCCTCAGTGTGTTTCTCATTGAAGAACAATTAGTTTCTCCATAACCTAACTTTTGGAGAAAAGAAAAGGGGACAATGTTAACAACTACCCCATCATCAATCATCACGCATTTTACATAGTTATTGTATATCCAGACCTATAAGTACAAATTTGGATCACCTCTACATGTTATTTCAACGTCTGTAGGCATCTTACTAATGTCAAACACAAATCTGACATCTCTTTCAGGCTACCCGGGAGGATAGACATCAAAGTCTATATGGTTTATTTGTGCCTCCAGAGGAGGAGTGACATTGATCAGGTGTCCAAGTCCCAATGCTTCTAACAAAGTAACTCTATGAGCGGGAGAGTTCTTCAACAAATCCAAGAAGGAGATGTGAGAAAAGGTCTTGGTCAAATCATTAATCAAGTCATAAGCCCCACCGGATTTGCAAGCGTTTGTTGAATATCATATGATATTGATGATAAATAGGTATCACTGTGATGAATAATCTTAAGTTCTTGTGGCAACATTAATTTGTGGTTCAGTTTCTAACTCTACCAGTCCCACGATCTTTATTTGTTGGCGACCATCCAAAGGAGGTGCCACTAGTGGGTTTGATGATGTTGAGGCTTCATGATCATTGGCCCCTACTGAGATACCTTTGTTTGAACCATTGGGATCTAATTTACCATATTTAGGGTGTGTAGGGAGAGGATCACTAAAGATCCTAAGTGGCATGTTTTGTGGGGACACCGGCCTGTGTAAGTATTTTGGGTAGGCATTGTGGGATTTTCCAAAAACATGTCAATGAAGAGTTTTCTTTGGTCTTCTAGAAAACGTTGTAAAAACTTGTTACAATCGTGACATGTTCTTGCATCATGCCCTCGGACCCTGTGGAAACCACAATACAAGTCAGGATCATAATCCTGAGGTCTTTGGTTTGTATTCTATTGTGGTCCAAAGTTTTGATTGTTATTCAACTGTTGATTGTTATAATTGAAGTTTGGGGCCCATTGCCCTTGATTTTGAACTTGGTTTGGGTACCCACTTGGGTATTGGCTAGGGCCTTGGGCCTACACTTGTTGAACTTTTTTTGTTGTTTTCTATTTTTGTTATTGAGGATGATTGAAGTCCACATCGTTGATTATAGGTGTAAAATTATTATTTCTTTGGTTATTTCATTTACATTGTTGTTTATTAGTAGTGTTTACATTGGGGGTGCTAACAACGTTTGGTTTCTTCACCTGATCGGTAACATCATCAGTTGTAACCCCACGATTCTTGTTGAGGACCTTTGGTCCCTGATTTTTGTTCGTGTTATTAGGGTAACTGGAGTTACCTTGGTTAGGAGTGATCAGTCTCTATTTGTTCCATAGGTCTTGTGACCATTGTCTATAGTTTCTGATTAATTCAAAGAGCACCCTCCAATACTTCTTCATAGCTCCTCAATGGAAACTTCTAGACTTCTTCCTTTGTTTCCTTATTAAGGGAGTGAAGGAATAGATCATAGAGCTCTCGTTTGATCCATGTTAGGAGCACTTGTCGAAGAATAGAGGACCTACCACCATCTTTGGATGAAATGGGCAACAGACTCATTGTGCTCTTGTTTTATGTGAAGGAATTCTTTGATTCTTTCCTTAAGAGTTTGTTCATGTCAAAATATTTGATAAACTCAAACATGAGTTACTTGAAAGAATGTATCGAAGCCTGGTATCCTGTAATACCAATTGAGAGTGATACCTTCTAAGGTCTTAGGGAAGATTTTCATAACGACTGCATCCCATGGGAGTAGCTCTCTAATGGAGTTGTGTAAGCCTTAATGTGTGCATTAGGATCACCCCCCCTTGAATTTTAGAAGGTCTAGAAAAGGTCTTGGGAGCATGACACTCCATATGGAGAAGTCGAGAGGCTCCTTAAGATATTGAGTAAGTCCCATTGCGTATGACTCGACCATTGATGATCCTTGTTGGGGAGGTGGAGGTGGCATTGGTTGTTGAAATGGTGCAACATATACATTTTTGGGGCATAAGGCATCCCCTATGGCTGACCATATGGGCTCCTGGGTAAGAGTACATGTCCCCTTGTGGTGATTTAGAATACATGTGCATGTAAGGGGAAGATTGTTTTGATATGGATTTTGAGGCAGAAAGCCAGGGAATGTTGCATTTCTAGATGGCATGGTGTTTGAGAATGCACTTTCGGTTGGTTCTTGTGGTGGGTATCCATATGTAGCATGAGGGGGCATACCCAAGGTGCCCAACCCAGTTAGAAGATCCCTGGGGCTAGGAACACCCATGTAAACCCTAGAGGACTTGGCGTAAGTAGGTGCTTGGCCATAGTTCTACGAATAGAAAGGAATATTTCCTTGCCCAGTATATGAATTCTGAGTGTTTTGGGAGAGTTCCAATTCCTTGACCTTGTCCACCAATGCCGAGATGACTTCTCCATTGATGGTGTGGTGTTTTTCTTTGGTGTACGTTGTTGAACCTTTGTAGGTTGTTGAGGAATATGATATCCTACTATAAATTGTTCATTATTTTTCCACCCCTCATTAGCAACATTTTCCATTGTAGGAGGGGTAGTGGTGTTGTTTGAAGAAAGACATCAACATGTCCTGTGCCTATCAAAAGGTTGATTCATTATGTTTTGGAAGAGTTTTTCACTTCTAGCATAACACATTAAATACTCCTCGTCTAAATGTGGGAGTTGGTTTATATACTAATGGGTTGTCTGAACAAAACCTAAGGAGATGATCTAATCTCTCCGGTAAAAGTCATGTTATTAGAAATTGAGAGTTTAGGTGGTTGTGTTTGTGTAATTTGGTCAATTTCCTTAATCCTTACTGAGGAACCAACATTGGTCCTCGAGGAGGAGGAGTTTGAAGATGGGTGGTTGAATAGTTGTCTTCCCATGTAGAAAGTGAGGGTGATTGTTTTTGTCTACCCATCTGATAGTTATATGCTTCAAGACCCAAAATGGGTCAGTTGTATCCATCGTATCCCGACATATTTGGGGGTATATAAATACCCACAAAATAATGGGAGAGAGGAATATGGATGAAGAAAGTGGAAATGATCAGAGACTAGATCTTCATGTCGGGTTCACTAATTTGTATAGATGAAAATCGACATGTGACCTTCACATGCACTCGACTCCCGAGGTTGTGCCGAGGTAGCCAATGTGGAAATAATGGATGGATAAATGGTAGTGGAATGTGGAAGTGGATGAACGTGTGTGGATAGGTTGTCAAAGCAATGCAACGTGTCTAACTAGAAATAATGGGATCTTCTCATCAAGCGTAATGAAATCCTCTCTAACCTAGGTGGATCGGATGGAGAAATCAGAAAGGATGGCAATGCGGAGGCTCCAGTCAATATCGAGCTCGTGGATATCTTGTCTATCGGTTGTGGAACTCGTGGAAAGTAACTATGGCGTGCCTTGTATGGATTTCTAGACAAGGTCATAGAAGTGAGTGCGAGAGGCGTGATGGAACCATAAGGTCTATGGGAGGTTCTCTGGTCTAGTCTAGAAAACCTTAGCCTGATTGGTTCTATGTTCAAAATGGAAAATTATGCGATAATATTTGGTGGTAGTGGGGATGATCTAAAAACTAAGCACACATAAACCAATGTCAATATCCAATTGGTCTATGGGTCCATTGGGTTGTGGGACCTGAGGATCACAACCATGAACTCATGGTGGTTGTGGTCCCTGTATGGTCATATGAGTGATCAAAATCCTAGACCAATGGCGGTTAGGCATTTTACGCTCGGGGGGTGTCTAATAATCGTAAGCCTAATCGGCTGCAATATTTAACATGTTGAGTTGTTCTATCCTCTTGACGTATCGGCTGGGGTCTTGAGGACAAGAAGACAAAGTCTCGTATCAATGTTTGTAAGTAGTTCATGTCTATTTGGTTGTGGGACTAGTGGATCACAACCAAAATTTTTCTCTTGTTGTGGACCTTTGATGGTCATGTAAATGCTCAAGGTAATCTATAATTGGGTTGATTTGACCAAAACTCAAATGCTTTATCGTCTTCAATGTTTAATGCATCTAGTTGTTGATTGATTCTTTGTATGTCCCTAGTTGTTTTGAAAACATTGAACCTAAGACCTTGATCAATGTATGCTAATGGTACTGCTAAATTTGGTTGAGGCACTATTGGTTTGAATACAAAATATCTAACTTGTCTAGGTCCCATAATTATCATGCATGAAATGATGAATTGATCTAACAAAGAAAACTATGTAAGAAAAGTAAATCTAAACTATGTTTTTGGTATTTTCAATATATGAATGAACAAAAGCAATAAAACAACTAATCTAGTAAAGCAAATATTTTTTTATTGTTTTATGATATTTAAGAACAAAAATTCTAATCTAATACAAGCAATTAACTGCAGATGTAGCTAAATTCTTGAGCAATTGTGTTAATCTAAACCTAAAACAATTAATTGATTGAATTCTTTCTAACAAAACCTTCAATCATGCCTCAAAGGTAGAGAATAAATCACAAATTCAAAGAAGCTATTATTCCCTACAACTTCCATGGCAATATTGAAGAGAAAACTTTATGATATAACTTGATCTATGTAATTTCTTGATAATTAAAATAACGAAACAATTTCTCTATTGTATTTGATATGAATTTGAATTGATAAATTCATAATTGACAATTTAAATCAATAAAGCAAACAAACAACACATCTAACCTAGATATGCAAGAACAATGGTAAATTTGGTTGTGTGAACATTCATCCCCTCAGTTTATCCTTTTATTTCTATGTCCACGTGAGTCCAACGGGTGGGAATGTAATGACAACAAGAGAAGAAAGTGCAGGAGAAACAACAACTTGAATTGGCAAACTAGGAAACAATGTAGGTGGAAGAGTGCAAGCACAATTGAATTGAGATTGGCTTTGGCAATTTCCAGCAAGAAAGGCAACAACTTTGCAATAACAAGAATACTCAAAATTCTCTAGGTTTTTCTTGAGAACAAGCAATGGTTATATAACAAATTGGTTGGGTTGTGAACTCACACACAAGGCAGCCTTGGGGTGCCAACTCATTGGGTGAAGAGGTAGTTCAAACTGATTAAATTTATTTAAAAATAGAAGAGGGAGAGAAGACCATGCAATCAAGCCTAAATTTAGCTAATTTGGTTCACAAACGCGCCTTGGAAGTGAAGTTAACTGAAATCACGTGTGTCTAATTTTTGCATGAAGGTTTCTGGAAAAATCACGTAGAACCGCCACCCTATGCAAGGTGAGAAACACAAAACCATCACCCTAACTAGGGCGGTGGTCAAAAAACCGCCACCCTTCCCGGGTAGCGGTTACAAAACCGCCGCCTAGGCAGGGCGGTGGTTTTGACACTTAAGATCAAAACATGCATAAAAAGAAGTGGGAAGCTAGAAGAAAGCGTGCAAAGGCTAAGTAGGGATATATAGGCTACAAATATATATTATGAATGGGTTTAGGAACTCAAAAACCTTCTGAAATGATATGAATCATCATTGGGGACCTTTTGTAACTATTTTTCTGACAATGTAGCATGTGTAATTTTGGGTGCGTATAATTACCATGATGTAAAACCTTAACTTGATTATTAGTAAATGTTAGTGCTTTGAGAGTTGACCATAATCATTTGAAATAGAAGCAACTATATTATTTACATCCTTATACTTGGGGTGATTTGGGAGGAGAAAACATCACTCTAGGTCCATAACACCAAGGCATGGCTCATTGAAAGAATCAAAAGTATCCTATAATAATATTTCTTTGAGGGGTTAGATGAGGCCTCTATGAAATATATATTGCATCTCTAAATAAAGGGGATGGTATAGCAATAAGTCCATCCTAGCTTTGAATCATAAGATATAATTAAAGCTCATATGTAGCTCTAGGGACTTTATTAAAGCTAAAGCGAGTTAGGAAAACATCTTCAAATTCTAGGAAAGTACTTAAATACCCACTGGGTAAATGCATAAACCAATATGAAGCTATCCTATGAGGCTATAATGGAAAGCTTTAAGAAGTAACCAATCATTGCTCTATGATTTCATGAGGGCCCTATAATACTTAAGGTGCAAATAAGGATATGATAAACGTGGGCATGACAAAATTCCAAGGAATGGAGATTGGAATATCTTACGCACAATTTCCACAGAAAGTGGTAGAATCAATGCTAGCATAATAAGGTTTGTTGTCAAGGGTTAGAGTTTGAACTCTATGTTGTAAATCACCTACCGCATGTATAAGTTAAATGACCTCTTAAGGAGGTATAACATAAATAATGAGAGTCTCATTCAAAGGTAACACCTTACCATTAATAGTAGTCATAGGAACACCGCTTGTTTTGAAAGTAATGTGAGGTGATGTCGATCTAAAGATCAATTCGGTGGAAGGAGTTTCCCTAAATCTCCTAGAATCATATCAATATAGTAGAGGACACTGAGAGCTTTTTATCACCTATTTGAATTAGAAAAATGGAATATGTATGAGTAAGATACCATTCATATAAGTTCGAGTTCAAGGAGACAAATGAGGTGTAACAGACCAATAAGACTATGACACGTGGCAAGTGAAAAAATAATAAAAAAATGATAAAAGGGTGTTTATGGTTTTTCACCTTTGGTCTTCGACACTTGAGTTCGATATAGGCGGGCCTTGCTTATTTGTTGGATGGGGGCCCTCTGTGGTCGACACACTCTTTTTGTAGAGGGGTGCCTTTACCTCCATGACTTCATCTTACCATTATCACAAATTCTCATTATTTGTTAATTATATTATTTAAATTATTATGCCCACTGACCTTATGCTAAGTTTGATGCAACGCATTAAAGCTCCTTCATTATCTTATCTCGAACGTATAACCTAAGTTTAGAGCTCACCGTTTCACATCCCAATCATAACACATACAAACCTTGGCCACTCAATGTATTTGCCATGTCCCATGGGGATATATTAAATTGGGTAAAAATATATATGTGTGGCCCAAGGCACATAAAATATTGGGTGGTGGAAGCCTTTATAAAGGCTCGCTTAAAACTTCACCATGAATATGGGATACTAATCCCAAAATAAAACAATGTGTGGGAAGTGGGTGGTTGAGGTGGTTCAAACCCCTAACCACATTCCCACAAAATACATGCCCACCGCTAGACTACAAAGTGGCCACACGTATATGAATATGTAAACTTGGTTTTCTATAAGGTAATGCTTAGGACTATTTTTTTTTATAACAGGGCGCTTTTAAAAAATTGAATGTTCGAGTATCTTAGGGAATTTCTAGGTCTGGTGTAAACTGGAAAGTTGTCCAACATTCCAAGAAGCTTTTGTTGTGTTGGCTAGCTTTTATGTATAGCTGGAAACCTAGGCAATCATGAGATAAATCTCCTCATTTACCAATGAGGCTCCGTGTAAGATTTTTCCAATTATATTTCCTAATATCTATCTATTGGTTTTACTTTAATTATGTAGCTCATGAACCATAACTAGGCAATTTTGTAGCAAGTAAGCAACTGTAAGCAATATGTGCAAGAAAGAGAAATAATTAAATACAAGAAGAAAGGAAAGGAGATGTGCAACCTAACCAATAGTTGACAGAGTTGATCACATGCACATAGACAAAACAAATAGATCTTAAAATGCAGAATTTGAAGCAAAGGAAAGTTTTTTTTCTACATCTAAGACAACACAAAGTTTATGCAGAGATCTAAAAGAAATAAGAAAAAAATGCACCTTTGACAAAAAGTTCTCCAGAAATTTGCCTCCTCTCTATTCCTTCACTGCTAAAGCTATCAAGGTTTCAAACTTCAAAGTCCTGGAACACAAGAATGCTGATTACAAATTCCCATCCTTTAACCCGTAGGTTCTTCTTCTACTTATAGTGTGTAGATGGGAAATTACAAATGGGAAACTACAACCGAACTAGAACATGCAGAAATAGTAAAGGGAACATTTGGAAATCACCTTCCTAGAATTCCTCTCTTAGTAATACATTAGGAGCTTAAGCCAAAATTATGTACATCTGTCACTTATCTTAAAGAATATTTCCAAATAACTTAAAGTAATGGTTTTTAAACCAATAACTTTAATCTTACATTTTCATCTGGGAACATAAGAAATAAGAGAAGAAAGAAGATGCACACTATAACACCTACACTTTCTTTTTGTTCTGATATTGAATATACTTGTCAAACATGTAATTCAACATCTTCCCATCTATTTTAACAATAGCCTCTCTCTCGGTTCTGAACTGCAGCAACCCTCTGGACAAAGCAACAGTGTTAGCCTTTACCTTCTCTAAACCAGGCCCATATCCCTCAACATTTTCCTGAAGCTTTATGAGTCTGCCAATTGAATCTATCGTGAAAGGTATGGTGGCTTCATCAATTTATTTTTGCACAACCAGAATAAATTCCTCATGGGAAGTAGGTAATTCATCTGGAATGCTCTCCAACACTTCTCCCATCTCATTTTCTAAAGCAACTGCATCCTTTTCAGCATAAGCTTGAGGATCTCTACGCGGAAGGAAATTGAAATTTCTAACTGCTTCCCCCTTTCCATCAATCCACCAGGTACAATTTGCTCTACAATTAGCACATCCTCTGGTAATGAATGTATCTTAGCTAAAGTATCCAGATGACTTTCAACAACTATGTTCTCATCTTCTATCTATGTCATTAGTTCCTTTAGCTGAGATACTACCCTATGCATATTCTCCAATTCAGTTGGTATTCTTTCAACCATTTCTAAAGCTTGGTGAATGATTTGCTCTTTCCATTGAGCAATAGCTTTGACTGGTCCCCTACATCTTCCACCTCTTAAATCAGATGATTAATCACTTGCTCATGTGCTAGAATGGGTTGAGAGGAAGGTTTGGCAACCTTAGCAATGATCTCACATAGCTGGGAAACATGCTTTTGAAGCTTGGCTTTCTCAACCTTCTCTTTGTCAAGCTTGAGGAATAAAGCGTTCATTAGTGTCTATGTATCTTGCTTTAATCCTTCTATGGTAGTTTGACCTACTGGCACTTTAGTCACTACTATATCAATTGGTGTGAGTTCTCCTTTGTTCTTTCCTTCTCTGGAACCGATAATTCAACAAAACTCTATCCTAATTCTTCAATAATCAACCTAGAAGTTATTTTGGCAACTTTAGGTCTTCTATCTTTTCCACCCAAACTCAGGAGTAGCTGCAAGTCATGTTCCTCCAGGTTGATCTCCTCTCTGGCTTCTAGGATTGTCTGTAAAGCCAACCATGATGAAAAATTACTTCTCGGGAATGAGAAGTCACTGAGTGCACCACCATCTCATGCTCTAATCTCCGCTCTATCTAAATTTTCCAGTGTTGAAGTGTCACCCACTGAATTGTCCAAAGACAATGCTTTTTCAAACTCTGTTATCTGTGCTTTCAATCTCTTCACAGGGAGAGGTGAAAATATGAGTGGTTAAGGAGAAAATACAAATGAAGTTGAATTCAATGGAGGAACGACAAGATCTCTCTGGGGTTCCGGCTATCAAGTCTTATGAGTTGATCTTTGAGAAGCTGGAACTAGCACGATAGTTGTAGATTTAGCCTTCTCTTATGCGTGAGACTTCTTATGTACTTTAAATTTCTCTAGCCTTCTCGCTACTTTCACCTTCGTTCTTTTTTTTTTACTGGAGTCTCTGCGGTAAAATTACCTATGATCCGATTCATCAAATATTTGTCCAGCAATACCCCTTTGTCAACAACTAGTTTGAGGTGTTAATCGAGTCATGGAAGATCTTTCCTCAATCGTCTGGCAGCCATCGATGTTTTCTGAAGAGCAACTCTAACCCTCCCATCCGATGACATTTGTCAAGTATCACATGCCCATCATCCATGAGATCTGTAGGTATCCGTGCTAAACCATTATCAGACACTTGTTGTGCTAATAACCCGTTCAAGTCTTTCTTCCGACTTCATACTGCTTTCCGCACTTCATCCAAGTCTTCCAATGAAGGTAGATGCAGTATTCCTAGGAGATTGTCTTCTTTTTACCCCATATGGATCAAAGTTCAATCGAAATGGGAAGAACTCATGCTCATATTTAGAAAACATTTTGGATTTGATTCCTCTAGCTTTGTGGATGCTCTAAAGAAATTGTAATAATCCACCGTGACCTAAAGAAACCCGTAGACTTGTGTCGCTTTGATTGTAAGTCATGCATCTCCACTTGATGTCTGCATAACTCCATGATGACCCATTTGTTGCTTGGATACCTCGACAACTTAACTAGTTCTCCGAGAAGCCGGTTACACCGAGATACGTGAAGTCAATAAACTGGATGAAAATATAGCCATGTTGGGATACAACTTCCCAAGCTTCTTTGCTTACCTGCTTGGTCTTTAGATCACTATTTAATTTGCAGATGAATCCATAGAAGAACCCATCGTTGACCACCTTGTAATCTTTGTGGCATTTAGGAACTGTCAACTGTGGGAAGCACTCAAAAATAATATCTTTCTCCAATATGCCCCGTCTATCCAGCTTGGAAAATATACCCTACGATTTGCTTTGCATATACCGATATGAAGTCATTTTGAAGTTTTATGTCTACCTCACACTTTGGAGGTGACCACCAATGTTGTCATTGATGATCTCCACCCAATTGATTTATGAATCATCTCTGTTGATCTCAATGGTTCTCACAAAAGCATACATCCATGATCGGAAGTTGTGAGTATTGGATTTTCCACTTAACCTACAAAGCAATTTAGTAATATCATCCACCTCCTACACTAAATTGGATCACAAAAGAGTCCTCGGGAACTTTGATGGAGACCTGGGATTCTTCATATATTTGTTATTCATTATGCCCACACAATCTGCTTTGTGTTTCTCCCATCTGTTGATAGCATCCAATATGCTAATTTCAATCACCACTAGTCGTGTCAGAATCTTTAGACAATAATTAATAAATTGTGCATCCAACTTGATTATTGTCTTTCCCACAACATCCCAAATTATTCTGGAAAGAGGATGATATGACCTTGCACACTCCATAAAAAATTTGCAATTGAGTTGGATTGGAAACACCGATGCTTGAATAATTCAACTACTTTTATTGCTCGCATGAGAGATGTCTTTTCGCCCTGGATCTATTAATTAATTCGGAGATGGGTTCATGGCCTATGTCTGTGTCATTGATATTAGAAAATGTGGAAGCTATGCGTGATTATGTTGATCCTTCTCTTTCATCACACTTCATCATGGTCTGGAGCAATCTTTTCTCGAGTTCTTTTCTTTTAATCGTGGAAATTCCTGCAATTGGATCAATTTGTGCAAATCTAGCAATTTTTTATATTCAAAAGATATATTCAATTTATCGACATTGATTTGAACTCACTTTCACTTATATGAACACTGTAATTAATTTAGACAAAGATGGAGTCCAGGCATGAATACTTGATTTTAATCACCAAAATTTGCATATAAAGCCCGTTGCCCTAAAATTTGAGGCTTTTCTTGCATGCAAAGCAAGCATAAATATTTTTAAATTCACACTGGGTAATTATACCAACATGCAAATAATTATCATAGCCAAAATCAAGCTATTCCAACCGTAGGCGTCAAACCTGAAGCTTCCTGGCAATGAAAAACACCTTTTAATGCACAAAACCTCCTTTCCTTGGCGCCAAAATTGTCAAGGCTGCAATCCTTAACAAAAAGAATTAGTTTCTTCTTCATTATGGCAGCCCATGCTTATATAACCCTCAACATACTATTTTTAATAATCGCCCTTCCTATTTCTCGCAATTTAAGTAATAAATAATCATGTCTATTCACCCAAATTGGGTGCCTAATTATACATGCTACTTTGGTTGTTTTTAAATAAATTTATTTTATTTATTTTTAACACGCATCCTTGATTCTCTTTGGCTTGTCTTCTTGCATTGACATTTCTTCCATACATGGCGCCAAAATTAGGTGAAAAAGCCATAAATAAATATCATTAAATACATTATTTAATGCCAAGGTGGGTCGCACTTTTTGGCAAGGGTAATTTCTAAAAATAAGAAGTCAACTTTGATGGGAATTTCTACCTTGTACTACAGCTCCAAAAATCCCTTCTTTCACTTAAGTTATTTGACTTTCATAATGAAAATTTTTACTCTATAAGGTAGGTAAGAAATTCCCGCCTGCCTGCCACTGCTGAAATTCCCACTAGCAAATTAAAACATCTCCCAAAAAGTGTGACTTGTATTGAAAATAGCTTCCTTTGATAAAGTGCAACTTGCATGGGTGAATAAACCTCTTTGGTGGGAAAATTTAGCCTACTAGGCAGGTAAAAATTCCCATCGAGTGCTTTAAGTGATTTTTCTTTATTTTATAATGGGAATTTTTACCCTGTAAGGCAGGTAAGAAATTCCCACCTTGCCACCTCTAATATTCCCATTGCAGCTTAAGTGACTTTGAATTCATGGGAAAAAGTACTGCAAGGCAGGTAAGAAATTCTTCCGCCGCTACTACCAAAAATCCCATTACTGACTTAGATCTATTAATTCCAAAAGTGTGACTTGCCAGGAGAGGCTTTTTATGCTGCCTTCATGTTTTTGGTCGAAGTTTGCCTTCAAACTAATTCCTTTTAGTGCTAAGGCCGTAAATGATCTCCAGATGCTTTAGGCAATTAAACAAACTATACATAACAAAGAACGGACCCAAGGGAATTTCACAGACAAACTACGAAGAACACCGAGAGAAAAATGTAAAAGAAATAAATAAAAATGAAAAACGTTGCCAGAAGTTGTAGACAATGCTCTAAATTCATTCATGGTGAAAATCCTATTGAGATGTGTGAATACTGGCATGTAAAGCTTCAACAAGGTTCAACCGGAGCATACTTTACTTCAAACGGGAATTTATTTACTTAATAAATAATTAAATAAAAATTTCCTTGAGACAAAACTTGGTGAAGGGATAAAATGAGTTTCAAAGATCCGGGTATTTTTGAAATTGGCTCATATGATTCATTGGGAATATCTTAAAGTAATGCAAACATCTTCTAGTTATAAAAACACGAAAAGACCAGTTATTTTAAACAGAACAAAAAAATTAAATGGGTAGTCCCAGATTTCAGGGTGAAACTGGGGACACCATGTTACATATATCATTTTCAAAATTCAGAGTTCTTTTGATGTCGTTTTAAGGCACGAAAGCCTTTGTTTGACAAAGAACGAAGGAAAGGGATTCTACAAGTGCTTTGGGAAGGTGGAGGATGAACACTAAGCATCGCTAGAGTCTTAGAAGGTGTGAAATTCTAGGTTTTGGATCTATTATTGTTTATTGTAAGTTTGATTATACTTACAATTGGGACATTTTTAATAGATTAGTTCGAATAAACCTAGAGACGTAGGTAATTTCCAAACTCCGTAAACAATTATGGTGTCATATTATTTATGATTTTACATTCTGATTTCTAAGATATTTTCCACATTATTTTAATTAGATTTTAATTCACATATGTATATTTAGATTTGTTTTTACGACATTTTCAAGAAATCGGTAAAATTGAAATCTGGATTGTTTGATTGAACGAATGAATAAAGTTGATTTTGGGAATCTTTAAAATCAGTTATGGATTAGTTTATGACTATTAAAATTCAGATTTTGGTCAGTTTTAGATTCATTATAAATCACTTAAAATCGATAAAGTAAAAGGATTTGTTGAAAACAATAAAAACAATAGGGGTCTATTATTCTTTATAGATCAATGTCTCATGTGCAAAATACCTTGGGTAACACTTGGGGTTCTACGGGTTTGGCCTCATGTTGGGGATTTAAAGGGATACTATCCATAGACACATTATCCACACTAGGAGAAGAAGCTAAAGCTAAACAATTTGTATCAACATGTTCATTTATGCTAAGATAAGTAGTAACAAAATCATGATTAAGCACAATATCATTTACAAATGAATTAGATGTACAAGCATGAATTTTAATTTCAATTAAAAACATTAAAAAACATAAGCTTAATCAATAGTACAATGTGTAATTAACATCAAATCAATTATATGATTAGTGCATGTAATAATAACATTAGGATTATCAACAAGAACAATAACATTCTTTTCACATTTAATAGAAGTAGTAGAAACATGAGTATAAGCACATTCAAGAGGCATATGAATAGTACCATTATTAACATTACTTTTGCATTCAGGAGTAAGAGTAGAAACACAATTATGGTCATGTGCAATAGAAGAATCATCATGCATATCATCACTAGGGAATTTACCATAGGTGGATTCTGAATCATTATCATAAATACAAATAATAAAATCAATCAATGTAAAAATGGAAGGGATATCCTCCTCATGCAAGCTAAAAATAGTCTCATCATCACTAAAATATGTGGGAACTATGGCCTCAAGAGTATCATCACCGGTATGGGGAATATTGCTTATTACCATCACTTTCCCAAACATCTATATTACCTTCAAGACTAGGGGTGGTAGTACAAGTTGTCTCACAAAAGTTCTCTAGATCTTTGGATGGCACAATAGGTGAAGTAGAAGTAGTATTAGTAGTGAAGTTGATTGTGGGGAATGTCTCTTACAAGACATTCATAATATTTTTGGGTGGTATAAAAGGTGATGTAGGAGGAAGATCTTTAGGTGGATTAGCAAAATGAGGTGGAAAATATAAAAACAAAATAGGATGAGCCTCTTGATCATAGTTGAATATGAAGTCATCATTGTTAGGAGTATTATAGAATATTTTACCAATAAAATCATCACAAGTAATATTAATAGCTGTTGCATAACTAGGGATAATATCATAAGGGATAACTTCTAAAAGTGGGCCAACCTCATAGTTATGATTTCCACTTGCAGACCAAGCAAAAGAACCATCAAATAAAGTATGAAGAAGAGGAACGGACCTAGAAGTATCATTAGAATTTGAAAAATTGAAATTTGTATGGACTTGGTTAGAGGGATGGGAACCATTATGGTTTTCAAAGCTCTATAGAAAACCATGATGATACAAACAAGAAGTGATACTCTTATAAACAATGCCCACATGCTCTAAGACAATTTTAGAGTTTTGAGATCACCAGACCTAATACACAAGGTGTTAAGAAGATCCTAGATTAGGTGAAGGGTGTGATCAAAAGCGGGTTCAACAAAATATTTAACCCTTAATTAAATTTTAGGTCAATTTAATTAGGTTTTATTTAAAGTAATATTACAAGTACTAAAAGCAATCAGATTTATAATTTAGTTAATAATAATTAATCATACAATCAAACACATATAATTTGAAGCACAAACAAGATAAAAAGAGGCATTAACTAGTTCGGAAAGTATTTAGGATGTATCAATGAGTGATTTGGGCAAGGGCAGAGTCTGAAATATGGAACACTCACTTTCTAGAGTTGTAGAACTAATGGGTCAAGACTGTTCGAAGAGTTCAATACCAAATGGTATGGTTCGACCAAAACACACATTTTGGACCTTCAGTATTTGGAATCTACAAATTTTAGTGTTTTTTTGGTCTATTTTTATGGCTTTAACTTTTCATAAAACCATATATGTTGCATCTAAAACCTAAAAAACAAACCCTAGCTATCCTACAACACACTCAAGCAATCATTATTGTTAAAAAAAGATACAATTTCTTGAGTTGGACTAACCTCGGTGATCACCCTATTTATGAATCACCAAGCATTGTACTACATTTTAGGGTCAATGTATTTCTCCCAGTGCTTTGTGCAAAGGCACATGCAACTATCCCTTGACCTAGGTTAGCCTTTGTGCCTCAAAACTTATAGCGGGCTATGTTATATCATACCAATAGAAACCCTTGTGTGTAGATGAAAACTTTAGAATTATGCCCTTCTATGTTGTGTATGTAGTATACAGATATAGTCCTTGCTTTCTTAGTTCAATAATTGGTAGATATATAGGTGATTTTCATATAGTAAATGATTAGGTTAGACTTGTATATATACAAGTTCTTACTATGAAATTGGGACCTTAGTGGAAGGAAAGGATGACCTGAAAAATATAAGTTAGAAGATAAAAGAGTATCAAATGGGTTTATGAAGAGAAAACAACCAAAAAGTAAGAGGGTTCAAGACTGTACAAAAAGGTCGACCTTTGTATGGTCCGGTTCGACCTTTTTTTGTGGTTTGACTAGGCTTAGAAACAATAAAATAGTAAAAGGGAATTTCTAAATATCTTTGTAAGGTGATGATGAGTTGACTAAATTCCTTTTATGAACAACTCATCATTTGTACTTTTGTAAAGCATTGAGGCTATGCCCCTATATTTCCATGTCTTCGCTCAACATTTCCACTATAACTTTGAACTTATGACATTAGTACTAATTGATATAGTTATGACTAGTTAACTTTATTTTGTGGTATTTTGGTATGTATTTAGTCTTATGGTTGCAATAAGTTGTTTGAATGATGATATGTGTGATACCACTCTTGTTTTCAAGTAACTTGTTATATGCAACAACCTATATGTAGCAAAGGACTCGTTCACAAAACTGTCTGCAGCCAAAGGGAATGATCTACATCCAAAGGACCTATCCACAACAACTTTTCCATAGCCAAAGAAGATCACCAACGGCCAAAGGACTCTCACAAAGAACCCATTCACGTCAGCCCAAATCAAATCACCTACGAAAGGGAGCGTGATTGTTTAGATCTCTTGGAACGTGAAGGATGACACTCCAAATCTGTACATGTCGTGGAAGAGGCAGTTACAAACTGGAACATGAAATTAGAGATAACTCAACTCTAGACCTGGTGATTCATTGCAACTAAATAAGGAACTGATTGATTGAATTGATTAGTCACTTAAGTTATGTGTTTGCCATCTAAACACTCACTCGTTAATTTTGTTGCATGCATTAAATCTCAAGATGATGTGTTTGAGATATGTTACTTGATTAGTTGGAACTCCTATTCAAACTCTGATTCCCACACTTTATTGTACTTAAAATAATATAAAATAAAGAGATTGAAGCCTAGAAATGGTAGTAGTGAGTAGTGGATCTATAGAGGAATTAGAGAATAGTGAGTAGGAAATCTACAAAGGTTGCTTTGTATGCAGATGTAATGTTCATGCCAAATTAATAAGAATCTGAGTTTTTTTAAGTAACTTTTAGGTACAAGCCTTAGGAGGGATTAACACCCAAGGCAGGGCCCACTTGTGGTTTGTTAACCCCCTCCATAGTTTGTTGCTTTGTTTTACTGCATGGTTAAACTAGCAGGCATCTCATTCCTTTATATGCATTCGAATTTACAAACTCGTTTAGTTACTGATGATTTGAAATTCATTCACTTTGATCGGATTTTAGTTGTTTTCAAACAACATACTTTTAAGCTTTGTTATTTTAAGCATTGTAGTGACAAACAATCAATTTCCTTACCTCGAATGCTTTGTAATTATGTAGACAAAAATGGCATTATTGAAAGTTTACGTCCTTTGGTTTGATAATTAAATGACTGTAGATTAATGAACGACATATTAATTTCTTCAAGTTAATTTGCACCACCATTTTTTGGTGTCGTTGTTATGGATACTACCACATTATAAGGTTTTGAGAGGTATTTCATTTCTTAAAATTACTTTAGATTTTAGGAAATTCACCTCAATCAACCCCCTACCCCCACTAATTTTCGTTGATTGAGTTGAGCTAGTTGATGCATGCACCGTCCAAGGGATGCCCATGTTAGATTTTTACCCAATCCACAAGTAGCACGGATCTCTTCATACAATTCGAGGATTTCAAAGAAGATAAACTTTCCTCTATACAAGGTTTTTGTTTGAAGATCCCTTTCCAAGTGGAAGTTGAAGCTTCTCCTAAGAATTCATACATGACATGAGAAGAAGCAAACCAAAATGTGGAAAATGGGAAACTTCCTTTGAGTTTCCCATTTCCAAAAATAATGAGATTGCCACTATGAAGAATATTTCTCCCTTTGCCTTGCCTATCTTTCATAGATCCATGGTGAAGACCCGAACACATTTTTGATCGAGTTTGACATTTTATGCAAGTTCCTTGATTATACCACTAATTCACATAAACTAAACCTATTTCCTGATACACTCAAGGATATAGCCTTGAGATGGTTCATGGGTTTAGGAAGAGATGTTGTTACCATTTGGGAACAGATGAAGGAGAAGTTTCTCACTTTGAGTACTCAGGACTATTAGGCCAGGTAGAGTAGAGAAGGTGATGAAATCTACAAGATGGCATAGAAGGAGGATGAACCATTGGAAGACTATCTAGAAATATTCTTGTTCTACATTCAGAAGACAAGGCACACAAGACTACCTCCTGAATCTCTCAAATTACTCTTTTGAAGGGACTTAGTGAGGAGGACATGGATGCTCTAGATCTGATAGGAGTTGGAGACATTTTAAAATATTCCTTTGAGGAGATGTGTGAAGCCTACAAGAATTACTCTAGATCCACTATGAAGAGAATAAGACATGTAATATCAAGAGGTGGATCAGCTACCAAAACAATTAGGGATATATCCAAGTCAAAGATTTTCAACATGTTCAAGAACATGAAGCAAGAGATTGTCAATGACATGGCCACTCAATTAGATGCTCTTCATGTGAAGAAGAAAAGAGAAGACACGAGAGGAAGCAATCACAAAGTTACGCCATGCATGCGAGAAGGAAGTTGCAAATGTAGAGGATTGGCCAACTATACACAAGAAAGGGAGGCTTCACACCTGAATTCAAACTATTGGAGATAGTTGTAACCAATCGAGTAACCAAAAAGAAGAATGAATCTAGCAATGAGGGAAATTGTAAAAGGAGAATTGAAGAACTTATTGGATGTTGGATTTATATATGCAATTTCAGACAGTCAATTGATGTCACCGTTGTTATCGTGCCAAAGAAGAATGGAAAATGGAGGATCTGCATATATTATAGAGAGTTAAATGCAGAACAAAGAAGGATCATTTTCCACTTCCTTTCATTGATCAGGTACTTGACACTTTGGCTGGTAAGAAATATTTTTCTTTTCTTGATGGATATAGTGGCTATAATCAAATTCAGATTGTGCCAAAGGATCAAGACAAAACTACCTTCACATGCCCATGGGGACATTTACATATTTTGTTCTTCCATTTGGCTTGTGTAATGCACCTGCTACATTCCAGAGGGTAGTCTTGAGCATCTTTTCAGATCTAAAAATGACTACATGGAGGTATACATGGATGATTTTATAGTACATGGCAGAAATTTTGAAGAATCCATGAAAAATTTGGACAAAGTTTTGAAGATATGTAAGGAGCACAATCTGTCATTAAGCAATGAAAATGTTACATGATGATGTCTGAAGGTATAGTTTTGGGACATTATCTTTCTTATGATGGAATTCAAGTTGATCCAACCAAGATATATGTTATTGTAAATCTGTCAACACTAAGGAAGAAAAAGGATGTTAGGAGCTTCCTAGGACATGTTGGTTATTATAGAAGATTCATACAAGATTTTAGCAAGATAACAACACCATTGTTTGTATTTTTGGGAAAGGATGTTGCTTTTGAGTGGACTGAAAAATGTGAGACTGCATTCCAAAATTCTAACAAATGTTAACTACTATTCCTATATTAAGAGGACATAATTTGAAATTATCATTCCACATCTGTACTGATGCATCAAACCATGCCATTGGAGTTGTTTTAGGACATAAAAATGGAGTTCTAACTATATAATTTATTATGTTAGTAATAACTTACAGCATGTCAAACTTAATTACACAGTCACAGAAAAGGAGTTCTTAGCAATTTTATAGGCTATTAACAATTTTAGGCACTACATCGCGGGTTATCCAGTGTTCATCCACACTGACCATGCTACGATAAAATATTTGATCAATAAACCAGTAGTAAGCAATAAGATTATCAGATGGTTGCTCCTTCTACAAGAGTTTGATGTCACAATATTAGATAAGCCTAGCAAGGACAACGTGGTAGCAAATTTTCTTTCAAGAATGGAGACTAATGATGAAGAACAGGTAGTTGATGACTCTTTTCTTGATGAGCATTTATTTTCTATCTCCAAAAAAAAACCTTGGTATCCAGACATAGCCAACTATATGGTTTCAGGTAAAACACCTCCACACTACTTATACTATGAGAAGAAATATATAGTTGAAAAGAGTGTGCATTTTTCTTGGATAGTTGGATTTCTATTTCATACATGGAAAGATTATGTCATGAGAAGATGTATAGATGATGAGGAAATATATAATGTCCTCAAAGCCTACTACAATGAAACTTGTGGAGGACATTTTGTTGTAAAAAGAATAATTTGAGAAGGTGTTTACAATTGGTTATTATTGGCCAACATTACATAAGGATGCAACACTTTACATGAGAAGGTGTGATAGATGTCAAATAATTGGTAAGCCTACCAGATTAGTTGAGATTCCATCGCAACCTTAGTTTGTCTTGCAACCATTTGACAAATGGGGATTATAATTGATTTGTTCTATAGATCCTAAATTTATGAAGGAATATTTATTAGTATGCATAGATTATCTAACCAAGTGAACAGAGGTGAAGGCATTGCCATGTCATGAAAGTGAGAAAGTAGCCAAGTTTCTTTATAATCATATATTCACGAGATATGGAGTTCAATCGAGATTATCACTAATCAAGGTACACAGGTTGAGTCTTGAAGTAATTTTTGATCTAGCTAAAGAATATGAAATTGGGCATAGTAATTCTACACCATACCATCCCCAATCTAATGTCAGGTAGAGGTGAAAAACATGGAGATAAAAACTATCTTAACAAAAACCATTGCACTTGATAGGAAAGATTGGTTAAAAAAAAGACATCTAGAGGCAAGTATGGACATTCAACACAATGTGGAAGACAACAATGGCTTCACCCCATTTGAGATTTTGTATGGTAAGACTATTGTTCTCCCTATTGAATTTGAGCACAAAACACTAAGGATTACACTTGAGCTAGGCATAGATTTATCTGAAGCTCAAAGGAAGAGGATTCTCCAACTCAATGAGTTGGATGAAATGAGGAGAAAATTTGTACATAATACGAGGTAGTGCAAAAGAAAATAATCAAATGACATGATCGGTTCATCAAGACTACACAATTTCAAGAAAGTGATTGGGCATGACTCAAAGTATAAGGACCACATGGGAAAACTCGGGACACGGTGGTTAGACCCCTATGAGATTGAAATAATATTTCCCAATGGAGTTGTAAATATCACCACCATAGATCTTGTGAGGTTCAAGCTATTGGTGAATGACCATAAGTTGAGGTTGTACAAGAAGCCAACTGATAGAAGTACCTTCATGCAATAGTTCAGAGGAGGACAAAATAAGATGGAAATAAGGAAATCAGAGTTAAAATCATAAGTTGAGCTGTTGGTTAATCTTCGACATTTTAGGTGAGTGAGATATTTAAGTGGCCTTGGTATATCATCTTCTTTAGATTTTTCAAGGAAAAATAAAAGTGTTGTGATCAACCCTTTTGGTGATCAACAACACTCAACTAACACATTTTATTTTCTTATAATTTCTATTTTGCAAGATTTGATGTATATGTTTGCAAGAGTGCATAGTCTCTGACACAGGGAGATAATGTAAAGACTGGATGTTCCACTTGTAACAACATGCAACAAATCTCTATTTTGTTTTCATGTTTGGCAAAAATCATGATTGCATGAAGGAAATAAGGGATATCTACATGTGTGAGTGATGATCGAGACAACTGGTACCCCTAATAGGTCAGCATTCCCTCTCCAGGAGTTATCTTATTTAATAAAGGAGCTTCCAATACAAATGCCACACATGCTTGCAACATCATAACAATGTTTGCAGCATCATAAAAAACCAACATGTAATAAGGGTGTAAATCCAATAAATCATGTGCAATCATCATTCTAAATATGCCTCGAGATAAGTGCACTCCTACCACTTTATTAAAGTATGATTAGTATGATTATTATTAATTAGTATTTATGTCATAATATCATGTCTTTATTTGCATTGATAAAACGCCACCCTTTATGTTGTGAGGTGTCATTACACATTATCCCACTGTAATACCACTTTACCTTACACGTTTCCTGTAATCAAATCAATTAATTTCATCCCCTTTTGATGTGTTGTGTGTGCGGCGTTCTCGAAGTTCAAAAACAAAATACTCAAAACAATCCCACACAATTCAATTTTACATCATTTCTCCAAAACTGTGTGATTACATTATCAGATCCGATCAAGATACATATTAAAAATGGTTAGAGACTTGATACACGGTGACGATTGGTGGCTAGATTATATAAATCGATTCCAAGGTTTCAATGAATCGATGGTCGAAGAATTCACTACTACATTCAAAGATGGTGAAGCAAAGGTCAAGGGTTTATCGATGAAATTCAATGATGACATTTTTATTTGAGGTGTCTGGATTTCCCCACACAGGTGAACCTTTCCCCAAGAAAACAATTCGTAAGTATAAGCTAGACAGAATTTCTTTGATGCAGATGATGTATTCGTTAATAATCACCAAGGTACTTATAAAACTTCTCTCAAACCTCTTTGGGCTGAAATTACAAATTACATTATCAATTATTTTACCCATGAGGCAAGGTACTCTAGGCTAAACATAAATCATTTTAAATTAGTCAATCATCTCAAGAACAATAGATATGTCAATGTGCCCAATTTTTTAATGAAATTTTGAAAAATATGGGTAGGAAGGCACAATGAGGAAGGTCTACTCTTTCACATCACTACCTCATCACTCTAATAATCAAACACACCCTACAGAGGGAGTACCCGAGATAAGGTGGGGTGATTTTGCAAGAGCTAAACACATTGATGAATTACTGGGAAATAGAAGGTAGAGAAGAAGAATTACTCAAAGTTCTTCCATACATGTAGTTGAACCTTCAACATCAACTTCCTAGCCTAAATAAATTCCTGTTTCTAATAACTTTCCATCTTCTAAACCAAACCTTGAACCAATCTCACCTGAAATAATATTTATTGTTGAAACCCTCCTAGAAATATCTACACCCGAATCATCTACCTCCTCTAAAGGAAAGATAAAATCTTCTAAGTTTACTCCTACACCGCAAAGATGCTCTCATAGGCTAAATACCAAAAGACCAAAAACCTCCAAGCCAATAAAGTCCTCAGACCATATCACTTGATAATGATATGGGAGTTGTACATGAAAACATTGAGCCCACACCATTGGAAATGGTGCAGGAGGTACTAATGTTGCATTTTGTGAACAAAAATTCCCTACAGAGCACATGGAGGGACAAGAAGACCAAGCCTAGAATGTGGAGACAAAGAGTATGAAAGAGGGTCATGTAGAGAGAGAGGAAGAAAATGTTGAAGGATAAATTACACAAGAATACCCTAAGGAGTGCATAGAGGAGCATGCAACAACAATTTCTATTGATGTAGTTTGTGAAATGAAAGACTTTGAGGAACAAATGGGAGAAGAAATTGGAAAAAATGATGACCAAATAGTTCATGTATCATAAGGTAATGAGGAAGGAACATAACAAGATATTGGTGAACAAATTACAAATGTTGAAAATTTCATTGAGAACCTAGTCTATGGAAGTAAGGAAGGCGGATATGTCTGCATTGCGGTTGAGTTTGTACCCAGAACATACCCCTAATGTTGTGGCTGATTTAATTGAACAAGTTGCACCACTATGTTTACCACATGCTAGTACACATCTAGTAAATGTCACCTCATTGCAACCACAAATTGTTATTAAATAAATCATTAGAGATATTATCAAAACAATCAGAGAGAAATGGAAACACAAATATCTATCTTTGAATTACTAGGTAAATCAATTTTAAACCTATGAAGAGACACGTAAGGTGGCCCATGAAATATTCGAGATACATTCCTCCTATTTTCTATGCCATTTTCTTAAAAGAAAAGCTGATGCATCTCAAGCTTACTGTATTAACTCGATATGCAATTTGACATCGTGGAGCAAGGAACTTCTTTAGGTTGTATCGAATAGCCCTCATGAAACTTCTACTTTGTGAACTCTACATGTATAATTATGCTCTTGAATATGATAGGGACTAGATTCTATTCCTATACATTGGAGATGTTCTAGTTAAAGCACTTTGTTCCTATTTTTAGAATGAGTTGGATTGAGAAAGGCAAATGGAGGACTACAGACATCTGGAGAAAGTATAACCACTCATGGTCAGGGTAGAATCTAATAACACCAAATAAATTGTGGAGCAATATAAAAAGTATATGGAAAAGAAGGAAATTAGAAAAAGGGTGTGGCAGATGAGGAAAGCAACTCATGACGAGGTCAGAGATATGATTAATGATCATGGAATTTAGATGGTTCAAGCACTGCGAGAATGCGTTGGAATGAAATGACTCGAAATGAAGCAGAAGGAAATGCATTCATACCCTAACATAATACCAACTCTAAGGAGAGTGAATGCATACACTCACATTGCCACTGGCTATGCAAAAAAATGGTTCCCAATTGCATATTATCCTCCAATCTCCTACGTTATGATACCACATTGGCTAGGTGATCCACCATTGAATGAAATAACACAAGACAAAATCATGAACACACTCAGGATGAATGGATGTTACTTCTTCACCGAACCAACAGGATGGATAGACCAAAGGACTTCAGATGAGTATGCAACACCATACAGGTGGAGCCAAAGGAATCTGAATGAGGACATTCAAAAGATTAAGCCTGGGGGTGTTATGAGTTGACTAAATTCCTTTTATGAACAACTAATCCTTTGTACTTTTGTTAATCCATTGAGGCTATGCCCTTGTATTTCCATGTTTTACTATTGAATATTACCACTATAACTTGAACTTACGGCATTAATACTAATTGATATAGTTATGGCTAGTTAACTTTATTTTGTGGTATTTGAGTATGCATTTATTCTTATGGTTGCAATAAGTTGTTTGAATGATGATATGTGTGATGTTATTATTGTTTGCAAGTAACGTTTTATATGCAATAACCTATATGCAACAAAGGACCCATCCACAACAACTCATTCGCATCAAAGGGAATCACCTACAACCAAAGGACATGTCGTAGCAACTTGTCTGCGCAGCCAAAGAAGATCACCTACGGCCAAAGGACTGTCATCGTAGCAACCCATCCATGACTAAAAATATCACCTACAACAAGGTAGCCATGATTATGTAGATCTCTTGGAACATGAAAGATGACACTCTAAATCTACGCGTGTTGTGGAAGAGGCATTTATAAACTGAAGATAACTCAACTCTGGACTGTTGATTCATTCTGCAACTAAATAAGGAATTGGTTTATTGAACTAATCGGTCACTTAAGTTATGTGTTTGACATCTAAACACTCGTTGATTAATTTTGTTGCATACATTGAATCTCTAGATGAAATGTTTGAGATCTTTTACCAAATTTCTTTGGGACTCCTATTTGAAATCTGCTTCCCACACTTTGTTGTACTTAAAATAATATAAAAGAAAGATATTGAAGGCTATAAATGGTAGTAGTGAGTAGTGGATCTATAGATGAATTAGAGAATAACGGGTAGGAAATCTACGAGAGGTTGTTTTTGTACAGAGGTATTGTTCATGTCAAATTAATAAGAATGAGTTACGTTCGAGTAACTTTCAAGTACAAGCCTTAGTAGGAAATAACACCCAAGGCAAGTCCCACTTGTGGTTTGATAACCCCCCTCCATAGTTTGTTTCTTTGTTTTTGCATGGTTATACTAGCAAAGTAGTTCATTCTAGTATCTACATTCTAAATTTACAAGCTCTTTTTTAGTTATAGTATTTGAAAGCCATTTACTTTTAGTATGAGTTTAGTTGTTTTCAAGCATTGTACTTTCAAGCTTTGTTAGTTTAAGCATTGTAGTGACAACAATCAATTTCCTTACCTCCTAAACACTTTGTAATTGTGCATACAACACTGACATTATTGAAAGTTTACATCCCTTGGTTTGATAATTAAATGACTGTAGATTAATGAACAACATATTAATTGCTGCAAGTTAATTTGCACCACCAGATGACTCAAAATCAAATCAAAGAGACAAAACATAAAGAAATGTGGTTTAATCAAGTCACAAAGAGTAATACAAAATAAGACCGTTGCCATTAAGATCTTGTTCCATTGTTCAAAACTCATATATTTAACATACGAAATAAAGCATGATGGATTGGACTTTGGATAATCGACTAGACTCGGGACCGAGTTGAGTTCTAGATCTACGGGGTAGGGACGGCTATAGCAAATAGGTATAGGTGTAATAATGACTTCGTGTAGATTTTGGTTTCTACATAACCCACCAAAATACATGTAGCATTCAAACATTACATGAATGTTACACTCTATAAAATTTTACACATGAGCATGAATCACTTGAATATCATGGGTCTATTATCCTCCTTATCACCTATGATTTGTGCATTCTAGAAACATTACTATGGGTGCTCAAATAAATCAACTAGAGTTGTATTTGTTGAGGAGCACCATAGCTACAACACATGGGAACTACTATCGATGAAATAACCAACCGCTTACATTTCCTTAGAGCATCACTACAATTACAATTCAATGTGACTATCATCTTGAAAATCAAAGGAACATGTTGCACTAGCATAAATTTTGACAAAACAAGGAGTGCCCTACACATATAAGAAATACATTATGAGTTTATATCAACTTTGAGAAACATGACTTTTCAAAATATATTTCCATAAAAAGATTTATTATATGATTAATCTTGATCGGTTGCATTTGATAGAAGGAGGCTAATTTACTAGATGATTTATTATATGATTTCAACTCAATAATATTAAAAATATTAAAAAGTAAATTATTCTAAAATAAAAAGCATCAAAATATTTAAATTCAAAAACTAAGACTTGAGTTACTAGTTTTGACTTTACATATGTTCTTTATCACTTGATTTGGTGAATGTAATATTATATTTTTCGATATAGACATGCATTACACGTGATATGTGAACATGATGTAGGACATACAAGATCATATATGGATTTAAAATGTTTCCCTTGGCCTTTTCCTACTAGGGAAACATTTCTATATAAAGCATGTTATACAAGCTTATGTTGTTTTATGCCCCTTTATAGATATTTCTATTTATAACACATGTCTCGCTCTTAGTTATGAATTATATTGTGCTATAATGCTACAAAAAAATTTGTGCTAAACAATATGACTTGTATAGACTAGTTCTTTAGGTTTATTCAACTACTTTTCACTTATTTTCAAAACAAATTAGTTAATTCTTGTTTCTAATGTGTGGCCCTTGGTCATTGTTTATGTGTGCCCCTTGGCCATTGTTTATATGCGTGACACAATAATGTATATTATTTATAGCCTTAGTAGCCTTTATTGTGCGTGGTATTGTTCCCTTGATTGACCGTGTAACACCCTTGCTTCCCTTGTTTGTGGCTTCCTTCCTTTCCATATGACATTGTACATGACTTTTACATGCTTGAGCTTTTGTGCTTCTTTTTCTTAGAATTATTTTGTGACATGATTAATATCATAAAAGCCTTTACTATGAAAAATTATTCATATCAAATTGGTAGATATTTGGTTACTCTCCATGTGTGCATATGAGATTAGACATTATGATTCTCTTCTACATGACATGATACAACTCAACTTTATTTTGTGATACATGATCTAAAATTTATTTCCTTTGCTTAAAAATAGGTTGCAATCAATGGGATTATCAAGCTTATTTTTAGAGAAAATGTAGAATACATAGAACATTTTATAGATATAGATACAAAGTTATAAATAGTTTACATACATAATTTTCCACAATAGAAAAAACCGTTAGGTTTAGGCAGGATTGACCAATTGACCTTGTTTTCTATTGGTTTATTCTTTTCAAAGGCAATATAGATAGTAAGTTTTAGAATTATTCAAAAATACAAAAATTAGAATGGTTCAAGCACCAAAATATACACAATAGTACTAAATGCTATGCATTACACTATATTTTGTTACGGATGCGGAGGCATGATAAAAATTCAATGGTTCAAGTTTGAATTACAAATACAAAGTGCAAAATATTATATGACACTTTTCTATTTCAAAATTTGATATTATCAAGTATGGGGGCATCAATATACTTGGTTTTATTTTAATAATAATAATTTTGTTATGGCGGGGCATGATTGTACTTCATTCCCTTTTGATCATGCAAACTTAGAACCTATATATGTCTACACCTATGTGGTTCAAATATGAAAGGAGTGATGTATGTTGGGTCAAATAATACCCATAAACCTTTGCATCATTACCAATGGACCATTTTTGGTCCCACATTTGATTAGTACACTACTATAAAATTAAGGTTTTTGGGATTATTTTACCCCCGATCTAATTGAATAATATTTATTTTACATAACCTATGGACTTTTCACCCTCAATTCACCATATTGTTCGATGATAATCCTTTCTATAGGTGCCCCAACCATGGGTATAATTTATTGAAAACGATTCACTAAAAACTTCAATCTTAGTGTGGATAGTTTGGTTTCTACACATACATGTGTCCTATCTCTCTCTCTCAACATTTCTAAATTTTCAAGATTCAAAGTTAAAGTTTCAATTTTCATAATATGGACAGTAAATACACTCTGGTTTTGTAGGTTTATCTTTGGACACTTCTCAAGAACTCAAACACTCAATAATTTGAATAAAGACAATGTGTGTTTATATACTTAGGTATTCATATCATTTAATCAACAAATTTCATTTAGTAGATACAATGAGGGGAAAATGTAGACACCGAAGCATAAATAAGGCTCAAACACATTTTTCATTATACTACTCAAGTACCTACATGAGCATCTTTGTTATTCCAAAATTACTTCATATTTTGTGCAAACATTTCTAGACCTTCACTTGAGCTTTCTAACTCACTAGACATGTCCATGCATTCGGGATTGGAAGGACCATTTGATCTTGTCCTTCTTGGTCAATCCTATCTAGGGTCCTCTAATGATTAGTTTTTCAAATGTATATTTTATATGCCTTATACATAATATTTTGTGTGAAATGTTACATGTCGATTTGTATAAATATGAATTAAACGACACTCATTTACTCTCTTGGAAAATTGGTCACCACTTATAAAATATTTGAGTTACACTTGTTATTCATCTCCAAATCTCAAAAAAGGTTTCCTTAATCCTCCATACATAAGGATTTCACATTAGGACCACCCATTAATCAATTCTTAAGTACTATAAATAAATCCAAATTCATTCCAATCTAAGTCAAGAACATTCCAAGCAATACAAAAGTAAGTATTTCCATGTATTGAAAGCTAAAATCTAGTTGCATACATGTATTTGAAAGGAGCATAATTATACTTCCACACTAAGAGAACCACATTTCATTTGCATTTCACATAGATCTATGTATGTGGAATAGAATTGATTCAACTCAAATATCCCAAAACCATATTCCCTATCTCATCCTTAAAAATAGGGTTTTTTATTATAGGAATAATCATGTGAATCTAGAATGACTAAAAGTGAAAATAGGTATAGAAAAATGAGACGAAGACACGCCAATTGAGATAGAAGTGCATAAATCAAGTGGATAATTCCATGTGAATTCACACAAGTTGTGCATGTCGATTATGTCTTATTCAGAAATTTTGTCAAGAGAGTAGCTCCAACTCGATTTCGGAGGAGTAAGTAGAGGGGGTTTCTATCTTTTTCACTCTAGTTCATTCCCATATCATCTTATAAACATATAAAATCTAAGTGTGCCTACTCTATTGTCAATTTATATATTTAACATGTGACCTAATTGATTAGATTCCCTAAATTATTTAGAATAACTTTGGATCCAAATGTTAAATCTTGATTTAATAATCTAAATATATATCGTTTCTAAACTATAGAATTAGGATTTCATTATCCAAATTAATTTAAATTACATCCTTAAGGTTATATTTTATTTCCACTACGGTTATGATTCTATGTTTGGTTCCATAATAGTATCCCTTATCATATTAGGGTTTGTATTTCTTCTATTCCAATCAATCATGTTACTCATAACCAATTAGAAACCTCTATTGATGGTGCTTTCTTTAAAAATCTTATTGTGGTACCTCAAAATTTTACCTTTTTTAGATCATGGAAGATTCCAAATTTTGAAACAACATGGGATTGTCTCAAGTGTGGGGCTTGCGTCAGAGACATATCTCCGAGAGAAGGTTGGCTTCATCTACCTATCTAACCTAATGCTAACACTACCTCTAAGCTAACCTACACTAACACATCTAAGGGACCAAGGAGAGAGATATGTATATAGAAAAACTTGAGCTAAAAAGGGGTAGTGATAACACAAAAAGAGAGGGTCGGTCAATCTCATGAGGGGAGGAAAGGGAAGAAAATGCGAAGGGAAGGGTAGACGGATGTACCACAAACCCAAAATCATATAAACTAACCCCTCCCACACATTTACAACACACAAAAAGGAACCCTTTAAGTAGAAAACACACACAACATACCAGATAAAGAATGGGAGGAAAGAATGTAATGAAACATGAGTATAGGGTAGAAAAGATCCATAAACACAAGATTTTATTGCTCAAAGAATTCACAGACTATTACATTCATGGCAGAAGGCACTAAATGCGTTGTAGAATCCAAATCCGAAGTCTAGAGCTTGTGGGAAGTCGGCCACCATTTCGGCATGGTGTCATTGTTAGATATTTATAGTGGTGACATTATTAAATATGTGTTTATAATTATGCGATTGTAATAACATGATATTATTACTATGGTATTTAGTAACTAGTAAGTGAGAAGGTTATTAGTAAGTTGGTTAAGGGTATTGTTGTAATAAACAATAATACATAAATAATGTTTTTTGGTAAATTATTTTCCTATTTTATAGGACATGTTAGTCCTATATATGTATTATGTTTCCTTTGCATCATAATAATAAAGTTTACTGTGTAAAATCTTGAGTTAGCCTGTCATTTGGTATCAGAGCAAACAGATCCTCTGCATATTGGAGTTCTGAGCAAGGTTCCTTCATGCATGTGTCACATATTAATCCACATGTGAAATGTACAAATGTGTTGAAAGGAATGCTCAATAGTCAGTCTGAAGAGCCTACCGAAGTCTCTACCTCCAACAAATATTTCAAGATCTATAGTCTTTATGTGTGTCATTTGTGATGGTTGTCTAATCAACATTTACTTTGAAGATGCATGCAAAGTTAACTCCATTCTCTCGTGCGTATACAAAAAGACTTGTTATTTATCGTGAAGTGTCACTCTATGATACACACAACTCGGCCCTTCGCAAAGGATTGAGAATCTATATCCAATCGTGGTGATATCTACGGCTTGCCATTTCTTTTTTGGATCATTTGCTATTGATCCATTCATGAATCGTGGGTACACGTGGATTCTTCCATCTATGTCGGTTGCACTTTTAACTTAGTCAAATTGGTTGATTACTATGTCTTATGCATAATAAGTTACATCTCACTCCAAATTACATGCATTATTAGTATGTTTTTGTTTAGTTTTTAATGTTGATTCAAGTCAAGTATATGTATAGTTTAGAGTGTCAAAATATTACGGTCTATGTGGAATTTATACTACTTTTCAAATGAAAGTGTGAGTCAATGCATTGTGAATAAATTGTTATTTATTTATCATTGGTCATTAAGACTCTAGTCGGTATTTGACTCTAAAAGTATTATTTTAAAAGTTCATTGTCAAAATTCATTATTGTTTTGGCATTTACTTCCTCGACCACATGTCTCTAACTCGTGCATCGGTCTCCTTTCTTCATCCATGTACCTATAGTTTTGAAATAGTATTTGGTATCTTTAAATAAATGTGTTAAAAAGTAATATTTTTAACTTTGTTAGGCACATCGATTAGTCTAAGTTAAAAAAAAATCCATGTGTTAATGTCATGATTGAGAGTCAAATCAAAGTCCGAAAGTGTAGTAATTTTCATTATGTTCAAAGTGTCATTTTATGTCATCAAAAGTCAAAAAATAAAAAAAATTGCCTCATGGATGCATTATCACTGGAACATGACGTCCAGTATGTAAAGTGCCAAGACAAAAGAATTCATGAAAATATTGAAGTAGGATATGATGGAGATACTAAACTGAAAAATCTTAAACACAAAAATGTTGACATTTGATAGCACAAAAATATATAAAGAGCCTCAAAGCCGAATTAAGCTAAGTTAGTAGCCTCAATTAGAGGACGGAGGAAAACGGAGGTTGGAGGTTGATCAGCGACCTCTCGTCGATCACCAACAACGAAGTCACACAAATAGTTTGGTGGCATTTTTTAGAGTCTGTTTCAATTTCAGTATTCCTAGTTTTTAGTGTTCATGTTGTGTTGTGTGTTCAATAAACCCCTTTCCATAATTTTGGGGAAGATTTATGTTTTCAGAAGACTCACTTTTGGGGAGCAAGAAGAAGATTACAAGATAGAATCGAGGATAGTTATCGAGCTAGTTCCAAGCTTGAGGATCTTGGAGATCTAGGATTTGGGCTCCTAGGAGGAAGGAAATGTTCCACATGAACCCAAAGAGGTAGGAGTATTCATACATAATTTGGCTCGTCACTACATGTTTAAAAGGGTAAAGAGATAATATATAGAGTTTTTACCTAGTCTAAGTAATGCTTTTAGGAGGTGGTTGAACTTTTTCAAAACACGGTTCTTCATCGCGTTCACATTAAGGGGGTGAATATTGGGAATTAATAATGTTCACACGAAAGGGGCGGTGTAGGAATTCATAGTAGTGACATTATTAATTATGCGTTGATAATTATGTGATTCTAACAATGTGAGATTATTACTACGGAAATTAATAATTAGTAAGTGAGAAGGTTGTTAATAATTTGGTTAAAGCGTCTTAATGGGGTGGGAGTGGTGCGGTCAAGTCACATGGTTGTGTGCTTGCCCACCCAAGTTCAAATCCCCCGAGGCATGATCCTCCTCGGAGGTGGTTTCGCCGTTGGAGGCGGCTTCTCTGCTCGTGCTGACACTAGTGGTTACTCCTCACTACCGATCTTTGGTGGTTGCTCCTCTCATTGTTGACACTTGCTTCTCCTCTCGTTGTTGACATTGGTGGTTGCTCCGCTCACTGTTGATGCTCTCATTGCTGTCACTGGTGGTTGTTCTGCTTGCTGCTAATTCTGGTGGCTGCTCCTCTCGCTGCTGACACTGGTGGTCTGTTCCTCTCGCTCCATTCACTGATAGTTGTCCCACTCACTACGACCGTTGTTGTTGGTCGCTACATCTTCACTATGGTTTCATGGTTGCTCCAATTGGGTTCCTAAATAGTGGTCCCCTTCATTGTAACCAGGTTGTGGTTCCTCTCAAGAAAAATCCTCAATTGTACAAGGATGTGGGTCCTTTCAAACACCCTCAATTTACCCTCAATCCAAAAATAATAATTTGGTTAAGTGTATTATTGTTATAAACAATATATGTAAATAAGGAGTGTTGGAAAATTAGTTTCCTATTTTATTATGTTGCCCATGCATAATAATAAGAAATTTTGTTGTGTAAAATCTTGATTTAGCCCCCGTCGAGTAATTACAACAAAAGAGGATTTGTTTTATAAGGCATGTGTTCCATACTTATGGAAAATGGGAAGGAGAAAGAAGAGTGAAAAAGAGAGAGATACTCAAAGTCTTCATGATAACTACCCACCAAACACACATCAATTCCTATCAATGCAAAAAGTCTTTAATATAGGGCCAATTTTCCACGTCATCATATTTGTAGGAGAAGGAATGGGTGTCGTTTATCATTAAGTTCGATTGGTGACATGGTTTGGATTTTTTTGCAAGAAAAACTACATTTTATCCTACCATCACATGTTTTCATTTTCCTTCCTCCAAACAACAACAATTTATGCATTTCTTTATGCCAAAATGAATCCCTTGAAGAGACAGTTTCAACACCACCAATTTCATGTAATTTAGAGCTCTGCAACAAAAGTTGTGGTAAAAAAACCAGTTCCACCTTGTTCCGTAGCCTTATGTTGTGTTTGTTTCATTTCATGGATTTTATGTTTGTTTGGTGACATTTTAATGTTACACAAACTTCTACAATGTTACACATATTTAGACCTTATCCACATATCATGGAAGTTTATTTCTTTGTTATGCAACATTTTTGACATGCGACTACATTCCTTCATTACACAAAATTTTGAAGTGCATAGAACACTATTCCTTGAGAGGCACGGAAAACACTAGGATAGTGTCTCAAGGATTTTATCCTTGGTCACGTTAAAATTTTTACCCTTTCCTTATGGCTCTTCACAATGTGTTCTCCATGTATCATGAATTTTTTTAAGTAGAACCCATGTTTTGCTTCACGGAATTAACCAACTCTATAGAACACCAAATTTATCCAAGTCTACACAAAACTATTTTCCATGCCGTGAAGGTCTAACTCCATCAGAATTCTGCCTAAGTCTTGCATTGCTCCCCTTTCTTCCGCGGGTTAGGAGAACCTGCAAAACACTAAGTTCCATGATTCCACGAAACACTAAGAAGCAACGTTCGCAACTTTTAAAAATAAAATTTCCCTAAGTCCAAAATGGATATGTTAGTTACCGCAATAGCCTGGGGGTTATTTTAGAAAAAAATATGGTGAATCAATGGGATTGTCTCATGCTTTACATAGAAGATCGACGACCTTGAAGCATCCAGTGGGCATGGAGTCAAGCCTAAAAACTTGAAAAAATAATCTCAAAACTTGAACTTCTTTCCCTTGGATCTGGAGACTTAGATATGATCTAGAACTACTTGAAATGCTCTTAGAATCCAATTTCTTGGGAGTAATGAATAAGACTTGTAAATTATCCTAAAACACTAATTTTTACCAAGGAAGGAGCATGTAGAACTCGATTTGCATATGATCTTGGGGTTGAATGAATGCACCTTAAAGATGCCCCAAAACACCTTGTTTCCACCATGAAACCTGCTCTAAAATAGAGTGTGCAACAAAAACAAAGGCCCAAAAACTATGTACAAAGTATGAAAATCATACATGTTCCAAATGGAAACATGCAAAGTGTGCACAAGCACTTGTTTGCAATAAACAAACCTAATCTACTCCTACTCTAACTAGAGGCAAAGGAAGCTAAACAAAACCAGCAATTAGTTGGGAGAAATAGCTTCCCTTCCTTACAAAAATTGGACCATGTGATCAGTTTAAAAACTAAAACACATGGTGGAAATGAAAGCATAGCCCACACTTCCTTGTTGCTCAAAGTATCAACTAAAAAGACAATGAATACCTCTTCAAGTTGTTATGCATTTGGTTTTTTGAGGTGTTGAAGCTAACACTTGATGTCTTAAAGCTCTTCATCGTACTTTAAAGTAAGGATGACTAGTGGTAACTCTAAATTTGACTCCAACCCAATTAAATATCTCATTGGGAAAATGTTCCTTTGAATTGTTCAACTGATTTACATGGTATTACCATCTTCTTCATATTTAGCTCTAAGAATAGAGCTGATAGAGATGTTTTCCTCTTCATTGTAGATGTCTGTGCTAGTTTGGACTTGGTATTTCTTGCTTTTATGTAAACATATTTGTTTCTACTTTAGGGTGTGGGTTTCCTCCCTCTTCATCGTCTTCCCTAGTCTAATTTTATGCGAAGTGAAGCAAGTTCAAGGCATGCAGAGAAATGTGGATCAATACACTCGGTCATTTCACCTTTTTCATTTGGAAAATATTCTTCCTCACACCCATAGATGCCACAAGTGTTGAAAAATGCTTTCTCTTCAACCGGGGTTCATTTTAAGACACCTCTAGAAAATTGTAGGTGGAAAATACCTGGTGAATATCCCCGAACCAGTTTTAGCGAAAGGTGAATTTGACAGTATTCCAAAACTAAATTTTCGCTAGGTTTTTCGAGCCAGAGAAACCAGAGTTCCAGACACCGATGCACCTTTGACGCGCAACAACACGACGTCAATAACCCTCGTTGACACGCATCAACACAACGCGTCAATTGAACTCGTTGGCGCATGTCAACAAGGGTCAGTGATGCATGTCAATAGGGACCATCGACGCATGTCAACAAAGGCCTTTGATGCTTTATTCACCTTTAAATACCCTTCGGCTGGTCATTTTCTTGTTTACACTTTCCGGCTCTTAATTTTTTTGTAGGAATCCATCATTGTCAAAGACACAAGCACAACTACAATGGCGACTTCAAGTGCTTCCCAACCGCAAGCTCAAGACAAAAATCAAGAAGAGAATCCAGTCCAATCCATGGGAAAGATCATCTACAGGAATCCTTTGTGCCCCCACATCCATATTGTTTTAAAGATGTCTTCCGAATATAAAGATTTGATCGATGTGTGTGAGTTTAGTGGGCTCGTTGACATGCCCCATTTCAAAACAAATCTAGATATTTTGAATTACCTTCTCTCATCCTACAATATAGAGGATGGCCTTTTTTATGTTACTCTGAATGACAAGCTGAATGTTTCAATTCAATATCGAAGCAAATGACATCCATCGGTTTACGGGCCTTCCGTTCGAAATTTACCAATTGTTACAATGAAGGCAACACTCGTGGAAGACGACAAGAAATATCTCAAATCAACGTTCAGTTTCCATGTTGATTGTAAGTATAATTCATTTTCATTCATCATTTTTATTCTATTTTTTATTGTGATACAATTTAGTGTTATAAATTTATATTAATTCCCACTGTTTGGCATTTGCAGCTCATGTCAATAAATCCAGGCATGGTGTGGATACGCAAGCAATTGCACACCACTTTCTTGCTGTAGTGATTTCATTTTTTCAATCCAGAATAGTTTTGCAGGGTCGCCAAATAGATATACCAAACTGGGCCATTGCATACATAGTTGCCACTATCTCAAAACAAAAATTTGATTGGTGCACCTATCTATAAAAAAATAAGAACTGACATAACAAATTCAAAGCTTTCAGAAAAACCTGTCATTTATTCCACAAACTATCTCCTTGGCCTTTATTACTAGGCACTTTTAAATTTAAAAGACAAACCAATTCCTACTTGCACTGACGAGGAGTTGATGAAGTTGTCAATTCCATTTGAAGAACAACAGGTATAAACTATTTAGTTTGTATTTCAATTTTTGACATTACACCTTTGCATGATTATTAACAATTTATGGTTTGCAGGAAGATTTATTGAAGTCCTTCCCGAAAAAAGGCATTAATGAGAGGAAGAGGCCAACAACACGCTGAGGCTTTAGGAGATTCTCAATCGAAATGGAGGCTCACTCCTCTCCAAACCTCAACAGTTTGAACTCGTTAAACACCAAAGAAGTAATACCTTCTCATATATTATTTACAAATTCCAAATTTGTATTTTTACTTTCCAATTTAAATTTTAACCAATTGAATTGACATAACATTCAATATTGATGACATTGCAGGGACTTTGGACCATACGCATGTTTCGGAAACTCAACCTTCTTCCCCAACTCACTCCATACAGTCGCATGCATTTGTATCTTCTCAACAACCACCAAATACTACTCCTACACGGCCACCCTTAGCACCGCAAAAACTACCCCTCGATAACAAGGTATAACTTTTGAATACTATGTTTAATTTCGTAGTTTTTGCCTTTTTGGATTGTTTTCTAGTTTTTCATGTTTTTTCTTGAACTTTTCAGCACATTGCAGTCCTTCTATTCAAACAACGGCACCGACCCCCCCTCAACCAATAATTTTTAAAATGCCAACCAAAGGAACAAGGAAAAATAACATTGGTAAACGCATGCCAATTGCTCTGGCCCCTAGTAGGACACTAAACATTGCCTCCTCCTTTCGAATTCCAACCCTCTCACTTGGTGGCTTGCCCAGTGCAACTGGCATATTGGTTTTGAATAATATAAATTTAGATGAAGATTATTTGGGCATTGATAGCAATGACCCAATTGGTTTTTTCAATACCCGTGAGATGATTCAAGGCTAGCAGGTATACTTCAATTTCAACATGCTTTACAATATTGAATTACATTTCAATTTAAATTAATTTATCTGAATCTTGATTAATTTTATTACAAACAAGATTAGGCCACCCAAAGGCAGAAACAAGTAGTAGTTGATCTGGCCGAAAGGCCCCATACTTCTCGAGCAAGATTATCTTCATCGGATACAAATGGTGAGCGATTCTTTACCTTTTCCTTTGGAGAACTTAATTGGTTATGATTGTCAATCCCATGTCAGTGAGTTTATTCTACCTCATATCAATCAGCTCATAGAATGGGAGAGAAGGGCTAAAGTTCTTATCAATGAGATTATTAGTCGTTTTGAAAATTATTGGCAAAGAGATAGTTTATATGTTGTAGTTAGGATACGGGTCTTTCAAGCAACGAGAAAACCTACGAGCAATTAGTGAACAAGCGAGAGAGTTAAATATTGAAGACAACAAGGCATACACATTTTGGTCAAATCATCCTAACTATAGATTTGCCTTGAGAGGATATACGTATGACCGTCACAAGGACTTGAAAGAGAACAAGTATTTGGTTGCAATCCTTTAGTTCCACTGACCTAACGCAGGAGACCTCCTCGTTGAAATAGATACTAGCTTACGCATTCAAGTTGCGAGAACACTGTAAGGTATTCGAGAAAATTACACAACTTTTAGTTCTAAACATAGAGGTGAAAAGGCGTATGATTATTGGATAATCGGAAGGAGGGATTAACTCTTCACATGACCATAGGAGGTCTGACACAACCACAAACTTTGGTTGTGATCCACAGGTCCCATAACCCAACGGGCTACTAATAAAATCAAACATTGATGTTGGATTACGAACACTAGTATTTAGGTCCTCACCACTTCCACCAAATATTATTACACAATTATCCTTACTAAACATAGCAGCCAATCAAGCTAAGGATTTTTGGACTAGACCAGAGAATCGTCCATAAAACCCTGGAGAATCCACTACACCTCCCATCACCATTTTCATGACCTTGTCTGGATATATACACGAAGCTCCCACATGTCACTTCCCACGTATCAACGACCCGATAAACGGGATCTCGGCTCCATCTAATGTACTCCTCCTCCTTCGGCATACACCCAAAAACACGGAAAAAGAGTAAGTTAGTAACAAAATCTGACTGGAAAAGCTATCAAAAACATGTAAAAATGCTAAAAATGCAAAAACAAGTAAGTAAAGCATCTTTTTTGCATTTTGTTTGTGAACCGCCACCACATGCAGAGCGGCGGTTACAGAATCGCCACCTTACAGGCGGTGGTCGATGTCGCCGCCTGTGCGGCGGCGGTCAAGTAATCACCGCCCTGTGCGGGGGCGACAGTCAATAACCACCACCTGTGCGGGCGGCGGTCCTATCTCAAACCCACGAATGGCTTGAAAGCCCTAAAAATGCCTAAAAACAAGCAAAATACACCATTTTAACTAAAATAAAGACCTACCCTATGGGCGCCCCCAGAGACTCATTTAAAACTAGTATTTTCAAAAATAACCCCCAAGACAAAGATTTTATCATTTCTACATTTTAGGTTCAAAAACAATAAATTGAGAAGAACTAACCTGAGACTTTGTGGGTCGATGTTCTGCTCTCGGAGGCATGATCACTATCTCACCATGAATGTTGTTGTTGACTATACTCTCATCGAAAACCGTCACCGTGGGTCCCAGAGCTCAAAAACTATCAAATCAATTCACGTAAATGAATAGTAAAATGAGTTTGATTTTATATATATAGCTTTCTAAAATTGATTTTGAATGTCTTTCGCAGGTTGGAGCATCAACGGAGGTAAGTTCTAAAACCCGCATCAGATGGTAAGTCCTCATTTCATATCAATTTAGTTTTATTTCTCAATTTATTTTATCTAGCTACACTTGAGTCCCCTTTTTCATTTTACAGATAGCGGGAGTTTGGATGGTGACTTTCCGACACACGGGCGTGTCAGGTATAACCCCTAACTCCCCATTTCGGGACCGCCATACTCGGATCCACCGTTTTACACCTCTTCATGGCTAAGACGCTTCTCCGAGGGGGCAATATGTACGTACCAAAAATTGTAGGGTACTGCACCGCCGGAAAGATGTTACACATGCCCCAATGATGATACAGGTCTCCTCGCAAGGTGTTCGGGATCCATAAAAGCTCGCCAAGTATACATTTGTATCCTGTATGCCTCACCGGCCTCTGCGTGCTTTGTTCTACCCTCTGCCCCCTTTTTCTTGCATTTTGGTCCTGTAGTGATGAGACCGCCGCCTTCTGGGTGGCGGTTTCGTGACCACCGCCAGACAGGCGGGCGGGGTCCTGTAACCTTGCCCTGCACAAGGCGGCGGTCTTCTGACCACCGCCCAAGATAGGGTGGCGGTCTTGTAACCGTTGCCCTGCACAGTGCGGCGGTCCTGTGCACGTTTTCCATAAAGTTCCAACGATCACATCAAACGTAAAATTTCAATTTCTATCCACATTTTTCAGCTACTTTGCTTTGCATTTATGTTTTAGCCACCTTGTGAATAGTGTTTTCACTTTGTTTAATGGTAAAAGAGTTCCATTCCAAGTTACCTTCTAGTGAATGCATTTGCTATAAATAGCTAGCTTGTTTTCAAACAAATGGCCCCTCTCCTTCTCGTTTAATCATTTAGTCTTTTGAGTTTCTTGCTTAGAATTCCAATAGTTTCATGTTTTGCATCCATTGTCGGTCTTCCTTTTTTGTGTAGAGGTCATTCAATCTTCTTGTTTCAATCTTGCTTCATTGTTTTTCTATACAAGTCGGTTTAGAATACGCAGTTTCATTCTTAGATTGGAATCCATTTGGAGTTGCGGGTTTTGTTTAGTCACAAAGGATAGTTTCTAAAATTCTCGGTGCATTTTTGTTGTATTTCCGCAATAAATCCCGCTAGGAATTGCATAGTCAAGCTCTTTTCACTTGCACTATCTCTCTCTTACTCGCATTGTATTCGGTCTATATCCAAAGCTGCCATTGTTCAAGTGCCTTATTCTGCTGATGCTATCATATACACACTTTTCTAGATTCAAGAGAACACGAAGGAATGAGGGGATCACACCTTTGAGGGGACGAAGTCACGCACAACCTGGATTTACCACTATTCTCAGTAAACTCCGGGTTTGAGCTATCAAAGTTCTAGTTATAGCATATCAAATAGAGTAGTAAATTATTTCATTTTGTCAAAGTTCACTCTCGCTATTTCCGGGAAGCTATGGGGATCGATAGTTTTGAGAAAGCGTGATTCATTCCTCACTTATGAGAGAGGATCGAGGGTATTTCAATTTAAAACAAATAGTTACTTAGATATTTAGGATAAATTCACAACTGCACAGGCAAATAGCCACACCAGGCTACTTTGTTTGTTTTAATTCTGTTACTAGATTAGTTGTTCATTTTCTAAATATATTAGAATAGTTTCTCTTTAATTTCATTAAAATACTTCATTAAAAATACAAAAATAAAAGAATACATGCATAGTATAGATACATCTTTCATAATTAGTTTATTAATTTTAGTTAAAATTTGAATCATTTTGTATGACAATCACGGGACCTAGAGAGCCGAAAGAATACAGATTTGAACCAATAGTGCCTCAACCCAATCTCCCCACAACACTAGCTGATATAGATCAAGACCTTAGAATACAGGTCTTTCGAACAACAACAAACCTACGAGCAATTAGTGAACAACTAAGAGAGTTAAATATTGAAGACGACAAGGGCATACACATTTTGGTCAAATCATCCTAACTATAGACTGCCTTGATAGGATATCCGTATGATTTGTACGAGGACTCGAAAGAGAACAAGTATTTGGTTGCAATCCTTTAGTTCCACATCCTAACACAGAGACTTCCTTGTTGACATAGATACTAGCTTACGCATTCAAGTTGCCATAACACCTGTAAGGTATTCTGAGAAAATTACACAACTTCTAGTTCTAAACATAGAGACTGAAAAGGCGTATGATTATTGGATAATCGGAAGGAGGGATTAACTCTTCACATGACCATAGAAGGTTCGACACAACCACAAACTTACGGTTATGATCCGCGGGTCCCACAACCCAACGGGCCTACTAATCAAATCAAACATTGATGTTGGCTTACGAACACTAGTATTTAGGTCCTCACCACTTCCACCAAATATTATTACACAATTCTCCTTACTAAACATAACAACCAATCAAGCTAAGGATTTTTTGACTAGACCAAAGAATCATCTATAAAACCACGGAGAATCCACTACACCTCTCATCACCATTTTCATGACCTTGTCTGGAAATATACATGAAGCTCCCATAGGTCACTTCCCACGTATCCAACAACAATAAACAGGATCTCGGCAGAGCTCAACATTGATTGGAGCCTCCGAACAACTATTATATCCGAATGATCCATTACACCAATTCAAGTTAGGAGGGCCTTCTTCACCTTAGATTCGCAGATTCCATTATTACGTATTGAGGATATAAGATTGCCCAACTAGTTTTTCTATATCCATATATATTCCACATTCACCGGCCATCTCGGCACGACCTCGGGAGGTCGGGTACAAGGAAGAGTTACTTGTAGATTCCCATGCTCGCATGTCACTTTTCCATCGTACGGTCTTTCTACCTGCAACTAAACCAAGAATAGTCCTAATAGAAGTCATTTTAACAACCGAAGAAAAAAATTCATCAAAGTCTATACCTTTCTTCTATGCAAATCCTTTGACCACCAACTGGGCCTTGTATTATTTCCTTCCTCCATCTTCCTCTTTGATTCTATACACCCACTTGTTCTGCAATGCTCTCTTGCCCTCAAGTAGCTCCACCAGATCCCAAGTCTGGTTTTCCATAAGAGATCTATGCTCTTCATCCATGGCCTACTCCCACTTCTTCCTAGCATCCACCTGCACTACTTCCTCAAAGCACTTTGGCTCTCCACTGTCAGTGAGCAATAAATAATTCAAAGATGGAGTAAAATGTTTAGGTTCCCTTCTTACCCTAGAATACCTTCTCACCTCAGGAGTTTGGGGTTCTGATGAGCGGAGTACTGAAGCTGGTTGTGCGAACATGTTGTCACTGAACCAGCCCCTTGGACACCTTGTTTATGCGCACGATGTCCTCTAACACTATGTATTCTTCTTTGATTCCTTTTTTTGTTCCTGTGTGAATGATCTTTATACATGATTTTTTCATTAAAGACAATATCTCTAGACCAAAATATTTTCTTGTCTTTAAGAATCCAAACACAAAAACCAAAGTCATCTTCACCATATCCAACAAAGGTGCATCTCTCAGACTTAGCCTCTAACTTGGTCCTATCATCTTTATCAATGTGAACAAATACCTCACATCCAAATAATCTAAGAAATGAGTAATCAATTTTCTTACCGGACAAACGTCCTCGGGTATACCTCCATGAAAGGCCATAGAGGGTCCTCTGTTAATTAGATAAATAGTTGTTCTTACCGCTTTTGTCCAAAACATGAGTGGCAGCCCCACATGTAACATCATGCACCTAGCATGCTCTATGATTGTCCTGTTCATTCTCTCTGACACTCCATTTTCCTGTAGAGTATTTGGAACCGTTCTTTACCTGTGGATCGCATTTACCGAACAGTAATCAATAAATTCATTGTTGTAATATTCCCCTCCATTATCCGACATGAGACATTTCAGCTTGAGACTTGTTTCATTCTCAACCAAGGCTTTCCATCTTTTGAAAGTTTCAAACACATTATATTTCTTTCTAATGCAATATACCCAAACTTTTCTAGTTGCATCATCAATGAAAGTGACATAATAACATGAACCACCAATAGAGTTTACCTTAGCTAGCCCCCATACATCTGTATACACTAACTCCAACTTACCCTCCTTCTTGGTAGGTCCAACCTCGAGGAATCTCACCCACTTTTGTTTCCCATAAACACAGTCCTTACAGAAGTCCAAATCTAACTCCTTTAATCCGGGTAACCTATCCTTTATAATCTACATGCTGTTATGACTCATATGACTGAGTCTCTGGTGCCACAAAGTTGCATCTCCATCTGCAGCAACTAAATTGCAATAATCAGCACCCTTTGCTTAAATACAAAGTACGGTTTTCTTACCTCTTGTAACCACAAGAGCTCGCTTGTAACCTTCCAAGAATCTGCTATAAAACTAACCGTGACCATCACTACCTATTTTTCCCATTGATATCAAGTTCCACCTCAACTTAGGTACATGCTCGGCGACGTCCTTAAGTAGCCATGTGCTCCCATTCTGCATTTTCACCGAACACAACCTTTCCCTACTATGTTGCATGGTTCATCATCACCAAGATATACATGTCCAAAATCACCTTGAACAAAATCAATAAAGTAATGTCTATGTGGGGTGGCATGGAAAGAATCCCCTGAATCTAACACCCAAGATTCAACAATATTATCTAAAGAAAGAATTAAGGCATCTTAACAAACATCACCTGCTACCAAATTTACCTCTTTAGTTTCCTCCTTCTTGTTCTTCTTATCCCGAAGAGCCCAACAATCTTTCTTAGCATGACCAACCTTCCCACAAGTGCCAACATTCTAACTTACTCTTGGAATTTGACCTTCCATGATCATTCGACTTCCCACAGTTACCTTTCCCTTTGTTCTTTTGTCTCCCTCTGCTCTCCACCATCAAAGCATTTCTAGAAGTAGAAGAATCTCTAATGCTTTTCCTTCACATTTCCTCACTTAGGATCACACCTATTACATCCTTACAGCCATAACCAAGTTGTTCCAACTATTTGGTAAAGAGCAAAAAATCAACAAAGCCCGACCTCATCATCAAAGTCAATTTTTACCGAGTTTAACATACAACTATATTAAATTCATTCAAATGATCAACAACATAACCATTCTCAGACATCTTCATATTAAATAAATTTTTCATCAAAAATATTTTATTAGAGGTAGAGGGTTTTTCATATAACTTCCCCAACGCACTCATGAGACCTTTTGTGGTCTTCTCCTGCGATATGTTGAAAGCAACCAGAAGATGCAAGGCATAAACAAATTGACCCGAGCACCTTTCTATCCAAAGAACTCCCAATCCTCATCCGACATGGTGTAGCTTTCTTTGCTTTTCCAGCCAAAGGAACATGGAGGTCTTTCGATATAAGTAATCCTCCATTTACATCTTCCACAAACCAAAGTTCGCCCATTGAACTTCTCAACCCTCGATCTCGCCCTCATCTCGCCATAGCTCCCACTCAAGTTAAACTTTCCTGTGATTTACAACTTCAGCAAAAAACCACAAAAGATCGATACCAATTGTTGGGAATTAGAGAACTAATATGCGAAACAATTCCTCAAACCATAGCAAGAGGAAACTATGTAGAGAATTATACTTGTAGAAATATAACAAAATAAATGAATAATGCACAAAAGAAGACAAGAAAGAATTTAACGTGGTTCACCCAATGTGGGCTACCTCCACCAAGAAATTGCTTAGATTTTATTATCAACAAGAGTAAAACAAATCTCATAGTCTTCTCTTAGTTATGAACTCACAATGAGAATTCCAAAATGTTAAACCACATCTAAACCACAATTGACACCCAATTTCTTAACGTTGATCACTCTTGATCACCTCTTGATCATTAAGACTCAAGACCTCTTAAACACTCAAGATATCTTCAAGATACCCTAACACCTCTATTTATAGGATTACAATCCTTTTAAGAAGCCATAAATCCGACCTATAAGATTGAAAGTCACGATCTTTCAACTTCCCATGGCTAGAAAAAAGTCCCGACATTAACAAATGCCGAGTTAACAACATATTAGCAACATATTAACAAGAATGGCACAATGATCGCACAACAACGTCACACAAAGAAATGACTCGTAGAATACTCACGAAGTCTCCAAACTTAACCGTTCGAGCTGTAGCACTTCAACACTTGATTCAAGAAGACCAAAAATAGGCTCCACACCTCAAAAAATCGTGCTCTTGCTAATTACATGAAGTATTCTCATCTCCATTAGAAGTGCAACCCTCTTTGATGTGCATGATGTTCTAACATTGATCCTTGTGGAACAATCGATATGGTATCGAGTGTATGTTCGTATACATGAACTCTCTTGGCTGGTTGTTGATTATTTCCTTCTTGGTTTTATCACTTTTGTGTAAGTTTTCGTATGATTTTATTTGGAATCTTGTTCAAGTTAACAATCGGTATCTTGGAATTTCTGGCTTTTTTCAGTTTTGCATGTGCATGTTTCAGATTTTATAACCAGATTCAGCTAGCTACATCCAAATTTGGAGGCACTTTGCTAAAATTAGAGCATCATTCCTAGCTTTTTTTTTTTTCTTTCGAGAGCATTTTCAGCGTCTGCTAGGACTCATCTTGAGCCCGTTTTGTGCATTGTAATCACCCTTATTATTGTTTTTAGATTAGTGAGCATGTCTACCATAGTCCTACATCAAGGGATTTCTACTATGACATGAGACACTTTTCTCACAACATGACTTGATTTCACCCATTTTCTTATTTTTCGCATGTTGTGCTTGTTTACATTGTTGATTTCTTTGCATTCCAAGAAACTTGATTGTGGTCTCATATCTTGCGCATTACAACATTGATTGTAAGGTGAGTGCCCAATTGTTTCATGATGCACACTCACACCCGATTGTATCAACACACTAAACTATAAAGTGCCGAAAGTAGGGGTTATAATATTGTCTTGGGTGGCTATGTTATTTGCTTTTATTTTTGCATTCCTTCTTTCTCTCTCTTCACTATGGATGCACTTTCAATTCATTTTCTTACGTTATTAAACTTCTTCAAATGGAGATAAAAAATGGTAATGAAACTAAGGGGTAAAGGGTTATTTTGCATCACCATGGAAGCTGAGACTTAACTTGATGATGAGCCTGAAAAATCTAAGTGGTTGAACCATAGTGACGAATCCTTAGGTCTATTTTGTATGTATGTTTCTCCTAACTTTCTCTTCCAAATTGAGTCATCCGAAACACCTAATTATGCATGGAAAATGTTAGATGAAATGTTTGGAAAATAAGATGATATGAGAGTGCATGAGTTGGAAAACAAACTACTAGGATTAAATCCTAGTGACTTTGAAAATGTGTAGGCATTCTTCTTGAAGTTTGTCAACACTAGATTCTTGTTATAAGATTGTAAAGGGGAGAAGAAAGATTCTCAGTTGATCTTTTCGATTCTCTCTAAGCTAGGTCCCAAATACTCCGTCCTCGTGTCAACTTTTCACGCTACAAAAGCCGCTCTAGGACGTGCTTGGAATATGCCCTCATTTGACAGGTTTTTGTCCCAAATCATTCAAGAACTAGAAAAACTCATTCAAATGGGGTATCTCAAATCTATATCACATATTAAGTATTGGTAAGGTAAATAAGACTAAAAATAAGAAAGAGAAAAAGGACCAACCAAACCAAACCCAAATCTAACACAAACGCTTCAACTTTTGAGCCTAAATCGAAGAAAGAAAAGTGTAAGTGTTCCTATTACAAGAAGATTGGTCATGAAGAACATCAATGTATGAGAAAAAAATTGATCACCTTACTCATTTACTTGAGAAAAATCATATAGGTGTTCCTAAGTCTATCAAACAAAATTCTCTGAAAGTTGAGTCTTCCTTTGTAAGATATTCTAAATATGATAAGAAGAAAGGAAAGGCCATTATAGCTCAAGTTTATCCTTCATAGATGTGGATTATAAATTCGGTGCCTCGCACCACATGGCTTATTCGTGTAGACACAAAATTATGCACTTTACACATAATTTGGCCCGATATTATATTACTATTTAAAAGGTTTTCAAGTGTACAAAGTACTAATTAATCCCGCCTTTTGGCCATCTTTATTTTGTATTTTTTTCATAGTTCCCATGTATTTTACAACACTTATCCACCCATTTCACAACTGCCCCAACATTTTAGCCCTAAATCAAGGTGACCCGGCAAGATCTTGGGGCACCTCGGGGCGCCCAATCCTACTCTGGGTGCCTTGATGTATGCAAACCTCCTTTCTCTCCTTTTTGGGTCACTTCTAGTTGTTGGTCATCTTTATCTTTTCTCAATCAACCTTGTTGGGATTAATTACAAGATTAAGCTTCAGATCCCTATAAATATAAAGCTATAAGACCATAATGAGGGTCCTAGGTCACAACATTACACACTACTATCACTCCATCTAGGGCTACATCCATTGAATTACTTTCATCCACATAGCACCATGCATCAAGGCTAGGAGATCTGCATTACACACACTTCATAGGGGGAGGGATTCTATTTTATTCAGGACACACAATCTATTTACATTTTTCTATAGTTATTATTGCTCAATACTTACATTAGCATATGGATTTGCACGCATGCAAATGACATGCAAGCAGTGTGGGAATGAATTCCCTCCTCAATGAAGGTGAGGCAGCCTTTATCGAAAACCAAAGCGTATTTACACCTATACATTCAAAATTGTATGTGGGGGTGTTTTGAAACATCAATGGAAAGAAAAGTGAATGAGGGAGATAAAATGGAATGAAGGAAAGGAATGGAAAGGAATGAATGGAAGGAACATGCAAGAGTTAGGTAAAAGTATAGCCTAATATTGCATGGAGAAGAACAAACAATAACTAACACAAATAAAATACAATTTGCATCATCTAAATGAGAATGAGTAAAAGGGAACACACGTGAGCAATTAAATAATGAGCTTGATCACTTGTGAACAAGAAAAAATCTTAATAACGTTGACAATAAGATCAAAGGCAATATTTGCATGCAAGATTTAAATATCTAACATCTAATGAACATAAGAACATCAAATGTTACAAGAGACATGATGAATGAGACACAAAGTTCTTATTTCATTAACTCCAAAATGTTTTCACAAAGTTTCTTCTGAAACAAAGCTTGCACACAAAAGTATTTTCTTCTCCTCTCTCAAATGTTACACCTTTACAAATGAGCCCCTGACTTCCTTTTATAACCCAAAAGTTTGTTACAAAGTAGTTAGGGTTTTACATGAACATTAAATAAGGCACTTAAGTGACCTTTGACTTTTTTTAACCAACTTTATTAAAATCAACAAAAAATTGAAATCCCTTAAGTAATTCACAGTTTTCCAAAAGCAACATAAATAAAAACATTCATTTCTTAAAATCCCATTTAAAAAAACATACAATAATAACCAGTGCCTTATCCATTGAAATGGGGTCCGCATATCTCAAACGTATGAGAAATGGACTTTCCCACTTCATTAGCTACCAAGAAAACTATCTCCTTGAACCTTCGATGAAATTGGGATCTGCCGCTTTTGCTAATTGAAAGGATAGCCTCACAAAATGCCCTGCGATTCAAGAATCCTACTTGGCATATCATTTAAATTAACAATCTTTGATTGAGCGTTCTCAAATAATTTCTTTAACTTGATGCACCGCTCCATTGAAAATGATGAGAAATTATTGGCAGGAGTGTACATGTCTTTAAAAAATTGTGAAAATTTCTCTTCCACATATTCTGATGAACACCTTTGATTATGTTCATTTACAAGGTTGTAAGGGATCTCAGCTATGAATTATTGAATCAAGGTGAGTGAAGTGAAGGCTTCATTGCATACACTCTCATAATGGATCATAGAATCCTCGAGAAGTGTCTTCCTTGATTTGAGATGTAGACACCAAAGAAAACGTGTCCCTCGATGTTCAAATTCGAGAATTCCTTCAATGGCTAAAATTGAGGATTCCATACTTGCCATCTCCTATAGACTGGGTAATATCTCATCCAAATTTGATACATTAGAAACAAAAGTTTCCTTGAAAGAAAGAATTGGATCAAGATACAGATCGCCATCTTCATGGAGCTTAACCATTTTTTTGATCGTCTCTTGGCCTAAAACAGAATCTCTAAAAGGCAAGTTTTAGTGACATGGCCCAATGTGTTTATTTATTTTGATAAATTAATATTTTCTTCATCGAGGGCAGCAGCCACTTTGCATCAGTCTTGGGAAATTGGATGATATGGGATTTATTAGATGTTGAATATATTCCACCAATTGATTCTTTTTGGCCTTAAGCTGAGAGTTCTAAGACTTATATTTCTCAAGTCTCTTTAGCACGATATCAATTGAATCTCGAGCCATTTCCATGTCACTTTCCAATGTGGACTTCCTAGTCCAAGTCTGGAAACTTCATAACCAGTAGATGTCATGGCATCACGCTCCTTGCCAACTTGTGGGATGGCAAGATCTACAAATCTGTTTCCGTCATTATCCACCATTATTCGAGAAAGCACCTTAGGATTCTTGGGGATGACAGAATTTGAAAGTTTGAAAAGGGCATCAAAATCAATGTCAATTGCCTTGACAACCCTCTTCCTTTTCTTAACCTCGAAATCAACCCAGGAAGGAGTATCATTCACTATTTCTGCATACAAAAGCCTAGAGCTCAAAGCAACATTCTCATTGTTCTCGACATCATGAGATTCTACAAGAACACTTTGCGACCCTAATTTTAGGAGAAATAACCTCGATATCCACCTCCTGCTCATTTGGGAGATTTTGGGAAATCTCTTCGTGAACTGTATGCTCTGAAGTGTTCGATATTTGGACTACCTGTACTTGAGTGGACGTTTGTGCAAGGCATGGCTGAGGATCGTTTGTCACTAGCTTTTGAGAACTATTAACAATGTGAGTAGAAGAATCTCTACTTGAAGTAGAAAATCTTGATACACACTCTCTTCCCTCACTAGGGCTAGGACCCTTAGGTTTTTCTCCTCGTGACACATTATTCGGTGAAGGGGATTTTGGAAACCACTCCTTTCTTGTTGATTGTGTATGATTGAATGGCATGGAGGTCGATTGAGAAGGTGCTTTGGTTGAATGAAGACCTCCTCAAGTTGGAAATTTTTGTGATCCTGAAGTATGATCTTGAATTGACTGTAACTTGGCAAGTTCTCTTTCGTACCACGATATGCTTCTTTCAAGGATTGGTTGATTCTTGCTATCAAGAGAAAATTCATCTCTCTTGGTCCAGTCAATTCGAGGCAATGGGGTAAAAGAAACTGCATCATATGAAGGATCAATAACATCTTCATCATCATTTATGAATGAATCTAGAGGGCTCTTAATGCAAAAGGCCTTGATCTGAGCAAGGGTTAGGCAAGAAAACTCTCGTCTTCTTACTTCATGCTCGTCTGAACAGGCAGCCCAAAAATCTTCCATGGTAGGATTATGTTGATACTTTGCTCCAAGAATCTTCTACATATATCCATTGATATCAAATTGGGCTCTCTTCACATATGGATGAATTGTGATGAGGGCGAACTCTTTTTCCATGAGTTGTGCACTGAAGAGATTTGGACATTGGTATTCCCCAATTTGGATTGGGAAATGAATTCCTGAATGATGTTTGTCACTAAGAAGACAGTGAACTTGGAATAGTTTCTCTATAAGCTCCATTAATGCCCATTTGTCACTGACGTACTTAGGAAGTTTCCATGGAGTACCCACAAATCCGCTTACGCGAATGTAGGAAAAAGATGAAAATTGAATAAACCATGTTCCCCATTGGGAAATGACATTCATGGCTTCTTTGGAAAATCTTTCCTCTGTATTCCTATTCAGGTTCCGAATCACACGGAAAGTAAATGCATCGTTGACCCTTCTGAAATGGTGAGAGATATTTTTGAAACTTAGTTGCGGGTAATAATGGAAAACACTATTTGATGGACCCATGACTCCTCTTATTTTGAGTCTAGAAAATAGCTTTCTTCTTGCCACTGCATAAGTCAAATACAATGTCATGTAGAAGCATCCAATCATCTTAACTTCGATCAATTGTTTGTGAAGGGTATCACTGATGATGGTGGCCCAATCCACAAAATATTTCTTAGCAAGGATGATACAGATAAACTGATACATCCATGGGTGGAAAATCTGGCAGAGGGTAAACCAAAAACTTGACTTAGGAGAGTAATCATGTCCCCGATTTCTTCCACAAACTCAATGCGGTACAATTCTTTAGGAAGTCGGTCAATTCGAGGCCTCTTGGTCACTAACTAGTTGTTATTAACCATCTTTCTCCACCTAAGGGGTTCTTCATCCCAAAATTCTTATGCTGATTGGCGAGTGATATCCACATTCTCAGGAAAGTCAGGTATGCCGAGCAATTCCTCAATGTGCTCTAGTGTGATTAAGAGGAAAGGCTTACAATTATCTTTAAAAATTCCTCATCTCTCAAGATCATAATGCTTCGCGCAAGCGATAACCAGCTCCGGACACTACACCAAGACAGAAATGTTGTTGCTTGGGGTAGACCACTATGGTAAAGCCTATCCGAGAATATGGTTTTGCCTTCAGTTTTCACCCATTTGCAGAATTGTTGCACATTGATGTGACCCAGATTCGTATCAGTGATATTGTCATATGCCGACTTAATGGAACTGGGAGGGATGATTCCTTGGAATTCATACTTGAGTACAAATTTGTTCGATTTCTCCACTGGCTTCCTCAATCTTCCTGCAAATTTATTAGATTTTTCAGCCATTATGAATTTTATAGAAAAATGACTTAGGCATGCAAAACAATGCAAGTAGGGCGGGTCTCAGTCTCCGAAACCCCGTCAATGCAAGAATAATATGACTTGTTTAATTATTACTATTATTATTATTATTTTAAAAATAATAATAATAACAACCAGTCCCGGTTAAAAGATTTTATTGTAATAATAATACATCACACCGAGACTAGGCTCGAATTTCGACTCTAGCGACAATGATTTTTTTTAATTAATTTATTTATTTTAAATAAACAAATTACCCAATTTATAATATCCCAATTTTTTTATTTAATTCACCGGAGCAAATTCTCCTTGGTATGCATGAAACTTACCTGACTTTAATGGCCACGTAATTTGAGATTTACTTCTTTGATGCGATCTTCGATCGATGCGTGATGAATACTTGTTTAATCCTTCTACGAATGTGTGGAGACTTCTGATTTTGTGAATGCGTGGAAGGTCTTTCTTAATCCTTTGGCTGCGTTTGGATTGTTCTTCTCTTGACCAATGCATGGATTTCATCAAAAATCTTTTTAAAACTCCCTTTGGTATGTGCGTGGACTGTTGTTTAAGACAAAACAAATGCCTTCTTTGCTTCTGCGTGGAAACTTTCTGAATAAAACAAAACAAATCTCCCTTTTTTTTTGCTGCTATTTTCCTCCCTAGGCGTTGAAAACTGGACTATTCTTTTTGGCTGCGTGGAAGAATGTATTTCTTTTGCAGCTGCATAGAGATCTTCTTGTTTGGGTCTGTTTCTTTCTTCTTTCTCCCATGTGGTCTCCTCCAAGCAAAAGAAAATAAACAAAAACAAATTTTAATGAGTTGTAGTTTAGTGTTTGCCAAGGTTCTTGTTTTCTCCAAAGACCAATGCGTGGAGCTTCAATGAAGACAAAACTTGCTCAATAAATCAAACTAAATTCCTATTTGTTGTTTTCTTTGGCTTTTTACCCAGGCGTGGAGTGTTGGAAGACTATTTTTGTCTTGTATTTGACCAATGCGTTGAAACTTCTTCCTATGTATTTCCTTTATTGGTGTGTGGATGGGTTGCTTTCTCTTCCCTGCGTGGGAATCAAACTCCAACTAATTTCCTTAAACCTACTTGGACTTTAGTTTCTGGGCGCATGGACACATCCCTCTGATTAATGTGTGGTCTTTCTTGTCTTTGGCTACGTGAACAATGCTTCCTTCTCCCTTGCATGGACTATTCTTTCCCTACACTCTTGTGTGGAAATGTGTTCCCCTTTGATTTGTGTGGCCAATCTTTGAGAAACAACTTAATAACTATTTGTGGCGTGCATGTTGGAAAACCATTTAACCTCCTTTACTCTGCATGTTTGTTTTCATATTTTGCTTCCTCTCGATGCAAAAAAATGTGTGTTTTTCCTTTTCTTCTTCACACCTCTGTTGAAACTGTGTGTGGAAACTCTAGTAGAATGCGTGGAGAGCTTTGGGGAAGTTATTGAGGGATGTGATAAAATATTACTTTTGGAAAGCTTCGTATAACTTCTTCCAACGAGTTTGATGGAAGGATTTTATGAGGATTAATTCATCCCATTAAAACAACTTCCCTCTTTCCCGGGTAGTGGCATTAATTGATAGGGGAAGTGGGGAAATAAATTGCCAATGCGCAGCAGAAATGGCAAGGTTGGCTAGCAATCCCTGTTTTATTTCCCCATGTGGGAAATCGGGAGATTTTTGCCCGTTTGCCAATTCATTGATTTGGCAATTGGTGGAAAAAATCCCACAAGTGGGAAATTAAAATAAATTTGCCAGGAAAGGGGAAATCTAGGTCCGGGAAGCCAATTTGGCATTCCCGACAATTGGAAGCAGAAGCTTACTTCCCGGCAATAAAATAAAAAAATTGTCAAATGACTTTTAATAATTATTATATTAATATTTATTTAATTAAAAACCCCAAATTTAATAAAAAATGATTTTATCAAATAAAGGATAATAAATTAATTAATTATTAATGCATTTTAAGACTGGGGGAGGAGTTCTCGCCTGAAATGGATGAAACAAAGACCGAAATGATCACAAAAATGAGACGATCGTGATGAGAGAGATAAATCACGCAAAGTAACACTTTTGAAAAATTTCAAAATTTTCCTTTTTTTTATATTAATTTTGCGTAGTCAAAATTAGTTGATAACAACTTCACAAAGTGCGACTAACACGAGAGCACCTAGGGCACAACACGCACACACACACACACACACACCATAACTACATTCGAGTCTGAAATGTAGTGCAACGCTCAGTGATAAGTCCACTAGCTTGGCGGCTAAGGTCAATCCAACCCATTCATTTGCATCTTTTATTTTTCTAGGGTTTGATACTTCTCTTTGCATTGCAGGTCATTTTCCAGCTCATTCAGATCAACGTGACAAACAAGGAAGGTTCAGAACCAACTTGTGACCATACCAGTTGTAGGTTTTGAGAATTTACAATGTTCAGAGCACCCATATTGCATAGCAGGAGGTGCCTCGAGGCACCCCAATCACTTTAGATCCTTCAGATTTGTCCTTCGCAGGTCCCCGAGTATTTGTTTTCACTTCAAAATTTTGTGTTCGACTGCGCCAACCTACGATGACGGTCTCTGTGCAAATCAGCTAAGTTATTTCTCTCCTTATCTTCCACATTTAGGGTTTTATTTCACTTAGAATAATTTACTTTTATTTATTTCATATTGTTCTAGTCTTTTATTACAACGTTTTAGTCCTCCTAATAAGATTAACTAGGATTACTATTTCCTTACTCCTTACCCCCAAATTTATATAATCATTTGGGTGAACCCAACGTCTCTTTTTACCACCTTCTAGGATTTTTCATTCCACCATCATGAATATCTCTATCATTGAATACTTGTTTACCCACCCTAATTTTCTTCACCATGTTCAAACCCTCTTTATTACTACCAATGTTTCTATTGACATGCATCCGAATTCCTGTATGACAAATTTCCGAGGCCTTTTCTCAACATATAGCATTCTAGGGCAATCCTCCCGCTAACATTCACCCCTTTGACAATGACCCACCACTTTACATCATGTCTCGCATCTACAATGTTTGCTATCAAGCATACTCTTATCGATAATGGCTTTGAGCTTAATTTGTGCCCTATGTCCTTTCTCCAAGCCTTAGGTTTGTCTGCTTGTGACATTAGCCCTTCTTCCATTTCACTGTGCTTATGATGGTTTTGTTTGTCCATGTCTAGGCCACGTTACCTTGCCTTTAACTATAGGTCCTAAGACCCTCCCTACCATTTTCTTTGTCATTGATTTTCCTGTCTCATATAATTGCTTGTTAGGTAGACCATGGCTCCACACCATGCAAGTTGTTGCTTCTACCGTCCATTGTTGCGTCAAATTCTTACATGAGCATGTTGAGTATATTTTCTTCCGAGATCGTGATCCATTCCAATATTGTGTCCATGACCCTCGCGCTAGCATTCCTATTCCTCACATTGATACTACAGATGAACCTCAACCTATGGATGATCAGCCTCATTTACCACCACTTGAGGGCGTTATTTGTTTGCTATATGTTATCCCCTCTACACTATCCCCTCTACACTATCTCTTACTACCACTATCCTTCCACATCAAATGTATTTTCCATCCATACACAATATCCTTCCTTCTTCATCTTCACCATTAACTCATACCCTTTTTACATGTACACTTTTCATTCATGATTCTTATTGGGAACATGTCCCATTCGACCCCACATGTGATGAAACCATGTATTATTTTGCTGGTCTAGCTCATCTTGGCTTTAATTTTGAGGACCTTCAACCTTCTACCCACGCCTCTCATCTATATTATGGTTTTGTCACTATCATTGCGCTTATGGCTTGCATGTCTTTGATCTTTTAGTCTATCTCCCATGTACCCCTTGTGCTTCGCTACTCACATTAGGGGATTCTTGGCTTACTTACATCGGTGGTACCTTAGACCCTAGTCACATTGATATTTCATTCCCTATGCCTTTTAGTCACATTCTCATTTGCAATAGTTCTTTTCTTGGTTATTCACCTAATTACACTCAATGGTACGCACACGGTTTCCACATCCCTCATTCACTGACAAAGAATACGCTATGGGCATGTACCGTTTGTCTCTCACTGGCTCGTTACATGATCAACCTCATACTATAGCCTACCAAGTTGCCAATTCTGACCCTTTTGACTTTGATCCAAAGGACGACGTCTCCTTGATGAGTTCACCTAGTCCCACACACACTACCACGGGGGCATATCACAACACATACTTACCCCCTCTTTCTCTATCCTCGTATACTTCTATCATCTTACACTATATACTTTATCTGTATCATCATCATTTCTATCTCATGCATCGTAACAGCCTCAGTAACTGATGACGCACTCTTGTGCTTCATTTCACACTCATTTCGTTAAGGTATTACCATTACGTAACCCAACACATCACACATCCCACATTATCCTATACATACCTCATCTACTAATCATTTCTACATCATCTATCTCATACACGCTATACTAGTCATCATCATATATGAGTCTAGTTTTCTATTTCATCCATATATTCTATATCTACACTAGGTCACATTATCCATGGGTCTAGCTTTACCTATCACCAATGCATATTCTATTTACACATATCATCACACTTTCTACATTCTACTACACATCTACCCACCCTATTCACCATTCGGTCACCTACGTTATGTTGTTCTACATGCTGCTCTCATCACCCTATGATGCACTCTAGTTCCTCAATCCATACTTGACTGTTGAGGGTTTACCAATCAAATAGACCTTACCTACATTCGACATGCCAACACTCTAGGCTATATCATCACCCACACACATCATCACATACCATATCGGTATACACCTTAGGTTAAATAACCACTCTTTACATCAATTCTACATCATCTTATTAATTTTTGTCATCTCCTCCTATATCATCCTCTTACCTTATACATTTTTCCCCATTCCAAAATTACTCCATTACATTATCACACCTTCAATCATCTTGTAGTGGTATACACCTTAGGTTAAATCACCACTCCTTTCATCGATGTCCCATTATCCTCTTACATCCGATCATCGCCTATTTTATCATCCTATTCTAAGTCATTTTATTATATCATCATTTATCCTACTCATCACTTAGTGATATACACTTAGGGATAAATCATCACTCACACCTCCCATAAGTCATGGTTTAAGCTTACATTATAGGGTCCACACGCATCTTTCCATATATCTCATGCCCATACACTCATTCTATCGTGATATATGCTTAGGTCTAAATCATCACTCATCTATTCAACAAAATCTTGGTATATGCTTATGTTATAGGGTCCACGCACATCTTCTCCCCATGTCACATTTCATCACCACTACACATACACACTCATCATAGTGCACTAGACACAAAAAACACTACTCGACCATTTATCGATGATGCACTCTCGTTTACAGTTCATTATTGACTGCTGAGGGGGAAAACAAAATGAACCTCACTACATGCACTTCCATTCACTTGGGGCACGTTGTTCATATCATTCCATTTTGCATTCCATTACATCCATCCACATCATACGGCATTGTCTTGGTAGCATTTACTCTTACTTACTAGTGTTTTCCATGGTCATTTTACTACACATGTTAGCTTGCTTTCTTTTATGTCATTATCATACACACATGTGCATTCACACCTTTGTTTAGTGTGATCGCTAATATAGAAATTTACATGTAGCATGGATGTTCGCCTTCACCCTTCCTATACTAGTCATGGGGCATCCACATTCATATTATCCAGTGCTATTTTTTCACTTTTTATAACATCTTATATTATTTTTTCATACACACTTTGACCTATTGGTTATCACTCTCACATGCTAACGGGTTTTCCATGTGTAACACTTGTTTTGCATGATTACATGTCTCTATGACTACCTCTTTATTTCTACTTGTCTTCTTTATTTTCTATTATATGCGGTATTTTCCCTTTGCTTGTGTGCACACTTGTCTCATTGTTTGTGGGCATGATGGCCTTACATGTCTTCCAACATTATGAGTGATGTCTCATGTTTGTAACCCACATTGTGTGTTCTTCTTGTTGTTTCTTGCGTGTTTACACTAGTATGTTTAGTAGTCTTTCTACATTTTTCGTGCATTTTACACTTATTACATGCTTGTGTTTTCATACTAACACTTGTATTGGCTAGCCATCCCTTTTTGTGTGTGCCTCGATATCTACCAAGTGTTTCCCTTCCCCATACAGGGTAGAGTTATACACGTCAAAGTGCGGTTGGTCCTCTTTTGGGGCCACATTCTATTTTCAGGGTCATCGCATACACCCCCAAAGAGTGGGGCATCATTGATGGTTTTCTACTAACACAACATATTTACATCGATTTTGACACAACGAGTGAGTTTAGACCTGTCTATGAAATCCACACACAACAACCTTAACAGGACATGGTGTCCTTCGACAATTTTGTGGAGTGGTTATAGGCTCGGGGGTTATAGTGGGTATACCTCTCTACACTTGTCCATCTAGTGGCATCATATCGGCAAAAAAACTAGGACGGTACAAAGATCTCTTCAACAAATTTCAGCAAAAGCAGTTAGAGTTGGAGGACATAGAGCATTTCCTCCTACACTTCTTCAACTAGGGTGGCGTGAGATTACCCAAAACTCGTGACAATACATGATATCCTTCTACACCCTTTTTCTCGACATGGATCAAGTGCACATGTTCCATTTACACTTTTTCTAGCATATTTTACATTTGTATACTTTACATTTGTGTATTTTACACAACATTTTTACATACATACATATTTGACTACTTGATCATTTTCTCCTTACAGGTCCACCGTATGAGAAACAAGTAGTCAAATTGGGGGAAATAACAACAACAACGACAAATCACCATGACGGTACTTGCCATACTAACCATGCAGGTACATTACACACCACAACAATTACACATGCGTTTTAGCCTACATTCACTCTCATCACTTTTTATGTGCATTTTTCATCTTTAGAATCCATGCTCCTCCACATTTTTATTTTTGTCATTTCATGCTTGAGTCTAGTCCATCGACATGTCTTCTTCTACACTCTACATGGATATTAGGTACACATCTCTATCTACTTTATGTTATCAAGTTTTCCACTCACCAACATAAAGTGGGGGTAAAATATATAGACACAAAATTATGTACTTTACACATAATTTGGCTCAGTCTTATACTAATATTTAGAAGGTTCTCAAGTGTACAAAGTACTAATTAATCCCAACTTTTGCCATCTTTATTTTGTATTTTATTTTGTAGTTTTCGTGTATTTTCCAACACTTATCTACCCATTTCACAACCGCCCGCTTATTCTAACCCTAAATCAAGGCACCCCAACTTGTACTGGTCTAACTTTGGGTGCCCCTGATCTATCTGAAACCCCCTTTTGCTCCTTTTTGGGTCACTTCTAGTCGTGGGTCATCTTTATTTATTTCTCAATCGGCCTTGTCGGGATTAATTATGAAATTAAGCTTGAGATCCCTATAAATATAAATCTATAAGACCATAATGAGGGTCCTAGATCACAACATTACACACTACTATCACTCTATCTAGGGCTGCATCCATTGCATCACTTGCATCCACATAACACCATGCATCAAGGCTAGGAGATTTGCATCACACACAATTCATAGGGGGAGGGATTCTATTTTATTTCATGCACACATTTTATTTACATTTTATATAGTTATTATTTCTCACTACTTCACAAAGTGTGATTGACACAAGAGCACCTAAGGCACAACATGCACACACACACACACCAGAAACTACATCCCAAGTACAAAATGTAGTGCAACGCTCAATGATAAGTCCACTAGCTTGGTGGTTGAGGTCAATTCGACCCATTCATTTGTATATTTTATTTTTATAGGGTTTCATACTTCTCTTTGCATTATTTGTCATTTTCCGACTCATCCAACAAATCCAGCGTGAAAATACCGAAGGTGCGAGAACAAACTTGTGACCATACCAATTGTAGGTTTCAAGCATTTATAGTGTTCAGAGCACCTAGATTGCAAACCAGGGTGCCTCGGGGTGCCCCAGTACACTCCTATGCACCCTAGTCACTTTAGATACTTCATATTTGTTACGTGTAGGGTCCACGAGTATTTGTTTCCACTTCCATATTTTCATTCGAGAACTACGACAACTGCGACAATCTCTACAAATCAGCTAAGCTATTTCTCTCCCTTCTCTTACACATTTAGGGTTTTATTTCACTTAGAATAATTTACTTGTATTTATTTCATATTGTTCTAGTCTTTTATTACAGTTTTTAGTCCTCTCGAATTAGATTAACTAGGATTATTATTTCCTTACTCCTTACCCCTAATTTTAGTTAATCAATTCACATGTTGAGTTCTCAACATTGAACCTTGTGGCATGTCCCAAATCACATTGGGTGATGACATGAAAATGTCGGATTTCAGTGGTGGATCGGTAGATATGGATGGGGGAACATTTAACCAAGTGTTGAGTATTCCTGATCTCTTTACCAATCTCTATTAGTTCACCAAATCACTCACCTTGGTGAAGGAATGTGATTGTAATTTGGTCCTCACTCGGTGATTATTCATGAGCTTCATAGTGACGGTGGGCGAGGAAAGGTGGATCACCTTTGTTCACAGTTGTATACCTTTTCCCACATTAATTTTTATTTGATGCCCACTACCTTGCTCACTCATGCAGGTGAGGTTAGTAAGCTATGGCATGAGCTTTTCAGGAATCTAAATTTTTGTTAAATTGAACAATTGAGCCAAAACAAAATGGTCAACGGGTTACCCTGCGTCCAAATTTTCTAAGGGTCTTTATGAGGGTTATGCCCTTGGTAAACACCCTAAATGGGTTTTGACAAAGGAAAATATTGGTGACCTATTCATCTCTTAGATCTTGTTCATAGTGAAAGTATGGCATGTTTATGTCTCCATTGTTTACTATATCTCTTTATATACTTACCTTCATTGACAACTATTCATGATATACTTGGGTATATTTTCTTAAGCTCGAGTCTTAAGTCTTCAAACATTTTCAGGACTTTAAGGATCTTGTTGAGAAACAAGTGAAACAATCTATCAAGGTTCTTCAAACTGAAAATGGAGGTGAGTATGTAAGAAATAGTTTTGAGTATTTATGTACTTCTTAAGGGATTTCTTTGTAGCATATAATTACTTATAGCCCTTCGTAAAATGGAGTTACAAAAAGAAAGAACCAAATGCTTAAGAAAATGGCCACTTATATGGTTCACTCAAAGTCACTTCCTCTATAGTATTGGGTTGAAGCAGTAAATTGTGCTTGTGATATTCAAAATCATGTTCTACACAAAGCAATATAAGGGATGACACCCTTTGAAGCCTGGTTTGGATGTAAGCCTGATGTTGAGCACTTTCAAGTCTCTCGAATCCAAGTATATCACTCGGATTCCCAAGAAGAAATGCAAGGATTTGGAACCAAAATCGAAACCTTCTATATTTTTCGGGTATCCTAATGCCGCGAAGGGATATTTATTATTGAACCCTACTACTCATGAAATTTATATTAAGAGAAGTGTGAAATTCGATGAGTCTTCTTCGACTTATACTTCTCAGCTTCTGAGGTGCTTATGCTTTTTGATTTTGAATCTAACTCTTCGGATGATGATTTTGTTGAGCATGCCCCTCCTCCTCTTGATCCTCCTTTGCCTCCCGACCCTCATACTTCAGATTCTTCTAATTCTCGGGGTAGTATTTAGTGGAACCTTGTTCCCTCTCATTCGAATGAATAATCTTCGACTTTACGCCCGATCTTCCTAGTCCTCATTGGGCTAGGAAAACTTTGCATAGTTCTAAAGAGTGGATTGAAGATCCTTTCCTCTTGCTTGAATTCCATTGGACTTCACTCCTTTACCTCCACTTCGACCTTGTATTTCTAGGATGCTTGGTATTCTGAGTGGGATTTTGTCACGGATGAGGATTATTCCTCACTCATGAAGAATGATACTTGGAATCTCACCCCTCTTCCAAAAGAAAGAAAAATTGTTCAACGTAAGTGGGTGTTTTGAAAAAGTTTGGAATAGATGGAGACTTCAAAATCTTTAAAGTGCTACTTAGGAGCTAAGGGTTTCTCGGGTAGTTGGGGTTGATTACACGAAATTTTTTGCTCGATTGCGAAGATGACTTCTATTTAATTGATCCTCATATCATTGCTATCGCTATGAGATGGGAAGTCCATCAAATGGATGTTAAGAGTGCCTTCCTTCATGGGGACCTAGAGGAAGATATCTACGTGGAAATTTTTTTAGGTTATGTCCATGATCCCTCCCTCATTTTTAATTTTAAGAAGTTCCTCTATGGTCTTAAATAAGCCCCTCAGGCTTGGTATGCTAAGATGGACTCCTTTTTACTTACATTGGGGTTCACTCGGTTTCATGTTGAACCAAATGTTTATATTCTTTTTGGCAAGATGACTCCATACTCATCCTTGTTCTGTATGTTGATGATTTGTTGATCACATGAAGTTCTTCCTCTATCATCGATTCTATGAAGATTTCCTTATCCAACAATTTTTCCATGAATGACTTAGGATTGCATCATTACTTTATTAGGATTCTGATTTCACAATTTGACTCGGGTATTGTGATTTTGCATCCTAAGTACTCTCTTGATTTTCTTCCTCGATTTCATATGTCCGATTGTAAGCCTTCTCCCACTCCATTCCTTTATGGGGTTAAGTTCGTTTCCAATTACTCTACTCCCTTGGTTGATGGTACCTTCTATCGATATTAGGTGGGAAGCTTGATTTATGTTATTCACACTCATATGAATATATCATATGTCATTGGGATCATGTCCATATTCATGTAGGAGCCACATGAGTTGTAATGGAAAGTAATTAAGTGGATCCTTTACTACATTCGTGGAATTTACACAAATGGCATCCTTTCAATCTCTAGGAGGAGTGGATATTGACTTGGTTGGGTAAGCGATTACGATTGGGTGGTGATTTAGATCATCATAAATCTACCTCAGGCTAGAGTTTTCTCTTGGTTCGGGTCATGTTAGTTGGTCTAGTAAGAAGCAGAACACAATTGTGATATCTTCTACAGAGGCAAAGTATAGAGGATCGGTTAACACTCGAAACAAAAGTTGTTTGGTTAAAAGGTATCTTGATAGAGTTTAGTATTCACTATCGACGGCCTACTATTATCTACTATGACAACATGAGCACCATATCCATTTATCAAAATTTAGTTCAACATTAACGAACGAAGCAATAAAGATATATATACATTTCATTATGGATTCAATCCATGATGACATCATCAATTTACAGTACTGATCTTGATCATACATCTAATATGATTGCAGTTATTTTTACCAAACCCTTCACTGAGGCAAAGTATCTTCACTTGCAATATCTTCTTGGGCTAAGGTCTATTGTAGCAACTCATCTTCTTCAGGATTTCTAGTTCTCTTTTCTTCTTCTAGAAAGATTATAGTTTATACATGAGTACCTTATTAGGCATTTAGTTGTCGGGACTCATTTGATGCATCTTTCTTAGGTTGTTTAGGGATTCTTTTGTCTCTTGTAAGTGGATGTTTTCCCTTAGGGTTTTTTCCTCCATTACTTGAGATATTTATTGTATATGGGTACCTCATCAAGCCTAGTTTCTAGGACCCATTCTTCTCTTCTTCTTCTTCCAGGAAGATGTTATTTGTACATGGGTACCTTATTAGGCTTAGTAGTTGGGCCCCATTGACACATCTTTCTTAGTTATCTAGGGGATTTCTCTTTCAGTTCTAACTTTCCATGACCTCTACCTCAGCTTCGATGAAGGGGGTGTTGGTGTATATGACTAGACTTGTCATCATTCAACATCTTATCCACCTAATTGGTTAGTCATCTCACTTAGTGAGAATAGATCATAGTTGAATAGGTCATAGGGTTGTGTACACATGTCATGCACATGAGTTACACAACACTCCTATATGTACTCCTTCATTCTGATTTATGAGCATGCCAGACACGTTGCTATATTTTCTATACTTGATTTTCCTTGTGATTCGTGCTCTTACTAATTATGCGAAGCATTCTTATCTCCATTGGAAATGTCACCCTCTTCGATGTGCACAAGGTTCCAACATCGATCCTCATTGAACAATCGATAGGAGAGCCATGAGAGAAATGGAAACAAGAAAATGAGTGGAAAGGAGAAGGGAATGGTTTGTAGACTCTAGAGAATGGGTTTCTTGAACAATGGACTTTTCATATGTGTTTGAAAAATGCCGCCAAATCCTATATATCACCAAGAACACATCAAACATGATGATATGAAGTTATAGAGTGCTTTAGACTTTGTCCCCATGTGTGTGCCAAAATTGTTGTAGCTCAGAATTATACCCTTGTCTAGATCTTGATAGATTCAAAATTATGAAACAACATGGGATTGTCTCCAAGTGTGGGAATTGCAACGTGAGACAAACATCTAGAGAAGGCTGAACTCCTCTACCTTTCTAACCTACTGCAAACATTAACTCTAAGTTGACCTACGGTAACACATCTAAGGTACAAGGGAGAGAGAGATGCAGAAAGAAAAACCTAAGGTAAAAGGGGGTGAGATATCCCAGTAGAAAGGGTCAATCACTCTCCACTGGGGAAGAAAGGGAAAAATGTAGAAGGGAAGGGCAGACAAACATGCCACATACCCAAAACCACACAAACTAACCCTTCACACATATTTACAACACCCAAAAAATAATCTTGTAAGTATAAAACACACACAACATACCAAAGAAATAATGGGAGGCAAGAATACAATGAAACACAAGTATTTGGAAGAAAAGATCCATAAACACAAGATTTTATTGCTCAAAGAATGCAAAGACCATTATATTCATGACATAACACACTAAATGCATTGTAAATCCAAAATCAAGTTTATAACTCATGGGAAGTTGGACACAATTTTGGCTTAGTGTCGTTACAATAAAAGAAGGATCTAGTTTACAAGGCATGAGATCCATACTTATAGGAAATGGGAAGGAGAAAAAAGAGGGAAAAAAGAGAGATGCACTAAGTCTTCACTCTAACAGGGCCACTTTTCCATGTCATCAAATTTGCAGGAGAAGGAATGGGCACCATTTATCATTAATTTTAGTTGGTGAAGTGGTTGGGCATTTTCTATGAGTAAAACTATGTTTTCTATTATCATACCATATTTTAATTTTCCTCCATCTAAATAACATCAATTTATGTGTTTATTTATGCCAAAATTAATCCCTTGAAGAGACGGTTCCAATGCGACCAATTTCCTGCAATTTGGAGCTCTGTAGCAAAAGTTATGGCCAAAAAACCAGTTTTGCCTTGTTTCGCAGACTTTACATTGTGTGTGTTTTTTTGTTTAGTGGATTTTCTCTTTGTTTGGAAATTTTTGATGTTACATGGATTTTTACAACATTCTATAGCATTAGACCTTCCCCACATGTTTTGAAGGTCTATTTCTTTTGTTATGTTGTTTTTTTCGACCCAACCGCATTCCTTCGTTGCATGGATTTTTGAAGTCGCAGAACATTATTCCTTGAGAAGCCGAAAACACTAGGATAGTGTTTCACATCTTCTATCCTTAGTAACATTCAAACATTCTATTCTTTCCACACGTCTCTTCATGGCGTGTTCCCGTATCGCGACTTTTGTGAAGCAGAACCCATGCTTTGCTTCGCATAATTGATCAACTCGTGGAACACCAAATTTCCCAAGTACACACAAAACTATTTTCCATGTTGTGATGGTATAACCGCATAGGAAATTTTCCTAAGTCTTGGATTTCTCCCCTTTGTTACGTGGGTTAGGATAGTCCATGGAACACTAAGTTTCATGATTACGTAGAACACTAAGAAGCAGTAATCCGCGGATTTTGAACACAAATTTTCCTAAGTCCAAAATGGATTTGTAAGTTACCAAAAATAGCTTGGGGTTATTTTTTATAACACTTGTGAATAAAACACATTACAATTAAAAAATATGTAATTGTATACACCATCCTCACCTATATTGGATTTCAAACATTTTGATGAATATAATGATCCATTTTGTTGGATGTAATTTGTAGTGTTGAATCCTCTTCTAATACATAGATCATCCTAGCTAGGGTTTCAAATACAAATCATGTTATAAATATAGATGTATGTAATATTATTATTATAGTTTATCTAATTAAATCGTTTGAGAATTGTGTAAATATGAATAAGATCATATTGTAGTAAGTGAAGACAAACATTTACATACAAAATCATGTCTAGATAAAATGTGACAAATCACATTATTATATGTGAGCTAATCAATGGCAAGTATAAGTTAGGGTTGGGGAGGATTACATGAATTTTAGATTAATATGCAATGATAATGATATTATAATGTGTAGGATGTTTTCAAGCTATCCTAGAAATCTAGAAGTGTGGTTACGCAAGTAGGATGAAGTTTCCTATCTTAGAAAAAGTCACTTATGTGACTTTGTCTTGTATGGACAACTTTCCCTCTATGGTTTTGATCTTGATCGACCTCTAGTAATGTGTTCCTTTTTATTTGTAGCTTTTCCTTATATGGTTAAAATTCCGTGATAGTAGTTGTGTAACTAACTAATGATTGTTTCTTCTTCAAAATCTAACTCTCTTTGAAGGCCTAAAAAGGGGTTAACACTTTTAGGGTGGATGGTCCCTACCACATCTGTATAGTATTGCTCCAAAGACACATCAAACTCTTTTATTTAACCACTCGATGTATGTATGTAAGATTATATCACAATGTTTTTGGTAATGAAGACCCTATAAGGATCTTTGGCATCGAGTGTTTATCTTTGGCATGTGAAATGTAGATTTGCAAGTTGGGCTAGGGTAGTCATTAGAGATATGTTCAAACTTAAATTTGTTTGATATACTTGAGATACTTATTTAGTAATTGGGTTCATTCCTATGATCTTTTAGGTATCTTAAAGACGTGAGATGTGAGGCCCTTCGAATGGGTTATGCGAATGTGCTTTTATATGTGATTATTACAACTAGAATTCTGTCAAATGAAACTATAATTACTAGGGTAACTTCTAAAATTAAAATAATGATCATTATAGCTTTGGATAATGAATTCATTGGCTCATGACAAATTCACCCAGATAGAGTTTTTCTATCATGGTTGAATTCATCCCATAACAAATGCACAACACAAACTATCATTTAGATATGGTGGTCGGTGTCTAGAGATGTGTTATATATTTTGAGATTCAAATTTTTACTAATCAATTCTAGATAAAAAATGTGATCTAGTTGTCGGTATTGTTTATTGAGAAAGACATGTGTCTAAATTAGTCAATTAAGTGCACAATGATTTATGGGATGAGATAAATGCCAAGGATTAATCGCTAAATGTTGATAGGTCCAAATTTAGGTATCTAAATTTTCCCCATTTAATCTAGTAATTGAAAATTGCTTCATTAAATCATAATAAATGAAATGAAAACCTACCAAGAGGACAAGAAATGCTTGAGATTGGAATGTGCACATTCCTTTATCCTTTGCATGTATATCCATAAATTTGAACATAACTTCCACATGAAAAAACATATATTAAATTCCAATCAAGATGTTTACATAAAAATAATGAATAATATAAAATTAAAAATTAAAAACATGAATCATGTACACATGTTTTCCCCTTTGTTATATGCAAAGGAAGAGAAAATTGAGAAGTGAAAATCATGAAACATGTACACATGTTTTCCCTTGGTGTTATATGTGAGGGAGGAGTAAATATAACGTATACAAAACAATAAAAATTAGGTATACTTTGTGTCACCATATTAAACTATCCACATTAATTGGGTATGCTAAGTGAATCCATTTGTAAAAATATCCACAACAATTACGCATATCGAGTGAAGCTATGTAAATTTCATGATGTAATAGTCGTATAAATGTTATGATGTAGTTCATATTTTCATATCATCATATGATGTCATATAAAGTAATGTATCCAAATTCTACGTGAATTTATTAGAAAACCCCATAATATACCACTCTTTTGAAAAAAAAATGTTGCACAAGATAACACAACTCAAAAAAGTGTTAGTCATGTAAAACTAGACTAGCAACGTGATAAATGATATAAACCAAATTATTGTATCAACTAACATAGTAAAACATGTATACATCGTAAGATATAAACATTATTAGTACATATATTATATATCATTTATAAGATAAAATTAGTGTGATATTGAGTAATGTGTATGTTTATTGGAATAAACATGTCATGATATTGTTCATGGTAGATTTAGCATTTAAGCACAAGAAATGTGTAAGAGTCATAAGACACTCTTAGAGTTCACATTAGGTAGTAAAATACTTTCTTCGTATCTATTTTCCATAACATTCACATTTAAGACTATAATAGAGAGTTTTCTCTTTTAACAAATATTTTTTATATTTAACAAAAATATATTACGATTTTTTATTATTTTTATTTTGTTATAAGAAATTGCTTATTCACTTGTGAATAACAAAGTGTATATCATATTTAATAAGCAATATTGTAGAGCATAGCAATATATTGCATAGAATGTTATTATTGGGGTTCTTTACGCATTTGTCTGTTGGTAGTGTTGTGATTGAAGGATTACATCTTTGAATTGATTTTTCTTGATGCTCTTGACTACTCACCTTGGCATCCGAAAGCAATGGAAATTTAAAATTCCTCTCCTTGGCATCTATACCAAGAAAACATGAGTAAAAATAATTTCAATGTTCTTGGTGTCTATTCCATCAAAGTGGTGGATAAACAAATTTCTAATCTATCAAAACACAATACCATCCTCTCTAGGATGTGTGTATACTAGTATAAGAAAACCTAATATTTTTCATTTCCATGTGGAATTCCAAAAGTATTAACACCTCAAATAGGCTTATGGGAAGAAGTAAGTACAAGCTTGTGCATGCATAAATATAAAGAAATGACCCACCTTATCGGCTAAAACAAGTTGGAAAATGTTGTAAGATGTTGGAAGCATTAGTTCAAGACACAAGAACTCCCATTTTTAAAAGTATTTTCCTTTTGTTTTAAAAACATAAAATATATATTGCAATACATACATAATTGAAGTGTTAATAGCACAAGTGGAGGTGGTATATTTTGAAAAGAACATTGGAATTTAAAGAGATCAAGGGTTCAAACCCTTAGACCTACCTTTTTTCTAAATTTTATTGCTTTGGAGGAGCAATTTTGAAGATATTTTTTTAAAGAAAGCTGATATATATTTAGAAAGGAGGTATTTTTAAGGATACATTTTCAGGGAAGATTCGGAAAAATTCCAAGAAGACTATTGCTTTAGGGGGAGATTTCTTTTTGACAAGTAATGTCCAGAACCTTCTTCTCTACCATGAATTTTTGCCCTCATCTCGTGATAGATAAAATATTATTTGAACTATTAGAATCATCTAAGTATAATGCCCGGAAATTGAAGATATGACCATTGATCCAATCCATATGTGTATGGAGAGTGTTTTAAGAGAAAGTTCTTGCGTTCACCTCAAAGAAGGATAATTGCACCTACATATTCAAGCATGATGAAGCACTCAAATTGATTAACACGAACATTTTTGAGAGCCTATAGTTTCCCATTAATGGATCCAAAACTCCAAAAGAGGTATGGGAAATATTTGAAAATATATTTGGTAAAGTGAAAGAATTTAGGTTAAATGCTTATTCACCTTCCGAATTTTTGTCCATTGAAGATTTTCTTAAAAATTCAACTCTCTTAGATCAAAAGTAAAGGCTGGTGGTAAATAAAAAGGATGAAGATTGTATAATATTTATTCTATAAAAATAAAAGGCCCTTAAGTGTGTTTCCACCCACCCTTTACTCCTGATGAATCCATTGGATGAAAATTTCAAATTGCCTACTTTTGAGCTATTCTATGAAAGGCTTACTCTAAACAAATGAAATTGTCGAACATCAATGCCTTACTTAGCTTGAGTCATGCACTAGTGGAAAATTCCTCTAAAGGAAAATGGAAATCAAAACCTAATTCAGGACCTCCTCCATCAAAATCAAACAAGCCTTCTCCAACCACCATTGAGACCTCTAAACCTTCTAATTCTGACAAGTCAAAAATATTATTTAGAAGGAAAAGGTTTCGATATCCTTACATATTGTAGCAAAAAAAATCATCCTAATTAAAAATATTATACTAGAATAGAAAAATTGAAAGAAAATTTGAAGTAAGATAAAATTGTTGTTCCCTCCTCCAAAAATACAGGGAAAGGAAAATATATTTTGCTAGGGCTTTTCTTTTTGCGTCGAGATATAGATTTTTGATTGTGATGCTTCTCATAATCTAACTCAATCATGTGATTTTTTGAGTTCTCTTTTTTATTACAACACTTCTCAGCAATCATGGGTAACTCTTCAAAAGTCGATGCTTTGGGTTCCAGTTTGGTCCAAATTCAAGATGGGTGCATCAATGATGTATGAGATTTCATCTCATTTGTTATCAATTTATCAGATTTATAATTTTTGTTATGAGAAGTTGTCGAGTTCACTCAAAAAAAAATTGTAATTAAAGAATTATCTTATCCTTGGGATGTTTTAGTTATAAGCGTGGTAGTGAATCATTCACGCATTTATGTATTTGATAAGCTTGATACCTCTATAGGGTCATAAATTACTTCTCATGGTGATACATTGAGAAAAAATTGGCATAAATAGTTTGTTCACTTGAATTACACATATTTGCAGTAAAGCTAAGATTGTAGAAAATGGTGAAAGAACCTCCATATGTCTCTAATTGTGATGGTGTTTTCCCATGATGCATACTTGGAAAACAACACTAAGATCCCTTTCTAATGGGGCACACTTCAAGAGTTGCTGACTCCACTTGAACTAATACATAGTAATTTTATGACTTTTCCCATTAGGTCCTTTTCTAGTGCAAAATATGTATAAATGTTTATTGATGATTTGACGCAAAGGGCTAGGGTGTACTTTTACAATATTAAAGTGAAGCTTTGATAACTTCAAATCTCTCATTGAGAAGCTATCGGGTCTTTCACTGAAAAATATCCACACAGACAATGGGGAATGTATAATTCGTTTCATGATTTTTTTTACCGATCATGATATTCTTCATTGATACATAGTACCATATACCTTTCAATTAGATGAAGTAGTTTGAATGAAAAAAATGAACACTCAAGGAGATGGTGAATTACATGATATATTATAAGGACTTGACACACGAGTTCTGGGCTAATTTAGTACATTTTTCAAATTACATCTAGAACTACATTCCCATAAGGTAGTGTGAGACAAGAATCTTGAAGAAGCTTGGTCAAGTGAGAAACCTGACGTTTCTATATTTTTCATCTTCAAAAGTAAGGAATTTGTGTTTATTCTAGATGATAAGTGAAAAAATATGGAGAATAATAGCCAAGAGATCATATTTATTTGTCATTTATAGAATGTGAAGGGCATAATTCCTTTTGATCTTGTTAGACATGATGCCTTGTTTAAATGATGAGAATCCCATTCTTTCGGATCTAATTTCATATCCTTCTCCATCATTTTCTTCACCTCCCTACTCTGATAGGGATGGTATACTTCCTAATTTCAATGAAGACACACCTAATGATCCTATCTGCCTCCCCCTCTTATACAATACTTACGAGTGGCCAATATACTTTGCAAAAATAGATTCTTTGGTTGGTGATCCTTGGTCCTCATCGCACTCGGTGCGAGAATTCTAGTAATCTTGCTCTTATGATCCAAGTAATTTACAGCGATCTATTATTGTTCTACGAGGTAATGGGAAAACACGAGTGGGAAGATACCATGTAAGATGAGTATTTTTCACTCATGAAGAATAACACATGGGAGTTAGTATCTCTTCCTAAGGGATGAAAACTTGTGCATCGTAGATGGGTATATAAGAAAAATATGTAGATGGTTGTGTAGATAAACATAAGGCCCATATTTTAGCTAAGGATTTCTCACAAGTTGAAGGGGTGGATTACACTATGATTTTTATCGATTGCAAATATGAATCAAATATGCCTTGTTCTCTCCCTCACTGCATCACATTGCCAGCTAGTCTATCAAATGGACGTGAAGAATGCCTTACTGCATGGTGATCTCCAAGAGGATATCTATATGGAGCAGTCTTAGAGATTTTTGTAAGACTCTTCCATGGTATGTAGAAGTTGTTGTTCTATTTATGGGATCAAGCAAGATCCTTGATCTTGGTATGAGAAGATGGATAAATTTATGCTTAGTTTTAGATTCTATCGATGTGAATCTAATCATAATGTTTACATCATAAAGCAAGGTGAGGATATTTTGATATTGGTGTTGTAAGTTAATGACATCATCCTCACAGGTATTTAAGGATCCTTGATCCAAGATGTAAGGCATAAGCGAGATATAATTATTTGAAATGATAGACATGAAGCTTATGCACCATTTTTTAGGTCTTTAGGTTTATTAATCTCCTAAAGGTATTTCCATTAGACAACAAAATTACTCCATAGATCTTCTTTGTCATTTTGGTATGGCTAATTTACAAGCCTTCTCCCACACCATATTATTCGGGTATAGAATTTACTATTAATTACAAATTAAAATTGGTTAATCATAATTTGTATAGCTAGTTGGTTGGTAATCTTTTATACTTGACACAAGCATGCCCTAATATCACATTTACTATCAACTTGGTATCTTGATTCTCCCATGATCCTCATGACAGTCAATGGTAGGAAAAAAGCGTATTTTACACTACATTGGGGGCACATTGAATTTTGGCATTCAATACACACCACAAGGATCTTCTAATATTGAGGGATTCATAGACTCAGATTGGGGTGGATGTAATAATACCCTCGATCTACTTACGGATGTTCCATTCACCTTGGTTACTGGTCTCGTCGCATGGGCATGTAAGAAACAAATTGTAGTTACATTGTCATCAATTAAGGTAGAGTACATATGTACTATTAAGGCTTGAATATCCCTTGCTTTGACATTTACTTGGTGAGATTTGATTTCCACAACATGCTCCCACTTTGATATGATGTGATAGCCAAAGTTCTATTGAGATTACACAAAGCTGAATTGAGCATCAACGTGGCATCAAAGCACCAAACATTTAGAGATTCGCATGCATTTCATTAGGAAACTACTCAAGGATAGATTTTTTTACTTAGAGTTTGTTCCCACAGATTGATCATGTTTGACATTTTTATCATGCCCTTGGATTCTCCTTGTTACCTTGAGTTGTGAGCATTGCTTTGGTTGAAGAAGTTGTACTTGGGGAGATTTTTGTCGAGTCCTTTATTTTTCACATTTTTATATAGCTACTTTATCGGACCTAATAGTTGGGGCACACTATCATTTTTTCATTCCCTATACCTTTTCTTAAGGGAGTGTGCTAGATTTCACACATGTAGTAAAATAACTTCTTCCTATCTAGTTTTCATAATGTTCACTTTTAAGCTCATACTAGGAGTTTCCTCATTTAACAATTTTTGTTTTAGATTTAACAAAGTCATTGTATAATTTTTTATTTGTTATTATTTTGTTCCAACAAATTGGTTATTCATATATTGTGAATGAAAAAACATATAACATATATAGTAGGAACTATGGTAGAATGTAGCAAGAGATTGTAGAGAATAATATTGCTGGAATTATTTCTAAATTCATTTGTTGGTAGTGTTCTGATTGAAGGCTTACATCCTTGAAAAAATTCCTAATTGATCCTCTTAGATTCTCACCTTCACAGAATACGAACAATATAATCTCAATCTGTGTATGTATCATCAAAAGAATGAAACATATTGATGAGTTGATTAAATTCCTTTTATAAAAACTCATCCTCTGTACTTTTGTTAAGCCATTGATACTATATCCTTGTATTTCCCTAATATACTCTTGAACATCATTGCTATAACTTGAACTTATTGGCATAATATTTATTAATATAGTTATTACTAGTTAACTTTATTTTGTGGTATTTTGAGAATGTATTTATTCTTATGGTTACAATAAGTTGTTTGAATGATAATATGTGTGATTCCACTCTTGTTTGTAAGCAACTTGTTATATGTATAAAAATGTATGTAGAAAAGGACCCATCTCGCATCCAAAGGGAATCACCTATAGCCAAAGGAATTGTTTACAACAACTTGTCCGCAGCCAAAGAAGATCACCTATAGCAAAGGATCCATGATTATGAAAATCTATGGGAACATGAAGGAAGACACTCCAAGCCTATACATGTCATGGAGGAGGCAATTACAAACTGGAACATGAGAACTGAAGATAACTCAACTCTAGATCTGATTATTCGTTACAACTTAATGAGGAACTGATTGATTGAATTCGTGATTTGAGAACTAATTGATTGAACTGATCGGTTACTTAAGTTATGTGTTTGACATCTAAACACCTACTAATTAATTATGTTACATGCATCGAATCTTCGGATGATCTATTTGAGATATTTTACTTGATTTGTTTGAACTCCTAGTCAAACTCTTCCTCTCACGTTCTACTACAAACAAGGAATATAAAAGAGAAGGATTAATGTTGGAAATGTATCGGAGGTGTAGAGATCTAGAAAGAGAATTAGAATAGAGGATACATAAAGAAGAGAGTTGCTTTTCTCCTAATTGTAATCTTCATGCCAATTCAATAAAGAATTTGAGTTTTGTTCAAGTAACTTTTAGGTACAATCCTTAGGAGGGATTAGCACCCAAGGCAGGGCCCACTTGTGGTCTACTAACCCCCTCTCCATAGTTTTTTTCTTTGTTTTATTGCATGGATAGACTAGCAAGCAATTCATTCCTTTATTTGTATTCTAAATTTACAAGCTCTATTTTAGTTATAGTATTTGGAAGCTATTTACTTTCAGTCTGAGTTTAGTTTATTTCCAAGAATTGTTATTTCAAGGATTGTAGTGACAACAATTTATTTCCTTACCTCCTAAATCCTGTAACTATGCATACAACACTAGAATTATTGAAAGTTTACGTCCCTTGGTTTGATGATTAAATGATTGTAGATTAGTGAACAACATATTAATTTTTGTAAGGTAATTTGCACCATCATTTTTAACGTCGTTTTCGGGGATACTACCAATTTATAAGGTTTTTGAGATGTTTTTTTATTTCTTAAAAGTAGTTTAGGTTTTAGGAAATTCACCTCCAACCAACCCCCAACTAATTCCCTTTGATTGAGTTGAGCTAGTTGATGCATGCACCGTCCAAGGGATGCCCATGGTATATTTTTACTCAATTCACAAGTAGTACAAATATCTTCATATAATTCGAGGATTATGAAGAAGATATGCTTTCCTTTGTATAAGGTTTACTGTTAAAAGATACCTTTCCAAATGAAAGTTCATAAGTTGCTCCTGATCAACCACACATGAAAGAAAAAGTGAACCAAAATGTTGAAGATAGGGAAACTACCTTTGAGTTTCCCATTTCCAACAATGATGAGGCTACTACTATGAAGAATATTTCTCCCTCTGCCTTGCCTAACTTTCATGGATCTATGACTAAATACCTTGACACCTTTATGTTTGTGTTCGATGATTTATGGAGGAGCTATGATTATTCCACTGATGCACATAAACTAAATTTATTCCCTTAGAGGATTCAACCTTGAGATGGTTCATGGGTTTTAGAAGAGATGTCATTACCACTTGGGCACAAATGAAGGAGAAGTTTCTCACTAAGTACTAGGACTATTGCAGGCTAAGTAGCAGAGGAGGTGATGAAATCTACAAGATGACACAAAAAGAGGATGAGCCATTGGAAAACTATCTAGAAAGATTCTTGTTATGCGTTCAAAAAAAAAGGCACACAATACTACCTTATAAATCTCTCAAATTACTCTTTTTGAAGGGACTCGGTGAGGAGGACATGGATGTTCTAGATCTGATAGGAGCTAGAGACATCTCAAAATCTACCTTTGAGGATATTTGTGAAGCCTACAGGAATTACTCTAGAGCCACTATGAAGAGAATAAGAAATGTAAGATCAAGAGGTGGATCAACTACCAAAATAATTGGGGACATATCCAAGTCAGATATTGTTAATATATTCAAGAACATGTAGTAGAAGATTGTCAATGACATGGCCACTCAATTAGAAGTTAAGCATGCCAAGAAGAAAAGAGAAGATGTAGAAGTAACACTTATAGAGTTATGTCATGCATTCTAAAGAAAGATATTTGACTCGCAGATGAAGAGGATTGGCCAAAGCATTGCATGAGAAAGAGAGGCTTCACCTAAATTCAAGATGTTGGAGACAGAAGATGGGAAATTTTTTTACGTTCCTCAAAGAAAATTGTGGTTGTCAAGAATAGGAGGTATGTCAAAAGACCTTATGCCATCATTTCATAATTGGGATAATAATCTATATATGCAACCCCCACCTTAGGCTAATCCTTAACAAGTTTGGGCTCCATACCTTAGCCAATACCAACAATAATGAAAACCTCATTTTTTAGGACAACAATAATGGAAACAATTGCCTCAATCATAGCAGCAACCTTGGAGATGAGAGCAACAATGGAATAACCCACCTACTAATTACCAACAATCTTACCAACAACCTCTTTAGGCGTAGCAAGCAAGCTCTAATACCAAACCCCCAACCTGGCTCTCAGCCAAAAACAGCTCAACTACCACCTCAACCAAATCCTAACTCCAACAATAAAGTTGCTCAACTAGCCTATTCCACTGAACAAGCTCAATACCCTACCTATTCCATTGATGTTAATAATATCCGTCTCCATGCAGGAAGAAGAGTTCCTCCACCAAGTGGACCCACCATTATAGAGATTGCAGATGAACCACAGTTGCTGCAGAATGATCTGTAACAACCTTAACAGAGATCCAACAAGGGTAAAGTGCAAGCTAATGAACCACCATTTCCATAAAAATTACAGGAAAAGAAGTTTGACCTCAAATCAGAATCTGATTATGATTTTGTCAATCAACTTAAAGACATTTGTGTCAAAATTCTACCTATTAAATCCATTAAGGATGTGCCCATCTACAACAAGTTAGTTAAGGACCTATGCATTAAAAATCGGGTAGAAAAAGGAAGGATCTATCCCTTTGTTTAAGTTATTGGACAACTGGTTGATATCATGCTTGGGAATTCAGTTTTACCCAAGTACATAGATCCAGGTAGTCCTTTGGTAAATGTTACAATTAATGGCACAACAATAAAGAACACTTTGATTAACTTGGGGGAAGTCATTAACGTTATGACCAAGCAAACTATGGATGGTCTAAAATTGGAAGGACTACGGCCAACCCTCTGATCTTACAACTTGTAGATAGATCAACAAAGTGAGGCTTGAAGGAGTACTTAACGACATAGTTGTGGTGGTATAATCTTGGGAATACCCTGCTGAATTCATTTTCCTTTAACCAAAAGCAAGTTTAGGAGGATATCCTATCATCTTAGGAAGGCCATGGTTGGCCACTGCTGATGCATTCATAGGTTGCAGGTCTGACAACATGATTATTTCTAATGGAAGTGGTACTAAAAGCTAATGCTCTATCCTCCTACCCAACTGTTGAACGATGAAGATCAGACAATTTGGGTAGAAGAACTAGAAGCAGATCAAAACTTTGTGCAACATCTCATGATGTTGGAGAAGTCTTGTACAATTGAAGGACAAGAAGAATATGTTGTTCTCTCTAATGTCTTACAGAATAAATATGGAAGAAATGAAGAAGTGGATGACAAATTAAGGTTTTTAAACTACCCCTTGAACCAAGTTCTACCACAGCAAAGCACCATGGATATTCCAGGTAAGAATTGTATTCTTCATCAACTTCTTCCCCATGATTGCATACTTGAATTCTATGAGCAACAATGTATATTCAATGATTTATCTCTCTAAAAAAGTGGAAATAACTCTAGGAAGGCCACTTAATGTAAACAAGATGCTAAGCATGCAACAAGAGCAATTGTTGATTGCCCTCTACAAAAACATAAAGCAACATTTATATGGGATTATGGTGACATGCATGGAATTCATCCTAAGTTGTGCACTCACAAGATTTATATCAAAGACATTTGTAAACCAATCGGGAAGCCAAAAGAAGAATGAACCAAGCGAGTAAGGAAGATTGTAAATGGAGAATTAAAGAAGTTACTGGATGTTGGATTTATATACCTAATATCAAGCAATCGGTGGGTTTCACCCCTTATCATTACGCCGAGAGAAGAATGGAAAATGGAGGATATGCATAGATTATAGAGAATTGAATGTAGCAACAAAGAAAGATCATTTTCCACTACCTTTCATTGATTAGGTACTTGATACTTTGGCTAGTAAAAGTATTTCTCTTTTCTTGATGGATATAGTGGCTATAATCAAATTCAAATTACACTAGAGGATCAATACAAAACTACCTTCACATGCCCATAGGGAAAATTTGCATATTTTGTTCTTCCATTTGGCTTGTGTAATGCATGTGTTACATTCAGACGGTAGTATTGAGCATCTTTATAGATCTAACAAATGACTACATGGATGATTTTACAAAGTACATGGCAGCAACTTTGAAGAAGCCATGAAAAATCTGAACAAAGTCTTGAAGAGATGCAAAGAGCATAATTTTTCCTTAAGTAACAAAAAATGCTACATGATGATGTCTAAAGGTATAGTTTTGGGACACTATATTTATTTTGATGGAATTCAAGTTGATGCAGCCAAGATATTTGTTATTGTAAATCAGCTAACACCAAGGAATCAAAAGGATGTTATGATCTTTCTAGGCCATGTTGGTTATTGCATGAGATTCATATAAGATTTCAACAAGATTGCAACACCATTGTTTGCATTACTAGGAAAGGATGTTGCCTTCGGTGGGTGAAAAATGTAAGACTGCATGCCAAACTTTGAAGCAAATGTTAACTATTGGTCTTATACTAAGAGGGCCACGATTGAAACTTTCCCTACCACATCCATATTGAAGCATCGGACCATGTAATTGAGTTGTCGAGGATAAAAAGATATAATTCTGAATTATGCAATTTATTATGTTAGCAAGAACTTGTAGCATGTTGAACTAAAACTACGCAGTAACAGAGAAGGAGTTCTTGGTAGTTGTGTATGCTATCAATAAATTCAAACACTACATCACGTTTACCAGTTTTCATTTACACGACCATGTTACAATAAAATATTTGATAAACAAACTAGTAGTAAGCAACAAAATCATTAGATGGTTGCTCCTTCTATAAGAGTTTGATGTCACAATATTGGATAAGCTTGACAAGGACAACGTGGTAAAAAATTTCTTTTAAGAATGGAGACTAATGATGAAGAATAGGTAGTTGATGACTCTTTTCTAGATGAGCACTTATTTGCTATCTCTACAAAAACACCTTGGTATGTAGACATAGCTAACTATCTGGTTTCAAGTAAAACACCTCCACACTACTTATACTCTGAGAATAAATATATAGTTGAAAAGAGTGTGCATTTTTCTTAGATAGCTAGATTTCTATTTCATACAGGGCAATATCATGTCATGAGAAGATGCATAGATGATGAGGAAATATATGATGTCCTCAGAGAATTCCATAATGAACCTTATGGAGGACATTTTTATGCAAAAAGAACAACACAGAAAGTGTTAACAATTGGTCATTGTTGGCTAACTTTGCATAAAGATGAAACACTTTACACCAAGAGATGTGATAAGTGTCAAAGAATGGGCAAGCCTACCAGATCTGATGAAATGCCATTACTGTCATCAATTGGTCTTACAACCTTTTGACAAATGGGGCTTGGACTTCATTGGCCCCATAGATCCTAAATCTCAACAGAAGGAATACATCTTGGTATGCAAAGATTATTTAACTAAGTGGACAAAAGTGAAGGCATTGTCAGTCAAAAACGTGAGAAAGTAGCCAAGTTTTTGTATGATCATCTCTTCACCAGATATGGAGTTCCAAGGGATATATTTTCACTGATCAAGGTACACACTTTATTGCTGATGTAATTTCTGATCTAGCTAAAAAATATTAAATCATGCATAGGAAGTCTAGACTATACCATCCCCAATCTAATGGAAATGTAGAGGTAACAAACAAAGAGATAAAATCTATCTTGACAAACATAATTACACTCCACCGAAAAGATTGGGCGAGACAGGACTTCCAGAGGCGTATGGACAATCAACACAACATGGAAAATAACAATTGATTTCACACCATTTGAACTCTCGTATGGTAAGATTCGTATTTTGCTAATTAAATTTAAGCACAAAACACAAGGACAACACATGAATTGGGTATAGATTTATCTAAAGCTCAAAGGAAAAGGATTCTCTAACTCAATGAGTTGGATGAAATGAGAAGGCATGTTGTGCATAATACAAAAGTAGTGTAGAAACAAATAATCAAATGACATGATCGGTACATCAAGACAAGGCAGTTTCAAGAGGGTGACGAGACACTCTTGTTTGACTCCAAGTATAAGGACCATATGGGAAAACACAAGACGGGGTGGTTAGACCCTATGATATTGAGAAAATCTTTCCCAATGGAGCTTTAAAACTCACCACCATAGACTCTGTAAGGTTCAAGTTATTGGTGAATGGCCACAAGTTGAACTTGTATAACAAGTTAGCTAATATAAGTACCATCCTACAATATTTGAGAGGATAACAAAGTAGGATGGAAATAAGGACATCATAGTTAAAATTAGAAGTTGAGCATTTGTTGTTTCATCTTACGAGATTTCAATAGATTGAGATATTTCAATGGCCTTATTATATTCATCTTGTTGAATGCTCAAGGATAAATAAAAGTGTCATGATTATCCCTCAGGTGATCAACAACACTCTACTAGCATTTTATTTTCTTATAATTTATATTTTTAGGATTTGATGTTAGATGGTTGCAAGAGTGCATGATCTCCATCACAAAGAGAGCATGCACGATCTGCGAAGGTCCACTTTGACAGCAGACATGAAAAAACCCCCTGTTTTGTTTTCGCATATGACAGACCCCATAATTTCATGAAGAAGATCAAATATATATGCACGTGTAAGAGATCACAAAAGATAGTTGGTACCCCAACAAATTGGTATTCCCTCTCCGGAGTTAGATGATTGTACTAAGGAACAACCAACATAAATACAACAAATGCATGCAACATCATAATAATGTCTGCAACATTATAATAAGCCACCATACGTGAGGAGCAAATTTGATAAAGCACACACAATAATCATTCTACACATGCATCAAGATAAGTGCACTTAACCGCCACTTTATTAAAGTATGATTAGAATGATTATTATTTATTCATATTTATACCAAGTCATCCAAAATTAAATGCATTTAAAATACCACTTGCCCTTTATGTTATGAGGTGTCAATACACGTAATCCCATACCATCATATCACTTTAGCTCACACGCTTCATGCAATCACATAAATTAATTACCTCTCCGTAACCGTGATGTGTGTGTTTCGGCCTCAAAATCTTAAAATACTCAAAACATTCACACAAATTAATTGAGTATAATTTTTCAAGAGAAAATTGTGTGACTGCGTGTTGAGACCGAGCAAGCATGATGTTCACAATGGGAGGAGATTTGATTCGACATGAACCCACAAACCACTCTCATCTTCTTAGCTTGATTGTAACATCCCAAATTTCTTGTAAGTTAAATTAACTACGGTTAAGTCTAAATAGGATTAGATGAGATCATCATTGTGTGTAAGAATTTATTTGGTTCATTGTATCATGACCCATAGTTTCTACTGTGGGGCATGACATTATTGAACGGGTAACCCGCACCCACCTTGATGATCCTTCCTAACAGGATTAGGCCTTGATCGTAGATAAAACGGTTCATAAATGATAGCAAATCTTTTGGTTATTGTATTTCGGTCACTTTATTTTAATCAGTTTGGTCGTCTTTTATTTTATTCGACTTTTCATGATGACCGTGAAGATAGTTGTATCTATTGGTTGTTCTATTGGTGTACATTCATAGTTGTATCTTGATGTAAAACATGTAATAATACATTCTCCGTTGTATTACCATGTGTTTGTTGATAAAATAACTTGTATATCGTTTCATATTTTATTAAATAATTGCATCAGAAAATGGAGGCAATATTCATGCCAGTTCATTTTGAACTGACAACATACCACTACTCCAGTCTTGCAGGACAATTAGCCGTCACATTCGGATATGCGGAAACTCATGTCTTGTGAAGTTTTATCGTAGCATGGATCTAAATGAGATACTTGAATTTCAATTTGTAGAAGGATGATATTCCAGAATTTTAACTGAATTTATTGGGATCTTGGACCCATTGTTAATATTCAAACCTCACTATGTGAGAGTTACCATAATAGTTATATAATTCACCTTAACGACATATGTAATTTATGGTTTTAATAAAGAGATGATTACCTTGTATGAAAGAATATCTCAATATGAGTAAATGATAAATATTAGAAGTGAGAAATCTTACTTATCATAAATTGTTATATTTATTTATTTGATATTTGTCAATGTATGAAGCCGATAATTGAACAATTATTGTAACATTCAATTGTCTTTAACTTCTAAATTTAATAGCTATTTAGTGGCGTAGTTAATCAGAGGAATAATTAAATATATATATTAATATATATTTAATTTGGTCTTCAGTGAAACTGGTATTAATATGTTAAGATTGTAAAGCCTATTGTGTAGAGGATGAAGAGTATCATTATAAAAAGGTAATTTAAGGTTAAAAACCAAACATCAGGAAAAGAGAAACTAAATGGGAAGATAAATAGATGAAAAGATCCATTAGGCATATTAAGGGATAAGTACATGTGAAATGTTGAAATAGATACATTTCAAGCATAACGAATGTACTTATCTCATGATGATCCTAGTTGGCCTTTGGCATTTATTTCGATATAAACTCTTGCAAGATAGGTTAAATTAGAAATAAAGTAAATACAAACTATAAGATCTAGATAACTGTGAAAGGGATAGTTGTGAGGTGGTGGAAGACTTAAACTCATAAGACTAGTGTGTTGTCTTGAGTTTAGCCAGTAACCTACACGGCAGAAAACTTTCGCCAAAGTAATGCATTGATGGTTGTGTATTATCTGATCACCTAGTCCTCCAATTAAATTAAAATTGTCAGTAACTTGATCATGGGAAGTTGAACACTGAACATGAGGTAGGCAATGGTCGGATACCGGAATACAAAGTCGAGAAAACTAGCTTCGTGGTAGACCCAAGGACTTTCACATGGTTCCCATGACCTGAAAAAGGTTGAGCCAAAATGTTAGTAAGCATTGTCACTCAAAGTAGTGGCGAAGGGATATCATGGAGATCTGGATACACCCTTCTCAGCCACACATGGCTTACATGGATGTTATCAGATAGATCAAAAGAACAAATTTGATTTAAAGAATTTGATTAAATAAATCTGTATGATTGCAGCTGTGTAATCTGTTTTTATGTATGTTTTTAAAAAATCCTCATTTTCCAATTCTAGTAATTTTGAGCGTTACGAAACCCTCAAATTTCACAATATTTTCGAGATAATGGGTGGCTAGACTACATAAACCAATTCCAAGGTTTTAATGAATCAATGGTTGAAGAGTTTTCTAGTACATTTAGAGATGGAGAAGCAAAGATAAAGGGTTTATTAGTAAGAATTAGTGATGACATCTTGGACCGAGGTAATTAGGCTTCATGCCTTGGGTGAACCATTTCTGATAAAGCAAACTCGGAGGTATCTAGAAGGTAATTTTCTGATGAAGATGATGTATTTTTCAATGTTAGACAAGGTATACACAGAACTTATTGTTATCTATTTTTACCCCAGGGTAAAATAGACAACTTGGGAGAATGGGTTTGAGCACTTGATAGGGCTTCATAGAGCAATATAGAATGATATAGGAGTATTCAAGTGCTAGGAACATCAAGAGATGATTTTAGAAGGTTCAGGGAAGTTTCAGAGGTTTTGGAGCCAATCCATCAAAAGCAGGCTTTCGGGCCTAAAGGAGCATGCAACGCAAAAGAGGACCCGAGCAACAAAATATTTTTGGAGCCACGTGAGGACTTAAAAGTCCAAAAAGTTCCTATGGAATTAATTTTCTATGCCTTACATTATGGAAAAGATGAGACATCTTGAAATATCATACACTTCCCGAGGTAACTTATTCTTCTGGCACACAACCGACAATCCTGAGAAATAAGGGACCATTTGGAGGTTTTAAATTCAAAGTTGAGTCTTGAGACCATCAACATTGGATTCAGTGTGTTCTTTTCAAGTGATATCATATAAATTTTTTCCCCAAAAATCATCTGGGAGCTTGAGATATCGCCTTTGCAAGTTGGCCTCGGGGTTGGATGGGTGTTAGACGGCTATCCAACCCGGGCTGGACGTCGATAAAGACGGTGACCCAGGTTGGAAGGGTCACATAGTTATATGGCTTGATAACTATATGGACAAGGGGTTGGATTGACCACTCACATTTTTTACGGTTCATGGTTATATAGCCCTCCAACCCGGACATGGATGGACAACTTTTGTAGGTTGGATGAGTCGCAACATGCAGATAAGATAGGTGGGTGAATGACAACTCAACAACCGACATTATTGCAATATGACACCTATATATTTCCTAACACAAGGTACCCTCGAAAGTGATTTGAATGGCTACTTATACCTCTTTAATGAGGGTAGGTGAAAAAATTGTCTCTATAATGTAATCGACCCACTCATTTTTCGTAGAGACATTCTAGGAGCTGGGGAAACTCTTGCAAAATTACTTCTCAACTCTAATGAGTTGTAAGCCTTATCCTAGATATGGAAAGTGTATTCATGACTCTAAGTATCAACGTAAATGGTTTGTGCATGTTTTGCATTAATAAATCCATGTTTTGTGGTGTTTTTCAACCCTTTCTCATGTTTTATTGTATATTTGTACCTCTCCATTTCGTAGTTATTTTTATGTGCATGTATTTCACATTTGCAAGTGCAAGGTGTTGTGTTTCATGGAGGTTTGATGGTGAGTTGAGATTCAGGTCTGTGTCACTATTATTTTGACCTCTCCTAGCTCGATTTTCCCTCTTCTTCCTCCCTTAGCAAAGTATCTCACCCCTTTTTTCTGGTGCTATCACCCCCTTTAGTGTAGGATTTCCATTTTTATGCACTTTCTCTCTCCTTATCTCCTTGGAAGTTGTTAGGACAGGTGTAGTTAAGGTTTTTTTGCATTTAGGAGTAGTTTAGCATTAGGATTAGGAAGAGGAATGGACCTTCTCTGGAGGGTTATCTCAAGTTCGCAAGTCCCACAGCTTGAGAGATAACCCCATGTTAGCAAATTACATTGATTTCCCCACACACAGAGGACAAATGGGGGGGTGTTGTAATTTTACATTAACAATTTTGGCACACCCTGTGGGACAGGTTTGAAGCACCTTACCACTTCATTTCAACAAGTTGGTGTGCTCTTGTTGGAATCTCAACCTTTGGAGGCACATGCAAAGCACATCTAGCGACTCCATCTAGTCAAAACCTGTCTCTAAGTTGCAAACCTCCCTCTCTTCCATCCATTTGCATTCCATTTTCTTTCCATATCTTTCATCTTCTTCCATCCATGAAGGTCATGCAATCATGGATTTGTTTTCATAATGGAATTCACTCTTGCATGTAGCAACAATACTATTCATACCGCCTCCCAACTTGCAAAGTTCATTCCAGTTACTATCAACCACCTCCATATTCATACATCATTGAAGATCAACAATATGCATACTCTTATGAGTAATATGTAGATCAATTTGGTTATATGTCGACTATGTGGTTGTTGAAGAGCAGGGGTATGCAGATTTTGGAGGATATCCTACCCTTGGAGATCTTGAGTTGCGATTGAAGGTTCAAGAATTGGAGGCAAGGATGGCATAGTCAAGGGTTGTGTCTCAGATACAAGCATGCAATATTGGTTTCAGGACCCCTTATCCATGGGCAGGCCCTATTCCAAGCTATTACAGCCGTGGGAGAAGCTTACCTTAATGGCCGAGATGTCTCCAAGGCTCACGGAGTGGATCCAAGAGATAAAAGCTTTTTTGGACAAGGCTAGTAAATCCTGTCAATGGGAGACCCTTACATTGTCATCCTAAAATTATCTCCCACTCCTCAATTCACATCATCTCGGTGAGAGCCACAATTCCCAAGTTTCCCATCTTTTGCCCCCATTGTTGAACCCATTTCTCCATCTCCTAGTCTTCCATCCCATCTTAGTTTCTTTGTTCTTTTCCTTCCAAACCTAAATCCTCTCCACAAGATTCAAAAGCAATACCTTCCCCTCCACCACCAATAGCAATGAAAACACAAGTTGCAACCCAACCCACCCCTTCTTTTCCCTTCCCAAGTCCATGTTGGGAATAAGCTCATGCCAAACCGGTCAAGAGGAGGCAACAAAAAGAGTAATAGCCCAACTAATAAGAGATGACAAAATTTTTAAGAAATTGGGCTACAAAATTCGGGATAGAAAAGATCCCCTTATTGGTCAAGCCTTTGAAGGAGGCTAAGGTTGAAGAAAAACATGTGGTGAAGACCGAGCTTACATTAGAAGCGGAGCGAGAGAGAAGATGATCAACAATCGTATGTTTGAGTATAGTTTCCATGAGGGCACCCTAATTCTGGAGGTTGTTGACTCATCACCGGCTTCAACACCGGTGTGAGAAGAAGAAGCAATGCTCCAAATATAAAAGAAGAGGAGCACATTCGGTTATGAAGAAGATTCAAATAATTTCAAAGGCTTTGAGCTAAAAATAGGCCACAAAAGAACCTTCAGTTCTTCCTCCCACTTCATCCCCTTCAAGCTCTAATTTTGAAGAAGAGTTTGAACTTTCAAACTTCATGTTTGAGGGTTAGGAGAACATGGTGAGCAAGTTGCAGATCGGGATAATCCCATAGAGGAGGTTGAATCTGGAGCATTAAGACAACAAGGAGGCAAAGTATTTGTCTCGACTTGGAAGATTCTTTCAATGAAGAGGAGCCCGTAGAGATCACATCATTTTCTCCTCCATCATCCACCTTCCAAGCACATGAACCTATTGTCATGAAGGAGAGCATTCAAGTGCAACAAACTACATTTCACAATGACCCTCTGGAGCCAAGATTGGAGGAATTGAATCTTCCAAGCCACTCACTGGATGAGAAGGAAAATGAGGATGACACACATTACATATCAGTCATCAGGGTAGAGTATCAATTATCTGTAGATGAGCCACAAGTGAAGAATCATCTCACAGACAACTAATCTTCCCTTGAAGGCCTACAGGAGGGATTCATTTGTGGAGTCATCATTCAAAGTATTGGGCACATCCATCATATTAGACCGTTCCCCATCAAATATTTGGCTTCATTGGAGCCAAGGGAGGAGCCAAAACCAGTCATTCTTGCTCTTACACATGAGGATGAACTTCATAGACAAAGGATCAACACCAAAGACTTGAAGATCCAAGTAATGGGCAGTTTGCGGAGGTATTTTCTTCATTTATTGTTTATACCTTCATGATTTGGGTGGAAGATTGGCCTTTGTTTAGTTTTTCACTCTCATAAATGACCATGTCCATTTCCAAATCAATTACATGGTCCAAGATTATGAGAAAGGGAAGCTACTTCTCCATGCTAGTTGTAGGATTTGTTTGAATTCCCTTTGCCTCACGGTTAGCGTAGGGTAGGTAGGTTTGCTTTTCGAAGAAGAACAAGTGTGTATGCATGCTCCACTTGTGGTATGTATGATTTTCTCCTTTGTACATAATTTTGGCTTCGTTATTGATCTTGCACACTCCATTTCAGAAGAGGCATGTCCATGAGGAGAAATCAGGTTCTAACAACAGCTCCAGCCTCTCCTAATCACTTGTGTTCCTAGAACTTCTACAGTGTTATGCTTGTCAAGAAATCACCAGTTGGTTGTGCTTCACACTTGGCAAGAAATCAAGTTTGGGATAGTTCTAAAGAGATTCATCCTTAGTTCCATAGATCAAACTTTTAGGAGAGGAAAATTCTAGGTTCAAGACAATTTTCTACTCTCACAAACCTTAATTCAGATAATGTTGTGAATGAGATGGAAAATCTGAGTAATTGGTAGGCAATTCCAGGTTCAAACATAATGTTTCAATCGCTCGGGGACAAAATTTAGATTTTAGGTCGCTTTTTTTCATACGTATTATGACTTCATTTCCTAATGGATGTTATAAGGCTATTGGTCAACAACATCTAGCGACAGAGATATCCCCAAGAGGTCGCGCTAAATTGTTATCTATTTTTACCACAAGGTAAAATAGACAACTTTAGGAGGATGGGTTTGAGCAATGGACATCGCTTCATGAAGTAATCTAGAATGATAGAGGAGTACTCAAGTGCAAGGAACATCAAGGAGATGATTTTGGAAGGTTGAGGGAAGTTTAGGAGATTTTGGAGCCAATCCATTAGAAGCAGGCTTTCGGGCCTAAAGGAGCATGCATCATGAAAGAGGACCTAAGCTTCAATGAAAGATTATGAGAGCAACATCAGGAATTACAAGTACAAAAAAGGGCCTATAGAAGTCATTTTCCATGCCCTACATGGTGGAAAAGACGAGACATCTTGAAACATCATACACTTCTCGAAGTAGCTCATTCTCCTCGCACACAACCGACAATCTTGATAATAATGGGACATTTTGAGATTCTAAAGTCAAAATTGAGTCTTGAGACTATCACCATTAGATTCAATGGGTTTTTTTCTCAAATCATATAAAATTTCACCCCAAAACTCATCGGGAGCTCGAGATATCGCCTTCGCAAGTTGGCCTCTGGGGGTTGGGATGCCCAAGGGTTGGATGGGTGTTTGATCCAGGGGTTGGCCGTCAACCCAAGTTAGACATCATACAAATGACCCGGAGTTGGACGGGTCACATAGTTAGATGACCCAACATTTGTACGGATAAGGGGTTAGACATTTCACATGGTTAGATGGACCACTCACATTTTTATAGTTTATGGTTAGAGACGACCATCCAAACTAGACATGGATGGACAACTCGCATGTTAGGCGAGTCGCATAACCGATAAGGTAGGTGGGTAAATGAAAACTCAACAACCAACATTGATGCATTATGATGCCCATGTCTTTTCTAATAGAAGGTACCCTAGGAAGTGATTTGTATGGTTGCCCATACCTCTTTAATGATGGTAGGTGACAAAATTGCCTATATAATGTAATCAACCCCCTCATTTTGTAGAGACATTCTAGGAGATGGGGAAACTCTTACAAAAAAATCAAGTATAATGAGTTGTAAGCCTTCTCTTGCACCTGGAAAGCATATTTATGCCTCTAAGCATCAATGTAAATGGTTTGTGCATGTTTTAGAGCAATAAATTTGTGTTTTTGTGGTGTTTTTCAACCCTTTCTCATGTTTTATTGTATCTTTTGCCTCTCTATTTTGTAGTTGTTTTTCTGTGCATGTATTTCACATTTGTAGGTGTAGGGTGTTGTGTTTCATGGAGGTTTGATGGTGAGTTGAGATTCGGGTCTGTGTCACTGTTGTTTTGACCTCTCCCAGCTCAATTTTCCCTCTTCTTCTTCCCTTAGTGAGTATCTCACCCCTTTTTCTGGTGTTATCACCCTTTTTACTATAGGATTTCCCATTTTATGCACTTTCTCTCTCCATGTCTCCTTATAAGTTTTATGATAGGTGTAGTTAAGCATTTTTTTGCATTTAGGAGTAGTTTAGCAGTAGGATTAGGAAGAGGAAGTCGGCCTTCTCTAGAGGGTTATCTCAAGTTCACAAGTCCCACATCTTGAGAGATAACCCCATGTTAGAAAATTACACTGATTACCCCACACAGAGAAGAAAAATTGGGGGGAGTTGTAATTTTGCATTAACATTTATCTCAAACCTTTTTAGTCCGAAGTTGTGAATTGGGAGATACTCTCGGTTAAATACAGTTCACTTTAAATTTCTCAATCACCTGAAGAACAATAGACAAGTGAACGTGCCCAATTTCTTACATGAGATATTGAAAAGGATGAGTAGGGAAGCACAAAAGGGTAGGTCGCACTATCACACCACTGTCTCATCACCCTGATTATAAAGCACACCCTGTAGAGGGATTATCCTGAGATTAGGTGGGGAGATTTTGCAAGAACTAAAAGTATTGATGAATTTTTGGGAAATAAAAGAAAAAGGAGAAGAAGTAATGGAAGCTCTTCCACATATGTATCTGAGCCTAAAACTTCTACCTCTAAACTTGAACCATGACCAAAAGAACACCCTACCTCTTAAAATTTACCACATCTTTGAAGAAAATCCTATTCATGTATCCCCTGAAAGAATTTTCATTGTTGAAACCCTCCTTGAATTTTCTACTCCTGAATCATCCACCTCAAAGGGTAAAAGAAAATCTTCCAAGTCCACCCCTACACCATAGAGGCACTCTCATAGGCTAAAAACCAAACGGCCAAAAACCTCCAAACCAAAAAAGTCACAGACCATATCACTTGATAGTGATGTGGAAGCTGTAGAGGATAAAATTGAGCCCATGGAGATAGAGCAGGGAGGTGTTGATGCTACATTCCATGAGCAACAAGGCCCTGAAGAGCATATGGAGGGACAAGAAGACCAAGCCCAAAATGTGGAGACAATGTGTGTGAAGGAGGGTCATGTAGAGAGAGAGGAAGAAAAGTTTGAAGGAGAAATTACACAAGAGTACCTTGAGGAGTGCATGGAGGAGCATGCAATAGAAATTCATACTGATGAGATATTTTGTGAAATGGAAGGATTTGAGGAGAAACTAGGAGAATAAATTAGCAAGAAAGTTGACCAAATAGTTTATGTACGAGAAGGCTCTGAGGAAGATAAAGAAGGAGGAATTGGTGAACCAATTGAATTTGAACACATGCCTCAATATTTTGAGGAGGTCATAGAGCACTTGGTTTATGGAATTGAGGAAGAACATATTTATACAGGAGATGAACAAGTACCATAACATACCCCTATAGTTATGGCTGATGTAATTGAACAAGTTGCACCACCATTTTTTATCACATGCTAGCATGCAACATGTAAATGTCACCCCATTATAGTGACAAATTATTATTAAATAAGTTGTAAGAGAGCACATGTGAAACCAATTTTTATGGAGATGGCAACACAAACAACATTATTCAATTATTGGGTGAATTAATTTGAAACTTGTGTTAATAGGCTAAAAGGAAAGTATGAAAGATAAAAGGAAGAACTTATCTTCTAAAGACAAGCAATAAATTGAGGCAAAAGATAAAGAAATTGAAAGGCTAAAGAAAAATAAGGAAGAGACACTTAAGGTGGCCCATGAGATATTCAAATGTAGGCCTCCTTCCAATCTCTATGGTATTTACTTAAAATAAAATATATGCAGCTCAAGCTTACCTATATCAAATTTGACATGCCATTTGACATTAGTGGAGCTAGGAGCTTCTTTAGGTTGTACTTGAACAACCCTCATGAAACTCAACTTCTACTTTGTGAACTCTACATGTATAACTATGCTCTTGAGTATGATAGGGATTGGATCCCAGTCCTATACATTGGAGATGTTCTGTTAAAGCACTTTGTTCTTATTTTCTGAATGAGTTGGATAAGGAAAGATAAATGGAGGACTATAGGCATTTGGAGAAAGTACAACCACTAATGGTTAGGGATAAAGTTGGTAACACTAAAGAAATTGTAGAGCAATATGGAAAGTATATGCAAAAGAAGGAAATTGGAAGAAGGGTGTGGCAGATGAGGAAATCAGCTCATGAGGAGGTCGAGATATGATTAAAGATCATGGAATTCAGATAGTTCAAGCTTACAAAATGTGTTGGAATGAAATGTCTCCTAAACTAAAATAAAAGGAAATACATTCATACCCTAACATAATACCAAATCTAATAAGAGTGAATGCATACATTCACATTTCCACTGGATGTGCATAAAAATGGTTCCCAATTGCTTATCATCCCCCAATCTTCCACTTTTCGATACCACATTGGTCAGGTGATCAACCATTGAATGAAATAATAACAGAGTCATGAACATGCTCAGGATGAATGGAGGTTACTTCTTCATAGAACTAGAAGGGATGGATACTCCAGTGGATTTTAGATGAGTATGCAACACCATTCAGGTAGAACCTAAGGAAACTTGAATGAGGACATTCAAGAAATTAAGCCTAGGGATGTGATGAGTTGATTAAATTCCTTTTATAAATAACTCATCCTCTGTACTTTTGTTAAGCCATTGAGACTATGTCCTTGTATTTCCTTGTCATATTGTTGAACATCATCACTATAACTTGAACTTATTGGCATAATATTGATTAATATAGTTATTACTAGTTAACTTTATTTTGTGGTATTTTGAGTATGCATTTATTCTTATGGTTGCAATAAGTTGTTTGAATGATAATATGTGTGATGCCACTTTTGTTTGTAAGCAACTTGTTATATGCAGCTATCGACACCTAAAAACGCTTACACAGGCTTTAGTGCTAAGATTGCACTAAGTATCCTCTTTCTCGTCATTTCCGTAATAATTAGCATTTTTCTACTAATTAGCTAACATTCCTCTTCATATTCGTTAATTAATGACCTTTTCGTTAATTAATTAGTCTTCCTATCATTAAGGATGTCAATTAACGACCTTTCGTTAATTAATATCCACTTCTACTTGGGTTAATTAATTATTATTAATTAATTACACTTGCAACTCTAAATCAATAAATTACCATTTATTGGATCAAATTCCTCTCTTACATCCCACAAATCATACTAATTTTCCTCTAATTAGCTTCTATAAGCTTACCTCTACCTATTAATTAATCACCTTTGATTAATTAAAACATCCCCAACTCCCATGACTTATTAATGACAAATTAAACTCTTCTAAATCAAGATTACCTTTTATAAAGCAACCTTATCCATTCCTAATCTTGTTTTACCTTTATCCCACATTCATCAATTTTTATCCTTTCCTCTTTAGGAAAGCTATATAAGGAACCCTCCCTTACCTTTCTTCTTGCACCATGCTTTGAATAGTGCAAACTATAAGCATTTTGATCTTGAGCCATTCTCCATTGTTGGAAATAGCTTCTCCATCTTGCATCCTTTCACTCAAAATTGAGTAATATGGGAAGATCCAAAATGGCCTTGTAGCCATTCTTGGTGAGATTCCATTCTCAATCCTTGAGATCAAGCAACAATCCACTTTGATTTCTTATGTTCTTCATAGGTTCATAGTTTAAGTTAGCAATCATAGAGTAGGAAATAGCTTAGCATGTAGTTTCATTTATGCATTGAAAAATCATTTCCTTTAAGCTCTTATCTTGATGGTTCATTGTTTAATTAGAATTTGCTTTTGAAGATATGTAGATATTAGTTTCAATTTATAGCTTAGTTAATAAAACATGAGCACAAAAGCAACATGTATGCAACAAAGGACCCGTCCATAACAACTCATCCACAACCACAGGGAATCACCTATAGGTAAAGGATGTGTCCACATCAACCCATCAGTGGCAAAGAAGATCACCTACAATAAAGTAGACGTGATTATGAAGATCTATGGGAACATGAAGGATGACACTCTAAGCATGTACGTGTCATGGAGGAGGTAGTTACAAACTGAAACATCGGAAATGAAGATAACTCAACTCTAGATATGATTAGTTGTTGCAACTTAATGAGGAACTTCATTTAATTCATGATTTGAGAACCGATCAATTACTTAAGTTATGTGTTTGACATCTAAACTCTTGGTAATTATTTCAGTTGCATGCATGGAATCTTCAAATGATCTGTTTGAGATCTTTTACTTGATTTGTTCGAACTTCTAGTCAAACTCGCCTCTCATGTTCATTGCAAACAAGGAATGTAAAAGAGAAGGATTAATGTTGGAAATGTATTGGAGGTGTAGAGGTATAGATAGATAATTAGAAGAGAGGATACACAAAGAAGAGAGTTGTTTTGCTCCTAATTGTAATCTTCATGCCAATTCAATAAAGAATATAATTTTTGTTCAAGTAACTTTTAGGTACAAGTCTTACGAGGATTAATACCCAAGGCGGGTCCCACTTATGTTCTACTAACCCCCTCCATAGTTTGTTGTTTTGTTTTATTGCATGGATAGACTAACAAGTAATTCATTCCTTTATTTATAGAATGAATTTACAAGCTTTGTTTATAGTATTTCGAAGCTATTTACTTTTAGTTTGAGTTTAGTTTGTTTCCAAGCATTTTCATGACAACAATTTATTTCCTTACCTCCTAAATCCTTGTAAATGTGCATACACCACTAGTATTATTGAAAGTTTACGTCCCTTGATTTGATGATTTAATGACAATAAATTAGTGAACATCATATTAATTTTTTTAAGTTTATTTGGACCATCACATAGCATGAAAGTGATCTAACAATATTCAACAAGATAATAAAGTAGTGTTGTGATGAGTAACATGCCAACAACACACGAATCGACACCTTAAGGATCCAAAGTGACCTAAGATTCAATATGATGCAACATAACATGACATGCTATCATAAAGAGACATGCCATACAAGATGTGACGTAATCGACCAATGTTATTAGTGTGTGTAAGAACAAACATGCATCAAGTAGTGATATAAAAGAAGTGTATAATAAATTGGATATTTAGTAGGGAATTACTAGACATATATATCACTTGTAGAGTACCTTCTCTCGAGATAAAATGTAAATGTATCTCTATATGCTTCATTCTATGGTGTTGAAATGGATTATTGGAAAGAGAAATATAACTCTTACTATCACACGAAGAAGAGGATTACTTCCTTTAAATTCCATATGAGTTTCTTCCAACGACCGCTTTAGCCACATGGCTTCTTTCGATGTTTCGATTTCATTTTTATATTTTGCCTCGAGTAGAAGAGATGGAGATTGTTGGCTGATTTTTGTTGCTCCAAGTAATGATGTTTGTACCAAACTTAAACACCTATCCAATTGTAGATTTTCTATCTATAGCATCACCGACATGGACATAATCATAATATCCATATAAACATGGATTATTAGAATAAGTATAATGTAAACTTAAATTACTTATTCCTCTAATATATCTTAATATTCTTTTGCTAACTTCCAATGATCTCGGTATGGTTTCTACATGAATATGGATGCAATACCTCTGCATATGCAATAGCGAGGTCTAATAATTTTAAGATAGATTAAACTACCTACAACCGCCTATAAAGAGTAGGATTATCTTTTTCACATGCAGGTTTAGGATCAAGTTTACAACCAACTTCAATAGGAATAACAATTGGTTTACAATCAACCATATTAAACCTTTTAAGAAAATTAGTAGCATCTTTGTGATTGTGATACAATAATTGTAGACCATGGAAATTACAATAAATAAGGAAAATTAAAACAAAACAAATGTAAACCTTCCGTTGTAAATCCCAAAGCCACCTCATATTAGATTTGACTGAAAGAGTAGGGTTTAGTGATGTTCTTTGTTGGATCTATTTGATTTGTGAGCTTTTGTTGATTTGTGGATGCTCCAAGATACTCCGAATGGAAGATAGATCAAGCTACAAGCATGAAGATGATTAATTTGACATTATGTGGGCAACATAACAGTATGAATGATTGATTTGATTCACCAAGAAAATGCACATAATAACAGCATGAACTCTCAAGCTTTTTGGTGGATGATTTGTAAAGGAAAGACCATTGATTTATAGTTGAGGAAGGTGAATCCTCAAGCTAAGTTTAGATTGAGTTGATTTGGAGATAACTAAACATGAATAAGTTGTTTAGTTGAGTTTCTAGATTGATTGAAGAGTTAGATTGTTGTTCTAGATTTGCATGGATGAGTCATTGCTAAGTTGGCAAGGGGTTGCACATGTTTTTGGCTTTTAATTCCATATCCTTTATTTTATTCACCCAAAAAGTGTCGTGAATAGTTGGCTTTTGGAAGAATGTGAATTGATTTTGGATTCCATGACTTGGGAGATATCTTCAATTAACTCAAATGCATGATTTGAGTTAATTTGAACACATCCTCTTGATTATAATAATGTTTTTAGCTTTAGTCATGACTTTAGTCAACTTGAGTTGAGGAGGTGGATAGGATATGAGAATATTTAATTAATTTAAATATGAAAGTGGATATGTGGATTTATTTAATTAATTTGATATTAAATTAGATGATAAAATTATTTAAGGGGTGATAGGGTGTAAATAGAATTAATTAAATTAATTCTAGAGAATAACAATGGGTTTAATAGGATTTTGAACATTTATAATGCATAGTGGTTATTTTGGGGTGTCTACATTTTCCCCTCTTTAAAGTGTTATTACGGAGTAATAACACTTTAAAGATAGTAGAAGCGTGTAAAACAATGACAAATAATAATGAAGTGGTTTAGGCGCTTGATTTTTCTTATTGAAGCATTTGGATGCCCTAGTGAGTATGGGTGCTTGATTTGCCCCAATGAAGTATTTGGATACTCCAACAAGTATATGGATTAACATAGAGGGAGTAAGCCACTTTGGATTATATCTAATTGAAAGAGCAAGGTTTAATGATGCTCTTTCTTGGATTCGTTTGATTTGTGATCTTTTGTTGATTTTTGGATGCTTCAAGATACTCGAATGGAAGATATATCAAGCTACGAGTATGCAAATGATTGCTTTGACATTATGTGGGCAATATAATAGTATGAAATGATTGATTTGATTTACCAAGTAAATGTACAAAATAACAACACTGAGACTCTCAAGATTTTGGGTGGATGATTTATAAAGGAAAAACCATTGATTTATAGCTTAGGAAGGTGAATCCTCAAGTAAAGTTTGGATTGAGTTGATTTGGCGATAAGTAAACATGATTGAGTTGTTTAGTTGAGTTCCCATATTGATTCAAGAGTTAGATTTTTGCTTTAGATTTGCATGGATGATTCATTACAGGGGGTTGCAAGTGAGGGTTTCACATATTTTTGGATTTTAATTTCCTTTTCTTTATTTTATTTACCCAAAAAATGTCGTGAATAGTTGGATTTTGGAAGAATGAGAATTGATTTAGATTGCCATGACTTGGGAGATATCTTTAGTTAACTCAAATGCATGATTTGAGTCAATTTGAACACATCCTCTAGATTATAATAATTAATTTTAGCTTTAGTCACAACTTTAGTCAACTTGAGTTGAGGAGGTGGATAGGATATGAGAATATTTAATTAATTTAAATATGAAAGTGTTTATGTGGATTTATTTAATTAATTTGATATTAAATTAGCTAATAAAATTAGCTAAGGGAGGTGATAGGGTGTAAATAGAATTAATTCTAGAAAAGAACAATGGGTATAATGGGATTTCGAATATTATAATGCATAGTGGTAATTTTAGGGTGTCAACATTTTCCCCTCAAGTGTTATTACGGAGTAATAGTTCTTTAAAGATAGTAGACACATGTAATGGTGAACAAATGATAATGAAGTGGTTTAGATTTCGCTTGATTTTCTACAATGAAGCATTTGGGTGCCCTAATGAGTATGGATTATTACTAAGGGAGTAAGCCACTATAGATTAGATCGATTGAAAGAGAGGGGTTTAGTGATGCTCTTTGTTGGATCCATTTGATTTGTGAGCTTTTGTTGATTTTGGATGCTCCAAGATACTCGAATGGAAGATAGATCAAGCTACGAGCATGATGATGATTTATTTGAAATTATGTGGGAAACATAATAGTATGAATGATTGATTTGATTCACCAAGTAAATGCACAAAATAACAACATGAACTCTCAAGCTTTTTGGTGGATGCTTTGTAAAGGAAAACCATTGATTTATAGCTAAGGTAAATCCTCAAGCTAATTTTAGAGTGAGTTGATTTCTAGATAAATAAACATGATTGAGTTGTTTAGTTGAGTTTCCAAATTAATTAAAGAGTTAAATTGTTGTTTTAGATTTGCATGGATGAGTCATTAATGAGTTAGAAAGGGGTTAAACATGTTTTTGGCTTTTAATTTCACATCATTTATTTTATTCACCCAAAAATTGTTGTGAATAGTTGGCTTTTAGAAGAATGAGAATTGATTTTGGATTGACATGACTTGGGAGACATCTTGATTATCTCAAATACATGATTTAAGTCAATTTGAACACATCTTCACTTTATTATAATAATGATTTTTAGCTTTGGTCACGACATTAGTCAACTTGAGTTGAGGTGGTGGATAGGATATGAGAATATTTAATTAATATAAATATGAAAGTGTATATGTGGATTTATTTAATTAATTTGATATTAAAATAGCTAATAAAATTAGCTAAGGGGTTGATAGGGTGTAAATAAAATTAATTAAGCCAATATAGACTACATGGCGATTGGGCTCTCATCGAGAGGCGAGGTAAGTTATTTGTCTTAATATGGGATTTTCACAATTCATGAAACCATAAATTCTTTGAATAAGACAAATAAGTGAGGCATGCTATTGAAATTGGATGTGCGAAGGCCCATGATAGGGTCTCGGGGAGCTTTATTTATAAAATTTTGGAAAAATTTTGGGTTTCAACTAAACCAAAATTTTGGTTAAAACATGTATATCTACTTCTATGTTCATGGTGATGATCAATGGATGTTTCAAATGTTTCTATCTCGGTGGAAGAGGTTTATGCTAAGGAGACCCTTTATCTCCTTTCTCTTCATTTAAATGGATGGAAATTTGCGGTGAAGCTTTCTTTTGTTGTTGAAAGGGGAAATAAAATACATAAAAATGGACTTTCTTGCAAATACAATGACCCACCACCAAATTTTTTTATGATACCTTGATTATAGGTGAGGATTTGGTCATATAAGCTATGAAAGTGAGGGTCTTGCTGGAATGCATATAACGATGCTTCGGGTTAGGAAATTAACTTGAGATAAGAGACCTCTTTTTATCAACACTTTGCTTCTTATACAATGAAAAATATCTAGAATAATAGGATTTAAAATCAAATATATCCCTTCAATATAATTAGGAATTATTATTTTTATTAGTAATATGTCTCGCTTTCATATATAACCATCTCGTTGGCTTGTTTTAGTGTAAATTGGCTAGATGGAAATGAAGTATTCTTAGTTAGTCGAGGAAATTATACATGATAAAAAAAAAAATATTAAAAATCTTCATGTGCATGTAATGTACATCTCTTCAATATGCCTATCAATATTGTAGATAAATTAGAATAGATATAAAGGAGGTTCTCTCTAGATTGGTATGGAAGATAAACTTAAGATGGTTCTTATTACTTGGGATAGAGTTTATCTTCCAAAAGTGTTAAATGAGATTGATATTGAAAAAATAAATTGATAAAAAGATATTATATCTAATTTTTTGGGGGATTTATAAAAGAATCCAATCAATGGACGAAGATTCTCAAATAAAAATATACAAATATTCTTGAAGCAAAAATGCTCCTCTACAATGATGTTTTTCACATTGGTTCTTATTTATAGAACTTCTTAGCTAACAATAGAATAATAATATCAAGATGTTGTAAATTGAATGTAGAATTAGGAGATAATTACCTTTTTGGGATGATAATTGGATCTTATATTATCTCCTAAGAATTATCATCCCTCGGGAAACATTAAATGTAGTTGTGAAAAGAGAGATAAGAGAAATAGCGACAAACTATATTGAGATAAGTGGCTTAGGTAGAATGTAGAAAAATATTTATTTGGAAGGTTGAATCGGGAGGAGAGGAGGATTACTTCCATGATTAACACACTCCTTATAAGTTATCATATCAATTAGTTGGACATAGACGATGAACTGATTTGGATAAGTCTTCAAAGGGTGACTATAGTGTCAATTATAGTTATAAGGTTGCTTAGAGAGATATTCCTAATGGAATACATTATAATACGTTGTGTCATAAGGATTTAAATCCTAAAAGTAATTTCTTCTTATGGATCATTATCCAAAATAGGATTCTTTTTATTGACAATCTTAAGAAGAGAGGATTTATTAAAAGATGTGTCCATTATGAAAGTAATGTCAAAATAACAGATCCACGCTTTTCTTGAGTTTTCCTTTTCTTAACAAACAATGAGGTTCATTATAAGTAAATTTATGGTGTATTGGGGGTTTAGTTAGCTAATATCTTGGATTCCGTTTACAATGATAGTATGAAGAAAATATAGAAATCATCAACCCCTCACTTGTTTTGGGGACTTTAGTGAGAAAGGAATCTTTGTATATTTCAAGGTAAAAGAAGAATGTTTCTAGAGTAGCCTTAAGGGTCATTAATTGTTGTTGGCTAGATTTTACGCATAGTTGAAACCCTAGGTAGTCATGAGATAAATCTCCCTCATTTACCAATGAGGCTCCCATGTTAGATTTGTCAATAAAATATGCTAGTATCTATATGGGGGTTTTACTTTAACCATGCAGCTCATGAACCATAGATGTATAGTTTTGCAGCAAGTAAGCAATTGTTTACAAAAAGGAAATATTTAAAGAAGGGAATAATAAAACACAAGGAAGAAATAGGGAAGATGTGCAACCCAATCAATAGATAACAGAGTTGATTGCATGCACATAGACGGAACCAATAGATATTAACACACAAAATTATAAACAAAGGCAACCTTTAGATCCAGATCTAAAATAACACAAAGTTTATAAGTAGATCTAAGACAAAAGCTAGAAACAAAATGCACCATGACACAAAGTTCTCTGGAAATCTGCTCCTTTGTATTCCTTTACTTCAAATAGCTATCAAGGGTTTCAGACAAAGTCTGGAACATAAGAATGTTGCTTACAAATTCTAATCCTTAACCCGAAGGTTCTTCTTCTACTTATAGAATGTAGAAGGGAAAATACAAATGGGAAACTCAACTGAACTGGAACATAAACAAAAAGTAAAGATAACATCTGGCAATCATCTTCCTCTAATTCCTCTTCAAGTGACATGCATCCGGGTCCATATTCAAACTTATACACATCTGTCACTTAACTAATAGAATCGTTCCACATAACTTAAAGTAATGGTTTCAAAACCAATAACTTTAAAGTTTTACAATTACATCCGGGAATGTGGAAAATAGAAGAAGAAAAAGTAGAAGAAGAAAGACACGCAAGTTGTAACATCTACATCTTCTTTTTGTTCGATATCGAATATACTTGTTGAATATGTGATTTATCATCTTCCCCATCTGTCTTAGCCACAGACTTCCTTTTTTGTCCTGAATTGCAGCAAGCCTTCATTCAATACCCTGATACATGCTTCCACATCCTCCAAGCTAGGCCCAAACTTCTCAATATCTGTCTGCAGTGCCACCAATTTGCTAATGGAATTCATCGTGAAAGGCCTAATAGCTCCATCAATTCTCCCTTGCACCATCAAAAGAGATCCTTCCAGGGAATTAGGCACTTTGCTAGGAATGGTCCTTGTGTATGAAGTAATGTTCCCGACCACTTCCTCATTAGTGAAAGCAATGACATTGTCTGGTAAAGATGATGCCATACTCTCAAGTGCCTGCATCCTTTTCAACATAATTTTTACAGATCTCCAAATGGAAAGATACTGCAAACTCAAGTTGCTTCCCCTTCTCAACTGATCCGTCAGCACAATTTGTTCTGCAATCAACACCTCTCTCGGAAGCTTATTTATTTCAGCCAAAGTACTCAAGTTACTCTCAGCAATTGTGTTCATATCTATCGTGCTTGTCACTAGTTGCTTCAGCTGATCTGATGCATCTTTCATAACCTTTAGGTGGGTTGGCACCTCTCCGAGTTGTATAGAAGCTTGACGAATGATCAGACCTTTCCATTCGTCGATAGCTTTAACCTAGTTACTTGCATCTTCCATTTCTGTATCAGATGATCACTCACCTGCTTTTGTGCTGAAATTGGCTGAGTGGAAGATTTAGCAACCTTGGCAATGATCTCGCACAACTGAGATACCTGCTTCTAAAGTTCAACTTTCTCTGCCTTTTCTTTGTCAAGCCTAAGGAATAGAGCATCTATCAATGTCTGTGTGTCCTGCTTCAATCCTTCTGTGGTGGCTTGACCTATGGGTACTCTGGTTACTATTATATCTTTTGTCGTGAGCTCATCCTTCTTCTTTCCTTCTATTGGAATTGACACCTTGGCAAACTCTCGTCATGATTCCTCAATGATCAACCTTGAAGTTACCTTAGCGACTTTAGGTTTTCTGTCTTTTCCACCTAGATTCAGGAGCAGTTGCAAGTCGTGTTCCTCCAAGTCGATTTCCTCTCTAGCTTCTGGAACCAACTGCGAGGTCAACCATTATAAGAAATTACTTCTCGGAGAATGAGAAGTTTTCGAGTGTACCACTATCTCGCGCTCTGATTCCTCTCCATATAAAACCGCTACAGTGTTGTGGTTGCCATCCTCTGAGTCATCCAAAGACAAAGTTCTTTCAAATTCTGCCATATGTAGCTCCAACATTTCTTTGGGAAGAGGTGTTGAACAGAGTGGCTGAGGAGAAAAGATGAATGTTGTCGGATTCAACGGAGGAATGGCAGTATCCTGCTGAGGTGCGACAGTCGGTGAAGTACATGATACTGGAGAATTCGGAACTAACACCATAGTAGTAGAAGTGATATTCTCCTTCGAGTGAGACCTTCTATGCACTTTAATCTTTTCAGGTCTTCTGCTGCTTTCTCCTTTGTGCTTCCTCTTGAGGGAATCTCTCGTAGAAGTTGCCCGTGATTTGATTCATCAATGCTTCATCAAGGCAATATCCCTTCGTCAACAACTAGTTTGAATTATTGACTTAGACAAATGCAGACCTTTCCTCAATCGTATGGCATCCCCTACGCTCTCCTAAAGTACAACTCTATCTCCTCCCATCGAATGGTATGTGTCAAGTAACACGGGCCTATCATCTTTAAGATCCGCATGTATCATGCTAATCTAAAGTCAAACACTTTCCGTCTTGATAACCTGCTAAAATCTTTCTTTCTAACCTTATACTCGCTTCTACACTTCATCCATAAATCTTCCAATGAAGGCACGTGCACATACTCTTGGGAGATTGTCTTCCTTGCCAATCCAAATGGATTGAAGTTCAACCGTGCTGGGAAGAACTCTTGCTCGTACTTAGAGAACATCTCTCGCTTCAATTCCTCAGACCTTATGAATGCTATGGCGCAGCTAGAATGGCCACGGTGATCGGAAGAAGCTTTTAGACTTGTGTCGTTTCGATTTGTAGGTGATGCATCTCCGTGAGTTGTCTACTCAGCTCCATGATGACCAATCTATCACTTGGGTATCTAGGCAACTTAACTGGTTCTCCTGAAAAGTTGGTGACCCTGAGGTATGTAAAATCGCAAACCTGGATAAAGATACGCGATCCTCGGACACTGACTTCCCACGCTTCATTGCTCACCATGTTGACCTTTAGATCACCGTCCAGCCTACAAATGAATCCGTAGAAGAATCCATCGTTAACCACCTTGTAATCTTTCTTACATGCAGGTACATTAAGTTGTGGGTAACACTCGAAAATAGGGTCCTTGGAAAGAACACCACATCTATCCAACTTGGAGAAGATCCCTATATGACGCTGCCGCATAAACCAAATACGAAGTAATTTTGAAGCTGTAAGTACGCCTCACATTCGGAGCTACTCACTAATGTTCTCACTAATGATTTCTAACCAATTGATTATTGAATCTGCTTTGTTGATTTCAATGGTCCTGATGAAAGCATACATCCATGCGCGAGAAGTTGTGAGCGTTCGCTTTGCCATTTATCTGCATAACAATTTGGCAATATCATCCTGTTGTACCAGATTAGATCGTAGAAGAGTTCTCGGGAACTTGGAAGGAGATTTGAGCTTCTTCATGTATCTACTGTTCATTACGCCCACATAGTCAACTTTATGCTTTTCCCATCTGTTTCCGACATCCTGTATGCTAATAGTAGTCACCATCTTTCGTGCTGAAATATTCAAACAATAATTGATGAACTATGCATCCAACTGAATTATTGTCTTCCCCACAGCATCTCGGACTGATCTGGGTAATGGATGGTAAGACCTAGCACACTCCATGATGAACTCGCAACTGGGCTGTGAATGGAAATGTTGTAGCTCGAATGATTCCACTGCTTTTGACTGCATGCATGAGGGAAGTCTTTCCAGCTTTGGATCTGTCAATCAATTCAGAAAGAGGTTCTGGACCTAGATCTATATCTCCAATGTCAACAAACTTAGAAGTGATGCATGAATCTACTGTGCTATCTTTTTCATCCCTCTTTACCATGGTCGTATTTGTCTTTTCTAAGAAATTCTTTTCCTTTTATTCAGCTGGAATTCTTCACAGCCGGTGCAGATCTGGATATTTCTTCAAATTCAGAGGATATGTTCAATGTATTGGACATTGATTTAAGCTCTCTTTCTCTTATAAAAGCACCTGTAATGAATTCCTGCAATTAATTCAAACAAAGATGGCAACCGGAACATGAACACTAGATTTTAATTATAAAAATCTGCATATATCAAGCCTGCTGCCCCAAAAATTTGATGTTTTGTTTGCATGCAAAGCAAGCATGAATTTTATCAACTTCACTTGAGCACCTGTACCACTATGCAAACAATTATTCAGACACAAATCAAGCTCCTTCAAACCTAGGCGCCAAATTTTGAAGCTTCCAAAGCAGTAAATACACCTTCTTCTGAGCAAAATTCTTCTTCAAATGGGGTGCCAAAATTGCCTGGGCTGCACTTCTTTGCTAAAGAATTAATTAATTCATCCTTATGGCAGCCCATGCTTATATAATCCTCATCATTCTATAATTAATTATTGCCCCTCCTATTCCTGGCAATTAATTAATTAATTAACAAACTTTTCTCTTCAAATGGGGCGCCTATTTTGTGCATGCTCATGGCTGCCATTAAATAAATTAAATTTATTTAATTTTAGCTCTCTACTTCTAGTTCACTTAAGCTTCACAGTGTGCTTTGACCTCATCCACTAAAAATAGGAATTAATTACATCAATTAATACTTTAAAAAGTATTATTCCTCTTCAAAATGGGGCACACTTTTTGACATGAAGGGGCTGCATTAAATAAATAATATTTATTTAATTTTAGAAATCTAATTCTAATTTCCCTTTATCTTCTTCACCCTTGTTGACTTTTCCTCATGCTTGGGCGCCAAATTTGGAGAAATAATTAATTAATTAATGCATTTAAAGCTGCCCTTCTTTCCCAAAAGGGGTCGCACTTTTTGACATGAAGGCATTTCTATTTTTAAAAGCTAATTTTCAATGGGATTATTCACCCTGCACCGCAGCTCCAAAAATCCCATGATCCACTTAAGTTGTTTGACTTTCATAATGGGATTATTTACCCTGCAAGGCAGGTAAGAAAATCCCATCAATGCCTTAAGTGATTTTCTTTTATTTCATAATGGGAATTTTCACCTGCGGGTAAGAAAATCCCATCAATGCCTTAATTGATTTTCTTTTATTTCATAATGGGAATTTTCACCTTGCAAGGCAGGTAAGAAATTCCCGCCTGCCTGTTGCCTCTAATTTTCCCATTGTGACTTAAGTGGTGTTGCTTCCATGGGAAAAAGTACCTGCTTAAAGCAAGTACAAAATTCCCACACGCCTTCTTTACAAAAATCCCATTGTAGCTTAAAACCTTCTTTTTCCAAAAATGCGGCTGCCAGAAGAAGCTTTTTAGGTGTACGACTTCATCTTTTCAGAGAGAACCAGACCTCTTGTGGCAAATTCCTTCTGGCATAACATCCATAGATGATCTCCAGATACTCTAGGTAAGGAATCAGACCAAACCGGCAAAGGAATTAACCTAGAGAAATTTCACAGAAAACAAAATGGGAAAACACGAAAAACACAAAATGTTGCTAAAAGTCACAGATAAAGCCCAGGATTCATTCTGGTTAAAACCCTACTGGTATATGGGAATATTGACATGTAAGATCACAACAGGGTTAAACGGAGCACAATTTACCTCAAACGGGGCTCAAAATAATTAAATACAAATTTCCCATAAGCAAACCCTAAAGTGGAGAATATAACGATTGTGGGCATCTGGGTATTTGTCAAAATTGGCTTATATGGCTACTTGGGAATATCTTGACACAACACATACATTTTCTAGCAAGAAAAACACAAAACAACTCATTATTTTAAAAGTATTTTTTTTTTTACATAGGGTGGTCCCATTTCGTGGTGAAACGGGGACACCAATTGTATAATGGAGAATTTTGCATGGTGTAGACAAAGGAAAAAGATATAATGGGGAAGGAGAAAGCAAGATAACATCTAACTAGAACATTATTAGTGAGGGTCCTAATGAAATGTACCAAAACAAGATTGATTGGAGATTTCTAGGTGGGCAAAGCTCAACTTCAATTATGATTTTAAAGTTACCCATTGTAACTTAGGGAGGTGGGGCAGGTTAGGAAATTAGTTTTCCATACTTAAATATTGTGTGTATGAGAATACATACTAATATTGCAATGGATTGAGCGATTTGTGATAAAAAGCACGTAGAAAAACCTATGGGTGATTCTAGGTGTGCCTTGAGAGAATAATGGGTCCATAGAGATTATATGAGAGATTTGTGGTAGAGTGATTAGGAGAATCTCACTATTTGAAGGAGAAACTTATATATATATATATATATATATATATATATATATATATATATATATATATATATATATATATATATATATATATATATATATATATTGTGATATCTCCAAATTGTTATTATCCCAGTGTGAATTCAAAAATCTTATTATTATTGTGTAAAATCTTAGTATTTTATATTTGTAGTCTTTTAAAACTCGAACAAAATCAAATTTAGTATCGAGTAGGTTTATGTGATGGAGAAATAGAATAAAAAAGGGGGAAATTTCATACTCGTATTATGTCCCTATGCCTCATGATTTTTACTTATGTGATAAGAGTTTGTAGAATAGATTATTTGGTATATTTTTAGGTATTTTGTAGTTTTGTTATACGAATATGTCCAGATTAATTTACCTTAGTTCGGTTCTTATGTTTTATAGATAGCGTGAGTGAATTATTTTGATATAAGCTTTGGTCATGCCTCACCCCTAAAATCTTCATGCATTCATCGCATATATTAATTCATTTAATGATATTTCTATGTCAAAGTGAGATTTATGTGCATGTTTTTGTGTAGATCTACTACAACTTCAATCGATTGCGTATTTTCTATGTCAACAAATTACTAAACCAGTGTGCCTACTTCATAGTTTGACCTAGTGTGATTAGATATTAGAGTCAACATTCGTGTGCAAGACTTTGTTGGGTCCATTCAATATCCACTGAAGGAGAAAATAAAATAAGTTATTATTGTAGGATGTAGTTACAATATTACTTGTATCATATTGTTGTTATAGAGAAGTATATCCTTCAAGTCGGTAGTATTTGTGTGTTATAGAGAAATATATCCTTCGCACCCATAATTACCACAAATAGTTCTTTGGACTTCTTGTAAGCGTCGATAGGTTAGAAAGGTGTATAAGATTAAATCATATTCCAATCTCGATTACTTATTATGCATGTATACGTGGAATGTGCTTCATTCTGGATTTTTTTTTATGATTAAGATCTTATTTTAATTTAACAAGTAAAATGCTACAAGACGGTTCTAAAAAAAATCAGGTTGTATGGAAGCACGCCCCAAAGCCACATAACAAACTAAGCAGAAAATCTTAGGAATGAGGGAGAGTGAAAAAATCAGCACATCAAAGACAAAAATGAAGTCGGCATTGCAATTTTTTTTCCTACAGTGGGCGAGTCTTGATCATGCCAACCAGAGTTAGGTAGATCTTTCCCGAGTTTAGCATATCCCATCCTAAACCAAGTTGGCTTCCTTCTTCAGTCTCTTCAATAGGGACTCAAGAAGGAGAAATGACAAGCACCAACCTTGGAAACTTATCCGGTGGTGTAGGAAGGCTCCACCCATCATGAGAGTGAGGCTTAGGTGTAGGTGGCGAGCCCTAACCATGTTGGCTAGGTGGCAGGGGATTTACCAACCCCAGTGGTGAGATGAAAGCAGTGGAGAGAAGCTCCTCTGGGGAGGTTGGCTATATAGGGAGTGGCAGTCATAGCTAAATCAGTGGTGCTAAGAGCGGCTCCTATGGTTGCCACCTCATTGTTGACCGCTAACACTACCACGTGGAGGGGATTGGCAAGTGGGGGACAACGACACATATGTAACATTGTAAGGGGTGTCACCTAGTGGCACAAAAGTGTCTAAATATGCTCCACCTCCAAAGCTTTCTTACTAGCTTAAACTTGAATTTGCAACAAGATATTGACGATAACCACAAAATTGTTACAAATAGAGAAGTGATGATTGACATCAACGTCAACAAACAAACATGCATTCTTTTCTTTCCATAACAAGAATAAAATTTCTCCTCTAAAAGCATGTCGAATATGGATAAACTTATGTGGGGTTCAGGGATTCTCTCCTAAGAGAACATGATGCCAAGTGAAACACTCGGGGTGGGAGGGTTAGAAGAAGGAATGAATCCAACCACATTCCCCACAGGATTCTGTGATTCCAAAAGAGGTGTGAGATGGTTTTCAAATGCCCAAAAAGGGGAATTTTGGCGTAATCACTCCCGAGTTGAACCAAATGTGTTCCAGTAGAAGGCCTTGATGACGTACACATCATAAAAAGTGTGTAATTTTGGGTTCCACATAGGTGGACCAAACTGTATGAAATCTCCTTTTCCATATTGATGGTGAGGACTGAATTCCCCACCGATGTTAGGAAATCATGGTAGTATTTACATGAGTTAGAATAATAACATGAATTATTAGTATGATTCGTATTCAATTAATATCATAATATGAACAACTAAATGTTAGTTGATTAGAATATAATATTTTGTGAGTAATATTGTTGTGGTTACAACAATATTACATATATAGGTATTTGTTACATTGAGATATTTAGGAAGATTTATTGGTTAGGTAAATCTCCTCAATTATAGGAAAGACTTTTCCTATATATATATATATATTCTTGTATAAAGAAATATAGATTGACAAAGTATTATTTTGTGCAAAGCTCTGTGATCTTTCTCATTTGGTATGAGAGCCAAGTTAATCCTTGCCCTCTAATGATCTTGTTGTCTTGTATTAGGTATATTGTCTAGGATCTCTATTTTTCAGAGCATTTATCAAGTGCCTATTGAATTTTATAGATGATAAAGTTATTAGGCTCATTATTTATTGGTCCAAATATGTAGTAAATAACAACCTCTTTGCATTAATTGGAGATAGCTACGAACTGATATTATCGCAACTAAATGTACCCAACAAATGGCGTTTCAAGCACAAATTTGAAGAGGACAAACGTTGAAGGAAAAACTACAAATATCCAAACATTTCTTCAACTATACATCCATGCAAAGTGATGCCAAGGAGAATTTGTTAAATTTCCATGATTATGGCAAAGTCATGATTTAAGGTAGAGTGTTAGATTTGTCACATTAATATTAGTATGTTAATGTTACAATATTTCACACTTTATAAGTCAATAAGTCTTTTAGGAAAAATAGTTTTAGATTTATATGTTATTACATTGAATAGGTTTATCAATAAAATGTCATTTTTGTATGTGGTATTGTCTAGATAAGTTTGTTTAGGTTATTATTTATTTAAATCTATAAGTCATAGTATCCAATACGTGTATGTCAAAGCCAATTGTACACTTTGTCATCAAAGTTAGGTACTAAAGACTATAATTTTTTTGGAAATCCAATCTTTAATTGGATTTTTGCATTTAAGTTTATTATCATTGTTGTGTCTATAGACAAAATTGCCATTTTAAGTGTTTTTGTTATTTAAGTGTCATTCCAATGTCTATGAAATAATTACATGTTATCAAAAGTTATTTGTGTATATCATCTTCATATAGTCTATTTATTTGTAGTGTGTCTATACAAAAAAGTCATCAATTTGTAATAAGTTGTTATTTTTGTGTCTCGTATTGTTAAAAGTTGTATTATCAAGAATCATAGTCAAAAGTCCAAAAAATAAAAAATTAACCTCACAAATGCATTTCAGTGTTACTGACGCCTTGAAAATACATGATTTCACATTGTGGCGGGGGATGATAAATAATGTGGGAATAATTGGGCTTCATATCCAAATTCGGTTGATTTGGCAACACATATATTGGAGGTCGAGACAACATAGGATGGAGAGTGATCTATGCCTCTCATCGATTACCAACGATGTGGTCACACACAACACTTTGGTGGCACCTTTTTAATAATATTTTCGGTTGTTTGTTTTGAGTCGTGTGTGGAGAAATAAAACAAGTTTTATATTCCCTGTCAAATATCGAAACAAGGAGAATGTGCATTGCGAATGTTGAGAACAATTATATAGGAGGGAAGATGATTTATGAGATTCTCATTGTCGAAATTCTTCACCGATCATTTGGTGGAAGTGTGATCATTCGGTGAGGGATTCACTGTGGTGAAGCAGATCGTCATGTGTAACAAGATCCAAATGATAGTATGCAGACCTAAATGTATGCAGAGGCATACGATTTTGTTTCTAGTTCTTAAGATGTGTTTTCTTCCCATGCAAGCACTAAGGGGGAATGTTAGGAAATCATGGTAGTATTTACATGAGTTAGAATAATAACGTGAGTTATTATTATGAGTCTTATTTAATTAATATTGTAATGTGAACAAGTAAATGTTAGTTGATTAGAATATAATATTTTGTGAGTAATATTGTTGTGAGTTACAACAATATTACGTATATAGGTATTTGTTAGATTGAGATATTTAGGGAGATTTATTGGTTAGGTAAATCTCCTCAATTATAAGAAATATATATATATATATTTATATATATATATATATATATATATATATATATATATTATTTGTACTCTTATCTAAATAAATATAGATCGACAAATTATTATTTTGTGTAAACATGAACCTCTCCCTTCACGGTTGGCTCTACCATTGCACATTGTGACATGATCTTAGGACTCCCTTAGCTTAGGGTTGTCAAAGCTATGCCATCCATAGTTCACTTATGCCTTAAGTTTGTACATGAGAGTCACCTTATCACTATTCAAGGCATACCACCATGAACTCCTTTGTCTTTTCCTCCTCTTACTACCACATTTTCAACTACTTATATCACTAGTGCACCTACTTCTACATATTCTCATGATGGCCACATGACTTTGGTACATACTCCGTAGAATATAGAGCTCTTTAAATTCCTATTACTACTCTTGTTATAAATACACCTAGATATCCTCTACATATAGCTTCTACTCCTCATTCATAATGGATACATCGGTCTCATAGTCCACCTCACAGACAAGTCTCATCATAGGACACAAGTTACCCATGGTACATATAGGCCCATTTCATGGTCTCTTTCTCCACATGTATTCCCCCATGGCCATAGAGTCTTTGATCATGATCACATGTATACTTCCTTCACACTAATAGATAACAGGACCTCACCCCTTATCCTAATTGGATAGATCATTGTGGCATACACACTTGGGGGCATATTCTCCCCCTTGATACTCGATGACACACTCTTGTTCTAGGTTCAAACATGACTATTGAGGGCACATTTACTTACATGGACCTCACTTTACACACATAAAGCGAGGGGTAACATTGGTCCCCTCTCGAGTTGTTCTATATAATGTTCACATATTTGCAAAAAATCCAAAATACTAGCTTATATCTTGATTGGATGTATCCTTGCTTGCCCATTTTATTATAGGTTGCACACTAATTATCATGTTACATTGGTTCATAATATGCTTTATCATTTTTCCATACACACATGTGCGATCACAAGGCACTTTTTGAGGTGAAGGGAAATTTTTGGATTTCATCTCTCACATTCATCTTGGGGGAAAAGTAGTTGTAGTCTTTTCTCTTGGTGTGACTGACATAAGGGAAACCTAGATTCAAGGGACACGATTCCAATCACACACACATAAAAATTATATAGTGTCTGAAATGTAGTGCAATGCTTGGTGAAAATTAGATTGGGTGATCATTGAGGTCAGTTTGAACTCAAACATATGCATTATTTATTATATATAATGTTTTTTTGAGCTTTGTGTATGCAGCTAGGGTATGTTTTGTAGGTACATGTGCAATACAAGAACCCTACAACAAAGTGGATGAGACAAACAACAAAAGGAAGAAGCTATGTTCAGACCTTAAAAAGACTAGAAGAAGAGTTGTTGTAGGGAAACTAGCGCCCAGATTAGACACTAGCGCCCAAGGTGGTCCTGTCCTAGTGTAGTTGTTCATGTTCGAAGAAGTCTCAATTTTCTAAACAGAGCTCATACAGTCCAGATCAAGCCTATTCCAATCATCTTCTAGCCTATAATTAGCCCATATCTCTCGATACAAGCTAAGTAATTCTCATTTTCTATCTTGCATACTTGTTTGTACTTTTCATGTTAGATCTTGTTTGTTATTGTTATATTCATTTGATTTCAATCCTCTAATAAAGATTTAAATTTCTTTAAATCGAGTTTCAACAAGACTTCCTTATAGATCTTCCTATGCCTTCTCGATGATAAACTTCAATGAAACACACATGTTATGCCTCCCAATATTTTATTCCTTTATTCAATGTCATATAACTCCCAAATATATAGTCACTGACCCTTAAACTCACTTGACGGGTTCAAGAAATACAAAACAAATTTCTAGACCCACTTGACTAGGTCTCCCTCCACAAGCTTAGCTTAGATTATTTTGCCATATGACATTACAATGGCTATCCAAAACTTAAAAATTTTCTTTGGACTTATCAAATCCACTTCAGGTCTTAAATACCTCTACTTCAATGTCCAACCTCGACAACTCTTACCTTTCTATAAAACTAATTTGTAGGGCTACAAGGCCTAAAATGCAATATTGAGAGTTATATCTCAATTAATGACTTGGGAGGTATTAAAAAGGTTTGTTGACTCTTACCATACCTTAAATATGATGTTATGCAACAATCTCAAGCCCTTACTATACTTTTAAAACCCATAAAATGTAATTTGATATAATTTTAGCCTTTAATTAGGCCTTATTTGGACTTGAGAACTTATGTCATCAATATCTTGTATGGTACAAATTGAAATATTCTAGAATGTACGAAATATGTTAAATAACCCTTCAATGCATGTATATATCAATTTTTGGGATTTTTCATCAGTTAAAATGAAATATATTATGTTTTTCTACCAAAATCTATCATCACAAAAAGTAGCACCCTTAGATTATCTGATGATAGATCCCTACTTTTTGCTAACATGAGACCATTTCTCAAGTTGTGGGACTTCACACTTACTTGAGATGGACCTCTGGAGAAGTCCGGCTTCCTCTACTTAATCCTAATGTTAAACTACTCCTAAGGAAGGAAATGTAGCTAACTACTCCTAAACTAACCATGCCAAGGGGACCATGGAGAGATTGAGAGAGGGTTAGAAAGATGCATAAAAAGGAAAACTAAAGCTAAAAGACGTTGATAGCACCAAAAAGGGGGTTGGGACACTCTCAAATGGATGAAAATGGGAGAGAATGGAGATGGAGAGGGTGGAAAAAGCACCACAAACCACAACAACACTCAATGCACCAATTTCATAAGCACAACATCATTCAAGCTTGCAATGAGAACAAAATATGCACAACCATACCTGTAAATGTGATAGAGAGGCAAGAGAATGCAATAAACAAAGCTAGGGCAGTGAAATAACCACAAAACTTAAATTTTATTGCTCTATAAGTTGCACAGACCATTACATTGAGAAAGGGAGGCAATATTCATCATTATAATGCCCAAAAATGAGGCTTAGAACTCTAACATCCACCCAATAGTTGAGAAGAAGAGAGCATCATTTAAAAAATGTCTAACAACTAATAATGAGCTCTCTTTTACAATATATAAAATATAGAAAAGCAAGAGAGGAGGGAAATCTCGAAATTTGCATCCAACCATAAACCAAAATCATTAAATAGCCTGCAAACATCATTGAGAACCCTCTAAACCCCATCCCTTTACGTCTCTTTCCTTGGTGGAGAAGAAATCGGTCCCCATGCCTCCATTAATGCATTTTATATCCCCCCGGGATGTTGCTTTTAAGCCAGGAGAGTTTTCTTTGTTTTTCTACTCACCAACCCCACCTACTTTCCATATTTTATGATTTCATGATGAAGAGCTTGGAAAGATGTTTCCAGAAAGTCCAATTTTATTGGATTTGGTGCCTTGAGTCAAAAGTTATGGTTGTGCGGGTTTTGGGATTGCTTTACTTAGTTTGGGTTTACAAACTAGCTTTACTTCCCAGTTCTATCGAGCTCAAACCTCGGGCTACACTTCATTCCATTTGCTTGCTTTGCGGGTTCCCGAGGTGCTTCAACTCTTGTTTTTGCTTCGCGAGCTGCATGGAGTTGCTTTGCTTTGCTCAAGTTTTGACCTTTCTTTACTTGGGCATGTGGGAGTGATTTGCTTATTACTCGGCAGTAAAGCAACTTCATATCCCCACGTTACTCTTTTGTAGTTGCCTCTTCGCAGGATTTTGAGAGTGCTTTACTCATAGAACAAGTGAGGTTTACTTGAAGTTGACATGCATTGAATCTCCAAATTACTCTATGCTTTTCTTCTTCTCTCGTAAGTTTAAGGAAGTGGTTTGCTTTACTCGAGTTTGTGCTTAAACATTTCTTCACAAGTAATGCCAAGTCACATTTCCGCATAACTCTTCAACTCACCCCTTATTTGCATGATTTTTGGGTACCTTTACTCCCCTTACTACCTTGTTTTGCAGGGTTTTGAGGTTACTTGACTTACAAGTTCACGAGGTGTCATTACTTCACAATTTGCGCCTTTCGTTTCCCCGCATAACTCTCCCCTTTTCCCTTGAGTTGTGGGTTTGTGACCTTGCACTACTTCTCAATTGCATTGAGTTGATTTACCGCACTATAATCTCCATTGCCTTGTTCCTTCTTTGCGTGATTTTGGGCCTCCATTACTTTAGCTCACCCGCCAACTCACCCATGATCTCTTCTCCTTCCCTCTCTCATTTTGAACTTTTCCCATTTTTCTCCCAACTTTCTCTAACCGAGTGGATTCTTTCTAGGTTGAGGAGTTAGGAAAATAGAGAAATGTAATGCCCCATTTTACCATTTCCCCCAAAATTTGGCTAAGTATTGAACTCGAAGCCTATAGAGAAGGGAAATTGCATCCAAATGGTTCCAAGTGCCCAAAAATCATGAAAATTACCTATTTTCTCTAGATTCATCATTGAAACTCCATGAAGTTTCCCAAGTCCAATTTTCAAGTTGTCCATTTTTTCTAGGGGGTAAAAATGGATAAGAAAACCCTAAATGCAAACAAAGCTAAAACACGAGAACACTAAAAAGGCAATAAATTTCAATATTTTGCTTATTTTTGAATTTCCACTTGAATTAGGCTTGTATGAACTTGACACAACTTACCATTACTTTATAGACTTTGAATAGTCATAAAACACTCCAAAATATATTGTTTACATGCCAAAAAGCCTTAAAATAGAGTAATCTCAATCTTGTCTTTACAAACCACAACAATGCAAAATTAGGTCATAAAGCATTAACAATGGGCCATCCACACCTAGAAGAGCATGAGACAATATCATGGAAGCCTTAATCATTCATTTATTACCTAGAAACATCATACTGACCCTGTGATCTAACATTCCAAAAATATTTTAGCTTTTCCTCATTTAGAATGAAATGCTAATGATTTCCACCGTGTGATTATAAATTTAAGAGAATGAAAAATAGAATTGAAAGGAGATATCCGATCTCTATTTGGGTTTTTAATCAATTGTAAAAAAACTAGCAATTCAAACACGTGCAAGGTAGACTAACAAAACAAATTATAATTCCCAATGCTTAGGGTTTGAAATAATACATTTGGGAATATGCAATAAAACCTAAAGAACTAGCAGCTGTAATGCATATAGACATATACACATATGCATAAAACTATAATAGGTGTAATACATTTGGGTTCATCAAAATATATGTATAAAATAGAACCACCTCTAATTAAACACCATAAAACGCGTATAATTACGACAAATAATGTTCATTTAAATTAATAATCATATTATAGAGGGATAAAAGCACTTAGCTTGTTTAGATATTATTAGTCTAGTGAAGCGGGGTATTTGAGATGTTTTTTGATTTGTTGTCGTTATTAAAATTCCTAACAAAAATATTATAAAATTACCTCTAAATACATACTTGACCACCCAAAGTTAGATATACCTTTTCAACACATCTTGGATTAGCTTTCTACAACTCTAGAGATCAACATTCAATAAAAAAATTAATCCTTAGTAGCACCATACTTAAATGTGGGATATAACTCTTTTCAACATCTTAAAATTGCTTCTAGAACCAAAATTCCTCATTCATTCCATCTGTCACTCATCATACCCACGAGATGATAAAAAAGAAGGGCGACCCACTTGGCCAAGTCTCCCTCCATGAACTTAGCTTGTCTTATTTATACAATATGACATTCCAAAGAGCTATCCAAGACTTAACCAAGTTTCTTTGGGCTTATCAAATCCACTTCGGTCTCAAAGACCTCTGCTTCAATCTCTAATCTTGACAACTCTTACCATTCGTCAAAAGCCGATTTGTAGGGCTAAAAGGCCTAAAATGCAATATTGAGAGTTATACCTCAATTCATGTTTTGGGAGGCTTTTCAAAGGTTTTTTTACTCTTATCATACCTTAAATATGATTCTCCAAAAGTTTCAAGGCCTTAATATACTTTTAAAACCCAAAAAAAGCAATTTGATCTAGTTTTAGCCCTCAATTAGGCCTTTTTGTACTGCAGAAGTGCATCGACTAGATCTTGCATGGTACAAAATGAAAGATTCAAGAACATTCAAAATATGTTAGAGGACCCTTGATGCATTTATATACCAATTTTGCGGATTTTTCATTGGTTAATATTATTATTTTTACCATAGCCCTAGACATACTAACCCAAAACCCAAGAACACTAAAAAGGCAATAAATTCTAATATTTTGCTTGTTTTTTTGAATTTCCACATGAACTAGGCTTGTATGGACTTGACATGAATTACCGTTTCTTTAGAGACTTTGAATACTCATAAACCACTCCAAAATATCTCATTTGCATGCCAAAAGCCTTAAAACAGAGTAATCTCAATATTGTCTTTTAGAATCAACCACAACATTACAAATTTAGGTCATAAAGCATTAACAACGGTCCATCACACACGGAAGAGCATGAGATAATATCATGGAAGCCTTAATCATTTATTTATTACTTGGAAACATCATACAACCCCTGCAACCTAACACTCCAAAATATTTTAGCTTCTCCTCATTTAGAATGGAATGCTAGTGATATGCACTATGTGATTATAGATTTGAGAGAATGAAAAATTGGAATTGAAAGTAGATCTTTGATCTCTATTTGGGTTTTTAATCAATTGTAAAAAAGCTAGCAATTCAAACACGTGCAAGGTAGACAGAGAAAACAAATTATAATGCCCAATGCTTAAGGTTTGAAATAATAAATTTGGGAATATACAATATAACCTTAGGAACTAGCATTACAAAGCATATAAACATATACACATATGCATAAAACTATAATAGGTGTCATACATTTGGGTTCATCAAAATATATGTATAAAATATGACCACCTCTAATTAAACACCATAAAACACATATAATTACGACAAATAATGTTCATTTAAATTAATAATCATATCGTAGAGGGATATAGGATCTTAGCTTGTTTAGGTATTACTATTCTAGTGAAAGAGGGTATTTGAGTTGTTTTTAGATTTGTTGTCGTTATTAAAATTCCAAAACAAAAATCTTATAAAATAACCTTTAAATACATACCTTACCACCCAAAGTCGAAATGCCTTTTCAACATATCTTGGAGTTCTATAGCTCTAGAAACCCTCATTCAATCAAAAAATTAATTCTACCTCTTAGTAAGTGTCGCTTGTGACTAGTCCCGCCTAAGTGTTTGTTGAATTGTTTTAAAGGTATTAGTATTGTTTTTGTAAAAGTAATTAGCATCAAATAGCTTCAAAAATGAGACACGAGGCCATAAAAATGGGTTAACATTTGTGGTTATTTTGTATTTTGAATTGTTAATTTAAACCCACAAAATAAATTATATTTCTCTCCACTAAAAAAATTACTTGGGAAATGTTCCATAAAAATAGATTTGTCTTGGAGCATTTTGATGTGACCTTTATATTAAATGTCATGCTTTGGAGAGAGCTTGGAGTTGACATGACACTCCATTTAATGAGCATTAATGAATTATGACATCATTTTGTTGTATGAGAATAACGAGAAAAATGAGAAAAATATATCAACCAATCATATACATGAAAATTGGTATTTGGAAATGAATAATTTTTTTTTTTTTTTTAAACTATTGCATAGACCATATGAAATAAAAATCACCGATTGTGATTGGTTGAAAAAAAATTGAGTAATAGGAAAGTGGATCCTATAGTTACCACCTGCGCTTGTGCAAGGAACTAATAACACCATATAATTAAATATGGGATATGCCTCTTTTGCACATCTTAAAATTGCTTCTAGAACCAAAATTTCACATTCATTCTTGATTGCTAGGTCCACTCAAGGCCTTCAAAAACATTTATGTGTGCTTGAGCACTTTTGCAAAGAAGTGGGGATGCAAGTCAACACCAATAAGACCAAGATTATGATCTTCTCCAATAGAAAGAAAATAATTCAAGTATGACTTTTGTTTCGATGGAAACATTTTAGAAGAAGTAACAAAATATAAATATCTTGGGTTCGACTTTAATAACAAGCTCAGTTGGGAGATTTGTAGCAAAAAGAGAATTTTAGGGGGATGGAGAGCTTTTTATGCTTTCCAAAACAAATGCAGAGAGGTAGAACTATGGGATTGGAAAACTATGCAGACTTTGTTTGGGCTTTTAGTAACTCTAGTGGTGCTTTATGGATGTGAGGTTTGGGATAACAACATTTCAAACTCAAGGTGGAAACAATTTGAGAGGATTCAAAAAGCATGATTACTAGCAAGTTCAAATTAAAGATCTCGGTCCCATATGAGATTCTTCTAGCTGAAAAGGGGGATGTACCTCTAGAAGCTATTGCTATGGTTCGTCTCATAACATATTTAAAAAGGATCGAACAAATGGATGGTAAAGAGATGGCCTAAGGTTGTCCTCAATGAGTTTTTGGAGAAAAGAAAGAAGTCATGGATGAATCAAAACAACAAATGGCTTAAAAAATGGAACATTTACTTGAAGACATGTCCTAATAACAACCAAGAGATAAAAACTTTTATTATAGATAAATTCCACCAAGTTATGTGGGGAAAGCTGTTAGGGAGAAAAAGAGGTATTAGTCGAAGGAATTTAACTCTACATGTGATCATCAACAAAAGGCTTTTATAGGTGTTAATATCTAGTGGAAAACAAAGATCTTCATAGTTCAATTGAGAACTAATTCATATTGTCTTCAATGCGAAACAGGAAGATGGAAAAGACCGAAAGAGGCATGGGAAGAGAGAATCTATATTTTTACACGTCTGGCGCAATGGAGTCGAGAACCATTTCATGTTGGAAAATAATGCTTACAACAACATTAGGGCCCAATTTGCTAACACAGTGGCTACTGCATCCTTTCAAAATATTTTCAGCAAAAATATGATTGAAAAAACAAGGGAACTGATTGTCAAACTCATCAACAGGAGATTTGAATGCGAAAAATCTTTAATAGGATCTATTGTCCCATAGACTGTCTTTGGTAGTCTCGTGGACGTTAAAATATCTTCTTCTTCTTCTTCCATCCGTCACTCGTCATACCCACCCCCAAAAAAAAAAATCTTAGCGGAAACCCTCATTGAATAATCTGGCTTGAACTAAGGGTAATTATTCCCTAGGAAGACTGATTCCACCATTTAGGCTTCGACTCGAATTCATTACGCCGCGTAGAATGCGACGGTGGCAGGTTGACCTTCACATCAAACCGGTTGAAATATACAAAGAAACGTGTCTGTTCAAGAAATGTGTATATGCATTTGATCAGAGATTTGACTCACGGATAAATTATTGTTTTTTTAAGATATCTATATAGTCCTGGTAGAGGAGGCAAAGGGATCGACTTTGAAGGCAATGGAAGCGGTGGCATTTTGCACCAAAGCCCCTGCTCTGCAAAGTAAGCTTCTGGATATCTCTGTTTCAGATCTAATTTATTGGCTCACTTAAATCCTTCGATTCGGCAATGAAATGTGAATTCTAATTTCCTATGAATGAATATAAGAGTGGTAGTGTAACATGTCAAAGAATGATTGGCTACATTATTGCAGTATTTGGGTTTCTGTTCTAATTCTCTTTGTAGGCTTTACTGGTTGCTGTGTTGATTTTTTGAATTGGTCGGCTCCAATTCATTCTTCTCTGTGTGAGACATAGGCTAACATGTACCCAACAAACAACAGCTGCATTTGCAATCTGCAATTTTATGTTTAAAATAGGGAATGAATGAATGAAAGGAAAGGTTTTAATACTGTTTATGAGATCAAGCAGTCTATAAGACCAAAAACAGTAACAATGATGCTCTGTCCGTAAACAACTACTTAAGACAAGGGTATCCTATTAAGTTTGTGAAATGTCCGTTCCCTTTTTGATGTTAAATCTTTTACTATGAATCTTGATCAAAAAAATTGCTATGTTACCTTATCTAGCTTCTTTCAAGTTTGCTGTGTACTTGACACTCCATGATGTAATGCCATTCTGTCCCTACTAATTTTAAAATTTAAAATAGACATGGTCTATTTTGCCAATCTTCTTTAGTCGTTGTGCACCTGCCAATTTCATACCTAAGATGATGTGAGCTAATCCTTAGCTGCGGTATCAACATTTTTGCCTTCCACTTGATTTCAAAATAACACTTGCCGAATTCAAACTCATTTCCTTGTTCTGGTTTTCAAACGACATAACATTTTACATTATTAATTGTACTAGTGGGCCTGAATTTTGTCTCAAGTGGAGAGTCCCCATCAGCAGTGCCATAACATATATTGTTTTTGTTATTGCTGCTCTAGACATCATGTCTTCCTTCACTATTGTTCAGGAATAGACGCTCTAATTATGCACCAGTTTTTCTTGTTGTACATTGAAGTGAATACAGATACATCAATCTTATCAAACATGCATACGTGGGGTTCTGCAGTCTAGACATTATTTAAACCATTCTTGACTAAAACTTCAAACTCGAGGGGAAAAATTATCGTAAATCTTCAGGTAATGTGCCAAACGGTGATAAAACTGACAGCACATTTGTTTCCTGTTGCAGTTAGATAATTTGCAATTGGCTTGTCATCAGTGTTACGCGGGACGTGTCCCTAGATTTTGGTGACGTCCCAGATGTTTCGGCGACTTGGAGGACGTCCCTATTTTTAAAAATCTTTCAATAAACTTCTGATGTTTTTACTTTTAAAAAGCTGCTATTTTTACGAATAACATTAAATTATAAGCTTGAAAGTACTTGAATAGAGTTTAAATCCCAAAATTTCATTGAATAAAGTTAAAATATTCAAATATTAATATTTTATATATTATTTTAATAGTTGTCCCCTTGCTGTCCCCAAAATTTGGAAAAAATTTCCCATCCGGAAACTCCGTCCCTCCGTCCCTCCACCCCCGTCCCGAGACTTAGGTAACTATGCTTCTCATGCCTCATTCTTCATTACTATCTTTAGTTGTTAGTGTCCATTGTATTGTCATTGAAAACCGCTAAACTCTAGAGCTATCTTGGAAGAGATCCATTATCTAAACAACGCAATTTTCATCCATACCTTCTTAGTTTGCTTGTCCAACACCTTAAACTTGGTGGCTTTCTTTGCTTACATTTTGCTAAGTGTTTAGTCGATGGATGGCTTCTTTGTTGATACTATGGGTTGGTTAAGACGTGAACTCGGGACTTGTCAAGTGCACCTTTGGGCACTCTACCACAACTACCAATCCATCACATGTTTGAGTATTTGACATAGTGTGGATTGAACCTACAACATTCCTCTTTTTGTTATCCCAAAATTTGAACTTAGGTAATTGTTTTGGATATTTATGATGAATTCTGAGTTGAAAAGTGATTTTCCAAGTTTAACGATTTTGAAAGAACTCGAAAATTGGTTGTGTTGAGAAAATAGACCAAACCAGATTTTGGAGTTCTCAAGCAGTTTTGCAATTTAATTGTAAAGTGCTTCTTGAAGGTTTCCGATTTACACGCCTTCCTTTGTTTTTGGGGGTTTTAAAGTTCCCGAGTAGTTTTGCAATTGATTGCAAATTGCTTTGCAAACCCGGTTTCCGATCTACTCACCTTCCTTTTTCTTGGGTTTGGAGGTATGAAGCAATTTTGCAAATCGATTGCAAATTGCCTTAAAATTGTAGATCCCAATTTTCTGATTTGGTAGGGGAATCGAGGTTTGGAGAACTTCGTGCAATTTTCCAATTAAATTGCAAATTGCATGACAACCGCCGGTTCTCAATTCCCCTTCATAAATGAAACCTTGAAAAGAACTCTCACATGTGCAAAATTCGCACTATGTCGGGGGTTGTGTAATTGATAATTTTCTTGTCATTTTCACCTATTTGTTACGCAATTGTTCTCCTGCCTTCTCGATTGGATTCTTCGCCATTGATCTTGCTTGGATTCTTCACCATTGATCTTGCTTGGATTCTATGCGTTTGCATAAGTGAAAATTTTATTCTCTCTTGGCATTCAGGTCTGCCATTTTTCTTTTTAACACCTTTTGAATGTTTTGCACTCTTTTATATCAAAACCACGGGTTGTTGTCAAGATAAGTGGTTTCGCCATTTTTGGGTGTTGAAGGTAAATCTTAGCAAGAAGGATACATTGCAGAAATCTTTGAGATGTAGAAGGGTGAAAACATCAAATTTCCTTAGGGTTTGAGAGGTAAATTGGCAGCAAGAATTTTCTAGGTTTTGTGGCTTTTCCATGTTGTCGAGTAGGTCAATTCTCCGTGGGGTCTATTGTGAACTTCTTAAGTGCTTTGGAAACTCAAACCTCCGCTTTGAGTTATTTGTAGGGATTATGATTGTTGGGGCAACTCAAAATTTTGCCGAGGTCCTTATTGGAAGATTCAAGTGCGAAAGCAATTCAAAGTTCCTCTTGAGTCTTCATTGGGGTTTTTATGTTTAAATGCAACTCAAAGTTCGTGAAGGTCTCTATTGGATATTCGAGTTGCTTAAGCGGGATAAATGCCCGCTAAAGTCTTTATCGGGGTTTTTAGTTGCTCGGAGTAGGTCAAACTTCCGCTTGAGTATTTGGCAGATTGTGTAGGGTGTTTAAGTAGGCGGTTTCTCCCGATAGGGTTTCTCTTCTACATTCATGTTTGATATCACGAAAAGAAAAAAAGACACGAGTATTGTCAAGTGTTGACAAGATTACTAACATAGACTTGGGTCACATTGAATTTGTGGATTTTGGAATAGAATTTAGGTTGTTCGAAGTCTAATTGAATTCAACGCATGTATGACAAGGGACTTCCCTAGGCCGTGGATTTCCCTATTTTTGCCCAATGCCTAGAGATGATGTTAACATGTGCTAGCCATTATGACAAAGAGCTTAGGAAAGTGAAAAACCCACAAGGTGAGCATGTGCTTTGCTTCGACCTTGAATATATTGAAGATCTATTACAGCTCCTCGATTATGAAAGTGATGTGGACCTAACATCGGATACAACTCAACTTTGTTGGGATGAAAACACAAATGCTTGCACGAAGATGGTGAACAAGTATTGGCTCGAGAAGCCCAAAGCCTCCTCCACTAGATTGCCCAAAGTGCTAATGCATTCTGATTTCAAAATGGAGATCAATGATATTATTATGCTCTTGAACAGTAGTAGTGGGAAACCCCACATGTAGAGATTTCCATAAATGGATGTATCAATACATCCATACAATCGGCCTAATACAAAACCTATTAATTGGGCATACTTAATCGGTAATTCAATTCACAAGCAAGCGACATGAAGTGTGTACAACTAGCAAATTATATATGACCACTTATCGATGTACGAGGTCATAAAGAGGAGATTGTTCCTGAGGCTGAATCTAGTAGGCCAACCGAACATGACAAGGTTGTGATTTTCATCCTCGCCTAACACTTAAGTCCATCACTTTGCACTTTCGTTGTGTTAACGATGCATTCTACTTTGTGATTGTTATGTGCAAGACAAAACAATCCAACACACGGATCCTCAATTGATGCCTCTATTGAGATTTCACGCGGTGGGGGTCTTGTTTCATCCAATTCTCGACTTTCTCATGCATTCGAGTGTGCATAGTTAAGGGTTCTCCCTATATGCTCCCAAGGAATGTCAACAACAAATGGGTCCTAATGGAGTTGGTGAGTAATTCGCTGAAACTCATAAGTGTTTGCAAGCAAACACAAAACATGCATTCACTTTCTTGTCTCAATTGTGAGATATCCATGCGCATCATTGGCCAAAGAAAAGTGCATTAATGCGAAGATGACTAGGGCAACCATTTGGATATTCCAGAGCAAATCATCCTATGATGTCGACGTCTTCTAGAACACACTTACGGATCAGCATACATACATGTCCCCTATTTTGAAGACTTTTGGATGGATCTGCGATGAGATGAAGTTTAGGAGCGGGATTATTCTTGCAAGAGCCTCTAGTAAGTGTGGGACTTTGACTTGGCGGATGTATCGAGGGAATAATAGATGACGTGGGTCCTATCTATTACAAGAATTAAATTTATCTCTAGTTTCTTCCTTGTGCTAATAGGTCTCGATGAGAATCTTCCTCTCTGGAAGAAAGGACTAAGGTAGTAGTAGCTAGAAATCTTTCCTAGCTCAAGAAGAAAGGATTATTCATGAAAGCCCAAAAGTTGACTATGCCGGGAAAGTTTGCTAGTTCTAGCAATGCTCAACCTCACACACAAGAAAAAAGGCCTTGGAGGGTCCCACAGAGGACAAGGGAAAGGGGAAAGAGAGGGTCATTCTTGACTGCAATACTTAGGTTAAGAAACCAAGGTTTGTTTTTGAGATATTGTGAAGGGGGTAAGGGTTCGAGTTGGACCTTCAAAGGACCCAAAACAAATGATTACACCAATCCCTCACCCACCACCTTTGGTAGATAACACAACCCAACAATTCTTGGCTTCCAATCCATCCACAATACTTACTCCTATTCCTAAAGTGCCTTCTCCCCCTTAACTATTCGCACCTACATCACCTCCAAAGTTTTTATCTCCCCCTTAGGTGTCCTCGCCTCCTCTTACAACTCCTCCCAAACTATCATCCCCTCTTTTAATTTCTTCTAATCCTAGTCTTGTCTCTTCACCTCAACCCATTACTACCATCTCTCGTTGAGCTTCCAAAGGTCACTATGATCGGTCCTCCAGCTCAGGCCAGTGAAACCATTCTTGTAGATTCATTGAAACAACAAGATCAAGGAGCTCAAGAACATATCGAGCAACAACAGATGGCGTTGGAGCTGATCACGATTCTAGAAGTTCCTGATTGGTTGAATACAGAGATAAAAAGAAGAAAAGAAGGCAGGTGGTTCAGCCATAAGCAATTGATTTCAGGACCCTAGATCTCGGCCTTTCCTCCTCTCGTGTCCCAAAGAAACCAAAAATGGTTTCTAGAATTATCATAGATGATCAAGGGGAAAGATATGCTGAGATAACAGTTTCTCCATGAAAAGAACAAAGATGAGGTTTCAGCTCAAATATATCAGCTCTTGAAAGTGAATCTTGGCAAATCCGCATGTGAAGGTGTAAAGAAAAATGTTGAATCAGCCATTGGTTCTTTATTTGAGAAGTTGGATTAAGACCAAGCGAATAAGGGATAGTTGAACGAAAGGGTTGATCGCCTTATTGCAGCTATGCAAAAGATTATCGAGCCCATTCAATCTTCTGCTACCTCCAAGCCTATGCCACAAATTAACTGATGTAGATACCTAACTGTGGTGGAAGAAATTGGTCACATGGGTCTTGCTACCAAAGCCTGGTCAAAGAAGTTGATCGAAAAGGGGATGAAGAAAATGGAGGATAAATCAAATAAGAAATCGAAGCCATGAAGAAAGTGGAGGATAAATTTGAGACCGAGGTCAATTGTTCAAATAGTACTTTCCTAAATTGGAGGCAATTCAACGCGTAAGTTTTGATACTTTGGTGCCAAAAGTTATTATAAGTTATGAGTCTTTGGGAGACCCAACCAAACTTCTAGGTGCTGCCAAATTCGGATGTGCATCTTAGAGGAATGTATTGAAAAACTAAAGGAATTGTGAATTGAATGGGCTGAGGAAAGTAATGATATTTCAAAAGCAATTGAAAAACTCCTTTGCTCTTTTTAAGATAGTAATGGACTTGCCTACTTGACACAAATAGTCAAGGGTGAGTACAAGTAGCTGATCAAGAAAGAATCAACTCTAGGGTCTGCTTTTGGTCTTGATTCAATTCAACAATTTATGAAGTATTAGAATATTTTTGATAAACTTGAGGAGGATTTGAAGACATTCCAAAAGGTTCCCTCTCGGATGCTTGATGTCAATATGGAATGTGAAGTGAGCAATTTGTACTCCATGGGCTTGAACAAAAATTCGATTAAGGAGATCTTGAATTTTGATAACTACTGAGGAGAGGATTTAGATTGCAAAGAGAAAGTTGTCAAAATTCACGTTCAAGGAGTGAGCCATGAAGAGAATGTGTGTGGGAAATCCTCTCGCATCTGTTTTTCAAGTCAATTTTGCAGTGTCTAGGTTGTGAAATTTTGTGTTTGTAAATTGTTTCTTTGTTTTTGTAAAAAGGTGCACATCATTTTTCGTGGTTTCTATTTTTAGAAAATTGACTTAGCTAATCTTGCATGTAGTTGGAAAATAGGGCGTCTTTTCCTATAAATATGTAGTTACAAATCCTTGTAAGGGAATTTTTGTTTTGGAAGAAAATTCGGAGAGACACAAGTTTGACACTTCGTATTTAACGTTACAATAAGAGTAATAAAGAGAGGGATTTAAATTGTGTGTTGCGTATCTATCTCATGATTCCCATTATTTATGTTGAATGAATGATCAATCTCACACTTTTCATATTTATATTTCCAACAAGTTGCTTTATTGCTAACATTGCTTGTGTGATTAAAATAGGATATGTGTTTACTTATCTAAAAGTGCAAGTTTTCCTTTTCTGTCCTTTTCCCACTTTTTTCCTATTCACTATACTTTTCCATTTTCCTCACTATTTCCTTTCTCACAAGTTTTCACCTTTTGAGAATGGGATCCTAAACCCCGTGTTTACACCCTTGTTAGAATTTAGAATGTTATGTTATATTTATTGTATAACAACTAAGAAGGGTATAAGGGCTAACAACATGTAGACTATTATGATCTAATTAACTTCCAACATCAATTATACATGACCAAAATAATGCATTCCAACTTGAAATGAACTAAATGATTGATAAACAATAAACAACTAGTTCAAAACACGAGAGGAGAGAGAGACTTAGCCATTTAGGATGATTCGGAGTGATTTCGGTATGCAAAGTAGAGAATAAAAAGATTTGGAGTTGTAGATTCGCATTTTGAAGATTCAGGAACCGAAGAATGCGCAGTGTAGGATCGTATAGGATTTGTATGGCCTAGGTAGGAAGCTGCATGCGGTCCAGGACATAGACTATACTGATTTTGGGTGGGAAGCAATCAGGTTTGGAAACTTTGCGGGTGCTTCGCTTGTCTAGAAATGGTGTTCGTTGTGTGTCACTCTTGCTCGCACAACCGGGATGACTGTGATGACTTGTAACAAAGTAGAAACCCTAGAAACTTGTAGAACCCTTCATCAAAGCATTAATAAACCAAAGGAGAAAAATATGTGTGCGCATTTGAGGCACCTTGGGACGGTTGGACTCCCAACAAATGAAACGAGTCCTAATCACACTACTACATATCCTTGTTGCGGAAATCAAGCCTTGTGTAGTTCTCCTAAGTGTTTGTGCAAGTGTGTATAGCTAACCAATCCCCTAAGGGTGCCCTTGTGTCTCTTGACACCAAGATAGTGGGCTAACTGCATAGTATAGAATGTACTCAACGCGGTAGTAGTGAGATATGGTGTGCCTCAACTATGTGACCTAACCCTTGTGTTGATTGAAGCCTTTGCAATGCTTGGAGTGACTTTGTTATTGCTTAGGCCATGGCTCTATGATCTTTACATGCTTGTAGATGGATGAAGCTAGACTCTTTGACCTAGTGAGTGCTTCAGACTCGTAGTAGAGACAATTCTAGACGATGCGCAATGAGTTGAGCAAATTTAAGAACCTTTTGAGTGCTTTTGGAATTATGTTAGCAAAAGGAACTTGTAAGAATGTCGGTGAGTTATAATGTGATAATGACTTGCTTATATAGTCTTCTGTAGGCGAGATATTATGATAAGGCTGACCCTAGGAAGATGAAATGACCCAAAGAATGATTTAGAATTGAAAGTAGAGTCGGTGATTGAGAAGGGGCAAGACCATACGGGTTGGCTAGGATTGAGCCCCACATCCTAAGCTGTTCCATACGGTTTTTGGTAGGAGAGAGAAACATCTAAACTGAAAGTTGTGCCATGATTATCAGATGTTTTATGCTTCTTTGATTGAATAATATTTCTAGAACTAATGACAAAGCATGGTATGAAGATAAGTAAGTTGTAGAATGACTAGATAGAGGAGGAGATTGGATTCTGAATGCGATCATTTGTCTTAATGAAGGATACAAACTCAAACTTGGCATTACACAAGGACACGCTACCAAATTTTAGTGTCTCCACCCCCAAAGATAGGTTAGTGTAACTAATGTACCTATTTGTTTCATGCAGTTGTGTTTTTAATAAAGAGATCCTCCCATACAGTAGAGGAGGGACTTTGTCCCATTATACTGTTGCCAATAATCCCATTTTGTCACATGTAAAATATTTTGCCGACACAGTCTTACTTTAGATGCGCCTCCAAACAAACAATCTACCTTCACATTTGTGAAGGTTTATGTTAATCTTGTTAAAATATGCTTGTAATTTTCTCATAGCTTCCGAAATTGGTCAAGCTAACACGGTCCTATGAGTTAGATCTATCAGTTTTGTCTGCCCATTGTTTCTTGATTACCATTTCTTAAAATTTTGAGTACATAAGAATAGCCTCACACAACAAAGTTAGCCACCCAAACTATAACATTGTTTGTAACCATACACGAAGCTGATAGCACGAACAAAGAATCATAGCAAGGAATGTTAGGTATGTTCCTAACATGAACAAAAATGCCTGTCTATTTGTCGGTTAACATAAAATCCCAATATTGCCTTAAATTTCTTTGGTTATAAGTGTATTGTGTTTGATGTGGCACAAGACATGGTAGTTTCCCTAGGCATTGGGCAAAGGCGGCTTGTATATGCTTGTTGATCCTACCACTCAATTTAAATGCATGTGTGGATGGAGACTCCATCAGCAGAGTGTTTTGGAGTGTGAATGACCTACTCCAGTCAACTTACATGCACTATTTGTGGAGGGGATATGCACTTTACATGGTGTATGGGAGGATGAAATGTCTTAGAAATGCTTGGGTACTTATGGACAGAGACTCCACTATATGGGATGTGCAGTAGGCACATGGTGAGATGGCAAGGAAAGACACTCAAAGAAGAGTGGAGGTTGACTCCATTATTTAGATGCATGGTGAGATGGTAGGAAAAGCCACTGAAAGAAAGGCATTGGCTCTCAAGTTCGAAAACAACGTTGTTAATCTAGCAAATCATGTTCATTTTGCTCTTGCATTTAATCTTTTTACAATACATACATTGTAGTAATATTCGATGCGAAGGCATACTTGGATGGGAGATTACCATACGCAAGCAAAATGTGATGCCTTGCTAAGAACCATCTATGGGAGTTGGCAAAATTATCGCCAAGTGAGTTGGTGGAATAACCACTAGGTGAACAACCCACCGGGTACAAATGTATGTACAAATTCAAAAGCAAAGCTGATGGTGCTTTGGACAAGTACAAGGCTCATCTTGTTGTGAAAAGGGAATAGAATATGAGGAATTTATTGGAAATCTTTGCAAAGATGGTTTACATTTTGGATGCTTTTTCCGGAGATTTGAATGAGGAGGATTACTTGGTGTAGCTTGGAGGTTTTTAGGTACCTTTTCGTGACCATCTATTTTGTATATTAGCCGAGTCCACGTACGCATTTAAGTAGCCTCCACAAGCTTGGTATATTGAAAATGGTCAACATCTCTACGATGTTGGATTTAAAACCATGGATGTCAGGTTGAAGTTATTAGCCAATGACGATTCATCGCCTGTTAACGAATCACTCTACAAAAAATTAGTGCATAGCTTGATATATCTTACACCCATGTGAGCGGACCTATGTGTTGTTGTATGCCACATTTCTCACCTTTTTCTAAACTTATTAAGATCTTCACATAAAAAATATAAATAATCAAAACAATCACAACAACATTTAGAATATAATGAAGAGCACACGACACAAAATATATTTGTCGGTTGAAATGCCCTAATGTCCAATATATTGAAATAGAATAATAACCCTTGAGGTAGGGAAACACCATACAATACTCTCTTAGGAAGGAATAACTACACAAGATCTAAATGGGAATGCCACTTTGAGGGGGACACCTCCAATATCCTTCTAACAAATAGAAGATTCACCACTTGTCATTCTCTACAATGACATTCGCTTCCTTTATATAGAGCTCTATTCTTTTTAATTGGTGGGTAGCACCTAATCCCAATGTACGCCGACTCATTACCTAATGTACATAATTCCATAAGCTACCTCTTCGACCCAATATATAAACCAATACGACTCGGGGGAATGTGTGCCACATGTTGATATTTCCACCAACCCATGTATATTATAATATCATATCCCTAGGTACATAACATGTTATCCCTCCTTGACATGTTTTGTGTTGAAACATGAGAAGAAACCAAGTAATGATTGTGCTTCAAAGCATTGTGAAGCCATGCGTGATCATCCAACCGCCCATATGTGATCTTGGTAGATGGTAGCTCTCGAACTTGGTTTGTGATTCTCCTACACTACTTTGATTCCATCCATGACCATAGTTGTTTCTCCTTGGCTTCCATGCACATCCATAATGATTACTCCTAAGATTCCATGTTCCATAGTTGTTCCTTTAATTCCATGTATAGCCGTAGTGGTTGTTCCTTTGATTCCTTGTATAGCTGCTTTGACATGCCTCCATGGTTGTTGCCTCTCATGATGATGTGGGTGTCTGTATGCCTCAACCTTAGTATCCTCGACCTTACCAACCCTCTCTTCTATTTTCTCCGCCTCTTCCACCTTTTCATTTACCAATCCTTTGTCTCTTGATTAGGTGAATTGGTCTTTTCTTCTTTTTCTTCATATTCTTTTTATTTTTCTTCCAAGTCTTCTTTATTCTTTTCTTCACCATTTTCAAATTCATCCCCATGCTATACCTCAACCCTTGTTGCTTGTTATGCGTGATATTCTGCAAGATAACTTTCTTTCTCTTGTACCAAAACTTCATGAACAACTCGTGCACATTAATATTGATTGTTCCCAAAGTCTATAACCAAGGAAATCCTAGAACAATATCCAAACCATCCACATGTAAAGCATAAAAATGTGAATGCAACACATATTTGTCCATAGTGAGCTTCAAATCCTCAGAAAACTGAATCTGCTTACCATTCACTTGAGCGTCTTTGATATTTCCTGCTTGATCATGTAGATGTTGAGCCACATCTATGTTGATTAAGTTATATTTGCAGCTAGGGTCTATGTACACAATGACTGCCTTCCTTTGAATGCATCCATGAAACTGAAATAATGTACCTTCTTTCTTTGGAGCTAAATCATGTGAACCCTTAGCCTACATCTCTATTTTCTTCGACACTACGATCCTCTACCTCTCCTTCTGCATCAGTTGTAGCCTCGTCACCTCATTATGTTCTTTTGCTTTTGTGTCAATTTTTTTCCAATTTCTCTACAAACCAATCAGGCTTGCCCTATTCAACTGACTGAACCATCCACATGTTGGACCTCTAAGATGAAATGAACATTTCCACACGTCATCACAGTATGGGTCTCCTCAAATAGGAGCCACCATTCTCTAGCATCACTATCGCCATCTCCAAAGTAAGTTAGAAACCCCATCAAGGGTTTTAAGAACAAGAATATTCACTAGATCTCCTTTCCTATCCCATGTCTGTAAACAAAATTACGTAAACAAGTAAGTCTGAATTTATCCTTCCACATGCCAAAAATGACACTTGACTTGCTCATCCAAAATAAATGATATGATTTTTTTCTAGGGTTGCTACCAAGAAAATTTGTCAAAAATCAAGTTTGGAAGGTCAAGTTTAGATTGCCATTTCTCCCTCAATACTGCTCCAAAGCTTTATTATGACTTTTCGGAAACCTCTCAAAGTGCTTTCTCTAGCCTCAGACAAACAATCTTAGCGAGACGTATATGTGTGAAGAACGACCTTCTGCAAGGTAGACACTTGTTTTTCTGAAAAAATCTGTAGTATCTCCAAAAATTCTTTGATTGCTTTGGAAAGAGCTCTGATACCACTTGTTGAGATCCTCACATAAACAGTATAAATAATCCCAACAATCACAGCAATATTTGGAATAGAATGAAGATCACACAACACATTATAATTGTGAGCCAATTTGCCTTAATATCCAATATATTCAGAAATAGAATAATAACCCTTAGGGAAACACCATACGATTTCTTTCGGAAGGACCAACTTCACAAGATCTCCCTCTATGGGAATGCCACTTTGAGGGGGAACCTCCAATATTCTTCAAACAAATAGGAGATTCATCACTTCCTTGACATTCTTCACAATGATATTCACCTCATTTATACAGACCTCTATTACACTTAATGGGTGGTTAACGCCTGATCCTGTAGCCCGACTCATTACCCAATATACATAATTCCACAAGTTACCTATTTGACCCAATATATAAAACCAATACAAATAAGGGGGATGTGTGCCACATTTTAGCATCTCCACCAACCCATGTATAATATCATATCACTAGGCACTTAACACAACCAAATCTCATACATTGAACAGCAGAAAAACATTAGAGAACTGAAGATTTCAAATTAATGTCCAAGGAGCAGTCTGCTCATTTAATGACTAGATCCTTTGGTTCCATTGTGGTTGTAAAGTTTTAGGACAAACTTGGAGTAGCTACCGGTTTACTAATTAAGGGGGATATTAAGGTTATTTAAGTTATTATGTGAACAGTAATTAATTAAATGTTGGTTAATATATTTTAGCTATCAACATATAACTACCTCACCTGAATGTAACTTCTTTTATGCTTAATAAAAACCGGACAAACACAAGATGTGTTTCGTGCACCAAATGCCTTTTATTCTCTATATTCTCTCTCATATTTACTAACATAGTAAGGCCTATGCAGGTTGGTTAGATATATTGTTATTTGTGTATAGAGGACTTATGTGCACAAGTGGCTTTATTCAGTATTGTTGCAATTGTAGCCTGTTGTCAACCTATATCAATATGTTTTTGACTTTGATAGTTACTTTGGGATGTGTCCCTCTCCCATCCCCTTCTACACAAAGAAGGAGGGCGTCCCCTTATTTTGAGATGTCTTTGAAATGACCCTCACCCAGCAAGAGGGATGCCCTGACATCCTTGGGATGCAGGATGTCCATTGACCTCGCATATGTACTTCTGCCATGAACATATGCTTTTGGCATGAGTTTGCAGGCACCGCGAGTTAAACTATGATCAATTGCTGACCAAGCATAATGATTGATTCTTAGTAACTGTATTGTCATGTTGATAGTGTAAAGTGGTTCCATGCTTATGATATTTACTAAAAGGTTTCAGAATCAGTGTGATGTAAATAGTGGCAGAGCTTAATCCACAAAGAGCCTTTCCTCATTCAATTTATGTACTGATATTTTTGTATTGAAATATGCTTAAATTTAGCCTTTGCTCGAGCTTTTTATTTGTTAACCTGCATTGTCCCACGTATCTCACTTGCTATCCTCGTGATTAGCTATAATCATTGGTATTTGAAGCATTTCTTATAGTTTTCAGAGAGAGTATCACTGTATTAATGTACAATCTTTTGTTAAACTTTAAACTCACTGTCATCTTTATCAATATCCCTGCTCAAGATTGTCAAAATTATCCACAAATTATTTCAGAACTTCAGTTATATATATTTTTCTTTTTGTTGTAAGAACCAACTGATTGCTCGACTATTGCATGTAAGGGAAATGCATGGTTGGCAACATCTTACGGGCTGGATGGTGAATAACTTTTGGGTATCATCATGGATGTATCAATGTTGTTATTTTAATTTAATATGAGCTTCTTTCAATTTGTTTATGTATCAATGTTGTTATTTTAATTTAATTTCAGCTTCTCTTAATTTGTTTTAATTTATTATGGTATTTTATGTTATCTAATTTTCAATCTCTTTTTGTATATATATTTAATAACCATACCCTTGCTGTCCCAAAAATCTGGGATTTTTTTGATTTTTCGCATCCCCTGAAAGGCATCTTGCCATCTTGGACATGTATGTAACACTGATTTTTATCGGGATTAGAGGATGTGAGACCATGAGACGAAAAAGCGTTCTTGATATGAACAAGTTCTTTTATCCAATGTTGAAATCTCTTGTGCAATAGCTTTCAATTTGTGCATATATTTATTTTTATTTAGTTTACATTTCCACAGCATGGTATTAGAGCAGGTTAAAAATTTGATAATAAGAGAGGTATCAATGAAGATACTAAAAAGGACAAGGAAGAGAGCGGATTTACATAAAGGTCGACTTCAAACATTCTTTATGATAAAAAGGATAAGTGAGATGAGGAAACCTACATTTTCTTTAATGGCTTTAGAGTCTAGACATTGTCATAAAACACCATGTGATAAAATATGTTTGTTATTGGTCTCAAATCATGAATTTCATGAAGCATTCTTACGTGGCTTGAATTTGATTGATGGAAATGTTTGTTTCAGCTTACTATGATGAAGAGTTTGAATTACTAGAAAACTATATGCAGCTCAATGGTTCAAATTAGCATTCTGAAAAGGCGACTTGTACAAAGCAAAGAAAGTATATAATTACTTGTAAAAATAAAAATGAAATATAGAAGTAACCTTGCTAAGACGGGATTCCTTTAAATCCATGAGGAATTATAGTCAAGAAACTTCCTTTTTGTTCTAACAAGTATGATTTTCTATTTTTTTCTTGAGCGCTATTTGATAGTTTTTCTTTCCTTTTGTCTCCATTATTCTTGAACTATTGTTTGGTTCTTCCTAGTAAAACCATCTGAAGAACTGCTGTATTTTCTTACGAATCACCTTCATGGTTGTCCTACAACAGGGGAAAGATTATCTTCATCAGTTAAAGCTAGTAGTTGTGGATCTCTTAAATTTGGAATTTCAGAGGCTAAATTTTCAATGTTGCTGTTCAAAAACCAATACACGCAAGGTAACCTTGTGTTATGGGGGCCTTAACAGAAATGCTATCTAGTTGCACCATTATAACATTTTCCTAATTTTGCATGACATAAAGTCATTCAATAGAAGCACATGGGTTGTAGTGACTCATACCATGATTGACATAAATTAAAAACATTGAAGTATGAATTCCTCTGTTCCACTTGTGGTTATGTTAATGCTGATTGCCAAGTTCATTTTGCTGAAAAATGCAATGGAAAGGGTCCCCACAATCGTTGTTAACGAATCATTTTCTATTTATTTAAATCCTTGACAAATCATTTACTTCTTGTTTAAGGGGATTACTAAACATTCATCGTTAGTTATCTTTGCAAGCAATGTGCTTTTATGTCCCATGAGTCATGACCTTTTATAATCTTATAGAGTTTGGTAAAAGATTTCTATTTTCTGGAATAAAATAAAAGCTGATGATTGGCTTTGTTCTCTCTCATGTTTTGGTCCTTTGCCACTAAACAATGCAATGCTTAACTACCTCATGTATCCATAATCCGTACATGTTTGCATTTTATTTTGTAAGAAGTAATGATTTATTACTGAGGAAGGTCCTATGTATTTACCATAGAATAGGTGGTATGGATGTACCTCTGTTGTCAACACTTCTATGCAGTGCTTTATCTAGTTGAATAAAAATGATGTGACTGTAATGGATCTAATGAAGCTTTTTTAATTGGCTCGGAAAAAGTTAAAGTAATATTACTCCTTACATTAAAACAGGTACACGGCTGCACAACATTTTGGAGATATCTGGGAGTTCACACTTTTGATACTAAATAGAGTAGACCATGCAAATGCCATGTATTAATCCAAATTGCACCGCCAGTGAAAAAACTACAAAATGATGAACCGATTGAAACTATACAATACATACATAAAACTATTTCAAAAGCTGGAAACAGATTGAACAAGGAGTTCATTAGAGGAAAAAAATTGGATGCTATATGTTGTAAACTTCATATAGATACTGCAGAATTTGGAGACACCCACTTGGTTGAGACCTTTGCTACAAAGACACTTGAAGAAGTTGTAACACCAAAACTAGGGTTAATCTAATTAAGGTATTACTAAATGTGTTAAGATAATTCCAAAACAGCAAATATGAAAATGGCAGTCCTCAAATTATGTAAGGATGAAATATTCGATCAACACAACTTTTAGAAAGTGTATTAAAGTAATTAGGGTTAGGGTTTAGAAAGAAGTCACCATTTTACTAGATGCAGGGGGCATGGCAATGATCTAAAAATGGACGAGGATGGTGTGCAGGGTGTCATAAATCTGGTTGTGAAATATGGGAGCTTGAAGCTGAGTGGAGGATTAGTTTGTTTGTCTATAGGTAGGTTCGCATGACAAAGGTGTCCTAGGGCTGATGAATGTGTTCTATGTTGCTGTGATCTGCAATCTGCCTCTGGCACCTGCTTTGTCTGTGTCTTTGGATTTTGGATTTCTCTCTGGATCTCTGCGATGATTCTTTTGTACCTGCATATGTCTTTTCTTTGTCTTCAAGACCTAGCTCTCCTCCTTTCGACCTAAAAAGGGTTAGTACTATTTGAGTTGAACTGACATGACCCCACCCCATTGGTGTGATGAGCTTTACACTATGTACCAATATGCTGAAGCGGGATCAAGCCACATGTAGTACTCCAAGTCCTATGGTGGAGTGGAGGTTAGAAAATGCAAATAAAGATGGAGCCCTAATTCGGTTCGTAACACTAGGCAATGACAATTGACTTGATTTTAGTGCATAGTTTTGATCTAGGGCTTCAAGATAGATGTGTTCAGATTTGTGTAGCTCTGTTATAATGTGCACCAAGGGAGAGATGCTTCAATGTCGGGCCTAGTGGTCTTCTTAGAGTGTGCTTCAATATGGGATTCCTCCATGCCCCTAATGAGTTAAGGTGTGCATGTTTATATAGATGATTTGTGTGAATGATATCCAACTCAACCAACCTTAAGTTGACTAAGGCAACTTGTGCATTTGAAAAGACGACTGTTAAAGAAGTATAAGGGATAGGTTCATCAACTGAGCCTGTTTGGGGCACATAAACCCGTCTAGGCTTAAGCTGGAACCTGATCTAAGACGAGATGGATTGTAGAGAGTCTGAAGATGTGTTATGTATAAGGTGCATTGATTCCTAAAGTGCTAAGGTGAAGAATAAGTCATGACCTATTGGAATTAGAATGCAAGATTGAGTAGGATGCTTTAAGTTTAGTCAATAAATAGGTAAATAGGATAATGTCAGGATAAATGCCAAAGTATTATCATCAAGTGCCATGTGACCAAATTTCGGTACTACTAAGTGCCCCAATTTTAATTCAGTAATGAAAGTGTTGGATTAAAAGTAAAAGGAACAAGTGAATGCAATCCTCTCATCCCAATCATAGGAGTGCGACGTGTGTAGGCTAAAGAGTATGCCCCCATGTTAAAAATGTGAAATTTGTGATCACATGACCAAGACGCTTATTAAAACTCTAGAGAAATATAAATCAGCATATATAAAAATTGAATTCTATAAATGTCATAAAAGCATGAAATGACTACACTTGATTGCCCCATTGTGCTTGTATAGGAAATGTGTGCATATGTGAAGCTAAAGAATGTGTCATGTCAAAAAGTGAAATTTGTGATCACATGGCAGGACGTGAATCAATGTTTATGAGAGATGTTTAAAATTAGCATGTGAAAACGTAAATGTGTAAAATGACATAGAAATGTTAAATTACTATACCTAACTGTCCCTGGTGTGGTTGTATAGGGGATGTGTGAATATCTCATGCGAGGTCTAACATTTAGCTATGACATCATCATCTAGGATTAGGGCAGCTATGTCACCTATCAAGTGTTAGTTAGCTATGTCACCATCTAGCATTAGGGCAGCTATGTCAACATTTAACATTAAGGCAACTAAGTCATTATCAAGCGTTAGGTAGCTAAGTCACCAATGTAGGGGCATCCGGGCTCATAAGAAATCCTCGATTACCCAAAACACGGGGTTTGTTGAATATAACTTGTGCAAAGTTGCGGTACTCTTAAGAATGTCTTGCAAAACTTGGAGCCTTGACTGCTTTTTTGTGGAAGCCTACCTAAGCCGCGAAGGTTTTCCTTTCCGTACAAACATATACCTAGTTACACAACACTACCTATCTTTGTGACTAAATATGTTGTGCAAAGCCACTTAGTGCCACGAATGCCTAACGACGCCGCCCAAAACCATGCAACCTTGTTTGATGTCGTGAATCACTTGTTTCTTGTATGTGGAAGCCATGAAGTCTTGTGCATGCTTCCTAAGCCTTTGTTGATGCCGCGATGCATTATGGATGCTGCCAAATACTTGTTGATGCTGCAATGTCTTACAAACTTGCGTGACCACTACCTTATGCCACCATGACCGGATATGTCGACAAAATATCCTATCAGCATTGATACGATTAGAGGGAGACACACATTGGCCTTGATCCTTTTTCCATGCTTAGAGGACAATCCGAACATCGTGGTAAAGATTGATTTGATGGGAATCTAATTGCAAATCGGATGGGAAGATCAATGGTGATTGGAGGCATTTATTTGCAAGGCATCTTTATTCTCCCGCATGTATCACTTTGTAGATTCTATAAGTAGAAGGGAGTTGTAAGCATGTAAGGCACCTAACTATCATTTGATCGGGAAAAGCATCTATTGTGAAGTTTTCGAGTTTAGTCGAGCAAGGTTTTGTAGAAGCTTTGCAGAGTTTGCAAGCTTAGGATAGGTCATAGGATTGGAATTCTTAGAGAATTCTTGCAGTCTTGTCATAAGACTATCATTGGAGTGTAATGCCATTGTGCCTAAGTCTGTAATATTTTCCTCATATTAATAGAAGAAGCTTTTATTGTTTCTTGTTAAAGTTGTGCTTGAGATCTTGCTTCGGTGGGATCTAACTCTGGATTTGTGGGTTGTGTGGTCTAAGGCATCCCTTCATTAGGACCCCTAACCATGACTACATCATTTTGGTATCAGAGCAAGGATTCTTAAGTCTTGAGAAGATTGGCACAAACATTAATTTTGTATCTAGGATCTTAAGTCCTATTCAGAGTCTGGTGTGTTTGTGTGTGATAACATCAATCTAGTGAGTGATCTTTAGATTTGTTGCTTTCAATACTTGTGGGTAGAAAGTAGTTATAGGCATCTTCCAACATCTAGTTTGTTGGCTAGAAGGTGTAGATCATAAAGTTTTGAGTGAGTGGTTTTGAGGAAAATAGCGATGGCACAAAGAATGGCTGCCATAGCTATATAGAACCAAGATTTGTGGTTTTGGCCGAGATAATGAGGAGCACAAGCCCATTTGGAGGCGATTGAAACCATGTAGCACAAAGTAGCAATGGATGATGATGAGTGCGCAGAAGGAGCACATGGGGAACAAAATGTTGAAGCGGAGCATGTTGACAAGCTTGAGGGTAAATTCTTGCGCGTAAATCACAAAGACTAATAGCAAGCCGAAGATAGAAGTTCCAAGTTATTATGGGAGCTTAGATCTAAAAGAACTCATCAACTGGATTGTTGAAATGGAGAAGTACTTCGAGTATGAAGGCGTGAAGGATCCCAAGAGGATAAGATTTGCTCGTAGTAAGTTGAAGAGTCATGCATCTTTGTGGTGGGAACATGTGTATATTGAGAGAGTACATAGAGGCAAAGACAAAAATCAAGAGTTGGGATTGATTGTTGACACAATTGAAGGCTAAGTTCATGCTTGTAGATTACCAGTCACATTTTTCAAATACTTGTAGAACTGCGTGCATCTCGAAGGACCGAGTGTAAAAAAGTACACAAAGGAGCTCTATTGGCTCATTATTAGAGCAGTCATGTGGAACATGATGCGTAAAAGATCTCAAGGTATGTAAACGAATTACACATTTCTATTCAAGATGAGTTCATCATGATTAGGTTGAGGTTTCTAGAGGAAGCCAATGGCTTTTTTCTAAAGGTAGAAGAGAAGCCGCATAGACAACAAAATAGTATAGTCTTGTCGAAGTTTGCTCGGTGATGCGTAGAATCATTTGCACGAGGGTGAAGTGATCTCCTTGCATGAGTAGAATGGTAGAGGTAGATTTTCTTTCGAGAGGAAGAGGATGCGGAAGAAGTAGAGGATTCAAGAACCTACTTCCATTGTGGAGAGATTGGACATTCTCGCATTCGAGTGTCCATAAGCCACACAAAATATCAATGGTAGGTGGAATGATGCGGAAATCATGTTGCTCAACATGCGAACACAAAAAGTAATGCATTTAATAGTGGTGCAAAAGAATTGGAATGTGGAGAAGCTCTCATGATGAAGACAATGTTGTTGAAGCTAGCAAAGGAGGAGATTGTGCTCGTGCAGAGAAAGACTCCGTTCATGACAATATGCAAATCGGGAGGTAAGTGCCGTAAAGTTATTATTGACAACAATAGCATGTATAATCTTTTTCCAACAAGATAGTTGAGAAGCTTGGTTTGAAGAAAGTTGCGCACCCGAACCCATATAAGTTAAAGGGACATCAATTGCTTGTGAATGAGTAACGCAGAGTGCGTAATCATGATGGGCGCATATGAGAATGAAGCCTTGTGCAATATAATGCCCATGAATTTATGCCATGTGTTGTTGGATTGACCTTGGTAGTATGACAAGAAGGCAATAATGATGGCCGTGCAAATACATAAAATCTGCATCCTTTCAAGGAGGCAAGTGTAGAGGTAGAGAGGAGTCCATAGATATTGTTGATTTCAGGAAATGAGTTTCGGAACAGTGTGAAAGGGGACAATGAATGTTTTGCATTTATTTGAAGGCTTGTATAGATATTAGGGGAGGAAAACCTGTGCAAACAAAGGAGATCCTGTGAGAATTGAAGGACACCTATGTGCAGTACCAATCATCATATGGATTTGATACTAAGGTCTAGTTTATCAAATAAGGCCATGGAGAATGAGGAGATGAGAAAGCGAGTGCAAGAATTGCTTGAGAAGGGGTTGATTAAAGAATTTCTAGCCCGTGCGCAATACTTGTAGTATTGGCACCAAAGAAAGGAGAGTGGAGAATGTGCACTGATTCTAGAGCCATCAACAAAATTACTATCAAGTATAGATTTCCATTGCCACACATGGATGATTTGATGAACTATTTAAGTAGAGCAAGGTACTTCATGAAGATTGATCTGAAGAGTGGATAACATCAGATTAGGCTAAGAGAAGGAGATGAGTGGAAGATTGCTTTCAAAATGCAGGATGGGTTGTATGAGTGTTTGCTCATGCCAATTGGGTAAACCAATGCACCGACCACGTTCACACAGTTGATGAACAAAGTGATGAAGCCTTTTCTAGATAAGTTTGTCATCGTTTACTTGGATGACATTTTGATTTTCAGCAAAACAAAAGAACACTAGGTCCATTTGTGGAACGCGTTAGAGCATTTTTGTGAAGAGAAGTTGTTGGTGAACTTCAAGAAATCCAGTTTCATGTAGAAACGACTAACGTACGTGGGATTTGTAATACCTCGAGGCATTGAAAATGGATGCTAAGAAGATGTGAGTTATAGTTCACCGCCCGTCACCCAAGAATATTATGGGGCCCTAAAATTTCCCCAGTTTGGTGAGCTTCTACAAGAAGCCCATAAGAGGATTTAGTGAAATCAGTGCACCAATCACAGAGGTTATGTGGGCAGACAAGGAGTTTGCGTGGACCACAATTGCAAAGGATGATTTTGAAGTGAAGAAGGCCACGCAACAGCCAATGTTGTTCTTGCTTGGTTTTGATAAGGTATTTTAGGTTGATTGTGATGCGAGTGGAGTAGTCATAGGGAGCCGTGATGGGTTAGGAGGAAGACCATCACATATTTTAATGAGAAACCGAATGATGCAAGACGAAACATTCAATTTATGATCAAGAGTTTTATGCCATAGTGCAAGTTGTGAAGAAGTGGGAAAGCTGAATCAAAGACACATGAAATGGGTTAAATTCTTGCATAGTTACTCATTTGTCTTGAAGCACAAAAGTGGGAAGTCAAACAAAGTTGTAGATGCGTTGAGCAAAAATGCGTCTTAGTGAGTGAGATGCAAGTGGGAATAGTGGGGTTTGAGGCAATGAAGGAACTCTACACGAAGATGAAGATTTTGGAGAAGCATGGAGAGCATGCACAAAACTAATGAGCATTAATCACACATTGTGGTTAGACGCTTCTCGCAAGAAGGGTTCTTATAAGGCATCCAACAGTTGTGCGTGCCATGAGGATCATCGAGGGAGAATTTCATCGAAGAGAACCAGTATGGAGGGTTAGTATGTCACTTTGAGATAGATAAGACCTTGGCACAAATAAGTGAGACATACTTCTAGTTGCGAGATGGCTATAGATGTGTGCAAATATATCTAGAGATTCGAGTATGTCAATTAACAAAGGGAAATAGTCAAATCACAGGGTTATATCAACCACTGCTAATACCGAGAAACCCGGGAGCATCTAAGCATGGATATTATTTTGGGTTTTCGTCTAGAACGTAGAAGGGTCATGTCTCTATCTTTGTTATTGTTGATAGATTTTACAAAATGGCTCATTTTATTGCTTGTAAGAAAACCAATGATGCTACACATAGCTAACTTGTTTTCTAGGGAATTTGTGAGGCTGCATGGATTTTTGTGACACTTTGTATTTGACGGAGATACTAAGTTGATTTCACTATTTGTGAACATTGTGGAAGAAATTGAATACGAGCTAGCACATTTAGTTTTGCGTATCACCCACAGAGAAATGGCCAAATAGAAGTTGTCAACTAGAGACTTGGCAACTTCTTGTGACTTTTAGTAGGAGAGAAGGCAGACATTTATGATTCAATTCTTGCACAAGTGGAGTTTGCTCATAACAATTCTGTCAATAGGAGCATTGGGAAGTCACCTTTCTAGATTGTTTATGGGATAAGTCCTTGAGGAGTTGTTGAGATGTGAGAATTACCGTGAGAAGGAAGAAGCGTAGAAGTTGAAGATTTTGTGCAGTACTTAAAAGTAACACACGAGAAAGTTTACAAATAGTTAGAGCAAAGTAATGTGTTACTACTAGAAGGAGTGTACATGTCTAATACAAGGAGCATACATACTTGCGGAGAAGACATTTGGAGTTTGAGATTGGTGACTTAGTTCTTGCAGACTTGCGGAAAGAGCGGTTCCTACAAGGAATTATGATAAACTCAAGTGGAAGAAGATTAGACTTTGTAGAGTCTTGAAGAAATTTGTGAAGAGCGTGTATGAGGTAGAATTGTTGGAAGAGATAGATATTTTTGTCATGTCCCCCTTTTAGAATTAAAATAATCAAGAGACCTATAGCCTATTCCTTATTTCTCGTAGGCTAAGGGATAAAGTTAGGGAAATAATTTAATAATAATATTTTAAGTTGTCCTAGTAACTTTATTTTTATAACATTGTAAAAGGGTGACTTATGTATTATTATTATAAAGGGGCCTAATGTAATGTTTTATTAAAAGTGTTTCTAGACACTTATGGGGAATTTTAGGCGGAAAAGAAATTCAAATTAAAAGGGTAATTATAAAAGGAAGAGCTGGGAGGAAGAAGACATTTCATTTGCTATTGTTATCAAACCCTATTTCAGAGCTTGAGCATTCTATGTTCAATTTCTTCTCCTAGGATGAAAACCCTAGGAGTGCAGAGATTCAGAGGATGAAAACCCTCTTCTCCTTTGAGGTGATTCCATCTAGGGATCACATTTGAGCTGAAAGATTGAAGTTTATTTCCAATTCCAATTGGTTAAGGAGGATTTTAGAGATTTTCAGTTTGCTACAGTGCTGCTATAGTATTCCATACTGCTGCTACAATATTCCATACCGCTGCTACAATACCATCACAACTGCATATTTTGTGAGTTGGGTTTGCTGTTTATTTTGGTAGTTTGAATAAATGAACCACAAATTGCTGCTGTACATCTTTGAATATTATATGCAAAAGGGGTTTGCAGAACCGTTGCTACCCATTTGATATAAAAGATTTAATATGAATATTTAATGCTGCTGTCCAACATTCAGTAAATGACAGTTTGGCTTATGTTCAATGCTATGTGTAAGGGTTTCATAGTTTTCATTTTGTTCTGAGCGCAACAATAGTGCATGTATGCCAACTGTTTGTGGAATTGCCAGTGAATGGTTCATGTTTGCCAATTGTTTGTGAATATGTCAATGCATACTTGTGATAGTTACAACTGTTCCTAAGTATAGAAATCAGAGAAATTTGCATAGATTATTGGTTTATTTTGAAAGGGGACATTACAATTTTGCCTATATTTAATATAGCAGATATGTGCCCATATTTTGAGGGGTAGACATGTGAAGAAGCAAACTGCGCTAAAGTAGATTGGAGACACCAAAATACCAGAGCAAAGGCACAACGAAATTTAACACATCCTAGATGACCGTGTGATAAAGACAACACACATAAAGGAGCACAAAAAATACTTGGTGAAATGGTGAGGCAAAGGAGTCGAGGATGCGTCTTGGCCTAGTGAAACAAAGATTGCTAGACCTTGTCATTCCATCGAAGACTTTTAGAGACATGCTTGAGGAAAGCCTTAAGTTTATCCTTTCCCAAGTTGTATAATGCAGAACATTGGGGTTCACAAGCAATCTTGTATTACCCAAAAACACATAGTTGAAAACGCAAAGTTGCGCCACTCTTAAGCATGTTGTGTAGAACTTGGAGCCTTTACTATTTTCTATGAAATTCGTGGAAGCCTTCCTAAGCTACGAAGGATTGCCTTATGCGTAGACTTATACTTAGCTGCTCAACGCTACCTATGCTAACTACGCCACAACCGCTCAAAGTGTCGTGAATGCCTAATGAAGTCGTGCAAAACCACACGACCTTTTTTGATGGCCGCTGTATTAAAATATAAGGCTTATTTATTATTGTTATGTTAACATTAGTCAAGTGTTAACTAATAAATGATTGAATCTACTTCAACCACTATGTAACCTGTCTTTCACATAATAAAATGACGGGCACACAATGATAATGTGTTCATTTCGATTTCTCTTCATCCGTTCTTTGTACATTCTAATCTTTTTTTATTCTCTCTCTGCATATTCTAACATTGGTATCGAGTGTGACAAGGAGAAAGAGAAGGAAAGGGGTCGCCATTATTGCTGCTATTACAGTTGTTTTTTAGCAAAAACACAGACATCATCCAGGGCTCATGAGTATAGTCACATTAGGGAATTTTAATGCTTGCTCTTGAAAATGCGAATGGGCATTTATTGGCGAAAGGCATTTATTATTTCCTTTGCTTCCTTTGCTCATTGCAAAAATTGCGAAGAGTCATATTTGAACACGTTTTCTACCTGTTTTCAGAAGTCGCAGAGGGCATTTCATACTTATTTCAAGGGTCATTGTTGCGGAATTGAAGGGCACAATTGCAAAAGACCTTGCAGACTTGTTTCATTCACTTGTTTTACAAATTGAAGGGTATTTATTGTTTAACCGATCGAAGGGTCTCTTTTGTGAGTCATGAAAGGTACAAATGGGTTATTATAGATTTTGTTGAAGAATTTCAAGTGACACAAGGACAAAATATAGTCGCAAAAGGTTTTTTTAAGTTTTAGATTCATACAGTCACAAAGATCTATAATTGACGCCAAAGAAAAACAAAGTTTTAGGTGAGAAAAATAGAGTTTCAAGTGAATATGAACACTCACGAATTTCAGGAGAAAGTCAGAGTTTCAGGTGTGAAAAGTAGAATTTCGGGGGAATAAGAAATCAAGGGCTATAGTCGTGATTTTTAGATTCCAAAGGGCATAAAAATCCTATCTACATTGTTGACGAACTAGGGCACGTTTTTAGTTGTATTGTTCCAATATCAAGGGCACAAAACATATTTCTTGTATTACAATAAAATTGTTGTATGTGATAAGAAGAAATTTTTAAGGGTGTATAAAGCCGAGTGTCGAAAATTCACCGAATGTTGAAATTGATGAACTCACTGATAGAGAATGCATATTTTAAAAGAATCGCAACACTTTGAAGACATGAAGGAATCCTGTGTAGATAAACTTGGCATGGATGGCTGTCGAGATAGTTCGAGAGTCCGTGAATTTTGGGAATTTACCCTTACGAGGGTCATGAGACACCTTGATGGAGCATTGTGAGAGAAACCAATGTAATGTCCCTTTTTGGGGCAAAACTGAAGAATAAAAAATTAGCACAAATCCCCATTATATCAAATCTGATTTTCAAACCAACAAACTGAAATTTAAACCCAGTTCAAATAAGTGAACAAATTTTCAGAACAATAGTACAAAAATGGATGAAAAATATTTCAAACTCTTAAAATAACCTTTCCAAAATTTAAATGTGTATTTTAGGCATCAACCAAACCAATTTTCAATATGAAATCTGATGGAAAACACTGCTGGAAATTAATTAAAAATCAGCGAAGTACAACTCCAATAAAAATTATGAAATGAGGGTTTACAAACCCCAAACTTCACAAAGAATAGTAGATTCCGGCTTTATAAATTATGAGAAAGCCAAATATGAAAACAAATATGATTTCCAAGTGCCCTAGAAGGCACCAAACTCCACACTAGGGTAAGTCACTCCACCTAGGAGAGACCCAACAATGCATGTAAAAATCTGAAAATGTCTTCTCTTCCTCCAAATCTGCAATATGCCTTCAAACCAAACAAGGATGGAGGGTTTTCGTCCCCCAACCAGCCACAAGAAGGGTTTTCATCCTTCTTGGAAAAGCCACACACTTGGATTTTCGCCCAAGAGTGGAAAGAACAATGAGCAACAGCCCAAAAGTCCAATTTAGAGAAAATGTGCCAAAAGTAGATGCTCCAAATGAAGTCTTTAATCTCCTTTTATATCCCCATCTTGGCGCCAAAGGCTAAAAAGGCACGTCCAACCCATATAAAGCATATTAAATCTTTTAATTTGCTTTTAAAATGCCCCAAACCCAGCCGACCCCTTATAATGAGAATTGCAAAGATAAAAATATAAACATGGATGAGGAAAAATGGAAATATAACCAACGATCTTCCCTTGCTTATCCATTGCTTGCCTTCGGAAAGAGGAAAGGCAAAGAATCCTTTATTTTGGATTAATTCGAAAAAGAGGACATTACAATCCTCCCTTCCCGAAATTGCTTGTCCTCAAGCAATTGTAAGTACTGGATCCCAAATGAATCTCAATTGCTTCTTCTTTGATGTACTTGCACATGAAACAAACATATCAAAGAAAACAAGAGTGTTTAACAACACTTTTAAACTCTCCTTATCATGCCTTAGGGACATGATAGCTAGCTCTCTTTCGTTGCTTGACACCATCTCATAATTTCCATCCAAATGATGGCTTCCCAACACTTCAGTAATGCTGTCCCAAAAACAACTGTAATCATGCATTTTTCTTTCAAAAATCAGAATGTTCAAGTCTGAAAATAACACATCATAATCTGATTTTGTTCCTCTTTTTAGCCGAGATCTTCTTTACTCATCGTTCCATGACGGAATGCTCATCAAAAATGAAAACATACTGCTGTTCATGGCTGCTAATGGCAGCCCCAAATCTGATTTTTGCAAACTCAGCCCTATAACCATGGCATAACAACTACCAAACTGAAATCTTATGGAAAAAACCAAATTTGTGAGTAGCATAGGGACTGAAAATTGTCTTACATGGGCTGGAAAATGAAGATCAACAAGCCTATGGTTGAAATCAGCAAACAACCCTTAACACAACATTCTTGCATTCCTTCCTTGCCCCAACTTGGCATGAAAAATGGCTTTCAACAAGAAAGCTCCAATTTGTTCTTAATCCCTCAAGTGTTCCCCACATGGAGGTCATACTATGCATGCCCGGAATTAACCATAAATTATCACCATGAAGCATTCTACCAAAGAGTAAACCCTTGCTATCCTCTATGCATTGAATGCCCCGAAGATGTGCTTCTTCCTTTTTCATGCTAGCCATGCTTGGAAGTATATCATTGCATTTCCACATAAGATGCATACAACACATGCTAAAACTTATACTCACCTCTTTTGGAAGGTTGTTACCTTGCTGATTTGGTTTCCAATGGTTGACTTGAAGCTACCCCACCGAATTTCCTTCCCTGTTAAGTTTGGATCAGTCCATAGAAGTGCGGATGAGTGGGTGTAGTGTCCATGAACAGCCCTACATTTCTTCGTAAGCAATGCCCAAGATGTTGGAATGTTAGCCTTGCTCAATCTCCAAGTGAAAACCTTCTTACCCATCATATTAAGAGGAAAGAGTGTCCCCAAATCAGCCTCTTTCTCGCTGCCCATGGAAGGTATGCACAGCCCCATGCATAGTTTTGAAGAGGACAGCCCCTCATAGCTGTAGTCTAACTCAAAATTCTTGATTGTTATTGACATAGGAAGGGTGTAACAACTGTGATACTTGAAGTCCCTTCCGCATATCATATTAAATCCAAAATTACAGACACAAATGAGGAAAAATGGGAATATAAGCCACGATCTTCTTGCTCATCCATTGGTTGCCTTTGGAAAGAGGAAAGACAAGGAATCCTTTATTTTAGATTAATTCAAAAAAAAGGGGACATTACACTCAATATGGATGGTTGTCCAACAATTTGGGAGATTTTGTAATTCAAGAGTTTAGGGAGGTGGAATCCAGGAACTCGGGAATTCAACTCGAGAACTACACCTTTACGAGGGTCAAGGAGGTAGCTTGATGGAGTTCTACCTGGTCAAAGCATTGTTTTCAAAAGGGAAAGCTTCTGAAGAATGCGTGGTCTTGTTTGGTTATGTTATTTTAATCTTTTGTCAGTATGTTCTATAGAGTAAGCCTTAAAAGGGGTATTAAAATATAAGGCTTATTTATTAGCGTTATGTTAATATTAGTTAAGTGTTAACTAATAAACGGTTGAAACCACTTCAACCACTTTGTAACCATCTTTCACAAAATAAAATGACAGACACACATTGCTAATATGTGCATTCCGGTTTCTCTTCATCCGTTCTTTGTACATTATAATCTTTGTTTATTCTTTCTCTTTTTGCGTATTCTAACACGCTGAGCATTTGTTTCTTGCGTGCAAAATCCGCAAAGTTTTGCGCACATTGCCTAAGCCTTTGTTAATGCCGTGATGCATTCTTGATGTTGCCAAACACTTGTCGGTACCGTGAAGTCTTGTGAACTTGTGGGACCACTACCTTATGCTGACATGATTGGATTTGCATTTGATAGAATCTCCTTTCAATATTGATATAGTTAGTGGGAGACACACATGGGCCTCGATATGTTTTCCATGCCCAAGGAAAATCGAACAACCTAGTAAAACTTAATTTGATGGAGGAAATTTCGTGGGAAGCTACTTGTAAATTGGTTGGGAAGATCAATGGTGATTTAAGGCATTTTGAGGAATATTTGCAAGGTATCTTTACTTGCAAAAGGCATCTTTTTTTCGGCTTCACTGTATCACTACAAGTTTAATAAGTAGAAGGGAGTTGTAAACATGTAAGGCACCTACCTATTATTCAATTGGGAAAGGCATCTATTGTGAAGTTGTCGAGTTGAGACGAGTAAGGTTTTGTAGAAGCTTTGCAGAGTGCGCTTGCCTAGGATAGGTCATAGGATTGGAATTCTTTGAGTCTTGTTATTAGATTGTCATTTTAGGTGTAACATCATTATGCCTAAGTCTAAGCCATAGCTTCTGTAGATTTTGATTTTGAGAAAGGGCGGGGTGTCCATTTAATGTATTGTCCCGTGAAGTTAGTCGAGGCTCCATTCCCAATGCGCTAAGAGGAAAGACATTGGCCTACGGGGAAGGAAAGAAATTCCACATATGAGAACCCCGGGGTACCTCTTGGTTGGAAAGGACCAACTTTGCACCCCGAGATATTTCTTCCTTAACATGGAATTAACAACACCCTCGGGGTAGGAAAGAAGCCCCCAAAGGTTTTTAGCGCCTAATGCCAAGAGCTTTAGGCAGTGACATCTGATCCCATTTCACTAAATGGATTCTCTTCTCATCATTACTTCCATTCCATAAGAATTTCTTGAGGAGCTTTTCAATTTTAGATAGCACCATAGAGGGAAGGTGCATCACCGTTAGCATAAAGGTCGGAATGGCATTTAGCACCGAATTAATGAGCAAAATCCATTTCCCTTTCGATGTCTGGATATGGTTCTCAATTGACTTGATCAAATAATTCCATAGAGAGGATATTCTTGCCTCACAAAGAGGGAAATTCCAAGATACTTAAGAGGCAAGTAACCTAGCTTAAAACCCAAAATGTTAAAAATCCTCCTTTGAAGCTTGCCGGGAGTATTAAAAAAGTAAATAAGGGATTTAGTGAAGCTGATCAGCTGCCCCGCCGCATTGGAATACACATCTAGAATCATCTTAAAATTTTTGGCCTCCTCCATAGATGATCTCCCAAAGAGGAATGGACCATCAACGAAGCTGGCGATGGGTGATAGGATCCATTTCGGATGTGATTTTGAGTCCTCTGATTTGACCAGCTATACGAGCCACTTTCAAAGCCCTACTTAGAGCTTCTGCAACCAAAATAAATAGAAATGACAACAAAGGGTCGCCTTGGTGAATGCCTCAGTTCCAAAATAAACCTTTTGCTGAACCATTCACCAGAACCGAAAAACTAGGAGTAGCAATGCAACTAAAGACCCAATCGCAGAAATTCCCACTGAAACCCAGAGACTGGAGAGATTTCATCAAAAAACGTCAGTTAATTCTATCATAAGCCTTGGTAAAATCGAGCTTAATAAGCATACTGGAACCTAATTGCTCGATAGCGAATGCATTAGTTCATGAGAAAGAACAATCCCTTCCGTGATGGAACGACCAGGAAGGAAGCCCGTTTGCTCGCTAGAAATGATTTTATCTAGCAACGGTTATAAACGTCTTGCGATCGCTTTGGAAATAATTTTACATGAGGTATTACACAGGGATACTGGTTTAAACGCATCCATTGATTCGGCGGGAAGCTTCTTGGGAAAAAGACAAATGAAAGTATGATTCATCTCGCGAAGAATCTTACCCGTGGTCCTCGATTCTTCAACAGCTAACCAAACTTCTTCTCCAATGACGTCCTAGAAGTCTTGAAAAAGGCTGCCGGAAAACCATCCGGCCCAGGAGCTCTCTCTTTCCATAGAAAACACTACATTGCGCACTTCTTCCACTGAAAAGGGGGCCACTATCCTTCCCATCTCCTCATCCCTGACCACCCTTGGAATTTTTCCAGAAGTGCCTGTTGTTGGAGGAAGGCGGATTGTTCTTCTCCTCTAAGCAAGGAAGTGAAGAAATTGACAACCTCTTCCCTTATTTCTTTTTGCCCAAGTTAGCCAATTACCCTGACTATCTTGAATTTTTGAAATATAGTTGGAGCTGCACCTTTGTTTGACCAGAAGCATGAAAAAACTTGGAGTTCTTATCTCCTTCTTTCAGCCAAACCTCTCTAGATTTCTGCCTCTAGAAAATCTCTTCCTTCTGGAGTAGATCGTTCAGTTCTGATAAGAGATACTTTTCAAGCAGGTAGGCCTCCTGATCCATACCTACTCTAAACACCTTTTCATTCAAAACCTTAAGAGCCGCCTCCACACTCACTTTTTCTTGGAAAATATTCTTGAAAGTGGATTTATTCCAAGGCAAAATTTCTTTTTCAACAAAGCCAACTTCTTTGCTAGAATGAACATTCTTTTACCTTTCACAACGAAGGACAACCACCACTTCTCTACCAACTCCTTAAAAGAAGGATCTTTCATCCACATAGCTTCGAATTTGAAGGGCAAATTCTAGGAGCTAAATAAATAACAATACTAAGCAGAATATGTAGATGATTAGACCCTGACCAAGGTAGCACTTCGCTCTCCATAAGAACATTCGTTGCAGCCAAACAGGATTAGCCAAAAATCATCCCAATCGGCGACAGAGATACGACCCAGACCAAGCCGTCTATTCGACCATGTCTACCATCCACTCTTTGGGAGAATGTGCAAAAGTTCGACATCCTCCACAAAAGAGGAGAAGTTCTGCCGAGATTGCGGATTTGCTTCTAGAACCCCCACCATATTCCGTATCCGAAAGAGTAGCGTTGAAACCTCAGCCCGAGGACCACGGCTTGTCCCCGAATGAGACCAGATCTTCAGACAACATAGCTCAAAGAGCTCTTTTTGCAAAATACTCGAAGGCCCATAGATATTACATAGGAGGAAGCTCTTATCGGAGTTCTTGACCACCACTCGGCACCATTGACTATTAGTTGTAGAACCCAGGGCCGTTACCTCCACCCTACTAGAAAGCCACAAAATCCATAGATCGCTCGAGGCCCCATTAGCATCAACAAAAGATCCTTGTCACCCTTCCATTTCTTAGCCTAACTAGAAAGACACTCAGATCCCAACATTTTATTTTCTTGAAAGCAACAAATATCCGCACTTTGTTCAATAGATAAGTGCTAGCCAAAGGCGTTGTTTATTAGGGGTGATCGAGGTGTTTATCGGGGCATTCATGCCCCCGATATTCCACGATGCAATCTTCATGTTTTGTTGGGGGACTTGCCCTCCCTACTTACAGGTTTATAAAAAAATCTGATAGCCTTGTTTTATCGATTGCCACCTCCGGTGGGTCTTACGCTCATTGCTCGGCCTGCTCGACCCCGACTCCTTTCCACAACTAGAGGGACTAAGATTGGCATCTTGGCAATAGAACATGGACCTTCGACAACTTCCTAGGCATTCGGAGAATCTCCTCCTCCTGCTTCCTCCGCCTTACGTTCGCTGCAACCTCGCACACTTGGTCTCTATCGGCGCACAAGTGATCCAAAACCTCCATCGAATCACCATGCCCTGCTTTGATACCCTCCTTTATTAACGAGCATAGACAATTAAATTCTTCGACAACCCTGGTAGTTTCCAACAAGAGCGAATTAGGAGTGAGCCCTTGCTCTTTACCTTTGTTCGATCCTGTACCGCCTTGAGCAGGAGGGGAAAGGGATCGTTTCTTCCCTTCAGACTCGCCATTGACCGCTAGAGGCTCCGTAGGAACCTTCCTACCTATCACCGTGGACACAAACCAGAGTTCTACAATCCCGTTCTCAAATGCCCTAATTGCTTTAGCATTTGAAGCATCTGAAGAAAATCTTTTCATACTCCACTGTTGCACCCAAGTTCCTTCTTGAGTGTTAATGAAGATTGATTTCGGAAGAGGGTTCGCGCAATTCACCGATATAGAAACCTAGCATATTGGGCCGAGATCACCTTCCGCAGTCTGCGGATCCATCCTAACAATCTTCCCCAGGGTTCCACAAATTTTAGCGAGAAGGTAGGGGTTCCAATACTTAATAGGGAGAGCATAGAGGCGAATCCAGATCTGCAGCTCTTCCATTTCCACCTCATTCGGATCAAAGTTTGATGTCCACTCCCGAATAAGCAGCCCATCGTCAATGAACAACCGATATCACCGAAGAAGGGTTTCCTCTTTCTGAGCCGCACTTTTGAAGAGGACCAGGAAGAACCCTTTGGCGAAATTTGACCCGAAGCCCGCTCCCCTATTGCTTTTCGCACCAACCAACAATGTTGTCCTTGGATAGTCTCGGACCGGAAAACTTAGCTACCACCGCTCTTTTTTCGTACAAATCGATCTCGGCCAAAATGCCATCCTCTTTTCCGAGAAACACTGTACATGACGCTTTATCAACGGGCAACACACGATACCTCCGCTCTTACCGTCCCTCACCCTAATTGGTTTTATGTTTTCTCCCAAAACTCTAATGCCATATTCCTTGTGTCGTCTATTGTTATCAATATATTTCGTTTATTACTATTTTTAGAATGTTAAATCCCTCTTTCCTTGATGATTTGGCACTTCTTGATTGCCAAGTGTTCAGACTTTTTCTTCACATTTCTATAAAAACCAAATTTTTACCTCGGATGATAGGTTGGAGATTTAAGATTTGATTGCACCTTTGTTATGTTGCCAAAATCCTTACGAGAATTACACGCAGACACACGGTACATTGCTGCTGTTCCTTCCCAGTATTGCATTTGTGACTAGTTTACTTGCAACCAGCCAGCTCCAACATTTTCTTGATTTCTTGCAAATCAATCAACTACAGTTTGTTTTCTATTCATCTTGCTACCAGCCAGATTGCACACCATTGGATCATCTGGATTTTCATCTTTGGAAAGGAAAGGAAGTTGAGGAGACATTTAATCCATCACCACATTTGGGAAGTTGTCATAGTACAACAATAACCAGGTTGGGGATGTACTTACATTTCTTCAAAATTTCATTTGAATATTATTGTTATTTAGATTAAACAAGAACATTTGTTTTAAGAGGTAGAATTTACAATTTCTTCATTTCTAGATTTGTGTGCGTATGAAAAAACTTCCGTTGATATCTTCTTCCTTGTTTATCCCCATGGATCTGCAAGGAAAGAAGTTAGAGGAAGCTTTTGTGTTTACGCTTGTTCATTTTATTTCTTCATTGTTAGTTTACCCATACAATTTATTTGTTTTATCGGGGAAGTTTCAGGGGAAAGAGGAAATTGCTTATGAGAAGCTTTCTTTCTTCCCGTGAATCGAGGTGAAGCAATTAGAGGAAATTAGATTTCCACAATTATAAGTTAGAATAAATCTTCTTTTAGATTAGATTTAATTCCACACCTCCTGCAACAGAGGAATAGCTACATCGGCTATTCCCTGTTTGTTTTATTTAGTGTAGAAGTAGATTGCTTTATTTCAATTAATTTCTTTGTCTGTGTCTGTAGATTTTGTTTTATTTAATTTGTTAGTAACCGAAAAACCCAAAAAGATAGTTTAGAAGTTAATTAGATTTATTTGTTTATTTCTTTCAAAAGCTTCATTGGAAAATACAAAAAATAGTTAGATAGTTTGCTTTGTTTTACTTTGGTTAAATGCTTGCAAATGGAACTTAGTTAAAGTAAAAGGAGAAATCAATAATCTTATGTTTAGTTCAAGTTTATTTGTTTTGTTTATCTAAAGGTAGGAATTTAAGGTAATTAGAATTGGAAAGAACACAACTCTTGCTTCCCTAGTGGCCTAGGCTACTGGATCTTAGCTCTCAATCCCTTTGGATCCTAGTTTGCTTGTTTGTTTCCGTTCTTATCAATTTGGTGCCCACATGACCATTTCGGGTCCACCACAACAACGCATTAGATTCTTCGACCTGATTATAGGCCAACCAAACATTGATAGAAACCAAATAGATATTGATCAAGGCCTATGCCAATTAGTTTTTAGAGCCACACCTATGCCACCTGAAATTATTGGCCAACTCATTTCCCTTAACGACGAAGCAAACATTGCCGAAGAGTACTAGGCCAACCAATTAGACGGGTTAGACCTTACAACCCTTGATTTATCTTTTTCATACCTTCTCTCATACTTTCATGACCCTCTTCGGAGAGGAATACTTAAAAGACGAAGGGAGGTTTCCTTGCATTCCTCAACCGAGTTGGGTTTTATTTGGTTCCACTGACATTGACCGAGATCTACACACCGCGATCATCCTTGATTGTAGTATCACCCCCGCATAAGTTAGGCGAGCATTCATTTCTCTCAACGAACAAATTCCTAATTTTCCAGTTGAGAACCTTCGATTGCCTTGACCTTTTATCATCATTCCCACCTATCCCACCTACACTCTATTTGTCCATCATATTACCATCTCATCTATCGCATTTTGGTTGTTGCTGCACGACCTCAGGAGGTCGTGTGCGTTTGAAATCACGTGTTGATTTTTAGGCGTACAAAATTGGTGAATCCGGCGAGGACTAGTTCCTTTTCGTTTCTTCTCCCATCCTTCTCTCCCATTATTCTGCGGGTGTTTATACACCCCACGAATATGTTGGGTTAGGATTATAACAGACCTATTTTAGATCTGGAAGCCTATTACAACCAATTGAATTCTCAATAATCGCCTTCATTATCAGGATGGGCCGATAACTACTCACAAAACTTGATATCTCCCAAACGACTAGTTCAACTGTAAGAATTGAGGAGATAGACCAACCTAACCATAGCTCTCAACCAAGAATTTCAAACTCTAACAACATGACCTTTACTAGAGAGCACAATTTTTACCCGGGTCTTCTCGAGACCCCGAGATCAGCATGCATGCCCGAGTCCTTTCCATTTTATTCGCCATACCATGAAGAGCTCTTAGCGCGGTTTACCCAGTGGTAGCTGTCTCGATGCTTTGGATGGATCCTTAGACAAGATGCAACCATACACCAATGTCCTATTGCAAAACAATGTTTCCTTGACCCCTCCAAAATTAGAGGAAACACCACAAAAGGGGGAGTCAACTAAAGATCAATTCATAAGGGGGTATCATACACTCCCTCAACCGAGTAATGTGCAACACACACCTACACAAGGCACACATCCTTCACCTAATGATGTCATTTTGACATTAGTGGGAAGGATCAAGGAATTAGAGGTCGCTTAGGCTTCACAACTATGAGATGACCGAACAAGTTAGTACCCCATATTATAGACTTATACCCCGCCACTAATGTTCACCCGATAGAACAAACACCACCATAGGTCCACTAGGGTACTCCCGATCCGGAGGCCTCCTTACGAGGATTTGGTACACTAGGAATGGCTTCTCATCCTCCCTATTCGTATCCCACACAGGGTTGGCGAAAGTACGTTCTCGAATGTTATCCCTTGAACAATGCGACATTCCCGGTTTACGCCCACTAGCCCATATCCTAACGCCATCCCGTCTTATGTCCCCATGTATTGCAAGTCTCCTCAAATGGACATGTACTCTTTTCCTGGTGCTTACATGCAACATCAACGGGTTCCTTATGCCCTTCTAGTACTTATGCCGCGCCTTATCGGGCTCCTATTCCACCCCCTCCTCACAAACGGTCTTGATGGTTGAATCCTATGTAGTGGGAACTTATTTTGAGTATTTAAAAGAATCTCTTGATTTTACAATACGAGCTGTAATGCTCCCATCGCCATTGCCTGACCTCCCCAAATTTTAAGGAGAGGGAAATCTCAACACCCATATTAAGGCATACACTATTGTAATCAAAGAGTTGCTTTCATGGGATGTTGTCTTTGCTAAGATATTCCGTAAAACCCGGAAGGAATGGCTCTTGATTGGTATTATCGGATTCCCAAAGCGTCCATACATTCGTTTAAACAACTTGTCTCGAATTTATCAAAGCATTTGACATAACAAGTTGAGAATTGGGATCAAAGAATTCTTGCACATCAAACAAGATCAAAATGAATGCTGCCCACTTAATCCAAAGGTGGTGACAAGTTCTCTATTCCTTTGCCAACGCTCCAACTATGGACCAAACGGAACTCTGCGATCTTTTCCTCCATTTGATTAATTGAGAAACCAAGGAAGAAGTTCATAAGTTTCCCTTACGAAGCTATGAGGAAGTTTTAGAAGCGCGCTACGCATTTGACTAAGCCTTTCGAACAATCCAAACAACAACAAAGGACCCAAGGTCCTCGGTGAAATCGTGGTGCCACGACGGATGGTGTCACCGATTAGCCTAAGAAGCCAAATGTTGTGCACACTGCGGAAATACAAATAACGGGAACATGAACAATCAAAGGATCAACAATCCCTCTCCCTTTTCAACGCTGTTGATTCTAAGCATCCAATTCCTCGCAAGCTCAAGCCCAAGGCCCAACATAATATCACAATCCCGCCAAGGGCTCGAATTATAAATATAACAATCAATATCAAAACAATAACCTGAATTACGGGCCGCAACAAAATCAAAACCGGAGGCTAAGGGATTATGATCCCTACTTGTATTGTGGGTTTCATTGGGTGATAGGTCATAATGCTTGAACTTGTAGAGGATGCAACAAATTCATACTATGTCTCCCGAAGAAGAGAGACAACTTTTCATCGAAATGTTTTTGCAAACCCTGGAACTTCACAGTAACACCCACATATGGGGCACTATCGCTCCACAAAATGCTGCGAAGGGATTTATAGAGATCCTTTCCCGAAGCGTTCGAGAACGAGAAGCTCAATGCTTAGAATGCCAACAAAGGGATTCCTGTAGTAACCAATGATCACGAGGCTTCTACTCCTAACCTGGATCGGAGAAACAAGACTAAAATCGAAGGCTTGATCGAATTGGAGATGGAACCAGAGGTCAATATTGCTACGCGTACTCGAGAGTATATGTTACAATCTCTTCCCTCTTATCCTCTCATACAAGACGATTTGCCAATAGTGCCCAAACTAGTAGGAGCCTACGACTTGATCATGGATCTCACCAAGACCTTTTCTCACATTTCCTTCTTGGATTTGTTGAAGAATTCACCAGCTCACCGACTTGTCTTGTCAGAAGCATTAGGTCTTGGTCACTTAGTGGATGTCACACCCCTCAGAGGCCTAGATTAACCACATAGACTTTTGACGTCTATCCTTGGGTCAACACGAGTGAGATATTGGGTTTGTGTTTGACATTAACAAGATGCCTACGGATGTTGAGTTGGCATGAAGGGGCAATCTTGCGCTGTATTTGCAAGTGTGGATCTATAATAACTACGTTAAAAGAGCAATGATTGACAATGGGGCTGCTGTAAACATTGTTCCTTTCTCCTTCTTGCAGAAGTTAGGATATGGAGAGACCAATTGCTCCTCAACCCGAAACACGTTGAGGGGTTACGATAGTTTGAAAGCCACGTCAATTGGGACCATTGTTCTCCCAGTTACCCTTGGGCCGAAGACCATTCTAACTGAATTTAACAGGGAAACCAACTATAATATGATTCTTGGTAGGCCTTGGATCCATAGGATGAAAGCCATCCCTTCCATGTTATTCCAAGAAGTGAGATTCCTTCACTGGGTAAAGTTTTTGTAGCTCAGGGTGATCCCAAGCCATTTGATATTCACCTAGCAAACCTTAAAAAGAAATCTGGGGTTCTCATGGAGTTTGAACTCCCATCTAATCAATTGAACAAGCCATCGACCACTCTGCGGGACCGGTTCCCACTACAAAGCTAGTTCCAACGATCGAATTAGATAAGCGAAAAACCATCAAAGGGGTAGATAAGACCGAGAGTAAGACTGCTGCTGTAGAAACTGTATCTACCAAAACAACGGAAACAATGAAACTCTTAGAGAACGACTCACTGATCTTTCTCTCGTTCGATTCTCAAGGTATTGGAAATGCTTTGGGGCTAGCCTCTATTTCGGCGGATGATTTTGAAGAGGTGTGTATGGTGGAGGTTTCTGAGGTTCAAGAAGAACAATTCCAAAAACAATGAGAAATCCATTTTCCCAATGATTGTCAGACCCTCCACTACGACGGAGCCAAGTGCCGTTATGGCGCGAGGGGCCGGGGTGTTTCTAACTTCTCTAGAAGGTAGAATCATGCCCTTTGCTTTCAAATTGAACTTCAAGTGTACTAATAATAGAGCTGAATATGAGGTTCTACTTCTTGGTCTTATTGTAGCTAAGAGGATGGGAGTGCATAATGTTAGAGTCCTAGGAGACTCACATGACTCATTGCAAACAAGTTTGCAGTTCTACAAGTCGTTTTGTGTAAAGATTTTGATTTGATCTCTATAGAAGCAATTCCAAGAGAGCAAAATCAGCTTGCTGATTTTATGGCTTCGTCTTCCTCTCGTTTTTGTCCCAACGAAGACTTGAAAGAAAAAGAGTTCACGGTTTCAATCCGAGCCAAACCCTTGGTTCGCAAGAAGCCTAACAATGCCATTTTAGCATATGTAGAGACTGAAAATGAGCCTATCTCGTTAGATGTTGCTGAGAATGATGAAGCGATCTTAGGATTCTTACATGCTTACACTGACCTTCATCCTGCATATCATAAGAAATATTTTTCCCTTGTCCCTCCCGTTCTTCTTACTTCGGAGACAAAACAATGAATTCCTCTTCTTCACAAGATCTTGAGATTTGTGAAGTTGAGGAAGAATCTTTGGAGTTGCCTCCAACTCGTCCCGACTTTGAAGAAGGGAATGCTTCCCCGATAGACGGAAATGATTGATATTAACATCGAGACAGAGGAAGGGCCCAAAATTCTAAAACTTGGTTCTTTACTTTCAGCTGAGGAAATAAAAGAACACATGAAAGTTCTTAAGGAACAGTCCCGCGCTTTCGATTTTAGTTATAAGGACATGACATGAGTAGCTCTTGATGTCGTAGTGCATAATCTGGCTACCAAGCCTGACACCAAACCCAGAAAACAGAAGTTAAGACCTATGAAGCCTAAAGTCGCTCCAATGGTCAATGAAGAAATGATGAATCTTCTTCAAGTAGGGTTTATAAAGCCAATGGACTACTCCATGTGGTTATCTAACATTGTCTCAGTCCTTAAAAAGAATGGGAAAATCAGGATATGCATTGACTTTAGGGACATTAAAAAAGCTTTCCCTAAGGACGACTTCTCATTACCATCCTGACATCATTGTTGATGCAACAACTGGTTATGAGTTGTTATCCCTTATGGACGGGTTCTCTAGATACAACCAAATAAGGATCTTTGAGGAAGATCAAACAAAGACTACCTTTACCACTCCTTGGGGAACCTTTTTTATGCCGTCATGCCTTTTTTTTTTTTTTTTGAAGAACGCTGACGCTACGTATCAATGTGCCATGACTTATATATTCGATGATTTGATTCATAGGATTGTGTAAACATATGTTGATGATCTCTTAGTGAAAGCTAAGAAGAGAGGTGACCACCCTGAAGTTCTTCGGATCATTCTTTCACACTTGATCGAATATGGTGTGACCTTAAATCCGGAGAAATGTGTGTTTGGAGTCATTGGAGGTAAGTTATTAGGCTACATCATTTCCTCTCGAGGAATTGATGTAGATCCTACAAAAATCTGGGCAATCCTTGAAATGACTCCTTTGTCGAGATGAGTCTTGTATTAGTCTTTCTTGGGCAATCCGTAGGTTGGTCCCGATTTGACATACGCTATTCATCCTATCAATGATCTGCTGCAATACTGTTCCAAGGCGTGGACTGATGAATTTGACAATGCGTTTGAGTCAGTCAAGCACTTCCTCATGTCACCACCAACACTCATGCCACTCAAGGCCGATCGTCGTCTGATTTTGTACTCTCGAGCTACAAATGTTTCAATAGCATGCATGTTAGCGCAAGAGGATGATGATGGTTGCGAATGCGCCTTCTATTTCATTAGTTGTACACTTCTCGACTATGAAACACGGTACACCCAAGCGGAGAAAGAGTGTTTAGCCATCGTTTTCGCAACTAAGAGGTTGAGGCATTATTAAATCAAGAAGCGAGAGTAATTATTAAATCAGATCAGTTGTGAACTTTCCTAACTTAAGCAACCTTGTCTAAGAAGGCAGGTAGGTTTATAACGTTAATGGGTGAATTTGAGCTCACCTTCATCAATCAAAAGTCCGTCAAGGGACAAATCATTGTTGATTGGTTGGCTGACAACCCAATAGATTGCGGGCAGATAGTTGACTTGAACTTCCTTGATGAATGTATTTACTATATAGAAACAAAACCCCCATTGCTTCGTGCTCATGGTATACAGATATAATAAACCACATAATAGATCAGACATATCCCGAGGGAGCTAATTTGCAACAAAGGCGATGGTTACATGTCAAAGCGCTAAGTACGTAATTGTAGAAGAAGTTCTTTATCGCAGAGCTTTCGATGGCATGTTACTAAGATATGTCGACAAAGAAGAAGCGGAAAAGATTCTCTTTGAAGCCCACAGTGGAGTCTGTGGTGGCCATTTTGGAGGGCATTCGACTGCTTGCAAGATCCATCAAATGGGCTACTTCTGGCCTACATTAGAACATGATGCTGTAGAGTATTTGCGGAAGTGCTAGAAATGTCAAGAATTCTCGCAGACTATACACCTCCGATCCAGGCTTCACAACCCATTGAGACACCCTAGCCCTTCTCCACTTGGGGCCTACATTTAATAGGGAAATGCTCTCCCTTGTCATCAGATGGCCACAACTTTATAATCACGGCCACGAAATACTTCACAAAGTGGGTTGAGGCCATGCCTTTGACTACGGTACCTGGATCGGTCATAGCTAAGTTTATCTTGAACCAAATTATCTGCAGGTACGGTGTCCCACAGGTCATTATTTCGGATAATGTCTCGCCCTTTAAGAACGAACAGGTGCGTGAGCTATGTGCTCAATTTAAAATATCTCACCACATAGCCTCTTTATACTACCCTCAAGCCAATGGACAGGCTGAGGTTACCAACAAGACTTTGAAGTCTAGTCTTCTTAAGACTGTTAAGGAAAACAAGAGAGACTGGCACTTAAAGTTATTTCCTGGTTTGTGCGTCTATAGGACTTTTGTGTGAACACCCACCAGGGGCAACCCCTTTCTCTTTATCTTTAGTTTTCGGTGCCGAAGCGGTTTTACTGCTGGAGGTATTATTGCCTAGTCTTCGTATGTCTTTAGAAGGCATTCTTGACAAAGATGCGTACCGAAGCGCGCAACTAGCTGATTTAGAAAGTCTTGCTGAAGGGCGGCTCAGAGCCGAACAACATCATCGGGTGTATGTAGACAAAATTTGTCATCAGTATAACAAGAAGGCAGGGTGTATGCATTGAATGTTTAAGAATTAGAGCTTGAATCTCATCTAAAAATGATTGTGTGATTGTCTACACAGGTATAGGAGTTGTACAGGTCCATGGTAGATGTGAAAGAGGTCTGGATAAAAATAAAGACAATGAAAAAGTCAAACAACAAGGAGGATGAAACTGTGTGCTTGAGGTCAGTGTATGAAGAAATTGTGATTGATTGAATGACATAACTTGTGTGAAGGAGTATGAACTATGATAGGGCGTCTTAAAGGTCTGTAGAACTATATTGAATCAACAAGAAAGTTCATAGCATCTAAATAGTGGGGAACAAACAAGAAAACCTCTCACAGTCTAGCACACCCTGTTTTTAAGGGTTTTGTGACCAAGAAACTTGTATAAGGCTAACAAGGAACCTTTGAAGCCTGTTGTAAGATGATGACAAGAGTGGCATTTAGTGTAATCAAGATGGTTACGAAGTATTAAGCCTTTGGAAGGAAGATTGCTAGTTTAAAACCATGAAAATCAGACTTGACTGTACATGCCTAGTTTTGAGGGCTTTGGAAGGAGGTATTTTTGGTGCAACTTTCTTTTCCGTCAGTGAAAACTCATGAAGATTGGTAGGAAGTGAGTTTAGGGCTTGAGTAACATGCTGATGAAGTTTCAAGGAGAAATAAGGAGTTTTGATAGGTAAAACCTTGATCAGATCAGTCCACTGTGTGACTGCCCTGTTTTGAGGGCTGTAGAAGGAAGTATTTGTAGTGTATAATCTTAATTCCATGTTTTTGAAGTTGGTGGAGTATATGGGAGTGTTGGCAGGGTATTTTAGAGCCTTGAGAAGGTGAAAAGGTCTTTGTTAAAGCCACCAAGCAAACAAGTTCATGACTATCCTATGACAGTCCTGTCAAGAAGCCTTAGAGAAGCAAGAAAACATTACCTAGAAATTGTCTTGAACAAGAACATGTGAGTGTTTAACTAACTTAAACCAAGTCAAGGTGAAGAGTCAAACAAAGATAGTGGTCAAGAAGTGTATAGAGCAAACAAGGTGTCTTGAGAAGCAAAACATGAAATATAGCCTATTTGAAGCCAAGTCAGTAAATGAACATTGCAAATAACATGAACAAGGTGGCATGAGGTGGAGTAAAGTGTTTTAGAAGTTGGAACTTGACGGTAAACCATAAAACCCTAGAAAGTTGCTTAAACCCTAGTGAAGAGATCTAGAAGACTTAGTTGAAAGAGTGAGGTTGGTGTTGGGTGAATTGTACAAGGAGTTGCAGACTAAAATTTGGCATGAAGCAAGAAGAGCATAATGCGTTTCCATAAATGTAAACATCTTTGCATGAAAGTTTGTGGACTGTTCTTGACAACAAGTCCTGGTTGTTAAGAAGGCTAGAATTAGGGCTAATTGAAAACACTAAATAGAGAATAACTTTTGATGGGCATGGAGATAGGTACTGAAACTTTGTAGGAACCTTAATGGGATTAATGGGTATCTAAATAATTTCACAGTCAAGGATAAGTTATTGTGGTTTGCAAAATTCATCAAAATTTGCCTTTAGGTTGGGCTACAAGCAGCGTTGAGATGTCTAAAAGGAGATTAGTAGAAGATGACGGGTTGAAACTTCTTGGAGTGCATGAACATGTTATATAGATGTATTTGAGCCCGTGAAAGGTGTTTATAGCCTTGGTTTTAGTTATTTGATGCATTTTTGTGTTTTGAGTAGAATCAGGCTTCTTGAGCAAGGTGTTCTTATAACATGGTTTGGTGTTTTGCTAAGTGATGATTCTAACTCTTTGTTTTTGTTTGAGTTGGTGTATTGAGAAGAATTTTAGCGGTACTGCATCAACTATAGACATGTGTCAAAAGAATATGCATTGTGTTTGTTTTTATGAATGCCATCGGTGGCGAGAACTAGAGGAAGCACTGTGTGTGAATGGAGCTATGTACAAATGACTATGCTTACAAAAAGTGAGTGCTAGTGCTTATGCTTGTTAGGTGAAGGTACCATAGCCATGGGCGCACGACACATGTTCTACTCGGGACTAGTAGGCGGTGAATCATCATCAAAATCAGAGAAACATTCTTGTGTGCTATAGTAATCAAAATCGTCAATGCTTAGAGTAGAGGTGTCAGTAAGCTACAAGTTATGAGAAAAAGGTGTTCCTTGTGGTGAGCTAGGGTAGTTTATTGGTCTCCCATATGAGTCACACTGACATGGGTATTGCATGTCAATCGCATATTGTGCATAGTTAGGTAACCAAAGTTTACATGCAAAAAGAGCTTACAAGACAAATTGGTGTAGGCACGAGCGGTGTCACAGTGTATGGAGCTATCACACTAGGATTGAGGTCTCCTAGTTTGTTGGTTTGGTGTGGAATAGGATTTGAGTTGTTCTCGTGAGTCCGGGAGGATAGGTGAGGATGTAACATTGGTAGGTGACATGCGTCGTCGGAAAGGATATCTATGAGATGCAATGGGAAATATTGGTACCATGTAGTTCAAATGTTCAAATGTATTTTAAGCACTCATATAAGGCATATTGAATATCACGCATCCCACACCAGCACACATGTCTAGTGAGCTCTGCTTGAATAAGGGTTAGGAATTGCGACACCGATATGTTTGAGAATTTTTGTATTCAAATAGCTATTAGACCATGTGTGTGAGTACGGGAGGAATGTGGTGAAGTGGGGTTTGTATGTCGGTAATATGATTAATAAAGGGGACTATGGTGCCTACACTTTCAATTGGCATGTCACTAGGCATTACACTATGCATGATATTCACATCATCTAGAATATTAAGAGGTTTATTGGAGACCATAGTGTCGATTGTACATACATATTTGGGACAATATCATGTGGTTAGGTATCACATTCATAAAGAGATAAAGCCTCATCGGGTACATGATCAATCGATGTAGGATCTTCCCAATAGTATGAGACATGTGTAGGATGATTGTAAGTAAGATCATGTGGTGGAGTAGTCCTTGTATAGTCAAGAACAATTATCTACTTATGAGGTGGGGTGTCACCCGTGGCTTGTTGTAGGGGATTCTTGTCAAGTGTGGTCATTGGTTCCTTGGTAGGAACGTCATTAGTCAATGAGGCAATGGTGTCAAGAGGCTCATGGAGTTGTATGTGTGTGTCTTGAGCAACTTGATCATCTACAAAAGCATTGGTGTTGTCATCAATGAGGTCTTGGATTTTCGTACATAATGTGAAGCACTTGTTTGTTGAATGTCCTATAAATTGGTGATAGTAATAATATGAATGAACATCAAAGTTGGCGTGCTTTGGTTGTACCTTGTAATGATCGTGGGGGAAGGTAAAATGACGAGGTTGTGCTCATGAGCTTCTTAAGTATCATAGTAGAAGGTTTTGGTAAATAGGTCTATTGTTGCGCAAATTGTGGACAGGATTTTGATGCTATTGCAATCCAGTGTGCGAGGTTGAGGCATTTTGTTTGATATCAATGACATGGATCCACTCTAGTAAATTAATGGCATATTCTTGTGAAATATCAAGGTCGAGTAAGATGAGTTCCCTTTGTTCCTTTTGCAGTTTCGCCCCCCAAGCTCAAAAGGTGGAACACTTGCCACGATGATTATAAAATTTAGAATAAGGGTTTTAAAGGAAAACACTAGATTCAACGATGATGTTGAAAATCAGAGTGGAAAATTTGAAACCTTAGAGGACGAGGATGAAGTCGTAGGTTGGCGTAGATTGATAGATAAAGTGGGCTCACCAAAATTTAATATCAAAACTAGGGTTATTCAATTAAGGCATTACTATATATGTTTTAGGTGATTCTAGAACAACAAATACAAAATTGGCAATTCTTGAATTATGTAAGGATAAAATATTTGATCAACTCAACTTCTAGAAAGTTTATAAAAAATAATTAGGTTAGGGTTTAGAAAGAATTCACCATTCTACCAGACGTAGGGGGTCGTGACAATGATCTGAAAATGGACGAGGATGCTATGCAGAGTGTCATAAATCTGCCTGTAAAATCTGGGAGCATGAAACCGAGTGGAGGACAATTATGTTTGTCTGTGAACATGTTTGCTTGATAAAAGTGTCCCGGGGTTGACAAATGTGTCATTTGATGTGATAATCCACAATCTTCCTCTAGCTTGACCGACCTCACCCACCCCCACTGGTATGATTAATGCTACACTATGTCCCAACATGTTGAAGCGGGATCAAGGCACACATAGTTATCCAAGTCCTATGACGGAGTGGAGATTAGAAAATGCAAATAAAGATGGAGCCTAATTCGACCCTCAACACTTGGCAATGATGCTTGGCTTGATTTTAGTGCATTGTTTTGATTTATGGGAGCAAGATAGATTCTCTGTTGTAATGTGCTCTAAGGGAGAGATGTTTTAATGCTGGGCTCAATGACCTTCTTAGAGTGTACTTGGATATGGAATCCTTAGATGCTCCTAATGCGTTAGGGTGTGCATATTTATATAGCTGATGCATGTGAATGATTACCTGCTCAACCAACCCTAAGACGACTAAGGTAACTTGTACATTTCAAAAGATGATTGTTGCAAGTACAAGAGACATTTTTGTCAGCCATGGGACAAATTCATTGGCCAAACCCGTCTTGGGCCCACAGACCCATCCAGGCTTAAGCTGGAACCTGATTTGAGATGAGATAAATTTCAGAGAGTCTAAAGATGTGTTATTTATAAGGCACATTGATTCATGTAGTGCTATGCTGAAGAACAAGTCATGACTTAGTGGACTCAGAGTGTAGGATTGAGCAGGATGCTTTAAGTTTAGTCAATAAATAGATAAATGGGATAATGCTAGGATAAATGCCAAAGTATTATTGCCAAGTGCCACAAGACAAAATTTTGGGTACTACAAAAGCAAAAGAAAGAGGCTTGACTGTTGTGGTCTTAGACTTGGATGAAGAAATGGAGAAGGATACTAAAACAAATTAGCTTTACATTCATTTACTAGCCTGTATTGAACTCTGGTTCTGTTTTTCTAGTGCTTTTTGTAAACTTGCTAATTATATGTCAATTGACCATGATAATTTTTGGTTGACTTCATATTTTGTTTTACTTTTGAGTTTATCGACCGTAGTAATTTGTTGATAAACTTCGGATGGACTTATTCCTTGTTTTCATATATTACAAAAGCATCTTGCAGCTCCTTTTTCAATTCTCCTTCCCAGTGCATTGGAGGTAATGCAGTTCAATTGGTTGATCTGAATTTGTTCAGGTCATTATTTAAATTTTTCCCAACTCCAAATTTGAAAGAGCAGATGCTAAATACATAAACATATCCCACCATTCCTCTAATGCATTCAAAAATCCTGCATATTCATATGAACCACCTAAAGAATTTACTTCCAGATTTTGCCCAAGTCCCATGGAAAGAACATATTTATTTATCCTTTTTCTCAAGTAGCTTGGATGTTCTCACCTGTGGTTTAAATCATTATAGCTTTCAGGCCTTGTTCTCTTTGCCTTAGCTACCATTTCTTGTATATTGCCTGCCTTGTTGCTGTTTGTCAGTTGTGCTTGTTGCATTGTATCCCAACCTACTTGTCTAAATCCTATATTTGAGGCCTGTTGTGCTGTTCGAACTTCGGGGTCTTAATATTCCCCAAAAACAGTTCCCTGCATCTTCACTTCAATCATTACTGATATTAGCTTTTAGTGAAGCAAGATGGTGAAAAACAGATTTCAGAATGTGTTGTTGAGACATGGAGGACTTGCTCAAAGAAGCGACTGAAGTAGTCTGTCATTACCAAAGGTGGTTGAAAGTTCAAAATGATATCTTGAGGATTAATAACCCATACCTCCTCTTGTAAATGCGATATCTTGTACAGTTTATGGTCTCTAACACTATGACATCATAAATGCCTTGGCAAACTGGAAGATCTAGGCTGAAAGTTTTGTACACGATGGCCAGTATGATGCTACATCTGTTGAGTAGGACTTGATGTTTTGCTCAAGTTTGGTGGAGAAACACTTTAATGGTGGTGTATATTGTTACCGGGTGCTCTACAAAAACATTAGCTTTGTTTTGCTCCTTTAGTGAGGCTGAAGGATTATGGAGGACCTTTGGGAGTTAATATGGTGTGAGGATCTAAAACCTGGCCTTAAAGGTGAGTGTCTTATGGGGACATGATACTCTATATTGTGGAGATGTATGCTCGCTAAGATGGTCAATATGATCATTCTCTTTCTCTTCTCAAAATATAAATTACAATATAAGTAGAAGACCATGCGAGGGCCGTTCAAAGGCCACAAATAGAATATGAAGTGGCATAATAATCGTGGATCTAGAGGATAGTAATGCACACTCTATCAAAGGCACAAGGGTCGAAAACCTATGTCTAGGATAAGGGATGAGATCTTACTAGAATCCTTAAATTGTAAGAACAAAGGGGTAATAAGCAAGTGCTATAAGATGCATTAATCAAGGGTTGTAATGCCACGTGGCGCATAATAAGCAAGGGCGGTAATAGGATAGTGCAATAGAAAAAGATATGCTACTTTATCCTAGTAAACGTAATTTACCATACCGACATAAAGAAAAGAGAAAGGTTAGGTTATTGGCACATTAATCTCTTAGGGTTAGTAGCACCTAATGAGAGAGTTGTCATGGGCGGATCACTGTATGGATAGGTAGAAGACCTAAGTAGACCAAAGTTGGGGACTTCAAAGACTTGGTAGACCTTGCTGGTGCAACTCTTATTCTTGTTGCTCCTAGTAACCCAATGCTCTAAAGTAGACCTCCAAATATAAGCTTCACTAAACCCTTAACCTCTTAAACCTTAAAGGGTTGATTCACGAGTGACATGATAGAGCAAACTATGTGATGATGATATTAGAGAAATGACAACAATAACACATCAATTTATAGGAGAGTATAACCTGAAACCATAAACTCTCTTAGCCGGTGGACTGTAAAAAATGCTAGAACAACATCAATCGGGGTAGATGTCGTCGATTACATATAATCTGACATAAAGGTAAGGGGAGGAGAGAGAATGGAGGTAGAGCAAACACTTGGAGCAGGTATGAAGGGTATTTGAAGAGGACTTGAAGGTGTCATAGGCAAGTGTGAAGGTAATAATATTGAGGATATCGAGTGGTCTTAAGAGCGTAGTCAAAGGATAATAAGTAAAGTAGTAGGATGGTGGCGAGGAGGCATGCTAGGGTGATGCTGCACAACTCGACTCTCTCACCGAGTATTTTTAACTAGACCAACCGTGGTCCTGTTGATGCCCCTTAAGGCACACACTCAACGTGATTAGTGTGGCAACAACCTACAAAGAGAAATCATTAGTAAGAGCAAAAATTAAGGTGTATGCAAATGTCCCAATTGAAGTTATTACATGTCACAATAGTGTAATGTGAGATGGTCTTCAGGAAAGAAACACGGTACACCAAAATCAAAAGGAAATGACTGTAAATGAAGTAATAAAAATATGATAAAAATATAAACTCAACCAAATGAAATATACTTACCTCGACCGACCTTTCCACAAAAGTGACGCATGTTACCTCTTGTCTTAATTGTGGAGGGCACAAATATGCTTAGGAACCCTAATGACACGAGTAATAGGAGAGGATAACAATGCAATCATCCACATTTGAGTCAAAATATATGGGAAAAGAGCTCATAGGAGGGTGCTAGGACAGGTCTATGGAAGGTGGCTAGGGCAGGTTTGGATAGCATATGGAATCAAAAAAATGTGTGTTAGCAAATTAATCAACCGATCTAGTAGGCCTGGAAAGTAGGGAGCAAAATAGGTGAAACAAAGGTCTAGGTCAACTCGGGATAATCTTATAAAGGGAAGTCTAAATTACGTCTAGGTGAAACCTAGTAAAATATCAAAAAGGTGCAAGCTGGGAAGTAAATTAACTGATCTAGAAGGCTTGGAAGTAATATGGTATTAAGGTCTAGGTCGGGTCTGAATAGTCTTATAATTAGGTCTAGAGAACCTAAATAGTGTCAAAAAGGTGCTAGTTGGGAAACTAATCAACTGAACCAGTAGGCTTGTAAATAAGAGATAAATAATACAATAAACGGACTAGATTTGGTCCAGATAGCCTTATAAGGAAGACTAAATCAGTTATGGAGGAACTTGGGAAAATGTCATAAGGTGCTAGTTGGGAAATTAATCAATAGATCTAACAGGCCTGTAAAGAATGAATCACTAGAATGTGACACTTAGAATCTATAAACATATCTAAGAAAAAGACGAGGACGAAGATAATGATGATTTAGAGAGAGCATATTGAAAGCCCACAGATGCAGAAGATACTGAAGTAGGGACGGTATAAAGGAATGTCCTTAAACCCTAATGCCTATCGAATGCTAACATGTTCCGAAAAGAGATGGAGGAAGGGGTGTAAAGAAGATGGGAAAATCTTGAAATTAGTTTGTTTCACAAGGGGAAGTGATGAAAACAGGAGGAAAATAGGTGCCAGCTAGGTGAAAACAAGTCCTTTACTGAAATGGGCATTTTAATCAAACCAACATGATGAATAGTTTTTGATATCAAGGTGTGAAGGAACCCAAACATTTAAGTTTGGCCATGGGCAAATTAGTGAAGCATAATGATATCCCATGTTAGTCTAAGAGATGCAAGAAAAGTAAAGGTTTCTACCTTTTCACAACGTGTTCCCCATTCCTTAGAACCTCACTTAAGGAGCCATAGGCCTACTACGAGGATTAGGTATTGGCATGAAAAGGCAGGGGCACTAATGATAGATATGTAGCCTCTTATCGTAGTCGAAAAAATCTACTGCACTCCAAAAGACCTCAAGCTCAGTGACAAGGCTAGCTGTGGAGTTTGAGCTTTCAACTAGGATAGGGGGCATGCCAAATGATATCATGTCTTTTTGTTTGTGATTGACTTTTGTTGGTATAATTTGCCTTTTTCTATTCCTTATTACTTGATTTCTATTTTAATAACATGGCTCAACTTTTTGGATTTTTCAGTTCCTCCTCCATATGGATTTGGAAGGTTGATCAAATGGGTATGAAAGATGACTAACATTAAAGAGCTTACATTAACCGCTATAAAGGAGAACTTAAAAACCATGATGCTTAGATACTCTTATACTCGCACTTTAGAAAAGAATGCTGTCTTGAAACTGACATTGGTGGGCTTAAGAGGAGTGTGTAATAAAAGGTATGATGTGGAGCTATGATTTGGCTGCCCCGATCATGATGCATAATTGAGTGATACAGTGATAGACATATATGACACTTTTGTCACATGAGGGTAGAATGTAGATGAAGACAAGCTATGTTACCCGAAATGGCCAACCAGGGCAACATACTCGTGTATTGATGTACTGAGTACTGGTACTGGTCTTGGTACTTGCCTGAAACAATTCGAAACTCCAAAACAGTCACAGTTACGGCCCTGCTGTACCTGGGCTGTACTTGGGATGTTTCTGTACCATTTCAGGCTGTACCTGGGGCATTTTCTGTACTGTTTCAGCAGTGCTTCTGTTTTTAAACGCCAAAAAAACTAGTTACTTCTGTTTCAGCAGCACTTCAAGAAAGTCTAGATGATATATTCTAGAATCTAATTATAAGTTTGTACATATGAAATTTTAAGCATGCCAAATGTTTTGAACTTTCATGAATACAAAGTATTTTAAGTGTTTATCTTTTATGGACAAAAATGAGTATTATGCATTTTTTTATATATATTTATATTTTTAATAATATATTGTATGGACATTTCACCTAAGAGTTTTTTGAAAATTGGTGTTTCGTGTTTGGAACCCGTACCCATTCTGTTTCTGGCAACCTAGAAGACAAGTGGACGGACTGCAAAAGTTGAGCTACAAGAAACATGGGCGACTCTAGGAGACAATGAAACTCTTGAGCATTGCTATTCCTTTCTTATAAGACATTTAGCTACGGTTGGGAGCCTAAGCTAATAAATTCGTAATCTTAGCATATTGGTGTTCATGAGGAAGGCCCAGTTGATTCCGCAAGGTCTTACAATGCAATGTTGAAACTGAGTTCCAAGATTTGTAGTATAAGAGATAAAGTCGAGAGTAATATTTGGTAGGCAAAGTAGGGTGGAAATGCTAGGAAGCGTCGTGAAGCGCATAAAATAGTATGTCAAAGCTATGAAGCATATAAAACCAAGAGGTAGGTAGTAAGATGCTAAAGCTATGAAGCATTTGTAGAATCAAGAGGTAAAAATATGGTATAGAGTAGGTAAAAGCTAAGAGGTGGGGGTAAAGCTCGAAGCGTAGAAAACTATGTAGTAGAGGCTATAAGAGGAAACATAAGATGTTAGTACCGCATTGATAAATAAAATCATAATCAAAACATAGAAATGTAAAATTATGCTAAATGTATCTAACTAGGTATAAAAAAAGAAAGTAAAAGCTATGTACAAGAAAGGTAAGGATAAGATGGTAAGATGTGAAAGTAAGGTGGTAAGATGTTGATAAAGTAGTTTGATAAATCGAAGAGAGAGAGGAGTTAGAGGCAAGTTGTAAAAGCATTTGCAGTAAAGTAAAATAAAGTAATATATTCAAAGTAAAGTGGGATATTGGTAGGTAGGTTGTAAAATAAAGTGTGATGTTCGAGATGGTAGACTAAAAGCAAGGAGATAAGATGTTCTAAGAGGAGAGTACAAGTAGTTATGAGATGCGAGATGGCATGCATATCTAAATGCACAAGGAGAACATACACTTGATGGGGTATGGTCTTAGAGAGTTAGGTGTTGTCTTTGAAGTTGGCTTTGTTTGATTGAATGGCGACAAGATTTTTGTTTTGAATGTGAGGTGTGGGTGAAAGTGCAACAAAAGTCAATTCTCTTCTATTCAACAACAAAGGCTTACATATATAGCAACGGAGCTCCTAAGAATAAGGAGCTTCCTTTTATCAATTTTAACTTACAATTCCTAGTATCTCTCTTCACACTTACCTATAGCGAGTTGTCTTTCAACCACTCACGTACAATATGCTCACAATAATACTCACTAATATAATTATCACACACACTTTTAACTCACCTTGCATAAGAGTCAAAACATTATTCGACACGCTAAACTTAAATATTTTAACATCCCCCATAGTGCGAACATAGAGAAAGAACCACACCACACAAAAGCGGAAAGAGAATCATATGTCAACACATACATGATGATTGCTACTGTTGATCACCTACATATGTGTTGTCATGAGTTTTGCAAGGGAAAAATTCAAACTTGAAAGCATGACAACCATACCCTATTGTGAAAATGTTCGCTTGAAAATTATCCCGAGCCCTCCCCAAATCATCTTAACCCCCGTATCAGTTCTATCCTACCCTTTTGAGTGGTCATTTGTGTTGTGTCAACCTGGTCCATAGGTGATTTAGGGATATCAAGTTCATTCAAGCACTTCCAAGTCAAGATCCTTCAAGACAAACTCTTTGAGAAGCTTAAGAAAGGCTATTTTTGGTCTTTCTAAAGGTGATCTAAGCACCAGGAGCTGAATGAAAGACTCAAATTCATCAAAGAGGTGTATCGGGGAGCTAGGAACATTGTACAACTGATTTTGGAAGATTCTGGGAAGTTTAAAAGGTTTTGGGACAGATTTAGCAAAAGCGGGTCTGGAGGGTCAAGTAGCTTGCAGTTCAAAAACAGCCCCTAAGCTTCAGGAAGTGATTCAGGGAGCTCTGTGAATATTTGGAGGCCAAATAAAATATCGTCGGAAAGGTATTTCAGAGCTCTAGAGGACAGCGGACTCACATTTTTCACAAGACTCGAGAAATTCTACCCACAGCCTGATTTCAACATGCACAACCTATGAGCTCGAAGAAAAAGTCTACTTTTAAGAGGTTGTAGGCAGAATCAAGGTATGAGACCCTTCCCATTGTTTTCAAAGGTCATTTCCAGTCAATTTCATATAAAGAAGTGTGGGAAAAGACCTCCGGATGCTCAAGTTATGCTTCCGTCAAGTTGCTCCACAAGGTAAAGGAGTTAGTCATTTTTTTGGTGGACACATGTCAAGCCCAGATGGTGGCACACTTTTTTGCCCTAAGTGGCCTAAGCGTTTGGGACACAAAATTGCGCCCAACCCCCATGTAGCCCCCTGGACCATGATATGACCGTCTTGGAGCCCAAATTGTTCGATTAAGCCCCGTGCATTGTTTTCAGCCCTGACTCCATCCAACCACAGAGTGCCACATGGACCAATCAGAGAGGGGCACACTTTTTTGCCACTAGCCGTCCCAAACGTTTGGGACACAAAAATGCGCCCACCTCCCATCCTAGCCCCTAGTCACCCACATGACCCCGAACGTTGCTTATGAGACTTTTTCTAGCCCCCTCACCCCTCTGCCTCGGCCGGTCCATCGAAGCGAAACTTGGACCAATGGGAGAGGGGCGCACTTTTTTGCACCAACCGTTCCAAACGTTTGGGATGGTTGGGAAAAATAGTATGCCGATACTCAAGATGAAGAAACCAAGCTGTTTGCATTTTTGTTTGCTTTACCTGTTTGCTTCTTGCCCATGCACGCCACAACCCCCAACTTAACCCTTGCATTGCACGTCCATTCCTCTTCCTTCATTGATCTTTATATCACCCAAAACCTTGCTTTTGCGAGTAGACACGTTTATTGCCAAAATGACTTTGTAACCAAAATGGTGAAATGCTCAAATCTCACAATTCGGAGCACGGATTAAGGTGAGATTTTTGTAGACCTCCTCATTTTCAGAGGCCATCAAGAAGCAATTTACAGAAGATCAAATGATGCCCTAGATTATTAGCTACAATAAAAACTCCATTTTGTGCCCTGGCTCTCATTCCTCAGATTTCCCATCAATCCAGGAGAGTGGGTGAAGCTAAAATTTTGCACACAAACTCCAGGAGAAAAACCTATCCTGATGGAGTTGGTTTCATGGTTATTGGAGGTGGAAAAATACCTTGTCAAAAAGCTTGGTGACTCCATTAATGGTTACCATGGTAGGTCCATACTCAAGCTTTCATCTCGAGGCCAAAATTTCATTTTTGTTTTTAAGCTTTCCAGTGAGCGAAACACAGTGAAATTTGGAGGACGAGATTGCGACGACGAGCCGAATCCAAAAATGTCATCCCCGTCACAAACAGAGGCCGTTTTAGACACTAAAAATAGCATATTTTATGCTCCCTCACTTGCCAAAAATAGTAAGTCCCCGAAATGCAATTTTGATCACTCAGTCAATGGGAAAGATGCAAAATGGAAAGTAAGGCAATAAACAACTTTCCTAAAATAGCAAGTCCCCAAAAAGCAACATGCTAAAAATAGAAATGTGTTAAAAATAGCAATGCCTCTGCAACGGAAGATGATGGAATGCGGAAGGTTTAGAAGGTGAAATTGGAGCAAAATGGGTGATATGTCCCAAAATAGTAGGCCATGGCCTCATATTCTAAAAATAGAAAGTTTCAGTTTGAGTGAATAAAGTTGTAGATGACCCTATTTTCACTCATCTTTCCGCTTTTTGGACTCTCCATGGGACAATAAGATGACTTCATCGCTCAAACAGAGGAATAAGAACTTCACAAGGGTCCTAGAAGCATCATCTTGATTTCAATTGTGTTTAAAAGCAGAGTAAAGCATTGCAGGGCGCAATGGGTGGATCGATCTTCATCACTCGGGGAGTTGGGCGAATCAAAGTGAGTCATGGGGTGAGCTCAATGAGATAAGATAAGATAAGATAATTATATTAAATGTCCAACAAGTGACCACAAAAGTAGGTCAATGGGACTGCACCATACAAAGCAAAGCAGAAGCAGCGGGGAAACCCAAAAAGGTCTCCGAGAACAACAAAAAGGAGAGTACACAGAAGGAGAGGAGGTGGAGGGAAAGTCTCGACACTAACCCTCACGACTGTCATCTAATGCCAGCTGGAAAGAAACTGGTGATGTGTTGATGTTTGGTATCAGGAACTGGAAGATGTCTGTGACGCCTAGGATCCGTGGAAAGTCGAGCTCTCTGAGTGGGCACAGTGAAGCGTCGTCTACATGGGAGGGGGTCCTTGGCCGTGTCTGAGTTCGGATACTTCTGATCTGGGAGGAAGCTCCTCTAGTCTTGACAGATCTAATGTGAGAATCTCTACTAGGATCAGGTCCCCGCTTGGTGCCCCTCTCACCCGAGATCATAGCAAAGAAAGATGTGATCCATCGAGTAGTAGCTAAAGAGGTTCATCAATCAAATATCAAGGAGGATCATCATGAGCATTTCCCATGTTTATCCCAAGCTCACATTGGGAGGTCTTGGAACAGTGTTTCTAAACACTCATTTCATGGTCTAGGATGTCCGTGCATGATCATCATCAACAAGGTCTTCATCAACGATGAAGGTATCTTCATTCTTGGGAGCATCTCTTCTTTCTCCTCCCTCATTCTTTCTCCTCTTCTCTACCCCCTTTCTAATTCTTCGTTGTGAGCAATCATGACGTTCATCCTATTCATTAATGTGACTATAGTCCAAAAATGTAATAAGTTGCCCTTAATTGATAAAAGGGGACTTAATGTTCTTTCCTAGGAATGTCAAAGGTCACATGTTGTGAGGACAAATGAAAGGTCACGTTGGGGGTAGGCGAAGAGTCTCCTCAAGGTCTATATAATGTAATGACACCCTCATTCTTAGGGGTTGTCAATTTTGTGCACTCGAGAGAGATATATTTGAGAAAGGCAAAAGAGATAACATTCTTCCATTTTTCCCATATATTTTCCTCCATTCTCTAGCATTGTACAACTTGTGAAGATGTCAATAAAGAAAGGAGTTTCTTCTTTTCATGATGCATGAATGTGTGCAACTTTGTGTGCATGGTTTCCTCTCATTGTTGATGTTCTAAGCATTGTTGTTTCTTTCCTATAAGTTGTGAATGTGATACTTCTGATTATATTTGGCAAGAATATGATTTTCTACTTGCAAAGCTAATCCCCCTCTCCTAATTTCTCACTCCCTCTTCCCCATCATTCACAAAATCCTCCCTTGCAATTCATTGCAAGCATTTGCCGCGGGTACAATGGAGTGTGCCTGTTGGATCCTTGGCCTCTTGGCCATCAACAAATTTCCTTTTTGTTCATTCACAATAAAGTGGAGCTGCACCACACAAGCAGAGGGACCTAGAGTCCTAGAGCGTTGGCAAAGATACCCACCAATTTGTCTACGACAAATTTTCTCGCCAACGATATGCAAGCACCACTTCTCACGCGTTCACTTATAGTGAGTGATACACTTCTCATTGGCCAACCACGTGCTCCCAATGATAACCTACATATATGAACACACCTATTCATTATGACTTCTAGTAGTCTTTGGGTGGTTCACCGGCCTATCACTAAAAATGCGAAAAGAATGCATAATGAGTCATTTGCTCTCTCTGTTTTTCTGTTTGTAGTAGTTTTATTTTTACCATAAAAAACTCACAAATTGACATACACAAACACACTCACACTCCTGTTTATGTCCATAACACATTCTATTTGAATATAAGACGAAAAAATTAGCATTAAGGTAATATTGGTTAAGTGTTAACTAATAAACAATTATCACTTGACCATTTTGTAACCATCTCTCACATAATAAAATGATAGACAATGAATAACGTGTGCATTCCAGTTTCTCTTCATTCATTCTTTATACATTCTAATCTTTCTTTATTTTTTTCTTCCTTTGCGTATTTGAAGATTGGTATTAGAGCCATTGGTGCTCGAAGGGATCTACAAATTGAGGAGAAAGAGTAGGAAGAAGTATTTAGTATATTTTCAAATGCATCTAGGTACCGACAAAATTTTCAAGTCTTGTCAAAATACAAAATATGTCGAGGAGAACAATGAAGAAAATCACAAGTCTCGGCTTTGAGAGAATATAATACAACATTGATACAACGGTGGACTTTGTTGTGAGGTTGTTAGAAAGGTTGCTTTCTAGAAAAGTGAGGAAATCAAGGGTAAATAGAATTTTGAAGGGAAAAATAAAGAACAAAAAGTCAATTGTGAAATGGCTCGGGCTCACGAATAGTTTACGATTCACGAATATAGGAGATATACAATTGTTCGCATAAGAAGATATATCAAAGTTACAAACAAAGAAAGACACGCTAGTCGTATTTAGTGCACACACAAAGTTGTGAATTAAAGGAATGCCAATGAAAATACAATTGCATGCTCCTTTCTTAAGGTACTCTCCACGCTCTAATTGAAGACTATCACTTTCATTTTGTTGCATTAATTTGTGGTTTGGAAATTAAATTTGGAGTGAAAAATTGATAACAAAGTCACCATGTCTAGCCTCATATACAATCGATGTCTCTCATCGAGAGAACTAGCGAAGTCAATACTACGGTAGATGATGAAGATACCAAAGCTATTGTATTAAACAATTTTCTTTCTAAATACAAGGAAAACTCACAAAAATTCATATGAATTTAATTATGTAAGATCCACCAAATGCTAAACGCGATGAAGAACTTACTAATAGAGAATACATATTTTAAAAGAAGCCCCACATTTTGAAGATAGTTAGAGATCTAGTGTAGGTAAAAATCAACATCGATGGCTTCCCGGATAGTTTGGGAGTTTGTGGGTCTTGAGAAATTACCCTTATGAGGTTCATAAGACAACTTGATGGAGCACTATGGGAGTAATCTAGTATAGATGGTTGTCAACAATTCGGGAGATTCTGTAATTCGGGGAGTTCGGGGAGGTGGAATTGGGAACATGGGAATTTGGCTTTGGAACTACACCTTTACAAGGGTTGGGAGGCAATGTGATGGAGTTCTACCTTGTTAAAGCATTGATTTCAGAAACGGAGAAGCTTTCAAGAATGCGTGGCCTTGTTTGGTTTTGTTACTTCAATATTGTCATTATTTTCTATAGTGTAAGCCTTAAGAGGGGATATTAGAATATAAGGCTTATAAATTAATGTTAAGTTAATATGAGTTAAGTGTTAACTAATAATTGCTTGTAATCATGTTAAACATTTTGTAACCATCTCTCACATAATAAAATGACAGACACACAATGAATAAAGTGTGCATTCCAGTTTCTCTTCATTCGTTCTTTGCACATTTTAATCTTTTTTATTCTCTCTCCACACATTCCAACACATTCCTCATCACTTGGACATGAAGAATCTTCACCACTTGAATGGGGAATGTATTCATCCCAGATACTCTCCTCAACCATTAGAGCCTTTTGATCCAATTTTCGTGCTCTCATCTTACAATTCAAAAGATCTTGTTGCTCCTTAAAATGGAAACATGTGTAATTGCCTTTTGGAGGTTTAGACTATGACATATAATTGTTTTTCTTTGAAGAAGTGCTTGCCTTATTTCGTACATACATAACCTCTTCAAAATCAGGAATTGCAATCTGATTCGTCTCATCAAGCAAAGTAGAGATTTATCCCTTCGATTGATATTCACTTTACTAAAAGTAAAAACCATATTAGAAAAACATTTGGGAATGCTATTCAGGAGGATGGATTTTGTGTCATTATCCTTTAATTTTTCAATAATACTAGCTAAGCGATTGATTAGGGAGCGAAACTTATTGATGCTCTCTGCCATCTTTTTCCTTCTTTCATCTTCAACCCATACAATTGTTTCAACCCTAAATTAATTAAATATGTTTATTTTATTAAATAAATTAGGATTGAAGATGTCATAGGAAATAAATAAGAAATTCAGTATTACATAGATTACATTTGCATATTAGAAACTAGATCATTGCGAGCGTGATATATCAATAAGGCAAGTAAAGTACAATTAGGGCTTGAGAGATGACTTAGCTGGTTCGGATGAGGTAGTTTGTTTGTGTTGTCGGTGGATTTGGGATATATACGGAGCTTGGGATGTATCCACTAGATTCTTGCTTAACTTTGTGTGGGAAGACTAGACAATATAGATATGTGCTAGACCATACTATACACTAGTCTTTATCTTTGTATGGTTTTGGACTTGCGAAGTGGTATGCTTACAGGTCTTCCTATGTTGCTTTACCTTCATCTCGTGCATCTTGATATCTTTAAATTTCTTGTAACCCTCGCATTTGTGCCTCTGTACTGCGAAAAAGCCTAGTTTCATGCATAACACTTCAAGCACACATTAGATAACAAAAGCAAGATTATGTGCTTGAGTTGGGTGATCTCATTGGTCACCCCTTGTGACTTAGGCGAGCGCCATACTACATTTCAAACTCCATGCAACTAATCCCTTGTCCTAGCTTTGCCCTTGTGTCTCAACTATGATAGAGTGCTAATTGTCTCAATTGAAACCCATCTATGTAGATGTAGAACACTTGGAAATCGAGTAATTGCCCCCTTGTGCTCATGAATCCTTTCTTTCTAGCCAATACATGGATAAGTAAAGTCATTTCTACAACTCAATTCTATTATGTATCGGGGTTACGCGATTGTGGAAATTTACCAAAGTGTGTTACTAGCATTGTTTGTGGTAGTGGATGGAGATGTGTATCGATTTTTAATAGGCTATGGGAGATTTGTTGGGCGATAGAGTGAGTGAGATGTTTGGGGCCATTGTATTTTGACCCATTTGTCTAGAGACTTGTATTGGTTTGTACTAGATAGCCACACATGTGGGGTAGTAGTGGTGACGTTGTTATATATATGAGCGTATGAGCATATAGTTTGTGTGCTCGATTGGAGGATTACAGCCGATTGGGCCCATCAATGATATTTGCACCACGATGGGTATTACCGAGGAGGCATATGTTAGAGACGATGGCTTATTGAGCCATATTGGATAGATTGGCCCTAAGAGGGGTTGTGTGAAAACCATAGAAAGACTTTCTTGGGTGGGTTGAGGATACCGTGGAGTTACTGAGAGGGTCGGAGTGGAGTATGTGGTTAAAGGACCAATTTCTCGGATAGGGGAACAATACTAGTATGATTGAGTGACTTTGGGGTAATGTAAGATGTGCCCCCAGAGCCATATCTATAGAGGAGGTCCCTCCACGTAGCTAGTAGGGATGGAGTTCGACCAAGGCCAATAATGGTCGAGCTATCACTACCACCCGCATATGAGGTGGACCCGCCAATTGAGGTGGGTGACATGGATGATGTTGGTTGCACAACATATACGGTATGATGGGTAGAGACCTAATGGGTGTTTATTTCCAGTGGTAGTGGGAGGCGAAAAGTATGGTACAAGCACAATATGCCAAAGCTATCCCGAGATAGGAACATTAAGGGAGCGAATGTGGTGGTATAGGTTGTGATCACGCTCTCTAGGTTGCCATTATGTAGGAGAGCCATCAAGTTCTTGAGCCCCCATAGATGTAGCTAGTAGTGATGATGAGCATAGTGATAATTTATAGATGATTGTAAAGGGCATACTCCTTCTGTGTATGGATTTTTGATTTGGCCTCATATATATATATATATTCAAGTTTTGCTTAGAGTACCGTGTCTTGTGTTATTGGATTTGGTTGATAGAAATTTTGAATTGCTCATTGCGTATATTATGTGATTAAGTTAAAGTGGTTTGATGATAATTGATAGAGTAATGCGATTAACCAAAAACATGTGATGTGATGACATAAGCTAACCGAATACACGATACCTAGTGGCATCGTGTTCGCCAAATGTTTCAACCATAAATTAATTAAATATGTTTATTTAATAAGATAAATTAGGACTCGAGATATTACCGAAAACAAATAAGCAATTCAAGTTACATAGATTACATTTGCTTATTAGAAACTAGGTCATTGTAAGCACGGTATATTAATAAAGCATTTAATAAGATAAATTAGGACTCGAGATATTACCGAAAACAAATAAGCAATTCGGGTTACATAGATTATATTTGCATATTAGAAACTAGGTCATTGCAAACACGGTATATCAATAAAGCAAATAAGAGTACAATTAGGGTTTGAAAGATGATTTAGCTAGTTCGGATGAAGTACTTTGACTTGTTATGGATTTGGGATGTATACAAATCTTGGGATTTATCCACTAGCTTCTTGCTTGCCTATGTGCTGGGGAAGACCGTTACCGTCATAAATATGTATTGAACTATACTACACCTCGGTCCTCTATCAGTACGGTTCCAAACTTACAATTGGTGCACTTCATGTTCTTGTTTCATTGCTTCACCCTTGCGTATGTCATGTCTTGATATGTCCAAATTTCTTGTAACACTCACATTTACGCTTGTATACGCACACATTAGATAACAAAAACATGGTTATGTGTTTGAATTGGACTAACCTCGGTGCTCATGCCATGTGATTTAGACTAAGCGCTGCACTACATTTCAAACTGCATGTAGTCCTCCCAATGTGTGTTCACGATTGTTTGCAACTAATCCCTTGACCTAGCTTTTCCTTCATGCCTCAACACCAATAGTGGGCTAAGTGTCCCAATTGAAACCCTTGTATGCAGATGTAGAACACTTGAAGATCAATAATTGCCCCCTTGTGATGTGCTATAACAGTCCTTGCTTTCTAGCTAGTACATGGATAAGTAGATAGGTGATTGCTAAATGATAAATGCTTATAGACAACTTGTATATATAGAAGTCCTTCACTTTGAAATTCAAACCTAATGGTGTGCAATGCCGACGCAAAACATAAGATACAAAATTAAAAAGAGTAACAAACAAGCCCAATGGGCAGAAAAGACCCAAAAGCAAAAGGGGACATGATTGTTTCGATCGGGGCCAAACCTTACGATGGTCTGGACCAAATTGCACAGTCCTGTACCGAATTCAACAAAAGTCCAACAATCAAATGCAATAGCCAAAGATCTCTGTTACATGACATGAAGGAATCCAAAATAATCAAAGAAGTCAAGAGACAAGAATCAATCGAGCAATACAAAGGCAAAACAACAAGGAATTATGCCACTAAGTTCTAGTTTCATTGTTCAAGACCCATATATATATAATTTGCCAAAAGCATGATGTAATAATGATTTTGTGCCAATTTTGGTGTCTACAACAATTTCTACTTCAGTGTTATCTTGATGCTTTCATCTTCAGATCCAAATAGTTATTTAATGAGTCCCAAATGTCTTTGGAAGAATTCTTGAAATCCACATGATCTAGGTAGGATTTTAACAAACCAAGACCAATTGTGCCCAGAGCTTTCTGATCCTTGATGGTCCATTTGATGAGTTCATTGGCATATGTTGGTTTTACTGCACTACCATCGACAACTCCCCAAAGTTCGTTTTTAATCAATAGTTGCATCTATATCTTCCAAGTGTGAATATATTTTCCTTTGAATTTCTTGATCTAGCTTAAATTTTTCCATGACTATTGTTAATCTCACTCCTACAAATTGATCTGACTTAGGACGTTGGTTTCGACTGAAAATGTGTCTGTATAGTAAAATATTTCAACGATTACACACACCAATCGATTCGAACTCTAGACCTAATGGTCAGACCCAAAATTTAATTATAAAAGTTTAATATAGCTTCCAGCTATGATTAGAATTTTAAATCTAGACACAATGATTAATAACTGGTAGCACACCTCAAACTGAAAGACAATGACTAAGCTATATCGAACTAGATGGATCATAGACTTTAAAGCATTGACACACATTATAAACAATAGACTGCAAAATAACAACCTATAATCTCCTATTGAACTATATCTAAATGCTATCCTTACATATAAAGTAACTTAGCAAGATATCACAAATGAACAGATGGCAGAAGATGCACATGGCTCCAAAATGATGAGATTTGAAGATTGGGACAAAAATGACCACAAAGATCTTTGATTGCGTGACTATCACCGATCAAGGACTTAACAAATGATAAGTGAGTTAAGGATTGTCGAACTATATGAGGGCTTGATTCACAAACATATTGATGGTTGACATCCCGGATTCATAGCCTCCAACTTAATGCATTGCGCACAGGTGCATTTTGTTAGTAAGTGGATCATATGTCCCTACAATTTGCTGGACTGATTTCAGCATGCAGCCCGACAATTTCCTAGTCACACAAAATGTTATGGGTTTCACCTGTGAAGGACTGAGATAGAGATGGATGTGAGTAATTAGGCGGCGGTGTGGCAGTTGCACAAGTCTAAATAAATGTTTGTACAAGTTCGCAGTGTTCTTTAAACCACAGTCCTGCATGCTAAATAATTGGCATGCACACATGAAGATTGAAGGCTGATTGGTTATGTGTACTTGCAAGACCACACGAGAGTGCACCTGATCAGATCACATGACTGCCCTCATGTATGCTATCATCAGTGCAGCTAATCACAAAGAAACAAGAATTACCTTAAACTTTGTCAATGTGCCTCCATAGGAGCATACAACTATTTTCACATTTTGAATGTTATAGCTTTGATACCAATTGAAAGTGCAACAAAAGTCATTCTCTTCTATTCAACAACAAACACTTATGTATAGGTAGGGTAGCCCCTAAGAATAAGGAGCCATTATCAACTCTAACTTACAATAACTAAAATCTCTCTTCACACTTATCTATAGTGAGTTGTCTTTCAAATACTCACGTACAATATGCTTGCAATAATAGTTATATAATTTGTCACTCACATTTAACTCACCCTTATTACTCAAGTGTACAAACATTAATGCGACGCACTAAACTTAAATATTCCAACAATGGGGAGATGGAACACGTCATAATATCCCCCGAGCTTGAGGAGGAATGAAAATAAACATTGGAAGATATTCCAAAAGTAAGAAGATGGTAAAAGTAGGATGCTATTAGTGTTAGGAGAAAGTGAATTATGGCATTGAAAGATGACATAAAGGGTGACATGAGGGAAGGTTAGGCATTGATAGATGCCCCAAAATGTGGACTAAGAGAAGGATGTGCATCAAAAAATGCCCTGATGTATGCTGAAAGAGAATGATGGGGAATAGGAAATGCCCCAAAGTGTTGGAAAATTTGAGGTAAGGGACTATTGTAAGTAATCTCAAATTCAAGATCTACGTTTTTGATATATGGTGATTTAATGTGGGAATCTGGCTGAAGTCAATTATGTGAGAGTTAAGGATGATGTGTCATGACATGGTATCGTGGGCAACAAATTTTTCTATGACATCAACTTATTCTAGAACATATTGACGAAACAATTATCTATTGTAGGATGATTTAAAATTACACCATGTTTTTCATAAAGTTGGTCGATGCGATGCAGCGGATCAAGGTTGTTTTGAACAACATGCCGCTTTTCAGCAAAATGGCTGATGCAGTCAAATTGGTGTGAGTTTTATGAATGGCATTCTACTATTTAGAAGAATGGATGATGGAGTCATGATTGTTTGATTTTGAAATTGATTAGTGAATTTTGGAATTTGTTGAATGACTTAATTAATGCTTTCAATAAAGGGTGGGTTAAAAGATGTAATGTCATCACTAGTATCAAAGTGAAAATTGATATGTTCATATTGGAATGGATCATATAAATGTGTGGGAAGATCTTCTTGTAGATATTTTTCAAAGATGGGGAGGTCATGTTGTGGATCTTCATCCGGATATGCGTTGAACATTGGAAGATTCTATTATGAATCTTTGTCAAGGATGGGAAGATGATCTTGTGGATCTTTTACGGATATACATCGAATATGGGAACCTCTTGTGGATCTTCATCAAGGATGGGAAGATCATCTTTTGGATCCTTGTCTAGATACACATTGATTATGGGAAGATCTTCTTGTGGATCTTCGACCATGTTAAATTGGATGGTTGGTAGAGGTTGGGATTGAGAAAAAGTACACCATTAATGGTTTCCGTCAATGGTGGGCACAAAAGGGAGAAAGGAGTGACCCATACAAAATTGAAATGGGTTAAGGTTTCTTAGAAAAACCCAAAGGGGTGACATGATCATGAGTGATGATAAGAAGCTTAGGAGCGAAAAAGTGAAAAATTATGAGAGATAAGAAGGCAACGATAAAGCTTAGGAGACAGGAGGAAAGAAAAGGATAATAAATTGATATGATAGGAATACAATAGGAGTTAAAGATGAACGTGAAGAAGGCTCATTCAATTGTGGAGTAGGATTCATGTCGGGTTCACCGAATGTAATGATGGTGAAGTCGATGTGATGAGAAATAAAAGGAAACGTGAATATGACTCAATCAAGGGTGGAGTAAGATTCACATCAGGTTTACCATAGTGTATGTTAGCTAAGATGGTCAATATAACTTTTCTCTCTCTTTCCAATAATAAGATTAGGATATAAGTAGAAGACCATACTATGGCAAACACATAGGCCGATGATAGAATACCAAGAGGTGTAGTAATTGTGGATCTAGAGAATTGTAGTTCACTCTACCAAAGGCGTAGGGTTCCAAAGCCTATGTCTAGGATAAGGGATGTGATCTTACTAGAATCCTAAGATTGCAAGAATACATGGGTCATAAGCAAGTGTTATAATATGTCTAAACTAAAGGTTGTAATGCCAGCTGAAATAAGGTAAGGGGAGGAGAGAGAATGGAGGTAGAGAGCAAACACTTGGAGTAGGTATAAGTTGATAATATTGAGGATATCAAGTGGCCATACAAGGGTAGTAAGAAGATAATAAGGAAGGTAGTAGTAAGGTGGTAAGGAGGTATGCAGGGCGAGATAGGGCGATGCTTGACACTCTCGCTAGATATTGCCAATGTGCCCAACCCTGCTCTTGGCCACGCCTCTTAAGGTGGGTTCAAGGAGATTATGTGCCGATAGCCTACAAAGAGAGAATGGAGGTAGAGAAAACACTTGGAGTAGGTATGAAGGGGATTTGATGCGGACCTAAAGGTGTCACGAGGTAGGTGTAATTTGATAATATTGAGGATATCAAGTGGTCATACAAGGGTAGTAAGAAGATAATAAGGTCTTAGGGCAAGATAGGGCGATGCCACGCTCGACACTCTTGCTAGATATTGCAATGAGCCCAACCTTGCTCTCGACCACGGTGCTTATTGTGAGCTTAGGGAGATTAATGTGCCAATAGCCTGCAAAGAGAAACCATTAGTAAGAGTGAAAAATAAGTTGTATACTGAGATACTTGTTCCACTGCTGTAAGGCATGTACTTAGAATCCTCTTAGCGACTAACGTGTGACTAACAATTTGAGTTAACTATAGAAAAATGCAATTGGTAGCCATGTATAACTTCCACAAAGGTTTCTCGAATCGGTCAAGAATTGGGGTCCCAATCGGATAATGGTAAAGGGCAAGTTTTGTATACTCCATTCTTGTTGAAATATATCTTTACAATCACAAGAGCATTAATGGTTTTGTTATTGGGATTCAAGGCTTCTTGTTTTGAAAAATGACATCATTACAATGTTATGTCCATGGTGTAATCTATAGAGATAGATTCACATGGGCAACAAGCATTATCGAGCGGATCGAAGCTATGCTTCCATAAGCTGCATAAATGTCATGTTCCTTTCCGAAATCTTTTTAATAAGGGAAGTAAATTAATAATTTAGCTTAATTGGCCAAAAAATAACTTTATGTTATATCATAAAAAGGCAACTTATGTTTTATTATTAAAATAAAGATAAGTTTTGATAAAGCAACTCAAAATTAAAATAAAAGTAGGTGAAGTTGTTTTATGGGTGTCTTTCCTGAAAAAGGTGAAAGGGAAACTTGAAAAAGGGACATTGGGCTCATTTGAAAAAGTCTTTTATCAATCATTTTTTACTCATCTAGATTTGGCAAGTTTGAGCATTCCACTTCAGCTTTTCAACTACTGAGGACCAAAACCCTCTGTTGGAGCATCAGAGGATGAAAACCCTTCGACGGAGAAGAGCTTGGAGACGAAAACCCTCTAGTTCTTTGTGGTAATTCCATCTAGGAATCATAGTTGGGCTTCAAATATGATTTTTATTACATTTCTTCAGGGCAGCGTTGGGCTTGAAATCTACATCAACATCAACTTTCAGAGTGAAAAAATAATTAGGGCATCATTCAAAAATTCAGATCTTCATCAAAATCAGTCAAGGAAATATCAGATTTTCATCCATATTTGCTAGGGCATCCATCTAGGGGTAGCATTTGGGCATCAGATCAGCAATTTGCAAGTTCAGATCAGTTTTAGCAGCTAGGTCTTCATTTACAGCAGCTAGGGCATCACTTCCTGGTTTGACGTCATCTGCAGCAGGTTGATGCCATCATTTCCAATTTTTGGGGCCAACAAATTAGTCTATTTCATCTGTTTGGAGTGTCATTTGCCAAGAATTTTGGTGTATATGGTCAGCTATAATTTTCTTGGTTTTTTGAGTTAAAAATAATAAATAAAAATTCAGATTTCAGGGTTTAAATTTAGTTTACTAGTATTTATTTTACGGCTGTTATTATATTCAATAAATCTATATTTTTCCAAGGGTTTAGAAATTATTTCCCATCATTTTCCAGCAATGTTAATTTTTGCATTAGGGTTTGCAATAAAAATCAATTTTTATTAATTCTGCCCTAAGGGTTTCCAGTAAATCTGAAATTATTTAAAATGTCTGCTTAGGGACATTACAATGGTATCGAGTGATGATCTTACTAGCATGTGAGCGATGAGGACAAGTGCAAGAATCCATGTTAGAAATGTTGCAAGCTTTGCAAGAATATCAGAAGGATCTAAAGGCATGGATGGAGATAGAAATAAAGAAGGGTGGGTCAAAATCTAAGCCTCAAGAATCTGCCAAAGAGCCAAAACCAAAGAGTTTCTCTTGAAGGAAGAAAAAGAACTAGAGAATGTGGTTGAAAAGAAAGTAATCACATTGTGTACAAGTGCAAAGGATTTAATGAGGACCAGAAAAGGTGTGATGAATGGATAAGAAGAGCTAAGGAAGCTAAGTTGATAGCCACTCAAAAAAACAACACCTACAGAAAATTAAGGGAAAAATTCTCCAATTGTAATGGTGGAGCATGAAGAAATCAGGAAGCAAGAAAATTCAGATCCAAAAGAAGTTAGTGAGCAGCCCATAAAGGAATCCACCATGCAAGTGGAAAGTGAAGGATCTTCAATAGAAAAAGGTATGACTTCTGATAAACAAAATGTTTGTATTAACAATGTAAAGGAAGAAGCATTACATGTTGAATGCCAAGTATCCAAAATTAAGTTGTTTCAGCCCTAGAAGCACCTATCAATCTTCCAAGCATTGCAAAGTTTGAGTCATTACCATATGAGATTGATTTTAGAGTAACTATAGTGATGAGCATGCAAGTAAGGAGAGTGTTTCCATTGATGCCACTAATTCTGAAATTTTGAATTACAAGAATGGTTGTGTCAAGGCAAATCTCTCAAAAGCCCTACTTCTAAATCAGAAAAAGGAGGTAAGCATTTTGATTACAGCCCAAGGTATGAAAAGGAAAGTCATATTTCAGATTTTTTGTTTCATACTATGCCATTTCAGATTTGTTGTCATCATGGTAAGCACTCTAAGAATGGAGAAAGGGTGAAGGACACAACTTGCAGTACAGGGCATGTGGACTCTTTGATTCAAGTTCAAGATTGTTTTTGCATATGGGATCCTGGGTGATCTTTTGAGGGTCAAAGTGGATAGAGGCATTAATATCACTATTGAGTTCTCCATCTCTTGCAATTGGATAGAAAGGAAGTCCATGAGGAATCATATAGGGTATGTGGTGTATTCTAACAAAGTTGTGAAGGATCAGCTTGTAGGACACTCCTTGGAGCCAAGTTCTACTCTTGAAGAACTCACTATGGAGCTGAAATTCAAGGATGAAGAGAAAGAAACAATACTTCGAGGTATACTGAATGGAGTCTCAAGCATGGCTACAACAAAAAGAAGGGAGGTATATTTTCAGAGAAACCAAGTAGCTCAAAGCACTCAATGCATAGAGACAACCGAGGGTCTATCCTTAGGTAAGATACTTCATTATGATAATGTTTGGTTTGTCTTGGACATACTCAATATTACTCCCCTAAGGTGGTCACCAAATGAGATACTTGCAAAATGGAGCCTTCTTGTTGGAAGTCACCAACTATACATGGTAGGGATAAGTGTTGGCTGCAAGAAACATGAACCAAGGGCCACTATGAAAATGGTTTCCAACCTTAGATCTGCTGTTCTCAATGTTTCCAGCCTCTTCCACACTTTCTTTGCAGTCATAGAAGGGTTTTCAATCACATGGTGGAGGAGTTTTCAGCCCATTACCATTGTTGAAGTGTTCTCAGCTAGTACGAGGCAGTTTCCAGCTTTTACATTTTTGATTTTGAGTAAGGGAACTCAGTTTGGCAGCCATGGTACTATATTCCTATCGATCATTTTGATAAATTCATGTTTTGGAATAATGATATCTGTCATGAGCAGCTATAGATCTGCAGGTATGGGGAAAATTTCTTTGTTTGATGTGGTGTGTAGGAGGTCTCACATATTGAGATCATTAATTGCAAACATTCCAGCATCTTTAGTGCTGATTGGGGAGAAAGTCAGAGCAATGTATGACTGTTACAACCACCGATCAGCTAGCATACAATCTGATCTGAACCATTTTTCGAATGATATAATCTGGGGCATCATGATAAGAACTTTTGGAGTCCAAGGTAATCAATATAACAATAATCTAGAAGAAGTGAGCATAATTATTGGCATGCATTGGTCACATTTATCTGAAAGGTTCGTTATCAAGGAAGGTTTCAGGGTAAAGGAAGTTGTGTGCTGAGACAACTATCTTAGTGAGGGAATCATGAGCAACACAAGAAGATCCCAAGGAGAAGCTCACATGAAAATAAGAGTAACTCAGCATAAGCATGGTGAGGTAGCTCCAAATATGGATATTTGTGCAAGGATTCATCTACCGAGCATGAGGAGAACAAGTAATGATGATACCCTCCGACCCAAGAACGGAAGGAACACAGTTGAGACAGTCATGTACCAAATTTCCAGCCTCAATGCTGCTGTCATAATCATTATCAGCCCCTATGGTACTTCGATTACATTTATGCACTTGGTTTTGCAGGGACCTCCAATCATGAATAGGAAAGAGTTACACTCTATGATTGCTGACAATGCATTTTCAGTTCCTACATTTTTCACACCTTTGATTTTTGCAAAGGAATATGAGTTTTGTTGCTGTTATAGCATTGTCAGGTTGCTGTAACAACTGTTATCAATCACGAATGACTGCAAGTTGGCACAATTCAGGGGAATATCCTTAATGGAAGAAGTTAGAGAAAGGTTTCAGCTGAAGAGAATCATCATTGCAGCCACCAGGGTACCTAGTTGGGTAAAATTTCAGGTGAATTGTGACTGTTCTAACTTATTTCCAGCCCTTACACAATGTGATTTGAACTCTACTTTGGAAGGTATACACTGCAATCTCTTTGAAGAGGCCATAGGAACTTACAAGTTGGATCATGAAGCTCAAATAAGTGTTCTAGATTCTCCATCACATGGGAAGAACCAAGAGGTGCAACAAAAACATGGTGGTGAGTACATGTGGCAGCTTTTGGTCTTGTGGGAACTCGTGGATATTTTCATACATTGTCAAATAGAAAAAGAGCATCTTGAGAATGAACTACATCCTTTGTCTAATACTTTTTGGGATTGGAAGGAGACTCTTAGGACTCATATTGGATACACTCTTGATTGCTGAATTGTTTCCTAAGTTGCAAGGGTTGCCTTCATTGCTTGATCCAAGTCGAAGGTGGAAAGGTATAATCATGCACCACCTCACAGATCTCCCTAAGGTTTACATTTATGAGGTTGGGAGTCATGAGGTCAAGTTGTTTTTCAAAGAGGTGATAAAATTACATGGGCATTTCAGCTTGATTCATGACATGGGCACGGTGACACTTGAGTATCCAAGTGTACATGGTATTATTTGGCAGTAAATACATCATTTGATAGTACACGGGATCCAAAGACTCTATGGACATTACAGCATGATTCATCATTTGGGTTTGCAATTGCTTGAGGACAAGCAATTTTGGGAAGGGTAGATTATCATGTTCCCTTTTCGAAATATTTTAATAAAGGAAATAAATTAATAATTTAACTTAAGTGGCAAAAAGTAACTTTATGTTATATCATAAAAAGAAACTTATGTTTTATTATTAAAATAAAGGTAAATTTTGATAAAGCAACTCAAAATTAAAATAAAAGTAGGTGAAGTTGCTTTATGGGTGTCTTTCCTTGAAAAAGGTGAAAGGGAAATTATAAAAAGGGGCATTGGGCTCATTTGGAAAAAATCTTTTATCAATCATTTTTACTCATCCAAATTTGGCAAGTTTGAGCATTTTGCTTCAACTTTCAACCACTGGGGACGAAAACCCTCCGAGTTCTTTGTGGTGATTCCATCTAGGAATCACATTTGGGCTTCAAATCTGATTTTTATCACATTTCAGCTAGGGCAGCATTGGGCTTCAGATCTACATCAACATCAACTTTCAAAGTGACAGAATAATTAGGGCATCATTCAAAAATTTAGATCTTCATCAAAATCAGTCAAGGAAATATCAAATTTTCATCCATATTTGCTAGGGCATCCATCCAAGGGTAGCATTTGGGCATCAAATCAATGATTTGCAAGTTCAGATCAGTTTTAGCAGCTAGGGCATCATTTACAACAGCTAGGGCATTATTTACAACAACTAGGGCATCACTTCCAGGGCTGACATCGTCTGCAGCAGGTTGACGCCATCATTTCCAGTTTTGGGGCCAAAAATTGGTCTATTTCATCCGTTTGGAGTGTCATTTGCCAAGAATTTTGGTGTATATGGTCAGCTGTAATTTTCCTGGTTTTCTGAGTTAAAAATAATAAATAAAAATCCAGATTTCAGGGTTTAAATTCAATTTTCAGTATTTATTTTACGGCTGTTATTATATTCAACAAATCTGTATTTTTCCAAGGGTTTAGAAATTATTTCCCATCATTTTCCAGCAATGTTAATTTTGCTGTTAGGGTTTGCAATAAAAATCAGTTTTTATTAATTCTGCACTAAGGGTTTCTGGTAAATCCGAAATTATTTAAAAATGTCCGCTTAGGTACATTACAATAAATACCGCCAATCATTGACATTCCATTTCTCAAATGGTTAGCCAATAGTAGTACTGTTGAAGGTGTCTTTTGTACTCCACAACATCTACCATAAGAGTAGTAATGTGCTTCTTTGAGTAAGTCTCTTGAGCAGCATCAACTGGTATACAGTACACAACTGATTGAGCATGTACAACATCCACAATAAGGGTTATGGCCAAGAAAGGGTACTTGGTTGACAACAAGTTGGCTACTACAATGCTATAAGAATGGGTCTGGAATGCAGATTTGAAGGATCACGTTTTTTTTTTCATCCTTTTAATTTCGCAGCTCACATCTACTATACACATGCAAAGAAACAATTGACAAGATCTGCTACCTCTTTTGTTGATCCTTTATTGTACTCGACCACAAGGTGAACCATCTGCAAATAAAATGCACATATGACAATGTTCTTGCCTTTTGAGTGAGAAATAAGGATTTTCAGTGTTTGATGATCTATATGGAGGAATCAATGGTGTCTTTCCCAAGAAAGAAGAGTCTCTTGTGCCTGAGTGCTTCAACCAGGGTGTAGAATTTTGTCATAGCTGCTGAAAGTCTATTTGGCAGGTGACAATACTTCATTACATATCTCAAGTAAGCCCAAGGATGTCCTCCCTACTTAAGAATGGTGCCTGTGGCAAATTGAGAGGCATCCATTTTTTCTTTGAAAAGGCTGCTTTATGTTGCAGAGTGCAACAGCTTGTGCAGAGAAAAAAACATCTTTAGGTATTGGAAAGTTTTTCTGGCATGGATCCCCACTGGAATGTGCTTACCATCTATTTATAAGCATTTGAACATAAGGAAAGCTCTCTGAATTTTTAAAATCTTCAATCAATTATCATTAAAGTTTTAAACCAACTGAAGCAAGGCTGCAACCATTTATCATTTGACTTTGATTTTCCAGGTTTTGACATTACACCATATATCAAGAACAATAGATGGCATGTCATTTGCCACCTTGTTGGGAGATTTTGCAACATCATTAAAATCAATATGTGCAGGTTATCAATCAACAGCTTTAACTCCAAATTTCTCATCTCAATTTTCGTTCACAAACCAGCTTAATCCTTTGCACATCAAGCTTTATTTCTTTAGGCTCACTGTTATTTTTGAGTCCGCTTACTACTTTTCCTAAATTCTCTTATAATGCATACTTTTATGCCTCCTACAAGTTTCTCCAGCTCCACTTGATTCTTCCTTACTTTTCCCTTCTAGTTTCTTAGTAACTTTTATTTGTTCCTATTGCTATTGCTTGCAGTGTTATTGTTTATAAACAAATACGATTTTTTGACTACAGGTCTCATCTTCAAATGCAAATTGCTACAGATTGTAAAGTATTAGCCGGAAATTCTTCATTTTGCACCAGAAAGATTATACACAAAGCTTCATGCATATTGTGTTATTCTAGAAATGATTCAACTGGTCAGAATCAACTACGGGGAAATCATTTTTATATGACCCAATTAAGAAGACAGAGCTCGCTCAACGTAACTTTTTCTTTTCAAGGGCACTTCCTTTTGCAGAAAGTGTTGAAGTAGTGAGTGATGCTGATGTTGACCGGGATAAAGTGGGTGTCTTGTTGCTCAATCTTGGAGGACCGGAGACGCTTCAGGATGTTCAGCCTTTCTTATTCAACTTATTCTCTGATCCGGTATTTTTGTTGGTCCAAACCAGACATAAAATTATGTGGTAGTCTGGTTCTTCCTGTGTTTGTGTGTGTTCTTTTGTTTGGATTAATTAGTTGCTTATTGCCATTTCTTCATTTTCAAATGTGCTTCTTGATGGCTTATATTTTGGAGTACTTTCTGGGATTCTTTTGATATTTCCTTATCTAGCATAGCAACTAGGGTTACAAACAGTGTAATCGAGCGTTACTTCTTAAGCCGAACTGTCTATCTAGAAGTTTGCAATGGGTAGCAGTGGGTCATAAAGCATACTCATCTCCAAAGTCTCATATGAGTGCTTACTGAATAAATTGTATGTTGTATATAACTGAAGGCATGGGTTTATGGACAATTAATTATACAAGATAGAAAATTAAGCCTCTTTACTGACTATTGCATATTTTGTAGCTTTGTACGCGTGCTATTGAGGAGTTTTTCTTAGAAGTGCTATGCAACAGAAAGAATTAAACATGGGGAGCTACTTAGTAAATTTTTCTTCTGATATTTTTTTTACCACTTGCTCAATTAACAAACTGAATTTTATTCTGAATGTGTGCTTGAGAGAATTAAATTGGGAACTCTTACATGTATCTATTTAGCTGAAGGTAAAACCTCGATTCAAGGCAAATAGATTGATGTTAGTAGAGTGCAAATGCATCAAATGGGAATGAGCCAAAAGAGAGCATAAATGTTAAGTTAGAGTATTGGTTTAGGGAAGTATAGAAGTGAAGCAAATCTAAAATACTGAATACAGGTGGAAGAATTAATGTACCTGCTTCTAAATATCTCAGCATATTTTTTTTTAAGAAATGCATCCTATATAACTCCAGAGAAGAAAAGATTTATGTCAATTGGCCACTATGATTACAAGGAAAATCTCTTCCTACATAGGCAAGGAAAGATAAAACTTTGGCCGGCATCCCAATGGGTAAACAATCCCCATCCTTCTGAAATCACTCAACCTCAGATTGCAAAGCACACTTAAAGCCAAATTTGTCCAAAAATTTGCAACTTAGCCATAATGAGTGGAGAGGTATCTGCTTGGAAAGAACTCTGTGTCTATCCTCCAAAGGAAACTGATCACTGCCAACCAAATTGTATGTCATAAACTTTTGTAGCTGTCATCAATCCTTCAAGAATTCACTAGAAGCTCTTACCAAAAGATGGGGCCAAGAGGGCAGCTTGTAACCATCCCCAAAACCCTATAACTATTGAGCACGTCTAGATGATATGGTCGATTGTCTCCACTTTCCCACTTCTAGTGCTGAAAGCATCTGCAATACCGGCATTACTCAGCAGTGCTTTGAGAGCTGAGCCTTGATGCATTACTAGCCAACCCAACACCTTGTGTTTGAAGGAGGTTCTTGCTTTTCAAATAACTTGACAATGTCCTTGCCATCTCTCCTAATGGCCCTTGACTTCCCACCACTTGTTAAATCAAGGGGCAATAGCAACAAAGTGTCTCACTTGATTATACAAGTCCCTTTTCTTATAATTGAAGAAAGATTTCCTCAAGGAGTTTATTGAGATTCAAATAACTTGATTAATATAAGACTTGAGAAAAGGTAAATGATTGGTTAGACAATGGATTTTGAGCACTTCCATAGAGTATGGAAGGAAGTGTTATATCACCATTCTGCTAGAGGCAACCTCTGAACTCATCTTTCCTGTTTATCCGAAGAAAAGCAACGCAAATATCCTTTGAGGCATATGTTAACTTCCTCTGTTTTCCCATTTGCTTGAGGATGGTATGACGATGTATGTGCCAATTGGGTACCCAAACATGAAAATAAATTAGTCCAAAAATTATTGGTAATGATATGATTATGTCACTTATGATGATCTTGGGGCTACCATGTCACTTCTAAAATGTGTCCATAAAAGATGATGCTACTGTGCTGATGTCAAATGTGTGTGACAAGGCACATAAATGGGCATATTTGGTGAGCCTATCCACAACCACCACGATGACATCTTTCCCTTCTGACCTAGGCAACCTTGTGATGAAATCCATGGAAACCTCCTCCCACCTTTGGCTTGGAATAAATGGGGTTGCAAAAGACTTGGTGTTTTTATTGTCTCACCCTTGTTTTGCTGACACACCATACATTTTGCCACAAATTTCTGGACATCCCCCTTGAGTCCTTCCCAAAAGAAATCTTTCTCGATCCTGTGATAAATCTCCAAGTATCCTGAATGCCCCCAATGAGTTGAATGCAGCCCTGCAAGAACCTTTTGTTTTAAGACTGAATTTGCATACAAGTACAACTTATCCTTGGACCATAAGGTGTCCACTTTCCAAACAAATTTGTTAGATACACCTGAGTTCTGTTGGAACTTGTGATTCAAAACCTGTATGCCTGCAACATACTCCCATTTGGATCTGGCCTCATCCACCTAATCAGCCTTTAAGACAAACATTGTGCATAAAAGTGCTTCTATGGGCTCATCCTTTTGGGGGAGTAAATCTGCCACTACATTTTCCTTTCCTTATATATGATCTCAACATCATACCCAACATTTTTGTGACCCCTTTTTGTTCTTCAGATAACAACCTCTATTCCAAGAAGCTTTTGAGACTATCATGAACTATCTTCACTTTAAAATGCCTACCCATCGAGATACAGTCTACATTGTTTGATGATGTGAAGGATAGCCATCATCTATAGATGGGCTCCAAGAGATTCTTCCCTTTGAGCTGGTGACTCTCAAATGTGATGGGTTGTCCTTGAATGAGGGCTGCTCTCATTCTATGCTCTCGATGCATCACATTCGATAATGAAGGTCTTTGCAAAATTTGGGGTCTTTAGGATTGGAGTGGTGCACATGGCCTCCTTTAGCTTCTCAAATGCCTTGGTGGTTGCTTCATTCCAATGGAAGGACTCCTTCAACAAGGATGTGAGTGGTGCTGCTATGTTGCCGTAATTTTTCATGAAACAACAATAGTAACCTGTTAGCCCAAGGAAGCCATAGAGGTTCTTGTGGTTTTGGAACTTTCCATTCTACCATGGCCTTGATCTTGTGGGGGTCCACTTTTACACCTTCATGTGAAACAATATGACCCAAGTACTCCACCTCTTTCACCCCAAAAACACACTTGGAAGGCTTGGCATAAAGCTAATGTTTTAGACTTAGCAATAGGTGATCCACATGCTACAAGTGTTCTTCCCATGTTTTTTTGTAAATTAATGTCATCCAAAAATACAAAAGCAAACTTCCGTAAGAATGGGTGAAAGACAATGTTCATCAATCTCTAGAATGTAGATGTTGCATTTGCGAGACCAAAAGATATCACCAAAAACTCAATGTTCTCCATGGGTTATGAAAGGTATCTTATCATTATGTATATCCTCATCCCTGATCCAGATTGGTGGTAGCTAGAGTGAAGATCAAGTTTGGTAAAGTGAACAACATCATGTAACTCATCTAGCAAATCATCAATTATTGAAATGGGAAACTTATCTTTGATGCTTTAATTGTTGAGTTCTCTATAATTTGGGCACATCTTCCATGTCTCATCCTTCTTACGCACCATTATAACTGGAGAAGAATACACACTTTGGCTATGTTTAATAATGCTTGCTACCAACATCTCGTACACTATCTTCTTAGTCTCACTCTTTTGGACATATGGGTACTTGTAAGGACGGATGCTGGGTGGTTGACTCCTTATTAGAAATTGTATGTTATGATCATGATCTCTTTTACACGGTAGTCCTTCTGGCATTGCTCAAAAAACAATTTAGTGGTTGTCAAGAACCAATTTTAAATCTGGCGGCATAGAAATATTTCTGGAAGTGCTTCTAAGCAAAATAGTTGTGCTAGAAACCCATATATGCCCTTTTTGAGAAGCTTCTTCATTTGATGAAAACTAACTTGTTGTGGGGATTTCACATGCAACCCACAGAGTTCAAATTTCTTTCCTTGGCAATGAAAGCGCATGAACAACTTCTGGAAATTCATCTCAATCATTCGCAAGGCTACAAGCCATTGAACTCCTAGAATGACATCTTCTCCTCCCACATTGAGATCTTAATACTATGGCATTTCCCTAAACAACCGATTGTGCCTCCATCTGCAATCATGCCCTGAAATTTTGGAGTTGGCCAAACAAAGCAATTCAAGAGTGCCGCCAACTAATTGTTGATGAAATTGTGCATGATCCATGAGTTGATTGACACTATCAGTCTTTATTTCTTCAGAAAACCCGCCACTTGTAGTGTTTGTAGAGTGCTAAATCCTAAAAGTGCATGACATGAAATGGTTGGGAGTCTTTTGATTCTTCCTCAGTCTCTTCCCGTCGAGCTCGAGCCCTCTGCCATTCTCGTCAAGCAGTTTTCCCTTCCCATAAGCTAAGTTGTGCATTTGAAAATATGACCGTTGCGAGTAAAAGGGACATGTTCATAACAGGTGGGACAAGTTTGTGGTTGAACTTGTCCTAGAACCATGAACTTTCCTAGGCTAAAATTGGAATCAATTCCTAGATAGATGACAATTTGTAGACATGTTCTGCAAGTGTGCCATTATTTCTGAAGTGCTAAGTTGGAGAATAGTAGTGCACTAGTGAACTCGGGGTATATGATAGAGCAAGAGAAGCCTTAAGTTGGTCAATTAATAGGTAAATGGGAACAATGTCGGAATAAATTCCAATTTGAATTTCCAAGTGCACAAGACAAAATTCTAGGTACTATAAGAAGAAGTGGGAATTCCTAGAGTCTTATGTTTGGTGTGCTTGGGGAGGGAGAGACTATGCTGAAATATGCGGTGCACCATGTAAGTTCTCCATGAGCTCTAAATATAAGGTAAAAATGTTTGAATAGTACTCAAACATAATTCAAGTGTTTGGGGCATAATCACATTGGAGTTGGTCTAAGAGTACAAGGATTATGTTGAATTTTGCATACTGGCACATTTTACTCTCTCCTGAGTGAAGGGAACCAATAAGAAATGGAGAGAATGGATGGTTATGCGATTGATTATTTCAGCTAAGTATGTAGAGCATGCATTATATTGATTAAAGGGAGTGTGGCGTGAGACAGTGGATGTGGAAAAGTTAGACACAAACAAAGAAGTTTTTCGTAGAGGAATCATTCTTGACGAATTTGGAGAATGATAAGCTGGATTTGAAGAATTAAGTGGATGCAGAGTTGGAAGGGAAAAAGATCAAGGCAAAGTGCATGTTGAAGCCTGCCTTCCAAAAAGATAAGCCAAAACTTTTGGTGGGTAACACAATCTGCGGAGATTGCTCCTCTGCTATTATTTCCTCTCCTAAAACATCTAGAACCAGGAGTCAATTGAAGATGCTAGTGAAGGGCAAGCCCCACATAAGCCAGTTGTGGAAACAAGGAGACAAGAGGAGGAAGAGGAGAGTGAGGAAGAGAAATGAAAGAGTGAGAGCGAGGAGAATCCTTATAGAAAACAAAGGATATTGGGACCTGTGGAGGAAGAGAGGATCAAACAGACCATTAAATATGGGTACACCTTTGGAGCAAAAATGCTTGAGAACTCGTGCATTAACAAAAGGGGGTCGTTGAAATGGTGAAGATAATTGAAAAAAACAACCATATGTTATTTAGGAGGTTTGCACGAATGAAATGACTTATTTGGAGAAACTTAGCAAAATTGACAATAAGTTGGTGCAAGGTTATTTGAAAGTGCAACCAAGGAACAAATTCATGCAAGAAATGTCAAAGCAATGCGAGATGAATATGACACAGAGAGGAAGAAATGGGTAAGGTGAAGCTCAACCTTTAAATGATTGCACAATCAGCTGCAAAGGTCTTTTCGACTTTCGAGCATATGTACAATTTTGCGAACATTCGAGTAGCTGAAGAAGAACAAAGGAATAAAGCATTTGGGATGACAATGATTACTATGACATACAACGATGAAAGTGAGAAGGTCCTAGGAGAAGTGAGAGTACTTGAAAATGAGTCAAGAGAGAAGAAGGATTCTCTTAGCATGGAATTTGAAGAATTCTAGTCGAAGATTCTAACAGAGAAGGGAAAACTCCTAAGATAATCTACTATGTTGGTATGGAAGAGGGCTCGGCAAAGAGAAAAGTTGGAGGGATTGCTGGAAAGCCTAGAGGTGATAGAGGAGACCACGAAGGAAGCTTTGTAGAAGACAAACAGAGAATAACAAACGTGTTGGGTGATTGGGTAAGTTTTGAAAAGGAACTTTTGTGGATGGTACCTAAAGTTTTAGCCATGCAAAAACAAATGCCTGAGCAGGAACGAGGAAATGTTTGTTTGGGGACAAACAAGATATCTAGTGTGTGGTAATGTTGACCCCAAAAGGTGCATATACTTGGCCATTCACAAAACATGGAGGAGTGAGACATGTGACACAATGTGACTGCTCAACACAGGGATGTATATAGGGACACGCGTTAGCGCATGAAATGGGAAGTTGTGGATTATCCGAGGTCTGCAGGTGATTAGAGAGCATTTGGGAAGGTTTTGGATCTAAAAAGTGTGCTCCAGCTAAGGGACTACCATACATCTTTGGGGAATCTCAATGGAATCGAACTAAATTCGTGTGACAACTGGTAGGCCTATTTTGTCCATGAATCCTATAAATACCCATTTGACCCTCATTTTGGATACTTTTTGCACTTTGAGACTTTAACTTCTCGGAAAAACTGGATACTTCTGATTACTTGATTTGTAGTTTTGGAGAAGGGTTCTTAGGGTTTTAAGCTAGGGTTTGATGTATTGTAATGGTGAATGAGCTTATATATCATTGTAATATGTTTTATTTTGTAGCGTACAGAGCATATTAGTAACTGGATCATGGTTATATTCTAATATTCTTGCATTTATGGAATATAGATGCAAATTTGTCTGATCCAAATGTTTTAATGTATTTCATGCTTTTTAGATGAATATTTATGGCTGATGTTTGTTAGAGTATTGTTTACGTATGCTTACTTTGTGCATGCATTGGATCTTTACAATTCTCTTGAGTCTCATACAATGAGGCCCCTGGTTCTCTCTGTGTCCTGGCTGAGACTTTCAAATGCAAGCTTGACTGCAATGCGAGCATAGTGTAGATTGTTCTCTTTGTTATGCATTTTCTAATCAGTACAGAATTCGGAGAATTGTGGTCTAAAAATTTGCCAACAGTACACAAGCCATCTCCATAGTGTACAAACTCAACAGAAAGGGCCATCTTGGCTGGCCTATTAACCACCGTGTTTACAATCCTGCTTGTGTGATTGAATACCACCTGATCAAACATAGGAACCAATAATCATATGGCATTGATTGTATAAAGGGTTTGACTACCTAATTTTGTTTAAAGGGTTATAAACTTATAAAGTGATTGTAATTTTGGAAATCTGGCCATCTGTTATGTTCTATATGCTTTATTTGATGGTCAGAGGCTCTACCATTCCTTAAAAATCAGTCCAGCACTCGACAATTGGCATTGTGGATGATACCACTCAGTTTGCTTGTTCCAAATTACCCCTAAGTGCACTATCTGTGTTAAGTAACAAAAGGTGCTTTAAGGGATTTTCAAATACTCTAGTTCTCCCTTGGCTTATTGTCTGCCTGGTCCAACCGTTTATAAGGGATTAGATATTCTCACAACCAAATGCCAATGTTTGGTCTCTTGTGGATCCATGGTTTTCTGAATATTAGCCTTGATCTGATCCAAAACAGTGGAAGGAGGCCTTTGTTGATTAAGAAATATTCTGTTCTATTCCAACCAGATACGCTAGTGTCCACAAGATGAACCTCTGGGCGTACAGTCAACTTAGTATTACATGAAGAATATATAAGTTCACAAGTTTCTGGAGGTCAAACCAGGTGACTTTACTTACCCATTTATGGTTGTCATCATAGGGGTGGTGCTTGTTTCCTGAGAGCCTCAATCAGATTTAATATGATTTGAAATTAGCTACTTTTCTGCTTCATATTTCTTCTATTTATTGATTTATTTTATTTTTACCTAAAGATAATTTTTGTTCAAGGGTAGCGATCCTTTTGGGATTTCTATTTTGAAAGGCCTAGAAACTACCTTGTTCTCTAGCAGACTTTGATAACCTATCTAACCATTTCTATGATAAAACAGCAACAGTTATGAACCTTATGGGAAAGAAAACAGTGATAACATAATCAAAATAAAGCTAAAACAGTAGTGACATTTGAATGAGGTAATTGTGGTTGATCTTGTTTCCTTCTTATACCATGCGAATTTTGCTTTCTTCTATTTAAATGCAAATGTGCCAAATTCTTGAAGCTTCTAATTTCTCATCAGGGTTACTCACATCCTTTTTACATACATTTAAGAAAAAAATATCTTTTATTAGGGATAACAGATGTCTGTTTAAAACTAGAAAGTCATGTTTCTAATAATGTGCTTTTATTAGGGATAACAGATGTCTGCTCAAAAATAGAATGTTATGTTTCTAATATTGTTGATTGCTGCTGCATAATTGCTTTTGATACGAAGCTTCTCGAAGCATGCTCCATTGAGAGGTTTTCACCACATACATGGACCACCTTTTGCTTGAAATGTTGGGTCTCTTTAAAAATCACCCTAAACTTGCACCTGGCCTCATCCTTACTTTTAACATTCCATTCAGTTGCACAGACCAAAATTGGAATGGATTCCAGGCGGGTAGTATGAATCTCCACTGAACTAACCAGAGAATCACAGTTCTCTGTACCTTGTGGCACGCTTTTATACTGTTATCAATTAATTAATTTGTTTCTTGCAATTGGAGAACACAATCCTCCTTTTTGTTGGAGTTTATATTTGTATCAGTTAGTTTTTTCTAAGAAATAAAAATGCAAATGTACCTTAAAGAAGTTGATGATACGAAAATGCAAACAATTGTGTTCCCTTTTGAGATTTTGGATGAGCAACTGATTATTTGAAACATACAGGACATTATTCGCCTGCCTAGAATTTTCCAGTTTCTTCAGCGACCTTTGGCCAAATTTATATCTGTATTCAGGGCTCCCAAAAGTAGGGAAGGTTACGCTGCTATTGGAGGTGGATCGCCATTGCTAAAGATGACTAATGAACAGGTTCGTTATCCTTTTTAATTTGTTAACATCTATTTTTCTTATCTAGTTAGGATTATCAGACAAAATTATATCTAATTAGAACTAAATTACTAATGCAAATACAAAATAACAAATTTTGTAGAGGTGCAGAGTATATGTACAATGCTTTAGCAGGTTTTCTCTCACATGAAATGTTAGATTGTTTTGATGTTTTTATTAAACACGGTAGTGTAATTTTATTGATGGAAATTTTAAACCATTTTGAAAATCGTAATGATGTAACAGCCATTGAATATGGATTCATTTCTTTCGATGCTAGATTAGGACCTGATAATTATAGAGATGTGATATATAAATCAGTTAAACATGTGATTATATTAGTTTACTTCCATAGTGACAGATTTCACTGAAGATTAGAACCATTGTTATTCCCTGATATTCAAAAATGTGAATGTCAAGTTCTGAATACACACACACACACACACACACACACACACACACACACACACACACACACGTACCCCTATAAAATGTGACAAAGCACTTGATTTGTGAAAACTTATATAGGCTGATGCATTACGGGTGGCTCTGGAAGGCAAGAAGGTTGCTGCAAAGGTCTATGTTGGAATGCGCTATTGGTATCCATTTACTGAAGAAGCGATGGAACAGGTATTGTAATGTTAACTTTTCCAAGGTCATGCAACGTGTTTGCAACTGTTGTCAGATACCTGCTATGTATAAGTTCTTTCATTGTTTGTTTATTTTATACTTTACACCCAACTCAAATGGGTTGTTTGCCTTGATGAAAATTTCAACTTGTGCTATTGTAAAAAAGTGATATACCTTGTCTTCAATTTATGTAATGCATAGATAGGGGCCCGGCCGTCTACTCTATATACTTTGTGTATTAATATCTAAAAGTTGGATATTTTTGAGAGGTTTACATGGCTTCAAATGCCAACTTAGCCATGGTGCTAGAAGCAACAATGCTCTGACATCATGTTAGAGAGAAAGGGGGAGGGCTGGTGCAGAAATATGCTAGAATATTCAAGCAGAAGAGTCTTATGCAATGATCAGGAGCATAAGCTATACAAGTATAAATATATAGAGGGTGATAAGTTGTATAGAAGGAAAAATGAAAGCACTTATTCAGTAATCAACGCACGATATTGGGCTTATGGTATTGATAATAAACCGATTATATGGTAAACTAACCATCATATCCAGCTTATGGTATTGGTATTTACTAAGTAGCTGATATGGCACCTCTAGGGAACCTGGTAACGGTCCGAAATGTACCCAGTATGGGTACTGCCCGGATAAGTGCCCAGAAATGGCCAGGATATGGCCAGGCAGGTCTGGGTACGGCCGGGTACGTCTGCAGATGTACCCAGTCCTACCCGCACCTGCCTGGCCGTATCCTGGCCATTTCCACGGAGTTTCCAGGCCCGAAACTGTTTTTTTTTCTAGTTTAAATTTAATATATCATTACAGCAGAAATTACAGTTTTCGCAGCACCATTATTCTACAGAAGATACCAGATACAAGCCATCATAAACATGGATAAAAATAGCATGTATGAGATAAATCATAAATGTAATAAACGCCTCAACTAGATATGGTAGGGACAAATGAAATTATGAATTTATGTGTAATTTGTTGTGGTTATTTAGCTTGTTTTGTTTTTCTTTTGCATAATATGTGGTTAATTCCTATTTAGCGGGCTGGAATTTATTTATTTTGTAAGGCCGTATCCAATGCCATATCCGGGGCCATTTTTTTGCCGTATTCGTGTATCAGATATTAAGTACCCGTACCCATATCCAAAATGTATCCACTACTTTGGGTATTTACCATTGACACTAAGTGCCAAGCATGACCAAATAAAAAGGATAAAATTTTAAATCTTAATTCTAACCCATCCTCCACTCTCACAATGCTTAATTTATTGATGCTAAGAAGTTTTGGAACTTAAACTTCAAATTTGGCTTAAAGATTAGGTGCATGATAGATCAATTTTACCACTTTGGTCCTTGCTTGTTCTTGAATAAAGTGATGCTAGACCTCAATGTCCTTTGTCTTTTTATGGAATATTGCATACCTTGTGAGCTGAATAACCCCAATCATAATAGACATTTTTTTGGTTCTTAAAATCCAATTGGATGCTACTAAGTATTCTTCTCAGCCCTATTGTTCACATTGGTTGTAAATGCAACCTCGTACTTTGTTGTCAATGAAATTGACATTGTTGGTTGCTTCATAATTGTCTCAGAATTCACATTGTTGTAAGATTGATTGAGCGTGGGAGGTGGAGTGAACAAGTGAAAGAGGGAGGGGGCTTTAGAGGGGTCATGGAAGGGGAAGAATGCCCATTATATTGGCACTGATTGTCACTAGCATAGTTAGAAGACTCGGCGAGTACTTGCCAAGGAAAACTACAAACAAGTACTCACTGAAAAAACTCGCTAAAAAGGACTCGCCGAGTTTTGGCGAGTAAATTCATATTAATTGGTAGTGATATTTTACAAGTAATAAAATTGCCCCTATTACAATACAATTGGTGAGATCCATTGAGTTATGTTGAAATTTCCTGTATGCAATAGTAAAAGCAAGTCTGCTGGAGTCATCAAAATCGTTCATACAAAAAACAAAAGCTCGTAATTTAGAAACTACCTCCCTGATACTATAACAATGTGGGTAAAAGTTATCAGCTGACTGTTGTATTCGCATGATGATGCGATTTTGTATTGTATTTGTATTCAAAACTAATAGAAAACACTTCTGCAACATTTTATGGACTCATTTGATACATTTTGTAGCTATATTTTGCTTAAAATTTATGTTTTTTAAAGAAATTTGTGTATTTTTTAAGTTGCCGAGTATTCGCGAGTCTTGCCGAGTTTTTGCCGAGTCAATTTTTTTTTGGGTCTGCCGAGTATTTGCTGAGTACAAGTATGCGAACTATGGTCACTAGTACAACAAAAAAAGACATAATAGACAGCATACAGTCACATATGGCCATCTATATGATGTATTTTATAGAAGCTTGAGGACAATTTTACTCAAAAGCAGACAGGTCGCTTTTCCTGATCGAGAAGCTATTTTATGAAGGTACAGAGCACATGATTCGGCAATTATTATGCCTAATGCAACTGGCTATGTACTCTTCAGTGCTGACAAAATTGTGAAGTCATGTCCTTAAATTTCTGTGAACACAGTATGCACTAACTGTAGAACTTGACATACCAAGTTACAAGCCTCCGCAACTTGATGAAGTCATTTCCAAAAGCTATGTCAACTTCTTTATGTGTAGGATAAGCCCTAGAAGGCTGTTGCTGAAGATGCAACTAAGGTTCTCTGCAATACTCTTTGGAGTGGATATGGATACAACATAGTACCATAAGCCTCTACCTTACTTACCCTTACCCCATGGGTAAAAACTCAAAGGGCTCGATAATTCTATACATGATCCACTCAACCCCTTGCATGAGTTAGTTGTATAAAATTCTAATTGCCTTATTTTCAGGAAATCAAATTATTTTCAGAGCAGAGAATCTTCCTTGCTTTTCTTCTCTGCATTAAGCATGCTCGTGTACATTTTCTTCTTCTTGAAAAATACATTGTCATGACTTTGTTCTTCTCCTTGCCATCTACCCGTAGAGGACCTTCCTATCTCTAAAATATGTCAGAAAAGCTTAAGACACTGCTTGACACTTCATTGAAATGAAAATAGCGAGCTTACATTTGTAGGAGATGTTCTCAAGAGCATTTGGAGATTTTCTTTCTACTGGTAACTAATAGAAGTATAATTTGAACCAATTTTGTGGCTAATTAGTTGACTCATGTATTTTATTTGGCATTTAGCCAAGCGCCTACAAACGTTTTTTGGAGTGTTTTTAATACTTTGAAACAATCAAATAAGAATTTTAGGCTGGGGTTTGATTATTTAAAGTGGGGATTCATTGTTATTTTGGGTTTTGATTATCTAAAGTGGGAGATTCATTGTTATTTTGGGTTTTGATTATCTAAAGTGGGGGATTCATTGTCATTTTGGGTTTTGATTATCTAAAGTGGGAAGGCATTGTGTCATTTAAGTCATTGAATTCTAGATCATTTCAATGTATTTTACACATTGTTCGACTATGTGATTCTCTGACAATTCACGAAGGTAGGAGCCTATGTGAACCTTACTAAAAAGAACTCCATAGATCATGATGGGCTGTTTACATTCATTTGGTTTTCAATGTAGAGGCGTTCCTTCTTTGTTTTCCTTTACATCTATCAGTAATATAATTAGGATGCATTTCAGTTGTGAGGGTCTTGGTTAAAGTTTCAACAGTTGTATATAGATGCTAAATACACATTGGCATATACATTTTTAGTATGGTTTTCAAATGATAAGTATACTTTATCTAATGTATCTTTATTACCTATAGGTGATGATTCTGATATTCTTCCATTGTGTAAACTAAACAACTCATGAAGGTGGACAGATGCTGCAATCCTATTTGTGGGCCTTAGGTTAAACTCATCATTTTTTTGTAAAGGCACATTTTGAATTGTTATGCAATATGTACAATCATTGCCATTTTTTCAATGAACAAATCAAGTGTCTCTTGTATTTCAATAAATTACAAGTGCTATCATAGGGTTTCTAGATGATATTGCTTTATTTACATAGAGCTGCACAGTATGTATGTGTTTTAGTTTTTAACATTGAACTTGTCTAACTTTCAATGTATGCTTGTCTCAAAGTTTGAGATGCAAATATTCTGGAATTGCGTGCAATCTTGTAAGGGGTTATCTTTATGAAATCGATCTATTTTAGGTTTTAAGTTTGAACCTATCTAGTTATCGATGTATGCTTGTGTTAAGTCTTGAGATATAAATATCCTGCAATTGCATGCAATCACGCAAAGAGTTTTCCTCATTAGAAGGATAAAAATATTAATACTACGTCAAGGTTTGATATGTCACAATTTTGGGCTATAATTGATATGACAATTCTATGAAAATTAATAATTTAATTAAATTTCTCATAGATGCCTTCTATTACTTTTAACACAAATACATGATTAGGTTTTAGTTGGGTTAATCCCATATTGATAAGAATCGTGAGATAAGGGTGAAATATAAGGCATGACATGCTCCTAAAGATTTGAGAATAGGGAAAGATGCTAGAGGGTGAGAAGCCTAAAGCAATGGATCAAATTTAATTGCGCCCCCCCACTAACAAATGCTTACGATGCTTATGTGCTAAGTGGGCCTCCTTGCCTTGTGATTATTACCAAAATTATATGGGGAAGAATATTATTAGGGCAATGCGTACTCATGGAGGTCAACTTGAGCCCATAAAACTTAACAATCTAATTAAATTGCTCTTGGAAACCTTTAACTACTTAACAACATGATTGGGTTGTAATTGGATTAATCCCAAAATAGTGAGAATTGTGAGACAACAGTCACTTATAGTTGTAAGGTTTTACACGCCCAAAAGCTTTTCCGATGGGGAAAGAGTTTAGAGGGTGAGAAGCCCAAAGCGATGGATCGAATTCAATGTCCCTGCCCACTACTAATGGATGCTTACGTTGTTTGTATGCCAAGTGGGTCCCTTTCCTCGCTCTAATGACAAGGAAAAATGTCATTAGGTCTTGACTACTCATGGAGGTCTTCTCGAGATGACTCACAACAACGCACACAACTAAAATTCCCCAAAAATTAATAACCTAATTAAAGCTGGTAATGAATGTGTTCAATTACTTAACATACACACATGATTGGCTTGTAATTGAGTTAATCCTACATTGATAAGAATTGTAAGATAAGGATAACCTATAAGGCACTAGATGCTCCAAAAGCTTTGTTAATGGTGAAAGAGGGTAGCGAGTGAGAAGCCCAAAGTGGTGGATTAAATTTAGCGTTCCTCCCCTAACTAACAAATGCTTACAATGCTTGTGTGTTGAGAGTGCCCCCTTACCTTGTAATAATTTGCGTACCGCATTTGCCGAATTTCATCCCGAAATTCAAATTGGCGTAGCTCAAGCAAAAAGAAAAAACTTGCAGGAATTTGTGATTTAATTCGTAGAGCTGGTAGGTGGCAAGTTTTACAAAGTTTTGTTTTCAAAATTCATTGAAATTCAAGTAGAAAAGCATTGAAATTCATTTTTAGGGGTTTTTGCATTTAGGTTTTCATTTTAGGGTTCAATTCTATCATGTCTCCTGAAGCTTGACTGTAATGGTAGTGTGAATTTGCCTGAAGCTCATCTGCAATGCCCTAAATTTTGTGTTTCCTCTTGGAGCTCGATGTTCCGTAAGTGTTGTTTCAGCCTCAACCTTTACCTTTTCCATTCCCTATCAATGACGTTCCATCCTCATCTTGTGCCATTCAAAGTTGGTGGTTGAAGGCTTGAAGCGTGTGCATGATTCGCTGCTGAACAGTGAAGCGAAAGTCTAAACAATAATCACCGGCGATCCAATAATCACGTAGGTAAGGTTTAATGTTTTTATATTTAAAATATGGTTCATAAAATTTTATAAATTTGTTCCTTTTTTTTTGGGCAAGAGTCTATCATTTTATTATTTTTATTTCTATATTGTTAATTTTTAAATTCTATTTACAAATGTTATTATTTAAAAATTTAATTTCTTTTAAATCATACATATAATTCAAATTTATGATAATAATTATTATGATAGTTATTAATGAATGAATGTATGATGATAATTATTAATGAAATGTGATATTATCTTTCTATTTTAAAATGTGAAATTATCTTTCCTTTTTATATATTTAATCTAAATGTGTATTTCTTATGGTCGAATTTAATCACAAATTTTATCTTTGATTTTTAGCAACAAATTTTTTATTCTAGGCAAATTCAAACATGAATTTGAATGCAGCAACTTAGGTAATAATTACCAAAAATACACAAGGAAAAATTACATTAGGGTAATGACTACTCATGGAGGTCATCTTGAGATGACTTAAAACACACTCAAGTAAAATCTCACAAAAATTAATTATCTAATTAAATTGTTTGTGGAAACCTTCAATTACTTGACACATACATGATTGGGTTGTTAATCCCACATTGGTAAGAATTGTGAGACAAGGGTGACATATAAGGCATTACATGCTCTAAAAGCTTTGCCAATGGGGAAAGACGCTTGAAGGCGGGAAGCCCAAATCAATGGATTGAATTCAGCGTTCCTTTACCTACGAACAAATTCTTATGGTGCTAAGTGGGTCCACTTGTCTTGTGATCATTACCAATATGAGGAAAATTGTCATTAGAGTAATGACTACTCATGAAAGTCATCTCAAGATGACTAGAAAACACATGTAAAATCCCACATAAAATCAATAATCATCAATCAATGTCACATTTTGTTCTTGAAAGAGTAAATTTTTATGTTTTTTCCTGCTATACTTTAGAAGTCGGAAAGAATGCCAAGGTTCTGTTTCTGAGTTATTAATATTATGTGCTTTGTTTGAAAAAGGTGTTAAAACTTTGAGGTCATTATTCCCCAAAATATGCTTAATAGTTTAGAGGAATGTGTTGTAGTTTTCGAATTGATTTCTTAATATTGCAACACTATATTACTAGTTCTGGGGTTTATAAGCATTGGAACAATGGTAGCATAGAAATATGTCACCTCAAAACCATAATGAAGTTTGACTCTTGCCCAATGGAAAGGGACCAAACAACATCTAACTGCCAAGAAGCTACACTAAATTTGGTATTTTCCCCTTGCAATGTAGAAGGTGACACCCTCTTATGATATGATTTATTTTGAGGGTTTTTCCTGCCTTTTCCAGAAAGTGTGAATTGTAAAAGTGTGGATAAGGCCAAAAATGGAAAACACCAGTTAATTCAAAGCAAAATAATGGTTGAGATTTACTTTAGGAAACCAAGAAAAAGTGTCCAAAATTGTGATATTGTGTTCTCTAGTGGATTAGATGGAGGGAAATGTGTGTGAAAATCACAAGGTTGAGACCCACGAAACACTAGACATTAGGAAAGTTCTATAGGATTCAAAATTCCCCTTAATCACTACCAACTGCGCATCCATGATTCAAAGTTCGCCTTCGAACTTGATTGATACAAATTCCAGCCAGAGCTTGAAGGAATGCACATAAATGATGATTATATGAGATAACCCTTTAATTGTGTTAGTTTTGATAGAAGAAAACCAATTAGATTCTATCATGATATAATATTGTCTCTACATACGATTTGTCACCAAATAACCATTACATGCAATTAGAACTTCACATCCATTAACCAAAGATAGAAGCATGCAAATATTGAAGAGGACTACACAAATTTGCAAGCCTTCACTTTGGAGGAGAGAGGAGAAACCTATTCCATTCATTTCAATTGTTGTATATGAAGCCTCACGGTAATTGTCAACTACATAGGTAGTTACAATTATCAACCACTAAATCAACTTCCAATCTGAACTTCATATCCTAACAGTCAATCTCTCTCTTAATTTCATCTCCACTCTAACATGTCTTCTGCGCACTTCTATTTTTGCACCAGTTAATTGATTTGTTTTTATTTTCAAACATTTCACTTTATGCCCCTAGAGTGACTTAATTAAATCATTTTACATTTGTGCCACAAATACATAAACTTAACATTGTATGTTTCACGTATATGATTTTACATATTCATGTGATGATAACACTTTTAAACAATTAATTTGCAAAGAGAGAACTTGAGCTTAGGTCAAGACACATAATTTGCATGATTTCATGAAATATTTGCATTCAAATTCATGACTCTCATGTAAATTTGCTGATGTGTTAGTTGAGACCGCTTCTAGAAATTGATTGCACACAAAAGATATTTTGTTTAAATGGCGACTCTACTACTATGTAGGGCCCATTAATACCAGTAGGAGTACAAATGTCAGTTTAAACCCATTTTTTGGCGGAAAAACTGGTGTTAACATATAGGATTTGCTCTAAGTCAGAAAATAGTTTCCAAGTGACTTAAATTCCCTACAAAATTAGCCAAGTCAATAGATTTTGCCTATACTTGGCAACCAATTGTTAGACTAATCGAGTCCTTGCAGTCTTGATGAGCTTTGTGTGACAAGTCATAGCCAATAGGAGACTTAAAAAGTCTGCAAGGAAGACTTTGGTATAATAAGTAAAGAGCAAGGAAATGTTTATTCCTGTTTATGAGGCAAAACTGCATTTCAAAGGGCACACTTGTTGGAGAGCAACTATTATGTGCAAAACAACTTGGTTTCTTCAGATTATTATTATATAAGACTTATAATTTAGTATTAGGTTAATATTAGTTAAAGTGTTAATTAATAAACGGTTGTAACCTGCTCAACCATTTTGTAACCATCTCTCACATAATAAAATGACGGACACAATGAACATGTGTGCATTTTGGTTTCTCTTCATTTCTTCTTTGTGCATGTTTTCTAACATTGGTATCAAAGCCCTTGGTGCTCAAGGGATCTGTAAAACAAAGAGGAATTTTATGGTTCAAATTGGAAGGGCACAAAATGCGCCATTCATTGAAGGGTAAAATAAAGCAAAGTCGCGAGGACTTGCAAATCGCAAGAGCAATTTACTGATTTACTGCCAACGTTTTGAAACCTTGTTGAGTTTTTGTTTGGATAAAATAAAGTTTGGACGAAATATAGTCGCATTTGGACGAAATACAATCACGATAGGGTTGAAATAATATGTAGTTGTGAGCGAAAGGCACAATATACAGTCGTGTCAAGGGCATATAAAAGATTTGAGACATTGTTCAAAAGGGTATAGAGGTAAACACTAAAAGCAGTACGAACTAGGGCCTAGGAGGGAGTTTTTACCATTGAAAGCAAATCATTTTCACAATTGCGAACTTGAAGATAATACTGAGGGCACAAAAAATCGTGATCACGGATTTCAGGTAAATAAATTCAAACTCACAGATTTCTTTGAAATATTTGCAAGTAAAAGCAAACCCTAGTTATTTGTTTTTAATAAAAATGGAATTTTATTTAGCAATAGAAAAATATTCTGGTTTCAATTTCCACATTTGAAAGGTTAAAATCCAGATGAAAAGAAACAAAACCCCACCACACTACCAAATTATTAGAGTGCAAAAGTGGCAATGATAAAGCGAAAGTTATAATAAGGATTTCTCTTTCTCAATCTAAACTCCATATAGATTTAGCCAAATTGTTCAAAGAAATTTGGGATAACTTGAATAGGTTGTTTGGGGCAAAAGCCGTGAACACTAGATTTTCTTTAAAGCTTCGACTCTTTTCATTTAATATGGCTGATGATGCTACTATGTCTAGTCATATAAATAATGTGAGATCTCTTCTTAGACAATTTGTAGAGGATAAAGCTCTAGTAGATGACGAAGATTTTTAAGCCATTATGTTAAACAATTTGCCTTCTTTGTATAGTAATGTAATTTTTACTCTTAATCAGATGTCTTTGCAAAGCTTGGAAGATATGATTTCAGCTCTCTTAGTTAAAGAAAAGAGAACCGTGGATGATATAGAAGGTAACTAGCAATTGCACATGAGGTGCAAGTTACACCGGATGAAAATAAAAAAACATTTATGCCGAAACAGTGTTGCTGGAATTGCGTCGCGGAAAAGAGCCTGCCAGAATTTGACGTTTTCCAGCAGGGCTCTCTTCAAAGGAGACACCTCGGTGTAATTATTCACATGCAAGTGCACTATACTCCCGCATGAGAAATAATCACACAAAATCAAATAAAGACACCAAACAAGTTGAGTGCTATTATTGCAAGAAACGAGGTCATACAACCTAGAATTTGTCGCATTTGAGCTAATGATATACTCAAAGGAAAACTCAAAGATAATCCAAAAGAAGCAAATGTGGCCTTTGTTGACAATCCACCAGATGCTAAAGAGCTTATTAATGAAGAAGAAGATGAATACATACTCTAATAAGTTAGTATTTTGAAGACAACAAGGTATCTAATGTAGGTAAACCTTGACATTCATACCTTCAGCCCTTCCTCAAAAGTACATCCTTTTATCCATACCATCTTCATTCACCCTAGTTGCGACATTAGATGACAATGTTTTATTTCTCAAGAAAATCCAACATAAGCATTGAATGTGATCCTATTCATGCTTCCTTGATTATCACATCTTATGTTTTCTTTGTCCATTTCTTAGATTACATTTGATGTTTATCCTATAAACTATTCTTAGCTTGCATACATACATGTCGTGGTCACTAGAAAGTAGTGATGGTGAAGACAATCACCATGGAATATAAAAGGAAACATGAAGATGACTCACTCAAGGGTGGAGTAAGATTCATATCGGGTTCACTACAATGTATGTAAGCTAAGAATGATCTATAGAACATTCTCTTCTTGATAATACAACACTATGATAATAAGGAGACCATTTTAGGGATACACACAAGAGGGTTGTAAGGTGCTAATGTTATTTATGCATAAGATAGTCCACATTCTATCACGAAGTAGGGTTGGAAAGCCTAATCCTAGGATAGGGCGACGTCTTACTAGTAACCTGATTGTAAGGATTGTAACCAAGATGAGATATCTAAGTTAGGGTTGTAAATATGGATTGTAAGGATTGATAGGTTGTAAAGCCCAAAGGGCGGATTGTTAGGACCGACAAATAATAATGCAATAGATTCAAAATATGCTACTATTCTAACTTAGGTGCATGACCAATCAAACAATCAATCAAATCTGAAATAACATAGAGGAAAAGAGGGGTTATAAATTCTTACCTACATGCTGACGAGACACCATTAGCGCATAATCTTCCTTACATGGTTAGCAACACCTTATGAGAGAGGTGTATGTGTGGGACCATAAGATAGACAAGGAGAATATCCGAGAAGATCATAGTTGGGGACTCTAAAGACTTGATGTACCTTATTGGTGCAGCTCCTATTCTTGAGTGTCCTAGACCCAATGCTTTTAGAGTAGAGTCCAAAGAATAATCGGAACTAACTTCTAAAACTGTAAGACCTTTAGGAGCAATTAGACCAAATGATGATGATGATAAAAGCTCTCAAATGCCGCCAATAAATTGGGAATATGATTAGCTATTACAACATTTTATGGGTCGATGTTGTCAGCCATTAGGAATGAAAGCCAAATGGTATCTACCATGGTCAATGTTGTCGGATCTAGGTAATAGCAGGTCATGGGGTCCTAGAAGGAAGGTGTAGGAGATGGAGGAAGACTTTAGAGTTGATAAAGAATGATCTGATTGAGGTATAAGTGCGTTGTAAGTAAATATGGAGGTGATCATAAGAGGGTAGTAAGGTGATGTCGTAGCGAGGATTTTAAAGGATGATGTTTAAGAACAACCTGAAAAACACAAGCAGACCGAATGACCAATGATGATGTGAGGATAAATGCTCTCAAATGCTGCCTATACATAGGGAATATGATTAGTTATTACAATTCTCTATTAGGTTGATGCTATTGGCCACGAGGAATGAAAGCCAAATTGTATCAACCATGGTCCATGGTTGATGCCGGTGACTTTTGGTAATATCAGTGATGGGTCCTAGAAGGAAGGATTAGGATATGGAGGAAGACTTTGGAGCTGGTAAAGAGTGATTTGATTGAGGTATAAGTGCATTGTAAGTGAATTTGGAGGTGATCCTAAGAGGGTAGTAAGGTGATGTCATAGGAGGTTGTAAAAGGATAATTGAGAGATGTAAAGGATATGGTATCTAAGGTATCATTGATTGCACATCAAATCTCTCTCACAAGTACCACCACTAACCAGCCCACCCCTCTCGGTGATATCCGAAAGATATCACTTAGGGTAGGTTAATGCTTCAATGGTGCCTACAAAGAGAAAAAGTCAATAAGAGTAAAAAATAAGTTGTATACATGGTCCTTGTATTGTCCATCATATTTTAGAAACAAAGGCTTGTAATTTAAGAAAACTAAATGGAAAGATGCTATTGGGTCATTTCGATAGTAGGCTTAAACCCTACTATGAGTGATCATGCAAAAATATGAAGATAATAAAATGAGATAGCTAGAAGTTGCCAACCCAAAAATATCTACTATTTTCAAGGATTTATTTTTCTTAAATGAATGAGTGTTTTTCCATCATTTGCTCTACACAAATAAGTGAGTTTTAGTCCATTGTACATACAAATCATTTTATGCAAGAAGATATATTCTAAGAGTAGGATCATTTTATTCAAGCCTATGTGCGGGTTAAGACCACAAAAAGCAAAAATATATGCAAGAAAAAGGTGCATGGCTGAAGAAGGGGAAAGTAGACAAATGAACAAGGTACACTATGTGATGGCAAATTTTTCGCACGATGTTGTAGTGCAATTTTACGGAGAGATGAGGAAACAAGGTTTTGTGGAGGTTTCGATGGAAGTTTGTAAATCTAGTCAAGTGGGTCCAATAGTGCTAAAAACTTTGGTTTTCACGTGAGATGTCTAAGTTTCTAGGGTAACTAAGTTGAGGTTTCTATGGAGTACCACACAACAAGGGCAAGAATTAATGATTGTTGCTTTTTGAAAAAGAGAGGAAGAAAATTTGAATTGGGAAAACAACATTAAAAGTAGGAATGTTGTTAGATGAAGGTTTGAAAAGGTAGAATTATGGTTACACAAGTGGACTAAAGAGGCAATGGGTGAGTTTATTGCATCCAAGACTATATAAGGAAAATATTTGTTCAAGAACGACTTATTACGCAACCAAAGCTAATTGAGATTGACGTGTGTAGAGAGAAAAGTGAAGTGCCTACAACTGTTGTGTGAGCCGGGGTTTTGAGGGGAAGCCATTGGAGTTGATGAAAGGAAAGTTGTAGGGTAGGGATTGAAGACCAATGAGTAGTTATGCAAGCCAATTGAGGAAAAGGGGTAGAGAATCATATAGATGGTGAAAAAGAGAAAGACTAAAGGGGAAAATACCAAAATGACCAAGGTGGAGAAAAATTGGAGTCCTTCCAAAAAGATATCATATTTGAAAGCTTGTATAGATGGGGTTCTTTGAGGAAGTGTCGTGGGGAGGATCTTTCATGGTTGGATCTTACACCGTAGAGAATTTTAATCATTTAAGCACTTGTAGAGAAATCATTACATTTGAGATGGAGCCTTTGTGGGGGGGATGAAAACCCTATACCATTGGCCGAATATTTGAAAGAAGCATTTATATTGGCATTAAATGATTTTCCCTATTTAGGAAAAATGGAGGAGCTGATCAAGTGGGCAATTTTGAGAACACATGGGGAGTATATATACTTTGATGGTGGAATGAAGAAAAACAACAATGAAAACATTAGTAGGGCAAGTGGACTAATTAATGATGTTGCATTCCGAGAGTTTTCGAGCCAACCGAGGAGCAAAAACTAAGCGTAGTAGCGGAAAATTGAGAAAGGCGGATACGAAGCATATTGATTGTAGCATCCATAAGCCAATAAAGTTAGTTGCACGATTGATCTTTGTTAAGCTGATTGCGAGTGAAATAGATGGGTTCTTCGTCAACAAAGGTTAAAAATTTTGCTTCTAAGATTAGTAGAGATAAGCTTCACGCCAATTTTGCGAAGTATGTGGTTGAATGGATACAAGCCGTGCAAGAGGCATACGAAGTGAGGGGACATTTCAAGTATGGCATCTACTTGATTTTGTTGATAATTGAGGAGGTAGAGATTGCAAAGAGTTTGCCATTTTGAGTTCGTAATGAAGGAGATTCAGATTGTGTAAAGTTATGTGGGGCACCCATGCAAGGCCTCTATGAGCTTCGTATACAAGGTAAAAATGCTTGAGTGGTACACAAACATTACCCAAGTATTTGGACAAGAAAAGTGGTTCACAGAAGAGATAGTGGTTGAATACACGGACTTTGTTGAATTTTTCTTGCTAGCACATAAAACGTTTGAGAATGAAAGGGAAGGATTGGAAATGGAGAGAGTGGATATTGATGCCATTGGCCGTATCAACATGGTATTTGAGTGTGCACTATATCGGTTAAGAGGCGGTATAATGCAAGAAAGTTGATGTAGTAAAATTGGAGGTAGGCGAGAGTGTCTACGGAGAGGGTTTTTCTTTGGGGAAAAACCGAAGTAGCTTGATGATGAAGATTTTGAGTATGACAAGTTGGATTTAGCGAAGAAGATGAGTTCGATGTGACCATGCTAGGAGAAGAAATACGCATAAAACGTTTGTTGAAGCTTGTCTACAAGAAAGATAAGCCATAAATTGATGTAGGGGATGTAGATGAAGAAATTGCAACACAAATGGGGTTTGAGTCCCCAAGAAAGGTGAATGAAACACAAATGTGGCAATGCCTAAGTGAAGAAATCACCAAGTACAAGGGCACAAAATTTAAAGAGGCCCCAAGAAAGGAAAGTCTCTCGTGGAAAAGGACTGCAGGAAATAGGATATAGTGGAAGAAGAAGAAGGTTCAAGTGATAAATTGTCGAGTGAGAGTGAGGAGTCCTCGTAGAAAAATGAGATGTTATTTGTGGATTGGAGTGTAGACTTAGATGCATTGGAAAATATGGTGTATGAAGAAACCAAGGTCAAGAAATTAGTCTCAAGGGCCTACGAGGAGGAATGTGATAAGATTGAAGGCACATCATTATAACAAGATCCCTATGGAGCTTTGATGTGGGAAAGCGAGGAGAAACTACGAGAAGTCTCATGCAAGAAGAGACTTGGAAATTTTGTTAGGAAAGTTGCATCCGAATTTACATTTTGAGGTACCCATTGAGAGGCGGGAATGTGCTAATACGGGTTGGTGGCTAAGCGATGGATGATGCGACTTTATATAATCCTCAATTTTTTATTAATGAATAGGAGGGGTTTGCATTGCTCAAAATGATGGCCGAATAGATACAAAGGGTGTGTATGCAGAGAAATCCAAAAGAAGATTGAAGGAAGAGCTAAAGAAGGCTAAAAAAACTAAAGTTGAAGGTTGAGAAGAGCTCAATACATGGAAAAAGTGTGTTGGAAATGATGAAACCATAGTAAGCAAACTCGACAAGTACTCGTTGAGTTTGCGAGTACTCGTCGAGTTTGCACTTTCGCCAATATTAGCAAGTATAACTTGCCACTTGAGCTCAACATGTATTGGCGAATATTCGCAATACTCGATGAGTCTAGGCCATATACTAGCCAAATGCTGAAAAAATGCGAAGTACATCCGAAACGCGGAAGAAACATTGTAAAAACACTAAAACATTGTAAAAACGCTGAAACTTGTCTTTCTAAGGAAACACACTCACTCATTTGTAATCACACAACAATTGAGCTCCTTTGCATGAGTTGAGATTTTATAGCGAATTCAAAAAGCAAATTTGAAGAATTTCATTTGGAGGTAATTTTTCCTTCAAGAATGTAAATTCATTCTATATTATTTATGTATTGTATCTAAATATGATTTGCAATTTTAAATGCATTCAATTCAATTGTGAATGATTTTAATTATTATTAACTTATTTATGTTTGTTTATCATCGTTAATGAACGAAATTGCCGGAATGTATTGTTGTAAATGTTTTTTAATTTTTTGGGAATTTATTCTTGTTCATAGGATTTACAATTACAAATTTGAAATTACGGTTACATAGGGTTATAAAGCCAATTTTAAAAATTTTAAATGGTTTTATAATGTTGTTTTTATTCAAATTTACAGTTTTTAAACTTTTTAAATGGTTTATAAAGCTGTTTTTGAATTAAGTTTACGGTTTTTAATTTGTTAAAGATACATTGTGATGCAGATTAAAGCTTAGCAATGGCATTTGGGTCAACATCAGGTTTGACATCTGGTTCAACATCACTTGCAAGAACCATTCCCGCTAATGCTCGTACTTTTGCTTGGAAGTATGGTGTATGAGGAGTAGTTCAGGGAACTGTGGTCTGCAATTTTTACGGGAAAACATTTTCTGGAGCCATCAATCGCCTAAATTATCATCTTGCATGTATTGTTTGCTAGAACATTGTGGTATGTCCCAATGTTATAGAAGAGGCAAAACGAGAGATGGAGGCAGAGTTGGAGTTGGAGGAGAAGAAACTAGAGAGGGAAAGAGTGCATGCAACTATAACATAAGCCATTAGACCTAGAATGGCAGAGGATTCAGAGGATGATGCAAAAACAATTGTGGGCTCTACTCGTGATCCACTCATACGAAGCGTAAGAGACACATCTACTACATCGAGTTGAAGCAAATGGATACATAACTTTTTTGTACTAAAAACATACAGGTGACAACCTTCACTGTAAGTTACAGGATGGAACAAGGATGCACATGAAGAAGCAAATAAAGTATGTGCTAATTTTTGGTACTACAACAACCTTCCCGTCGATGTGGTGAAGAAGCACGTATTGGGAGTACTTGGTGACAACATTGATAGTTATAGAGAAAAGGTACAAGGCACCCTCTCCTAAAGACTTGAGTGGAAAATTGCTCAAGGGTACAATTGCAGATGCAATGACAACCCTAGATAATCAAAAGAAGCAATGGCCGAAATATAGATGCACCATTCTTTCAGATGGGTGGATAGTTAGAAGGAACCGCACCTCATCAAATTTTTAGCAGCTTCAAATGGTGAGATGGTATTTTTGAAGTCAATTGATGCCTCTAACATAGTAAAAATGCAAAAAAATTGAGTTTTATGTTGGAGGAGGTTGTCTTAAAGGTGGGTATCTAGAATGTTGTGCAAGTTGTCACAGATAATGCAACATATGTGGTGGCTAAGAGACTACAACAAGAATGACATCCATCACTCTTTTGGACCCCTTGTGTGGCCCATTGCTTTGACCTTCTTTTGGAGGACATAGACAAAATTGATTGGGTGAGGCTGTTATAGAAGATGCAAGAAATATAACCAAATACATATATAATTACCCTAGGGTTTTCAACTCGATGAGAGAACACATGAAAGGGAAAAATCTTGTGTGAGCTATTGTCACAGAGTTTGTAACTAATTTCTTCATGTTGCAAAGTATTTCTAGTTTGTTGTCATCATTGAAGCAAATGTTTGTGAGTCAAGCATGGTTAGACTCACAATATTCAAAGAAAGTTGATGGAGAGAGGACTGCAAAGATAGTTTTCGATGTTGTCTTTGTAGATAGAGCTATGAATATCATCAAGGTAACTTCAAACTTCAATTTGAATTTTAAGTCGATTCCTTCATTTTAATTTGTTAAATGTATTGTTATTTAGTTATTTACTTTATTTGTAAGTTTGTAACTTTAAAGTTTAATTTGTGTGTAGGTGTCAGATTCGTTGGTGAGGGTTTTGCGCTTGGTTGATGGGTGAACCCCTTGTGTGGCCCATTGCCTTGACCTTTTAGAGGATAGATAAAATTGATTGGGTGAGGCCGGTTATAGAAGATGCAAGAAATATAACCAAATATATATATAATCACCCTTGGGTTCTTAACTTGATGAGAGAACACACGAAAGGGAAAAACTTGTGTGAGCTAGTGTCACAAAATTTGTAACTAACTTCTTCATGTGCAAAGTATTCCTAGTTTGTTGTCATCGTTGAAACAAATGTTTGTGAGTCAAGCATGGTTAAACTCACAATATTTAAAGAAAACCGACGAGAGAGAGGACTGCAAAGATAGTTTTTGATGTTGCCTTTGCAAAGAGAGCTATAAAGATCATCAAGGTAACTTCAAACTTCAATATGAATTAAGTCGATTCCTTTATTTTAATTTGCTAAATGTATTGTTATTTATTTATTTACTTTATTTGTAAGTTTGTAACTTTAAAGTTTAATTTGTATTTAGGTGTCAAAGTCGGTGAGGGTTTTGTGCTTGGTTGATGGGGAACAAAACCTGATGGGGTACATTTATGAGGCCATAGATAAGGCCAAAAAGGCCATCCAAAACTTTTATAGGGGGATATTGTCAGATTTGGTCCTTTTCGGGAGATAATTGATTGGAAGTGGAACAATCAACTCCACCAACCCATTCATGTAGCATGGTACTATTTCAACCACAAGTTTTTCTTCTCCGATGGCTTCACGAGATGTGAGCGGGGAGGTTATAGAGGGCCTCTCAACATGCATTGAGAGGGTGATACCGGGAGGTTGGGATGAGGACCTCATTATTTTAGAGTTGTAGAATTATAAGCATGTTAGGGGGAGACTCTTTTCTTTGACATTAGCTATCGAGGGAGAACCATGCAACAACCAAGTAACAAAAACTAGAATGTCTACTAAGTTACTTATATGTTACAAGTTACAAATATAATTTTAGTTATTACTTATAAACTTTTGATTATCTTGTTTGTAGGTTCTTGGTGGGAGGATTGGAGAGGAAATACCCCATATCTTCAAAAGCCAACCCTTGGATTTTTATCTCAACCTTGTAGCGCTTCTAAATGCAAGTTGCTGACGAGTTTGTTTGAGGCCATTCACACGAAGAAACGCAACAAGTTGACTCAACATTTCATCAATGACTTGGTTTTGTGCTTGACTTTACACAAGAATGGTGGAGGCCACATCGCAGAGCTTCTTGACTTGGATGAGATCGATCCATACTGACCTTTGGACTAGGCAAGAAGAGAAAATTCTTGTGTTCACTGAGAGGATGAGATCGTTGCTTTCGAGAGGGAAGCTATGGAGGGAGAAGCACAACTAGGAGATATTGGATTGGATGACATTTTTGGAGGTGATGTCAAACATGCAATAGAGGAGCCACCGCCATTTACTACCAGGTTGGAGCTGTAGTCGCAGTTATTAAAATATAAGGCTTATTAATAAGGATGTCATTAGTTATTCAACTAAAAGATCAGAATAGCTGGTTGTAGCTATATTAACCACTTTGGAACTACATCATTCATAATATAATGACGAATGCTTTGTTTCCATAGTGTGCACTCGCTTCTTTATTCTTCCTTCCTCACATATTCCAACATTGGTATTAGAGCTAGGTTTAGCAAGGAAAGAGAGAGAAAAAGATTAGTCCCATTAAGGGCACGAAGTTTGATTCAAAGGAAATTCGAGGGCACCATTGTCACAATCAAAATGAAGACATTGCAGTCGTGAGCGTAAGGGCACATAGACCAAGGCACTATCGTCACAGATTAGTCAAAAGATATAGTCGTGGAATATACGAGATACAGTCACAAACCAATCGCAAGATACAATAAGGGTTTTCACAGCATTTTCAACGCATTTTGTGGGATTTTCGATGCATTTTGTGGCATCGTGGATCCTTTCGTGGGCTTCTTGGAGCATGTTGAAGACTTTGTTCTAGGGCACGAGTAGTATAACCACAAAAATACAAACATTTTGGATCACAAAATAGCCATGAATTTTGAATCGGGACATTTTCAACTTTCTAGGGCCTTTGGTGTTCTACTCTATTTTTATGCAATCGTATTTATTTTATTTTATCTTCAATATGGAAATTCCAGTAGAAAAGCATTCTAGTCTAAATTTTCATACATGGAAAGTGAAAATATAAATTCAACTTATGAATAAAAATTTGTGGGGCATAGTAAATGGGAAAGAGAAAACACCCATCGATGCAAATAAATTCTTTGGATTGGCATCACAGAGATGATAAAGCGAAAGCTATTATTAGCTTTGTGCTTTTTGATTCAGAACTACATCATGGAGATTTGAACAAATCGTCGAACGAAATAAGGGACACTTTAAATAGATTGTTTGGGGCAAAAGCAGTGAACCCTAAATTTTATTTAAAGCTACAACTATTTCGATTCAAGATGGGCGATGGTGTTACTATGTCAAGTTATATAAACAGTCTAAGATCTCTTCTTAGACAATTAGCAAAGGTTAAAGCTCCAGTAGATGACGAAGATTCTGAAGCCATCCTATTTAACAATTTTCCTCTTCAAATAACAATGTTATTTTTACTTTAGTCAGTGCCTTCACAAAGCTTGGAAGATATGATTTCAACTTGGCTGAAGAAAAGAGATATAGAAGGTAATTCTTCGCATGAAAGTGTACTATACTCCCGCGTGAGAAATAATAACAGAAAATCAAATAAAGACAAAAGGGAAATGGAATGTTTTTATTGCAAGAAAAGAGGTCATATAGCGTGGGACTGCCGTGTTCTTTCCAATGCGTCCTCGAGGAAGCGCTCAAATCTAATGGAGCTAATGCTGACCCTTATTGATGACCCACCGGATGTTGAAGGTGGTGAAGATTTTGATGATGAATATGCCCCTTAAAGGAACCACGGAGAAAAATACACATTCGAAGAAGTCGACAAGTTGGCAAGACAGGAAGGGATTTGATGTAGATAAAGCTCACTTATGGATGGTTACCCGGTTTGTTTGGAAGTGCAGTAGATCTTGGGAATTATACCTTTATGAGGGTTATGAAACAACTTAATGGAGCTTGTGGATGGCTCAACATGGATGGTTGTCTAATAATTTGGTAGATATGTGATTCGGAAGTTCGGGAAGGTGGAATCCCAAAACTCGGGAATTTGGCTTGGGAACAATACCTTTACGAAGGTCATGAGGCATCTTGATAGAGCTCTACCTAGTTTGGATGTTGTTCAACAAAGATACTTATGAAGAATGCGTACTTCTGTTTTGGTTCTATTGGTTTTTAGTTATGTCATATATGTTTGTTTTTGCTTGCTCTAAGGGTACGCCTTAAGAGGGGGTGTTAAAGAATAAGGTTTATTAATAAAGACATCATTAATTATTTAACTAAAAGATGGTTGTAACTATATCAATTGCTTTGTACTACATCATTCATAATATAATGAGGGACATTATTCTATAGTGTGCAATCCGCTTCTTCTTTATTATTCCTTGTTCACATATTCCAACAACCTTCTAGGAGGAGCGAGGAGACGCAACCGAGTGCGGGGACTAGTAGAGGCAATAGGTCCTCTCCCTAGTATTGCTCTAGAATGGGGAAGAGGAAAATGTAAATTATTATGAATTGTAACTTGCATAGATATGCAATTTATGATGATAATTTTCAATGCCAATCATCATAAATTTATAACACTTATTAGATTGCTGATGTATTCGCATGATGATGCAATTTTGTATTGTATTTGTATTCAAATCTAATAGAAAACATTCCCCAACATTTTATATGCTCACTTGATACATTTTTAGCTATATTTTGCATAAAATTTATGCTTTTTAAAGAAATTTGCATATTTTTCAATTTACAAAATATTCTCGAATATTTGTTGAGTTTTTGTTGAGTCAATTTTATTGGGTTTGCTGAATATTTGCGAATACGAGTATGTGAACTATGGATGAAACTAAGAAAAGCAAAGCACCCGGATGTGATTCAAGATGCATGCACGATGGGGCCATTGGATCAATTGAATGCATTAGTTCACAAATTTGTGTACGAGATATAGTGGTAGAGCCAACAATGAGAAGACCCTAATGCAAAAAAATTAAAGACAATGCAAAAAGAGTTGGAGGATTTGGAGGATACTAGATGTTGAAGAGGCTACACTCTAAAAGGTATGCATTGACATCGGGACTGTATGACACATTTGGACAAGTGTGAAATTTGTGAATGTACACTTTGTGGCATAGCAAAAACAAATAAGGCATGGGATGAAATGTCCAATTCTAAGAATGTCGAAGAAAATAAGAAAAATCCGGATAAGATAATGGACTTGATAAAGGCAACCTCGGACCAAGAAAGAGGATGTTGTCGAGGAGTTTAAAGATTATTAAGAAAAGTTCTCAAGGAAAAGGAGTGGTTGGGGAAACAATTGATTATATTGGAAGAGCAACACAAGAAAAATAAAAGAGAATATAGAAAAGGAACCTGGCAATTTTGAGGCAATTGTGCAAATAATATCATCGGTGTGAGGAGAAAAAGAGTGAAGTGGAAGTAGTGCTTGGAAGATGGGTAACACTAAAAACAAAATTGCGAAATTAAGTATTTGAAGTATTTACGGCATGGGAATCTCTGCGTTTGAAGAGGAACACAAGAAACACTTGTGTGAGGAAATATTTGGTGTGGGAAAATGTTGACCATTGAGCAGTGCACCACTTAAGTTTTTATCATGCACATGGGAGTGAGAAACATGGGGCGGGATAATTGTTCAACACAAAGGTTGGGGTTTTAACAAATGGCAACATTAGAATTGACAAGTAGAGGATAAGCTAGGATTGTGTAGTCACTCGAGGGAGTTGGAGAATACTCAAGAAACTCATGAATGGGCGTCAACTCGTGGAAAACTAATTATCTTAGGAGAATCTAGAAAGGAATTTGTAATATTTGTGACAATTAGCCTAAATACATGCTTATTCCTCAATTAAGAGATGGTGGGGTGACATTTGGAAGGAGTTGATTATTGTAATCTTTTAGTCATAAACTCTTATATGATTGTACTTTGGATTTCTTGCCGAACCTTAGGGTTTCATGTGAGATGTACCAAATGTTCATGGGGAATGAGCTTATAATTGTTCAAGTTTTGCTATATCTTGTAGTGCACAACGTATGAATAACCTTGGATTGTTGATATAAAGGATTCTCCTTGCATTTGTGATTTGTTGAGGATTTGATGAGTATTTTGTGTACTTTATGAGTGTTTGGTGTGGATTTAGGTGTATTTCATTTGTATTTCATGCTATGCTCCGAGTTCTTGTTAGATCTTCACAATTCTCTCATAACATGAGGTTTCCAGTGTTCTCTTTGTGCCTCAAGTGAGGCTTTGATTGCAAGCTTGATTGTTTATACCGGCGTGGTGTAAATGTGTATTTGTTATGTGGATTTTCACGAATGGTGTGGAGCTATTATTCAATAACTCAAATTATGTGGTTAATGTAGACCTTTGACTTGTTTTCGTCCTAATATTACGACTCTTTTGAGGCATACATTTCATTGCGTTGTTGTAGTTGCTGATCAAATTTTCTTCGCTGACCGGCCGACTCTTCATAGATATTGTTCGCCTTTCTCGTCGCGATTGCACTCATTTCTCTCCTAGTTCTTCCCTTATTGTATGCTTTGAGTGTCAAATCTTATATTGTTGGGATGAATAATGTGGGATGTATAGGTACGTAGGATAATAGTACATCCTATACTTTATATCTCACCCTATTTCTTTCGTCCCCTTGTAAAAAGTGTACTAACTACTTTTACGCCTAGCTAGTAGGTGGTTAGGATGAGATTAGATTAGATGGAGATTTTATGGGAGTTTGCCTATTCATTTGAGATGTACCATTTCTTTTCCTTTTCTCATGTTGGAATTCCCAGCAAGAGATAAATTAGACTTCCTCGTTTATGGGATAATTGGCTATCACATGTAAGCCTATTTCTATGCATTTAAAAAAATCTATCCGAACTTCACAATTTTTATTCCACATTCAAGCTTGCGGTTTCATTTGACACACATTCTTTGTCACATACTTGTGTAGACACCTTGACACAACTGATCCATAGGGATCCATAACAATCAATCCACTTCAACAAAACAATCAACACAAGAAGAAATTAGAGGCAAAGAATGTTTTTGTCGGTTTTTAATGAACCGCCGTCCAAACTGGGCGGTGATCTTGTAATTGTTGCCCAACCGTGGCGGTGGTCCTATGATTCGTGCTGAAGGCAGGCGGTCTTGTCTCTTTTGACGGAAAAATAAAATTTGAGAACGAATGCAGAGTCCCGGATTTGAAAGGGTTGTCCGTGTCTCTTCCCTTCCATGATCTTTCCCATCCTCTTGTGCGGGAGGACATGAAAAAGGCCATAAATATATGAAGGAAGAAGAGAATGGGGGCAATCGAAGTATGAGAGCAAGTGAGCAGAGTATTCTAGTGCTAGAGTCGTAATTTGTAGAAGAAAGGAGTTATTTAGTTAGAGCAACAAGTAATTGGAGGAAGTGAGAGATACTATCTACTTCTCTCCCAAGCTTATTGTAAATTTTGTACTTACATATTTGAATTGGCCAATAAAAGTGGGAAGAAAGAGTGTTTTTCCCTTCTCGACTGGTTTTCCTCCATTGGAGGTTTCCAAGATAAATTGTTGGCGTTGTGTGTTTGAAATTCATCTCTTTCACTGCAAATTTGATTCTAAAACATAAGAAATTCATTCATTAGCTCTCTTTGTCATTTTCTAGTAGGAAGTAGAACAATGTATTAAATTGTGATTTTGTGAATTTTCAAAGTAGAAGTTTATGGATCATTTTGGTATCATAGCTGATTATATATCCAGGACTATGGTATTCGATTCTTTCTTGTGATTTGTATGACAGTGACAAGGTCCAAAGGTGAAGAAGTTTTACCTTGCGAACCAAATATTTCTACGAAGAAGTGGAAATAGAAAATTCGAGCTCAAATTGAGGAAGAGAACTTGGTCCGTAGAGTCGAGATGCTAGAGACCATGATGGATAGGTTGCATAGAAAACAACAAGAGCTTTCAGATCTGCAAAAGACGGCTTTAGTTAAGCAAGATTCCATGGACTCAGTGGTTCGAGCACTGACCGAAAAATTCGGTATCGAAGGGAGCCACGATGAGGAAGATTTGGAAGGGCGTGAAGAAGAGACTCCAATTATAAGCGAAAAGGTAAAATCTGCTCATACACCTTTTAAAGTCGAAACGAAAGTTGAAATAAAGAATTTTGAAGGACAAGTAGATGCAAAATTACTGGATAAATGGCTAAAACAGTTGGAAGTTTATTTTAGTGTGCATAATGTCATTGAGGCACAAAGGATCACCTTTGCACATCTCAAAATGGAAGGTCATGCTCTGGTTTGGTGGGAAACCCACCTAGCCACTTGTGAAAGGAAGAAATGTCCTATTGTCAGTACTTGGAAAGGTTTTAAAGATTTATTAGAGCTAACTTCTTTTCCTATCGACCATAAGTGCGACCAAATGATTAAGTGGCGACTTTAGAGGTAATTTCAAATCGTACAAGACTATTCTACGGAGTTCGGAGACAAACCATGTTGCTTAATATGGACTTAGAGGATGAGGACATTCTGACCAAATATTTGGGAGGACTTCACACTCACCTTCGAAGGAAGGTAATCTCCACGAAGCCCAAGGATCTCAACGAAGCTTGTATACAAGCATACTACATTGATGACAAGAGGAAGCAAGGAGAGACAGAGCCAAAGGGCAGCAATTGACAAATCAACAACAAAAAGAAGCAGTCATGTGATGTAAAGCAAAGGTAAATGGAAAGGTAAACATGCCACCACTTGTTTTGCATACTTGTAAAGATCCTAAGAATTTCGTAAAAATTGTGATATAAATGGACATCTGACGCCACATGTTGGAAGTTGCATTTGGAATTGCACCCAAAGCACCAAACCAAGGATTCCAAGAAATCCATGGCCACTGTGAAAACAGAAGAAGAGGTGGAGATTGAGGATGATTCGGATGTAGATGAGAGGTTAGGATGCACGACCACTAACATGTACATGGGGGAGTAGAAGAAGAAGAGATGAGTAAGCTATTTCAAATCAGAATCCAAATCAAGAAGACTAAGGTAAACGCTTTAGTAGATTTTGGTTCTCAGTCAAATTTGATTTCTGATATGGTTGTAAAAGAGCTTGGTCTAGAAACTTACAAGCATCCACGTCCATACCCATTGGGATGGGTAAAGAAGGGTGTAGAAATACAAGTTACAAGGAAGTGTAAGTTTCAGTTTGGGATAAATTCCCAATACATAGATGTATTAGAAGCTGATATCATTCCACTTGATGCATTTGATGTTGTCTTTGGAAGTCCTTACTTGTATGCTAGGGATGTTGTGTTCACAAGGAGGGTGTAATGAAATTACATGTATAATTCAGATCATGAGAAGAAATATAACACCCAATAACACCATATTCCAGAATAATGATCTCAATATGCAATAAGAATAGCTACGCCACTTCGAGGGGGCAACCTCCAAACCATACAATAATACTCAAATGCTCCAATGATGATCAAATACTACCTACTAACCTCTATATATACTATTCCTATGTTATGGCCAACACCAAGGCCGACCCACTAATGAAAATATAACATATATGAAAGAAATACATAATGATAAGAAGTTATGATAGCCACAAGTCGGCTATATACATCCAATATAAGATATATGATTAAGGGCGTAGCATGCCCCTCCCCTTCGAAGCAACATTGTCCCCAATGTTGAGAAGATCTGGATGCTGCTGCAGGAAATTTGCATCCTCCCAAGTTGCGTCTTCATTGTCTAGATTTTTCCACTTGATCAAATACTCAGTGATGACCCTTGTCCTCAACCGCTTAGTGCGTGTTTGAAGGATGCATTCTGGTTCCAGGATGATTCTGCCCTCTTCATCAAGCTCTGGTAACACTGTCTGGGTTGATATTGTCTGTCCAATTACCTTCTTTAGGCAAGATACATGGAAGACTGGATGAATTCGAGTAGTTGGAGGAAGTTCCAGTTTGTATGCTACATTGCCAATCTTTTGTAACACTTGATAAGGACCATAATATTTAGGTGAAAGCTTGTTATCCTTTTTGTGTTGTTTTAAGGACATTTGCTTATATGGTTGTAAACGCACAAAAACCCAATCACCGACTTCAAAATGTCTTTCACTGCGATGTTGGTGCCTTTCTTGCTGCTTCATGCGGTTTTGTGACATGGCCAAATTCTCCCTGAGACTACAAAGCACCTCTTGTTGGTGTTGAATATGTTCTTCAACTGCTTGAACCTTTGGCTGGACTCAAAGATGAAGTGATAGATGGTGGATGATACCCATATAATGCCAAGAAAGGAGACATTTTAGATGAAGTATGAAAGGAGGTGTTATACCACCATTATGCCGGCAACCATTGGACCCATCTTGCTTGCTTATCTGATGTAAAACAACGAAGATATCCCTCCAAGCACTTGTTTACCACCTTTGTTTGCCCATCGACCGGGATGATAAGAGGAACTACGAGCTAGTTGTGTGCCCAAGCATGAGAACAAGTCGGTCAAAAATTACTAGTAAAGATAGGGTCTCGATCACTTACTATAATCTTTGGTGTCCCATGTAACCCGAATTGTATCCTGAAGGCCGTTCTTCTTGTACTCATGCAACAAATGGATGTGATAAAGCACAAAAATGGGCATATTTGGTGAGTCTATCCACCACCACCATGATTACATTTTTACCTTCTGATTTAGGCAATCCTGTGATGAAGTCCATAGACACCTCTTCCCACCTCTGGCTAGGAATAGATAGAGGTTGTAAAAGACCTAGGGACTTAATTGTTTCGCCCTTATTTTGCTGACAAACCATGCATTCTGCCACAAACTTTTGGACATCTCCTTTTAACCCTTCCCAGAAAAAATCATGCTTGATTCGATGATAAGTCTTTAAGAAGCCAGAATGACCCCCTACTGGAGAAGCATGGAGCTCAGATAGAACCCTATTTTTAAGGATTGAATTCTTACATAGATATAATCTATCTTTATACCATAAAACATCTCCTTTCCATAAAAATTTTTCTGACATGTTTGGATCTTGTTGGAGATTTTGAATGAGATTTTGTGTACCTAGGTCATTTTTCCATTCAGACCTTGCATCCTCTATCCAATCCTCTCATGTAATATAGATATGGCACACAACAATGCCTAGGCAGATTCATCCTTCCGAGATAAAGCATCAGCAACTACATTCTCTTTCCCTTTCTTGTATATTATCTCAAAATCATACCCCAACATTTTTGAGACCCATTTTTGTTGTTCTTCTGATGATAAGCGTTGCTCTAAGAAGTATTTCAAACTATCATGATCTGTCTTTACTTTGAAATGTCGTCCCATTAGATATGGTCTCCATTGTTTCACTGCATGAAGTATTGCTAACATTTCTTTCTCATAAACTGGTTTAGAGATATTCTTACCTTTGAATTGACGGCTCTCGAAAGCAATGGGTCGCCCTTCTTGCATGAGTACTGCCCCCATACCATACCCTGAAGCATCACATTCAACAATGAATGTTTTTGAAAAATAGGGTGGCTAGAACTGGAGTGGTGCACATGGCCTCCTTCAACTTCTCAAAGGCCATAGTAGCTTGCTCATTCCAATGGAAAGAGTCCTTCTTCAATAAAGTTGTGAGTGGTGCTGCGATGCTACCATAATTCCTTACAAATCTACGATAATAACCTGTAAGCCCCAAAAATCCTCGGAGATTTTTTAGGGTTTTGGGAACCTTCCATTCAAGCATGGCTTTTATCTTGTTAGGATCCACTTTAACACCTTCATAAGAGACAATATGACCCAGATATTCAACCTCCTTGACACCAAAAGAACACTTAGAAGGCTTTGCATAAGCTGATGTTGTTCAAGAGTTTCCAACACTTTATTTACATGATGCAGGTGTTCCTCCCATGTTTTACTATAGATTAATATATCATCAAAGAACACTAAAACAAACTTTCGAAGAAATGGCTTAAATATTGAATTCATCAAGCTTTGAAATGTAGAGGGTGCATTTGTTAGTCCAAAAGGCATTACCAAGAACTCATAGTGTACTTCATGTGTCCGAAGGAAATTTGTTTTATGAATATCTTCATCCTTGATTCTAATCGATGATATCGAAGCGAAGATCAAGTTTTGTAAAGTAAACAAAAGACACCATGTAACTCATCTAGCAAATCATCAATTACGGGAATAGGAAACTTATCTTTAACGTGTACTTATTGAGTTCCCTGTCTGGACACATGCGCCAATTGTCATCTTTTTTCCGTACCATCACTACAGGAGAAGAGTAAGCACTTTGACTATGACGAATAAGTCCTGCTTCTAACATCTCTTGAACTATCTTCTCAATCTCACTCTTTTGCATATAGGGGTACCTATAAGGTCTGATGTTGGGTGGTTGACTCCCTGGTACTAGTTGGATGGCATGGTCATGGTCTCTTTTCGGAGGCAAACCCTTGGGCATTTCTCCAAAAACCCCGAGTGCTCATCTATAATTGCTTGCATATATGCGGGTATAAATGTATTGGAATGATGTGCTTCCAATGAAAATAGTTGTGCCACAAACCCTTCTGCACCCTTTCTAAGCAATTTTTGCATCTGATGAGAACTTACCATCTATGGGGACTTTGCTCTTAGTCCTTTTAGTTTAAAATTCCTCCCTTCTGACTGAAATTGCATGAACAACTCTTGGAAATTCATTTCAATGGTTCCCAAGGTGGTAAGCCACTGAACTCCTAACACAATGTCTGCTCCTCCCATGGCAATGGCATACATATTGCTAGTTAGCAAGTAATCTCCCATGGTGAGATTAATGTTATGGCATTTTCTTGAACAACTAACAGTTTTCCCATCAACGATCATGACTTGACATTCTGGAGCTGGATAAACAAAGCAGTTCAAGCGTACCGCTAACTTATGATTGATGAAATTGTGAGTACTTCCCGAATCAATCAACATTGTTACCCTCTGTTTTTTTAAGAATCCAACTACTTTGAGAGTTTGGGGAGTGCTAATACCAAGAAATTGCATGGCATGATATTGTTGGTTGGGGATCTCCTAATTCCTCCTCTGGCTCTACCTCTTCGTCTTCTTCATTTTCTTCTTCTTCAGTAGGTCCCTCAATGTAGAACAACTTCTTTTCCGCACACTTATGTCCTGGTCCAAATTTGTTGTCACAATTAAAACATAACCCTTTGGCTCTCTTTTCTTCAATTTGTTGAGGTGTCAGTCTCACTGGCCGAGGGAATGATGGTGGAAGGGTGCTACGATCTCTGATAGTACTGACAGTTTGTTTCCGACTTGAAAGAAATTTTTCCTCTGCCCTACGTGCCATGATCATAGAGTCGAAACCCTTATGAGGATTAAACATACGCACCTCAGTCTCAATTTGTTCTTTAAGACCCCCAAGAAATAAGTCATTCAAATTATCTTCAGGAATATTTTCCACCCGTAAGGAAAGGTTTTGGAATTGATGGATGTAATCTTTGACTGTTCCTGTTTGTCTGAGCTTTGCTAATTGGCTGAAATAATTCTCTGACACACTAGAACTATAGTGCAATTGCAACTCTTCGGTGAATACTGTCCATGTAACATTGAGGCCACTCTTTTTCCTTTGAGCACATAACCATCGATACCAAATGAATTGGTCAGGTTCCAGATACAATGATGCCATGGTAACCTTTTGTCCCAATGGAATCTGATGAAGATCAAAGAAATTCTCCATCTGGTTAATCCAATTGAGTGGATCCTTTCCATCAAACTTACGCATTTCCACTTTTGGAAGCATGTGACGGGCTTGTAGAGTGTTTGTATTTGGATTGGTCATGTTTGCAGATCCACCATGGTTAGTGTGAGTATGATTGAGTTGTGGCTCATTAGGAATGATATGATGACCCATGATATTGTAGCTAAATTGTTGAATGAAATCCTCCAATCGTTGTCCAATCTTTTCTACATCTTTTTTGCTGGCCACTCTACCTTCAAGGTTTCGCAACTCTAACTCAAGATAGCTGACCTTATGGTCAGTTGAAGTAAACCCTAACCCTGAGGACTCTGTAGCTACCCCTTCTGACTCTAACTCCTCAACTATTATCTCATCCTTATCAGGGGTTTTACCCGGAGTGATGGAATTCTTTTTCCTCTTGTCGAAGGCCCAGCCATGATGCCCCAAAATAGTAAGATTTAAGGATCAAGGTCGAAATTTAGGGTTTCAGATTTCAATAGGAATTCGGCCAAATTTTATAAAACTCAAAGAACGAACTCAAACTGATTTTTAATCTTCTTTTTGGAAATGTAAATAAATTTGAAAAATTCCACAAATTGCACCCTATGTAGCCAAATTATGAAAAAACATAAAACCGCTATAACTTTTGCAAAACAAGTCAAAAGTATTAAAATTTTGAGGGAAGCTTACTTGACTGATTTCGCCACACCAAAAAAAAATTTGTAGAAAATTCGCTACTCGATGTTGAGATATGGACGAACCTTCAAAATTTGGGTTTGACGCAGTGTTGGCCGAGTTCAAGCTCTGATACCACTTGTAATGAAATTACTTGTATAATTCAGATCATGAGAAGAAATATAACACCCAATAACACAATATTCCAGAATAATGATCTCAATATGCAATAAGAATAGCTACGCCACTTCGAGGGGGCAACCTCCAAACCATACAATAATACTCAAATGCTCCAATGATCATCAAATACTACCTACTAACCTCTATATATACTATTCCTATGTTATGGCCAACACCAAGGCCGACCCACTAATGAAAATATAACATATATGAAAGAAATACATAATGATAAGAAGTTATGATAGCCACAAGTCGGCTATATACATCCAATATAAGATATATGATTAAGGGCGTAGCAGAGGGAGAACCGGTACAAATGGGTCAAGGATGGAGTCAGTTTCAACATCCGGGCACACCATAGAAAATCAAAGAAGGCTATGGTAAGTGCCAACCAAGCACCAAGACTTATTCAGGCAAATCATCAATTTTGTTTACTTTCATTGGAAGAAAAGCAAAATGGAGTAGAGAGCACAAATGTTTCTAACCAAAGGATGGAGAATTTGAATAACACTTATCATCTTTTGCAGAAGAAGCCACCATATCAAGGAGCAATACAAACTTGTGCTATGCGCAGTCACCATATCTACCTACTAATTCACTGGACTGACCGTAAGCAACAAGGAGAAGAGATACAGGGAATAGTGGTGACTATAAGCAGCGCACATGGAGAGGATTCAACCAATCCATCTCAAGAGACAAAGACAAGCAAGAAGGACTAAACCACTATAGTATGGGACCTTCGCCATACTTGAGCAGGTTGGAAAAGAAACTTTTAGGCCACACTTCATGCGAGATGAACATGATAACAAGTCACAAGAGCACGCACCTACTAGAGCCATCTATGCATGACAAAGAAACGAACATACGAAGCTACCTTCTAAAGGTGATTGTATCTTGGACACTCAAGGCAACTTGAAGGAGGATGGGCATTGGAACAATGAACCAGAGATCCACAGAGTCTTGGCAGGTTGGACGAGAAGAGAAGACGCCAAGGCAGACCCGGTGGTATTTGATGGAGCAAGAGAGGGATTTGATTCCTCCACCACTCCCCCACTAAGCTTTTGTGGGACCAAAAGCCGCCTAAAGGGAAGGTATGATCCATAGGGATCCGAACAATCAATTCACTTCAACAAAACAATCAACACAAGAAGAAATTAGAGGCAAAGGAGGTTCTGTCTGTTTTTAACAGAATCGCCGCTTTGTGCAGAGCGGTGTTTACAGAACCGCCACCCAAGCTGGCGGGCGGTGATCTGTAACCACCGCCCAGCCAAGGCGGCAGTTCTGTGATCGCTGGTCTGCTGTGGGTGGCGGTCCTATCTCTTTTGATGGAAAAATAAAATTCGAGAACGAACAGTCCTGGATTTGAAAGGGCTGTCCGTGTCTCTTCCCTTCCATGATCTTTCCCATCCTCCAAAGTGCACAGGAGGACATGGAAAAGGCTATAAATATGTAAACGAAGAAGAGAATGGGGGCAAGCGAAGTATGAGAGCAAGTGAGCATTCTAGTGCTGGAGTTGTAATTCGTAGAAGAAAGGAGTTTGTAGGCAGAGCAAGAAATAATTGAGAGGAAGTGAGAGATACTATCTACTTCTCTCCCAAGCTTATTGTAAATTTTTACTTACATATTTGAATTGACCAATAAAAGTGGTAAGAAGAGCGTTTTGCCCTTCCCGACTGGTTTTCCTCCATTGGAGGTTTCCAGGATAAATTGTTGGCGTTGTGTGTTTGAAATTCATCTCTTTCACTGCAAATTTGATTCTAAAACATAAGAAATTCATTCATTAGCTCTCTCTGTCATTTTCTAGTAGGAAGTAGAACAGCAACATATTAAATTGTGATTTTGTGAATTTCCAAAGTAGAAGTTTATGGATCAACTACGTAGGTTGTTCGTGAGAGGATTGACTGCTCATTCTAGTTCTTGATCCTCATCAGACACAAAGGGTGGTGCCCGTGTTAATGCTATCAATACTATTACTATTCTTCTACTCCACATTCATGTCTCAGTACCGTTCCTAGCCTCTTTGGGAGCTCTCTGAGAATTATCTGTAACTGTATTGGACCCTTAACCATACTTGGATCTTTCCTTTCCTAGAGCACCATATGTATTAAATTTGTTTATGACCACCCTCAAAAAGCCAAAAGAAACATTTTGTTTTATTCAGTCTTATCCTTTTGATGTTTTGGCAAGTGATGGTCAAAGCCATTGCCATTTTTGGTGTGAGTTTCAAATCTGCTTTTCTTGATGTTCTTAAGAGTAGAAATATGACCAAGACTGTCCATGATGTGCACAGAGCACTTGCCAAGCATTGTTCTTTTGGGGGAAGCATATGATGGATAATGGTGTTTGACGTATTGATTGCAAAAATAAAACAATTTCAAATTTCCTTGTCTGTTGTTTGAGTACTGTGTTTCTCTATATCTATTATGCTTTTAACATAGTAAGAAATGCTCAAATGCTTTCTGACCTCTTACATCCTGGCATTTGTGGGGTATGGAAAATATAGCTACTTGTCCATCTTATACAGTCCATTTTCTGCTGTGAAACTAAGCTCTCGGTTGGATGGAAAACGGAATTTTTGACGGGATTTCATGCTTTTAATTTTTACCTTGGTTTCAAGATGAGATAAATGGTCATTTCGCTTCCAAGGCTTGCATAATCAACCTCGTTTACTTGACCAAGTCATCAGCTGAATCATATTTGCAGTTTGAGTGAAGCCTACGATGTAATTTGGTTATTTCACTAAAGATTTTTTCCTTCGGTAGGAGATTGCAGCAAAATTGCATTTTTATTGTGGGTTTCCCAGTTGTTGAAAATCATACATCCAATGGCCATCAGAACCTCATTTTACTATATATCCCAATTTTAATGGTGACAGTTTGTGGACTGGCATGTTGTGTATTCATCATTTCAATTTGGGACAGCTCAAATTGATGTATGAGCACTTTGAGACAATTGATAGGAAAGCTGTTAGGAAACTTACTTCTGTTGTACAGCCACGGTGAATCTTGACTTTTCAAAAAAGCATTTTCAGAAGCGGAAGCTATCTTTTATGATATCATAATTGAAAATATTCTAGAACCTTTTTAATTTCTTTATCTTCTCTTTCAGGAAATCACACTCTCTTTCCTCGGAAAGCATTTCCTGTAGATTGTAAATGTTTTCATAGTTCCAGATATTTTGCTTGACTTTTCTGGTATTTCCTAGGCCCAGATATAGTATAAGACTTTTCTGGTATTTCCTTGTTCCAGCTATAATGTCAGACATTTCTGGTATTGTCTAGAAATACTTTTAATATGTATGGAGGTTTTCAATCACATTAAGGCATTTCCATGTGGGTACTTGGTGAAATATTTGTTATTCTAGTTTCTGTTTTAATTCCCAAATTTTACTGAAGAATCTTCTTGAAACTCACTCCCAGAAAACATTAAGTTTCTATTTTATCCCTTAATTGTCATGCTTATGTCAAGACATGTCACAAAGATCCTGATGATTAGGGATATCTAAAAATGCCTTGGTTATTCTCCAGCAGAAGCCCACAATTTTCATTTTCTTTTTCGTTTTTTTTTTCTTGGAGTATTTTCTTATCTGTTTTTTAGCCCTTTTTCTCTGTTTTGTCCAACTTAGATGAAGACTTGTAGTTTGACATTATATAAATGAAGGAAATAAAAATGTCTCTGTATCTTTACATGTTACTGCTCTTTACAAATCCATTACACTTGTCTTCGTTTAAGCTGAATGGAGAGGATGTTTTGGCTGGGTTGACCTTTACATTCCATACAACTGTCCTCTTTTAAGTAATTAGAATGTGTCTTTTTTTCAAATCCAATTTGGTTTCTAAATTCTTGATGTAAATTGTTGCAGATAAAAAGGGATGGGATCACCAAACTTGTTGTGCTACCGCTTTATCCTCAATTTTCAATCTCAACAAGTGGCTCAAGTATTCGTCTTCTGCAAAGTATTTTTCGGTAAATGGCAGTGTAGTCTAAGATAAATATTTTGTAATTATTTTGGTTGTTAAGTCAGATGTCTGGGAGAGTTTTAAGGCCATGATAGTTTCAGAAAATGCTTTAATCAGACTGAAGAAACAGTTATCATGGCTATTTCAGGAGGATGATTATCTTGTCAGGTTGCAGCATGTGATCATATCATCATGGTATGAGAGGAAAGGGTATATCAAAGTGATGGCAAATTTGATAGAAAAAGAATTGCAGTGTTTTGCATGCCCGGAAAAGGTAGGATTTCCATGCAGTTGTGATTTGTTATCATTTCTTGAAAGACATGTATCCATCCTCCCATAGAACAAGCATGTAGTGCCATCACGTTTTTTCCTGAAAACATCTTATTTCCGTGCCCTAACTGCATGAATAATCCTATAAAATCCTTTAGAAAAGGAAAATTCTTATTTTTGTGCTCCAGCACTTGTAAATGCCCTCTAATTCATTTGAAAACACAACAAAAATTGTGTCCTTTGAATGGCGTTTTTATGGGGTTTTTTTGCACCTTTGCAATGGCGTCGACTGTATTTTTGTCCTTGAAGCCTCACACAGCCATGTCCTCTTCAACTTTTGTTCATCCTCAGTTCGTGCCCTAAGCTTTGATACCAATGTTAGAAGATGTGAACAAAGAAAGAATGAAGAGAATCGAAATGCACACATCGTAGATTGTGTGTTTGTCATTTTATTATGCAAGAGATAGTTACAAAATGGTTGAGGTGGTTACAACCAAACATTAGTTAATACATAACGACTTAATTATAAAAGGTAAGAGTTATATTCTAATATTTTATCTGCAAGCATTAGCAGCGAAAACATAGTATGGAGAAAGCATGTTACTTCTTTTTAAAGAGTCAACCAATTATATTATTATAGAAGAGTTTAGACAATGCCCAATTAAGTAGGGAAATCCCTCTTGCTAGATACACAAATGTGAGAGTAAATGGGACTTTACCCTTCACTGGGTTGGGGTGAGTCCTCTTAAAGTCCTCTTGTCATTGGATGCAATTCTTGGGTCATGTAGATCCTGTTAGGCCAGGCTACTGGTATGTATCCCCTGTTTAGGATCTTTTCTGGCATTGGACTTTCAATCTTGAGTGGCTAATAAATGTGGGCTTCGTTTGAGCCTTGAGCCTTGAGCCTCACCAGCCCAAAAATCGTAATTAGGTGAGTTTCATATAGAAAATTGCCATTTCATATGATTCTAACACTCTTTGAAAGTAAAGAAGAATAATGTGCTAGACATATATGTCCTTTAAGTTTGGTGTTTTTGGTATTTGTGATAGTTGCTGATGGTCAAAATGTATGCTTAGGTGATGATATTTTTCAGTGCTCATGGAGTGCCGGTAACATATGTTGAGAAGGCTGGGGATCCATATAAAATACAGATGGAGGAATGTGTGGACCTGATTATGAAAGAGTTGAACGAAAGGGGAATTTATAATGAGTACACGCTTGCTTATCAGGTAACAATGCATTTCCTCTTTTTATTCAATTGTAGAATGTGTTTTATAATCTGCACTTAAATATTCTGTCGGTGGTTCTGCTTTCTAGAATAAAGCCGTTCTTTCATTAATTGTTTCTTGGCTCCATCATTTAGAGGACTCATTTAATTACTGGATTTTTAATATCCTACTAGACTGTTGAGGATGAAACTCTTAGAAATCTCAACCATTTATATATTTTCATCAATAACTAAGCATGAGGAAGTGACTGGCAAAATGTTTCTCAGTTTTTCAAATGCTCTCATAAGCCTGTTTACTTTTTAGCTGGCATGACTTCTTATGTTAAACTTCAGTATAATGCTATATCTGCACACATGTTTTTGTATGCAATATGTCTCACTTTCTAACCTTATCATATTAGCATATAGCCCAATAGTTAGGATACCTATATGTCAATGGGTACGACACATTGGGGATATGGGAGTGGTATGGATATGCCTGCAGATATGTCCTGGAGGATTTGGATATGTTTGGATTTGTGTGTGGATGGATCTGGATACATTCGGATTCCTTTGTGGACGAATCCGGGCATATCTAGATAAAAATGGCTTTTGATTTATTTTTTCAACATTAAAACAGAAATTGACCAAAAAAAAACCACCCAATGTAAACTCTTAAAAGTCAAAAAGATAACATGCCAATGGGGTTTGGGTGGAGCAGTTAAGATGGACGGTTGGGTCCGGCTCCACCCAGGTTCAAACCCCGTTAGGCGCGATCCCCTTCGGGGGTGGTTATCGGTGGTGGCTGGTTGACACACCACCGGTAGTTGCGACCGGTGCTCTTCTTTGGCGATGGCGGACCAGGCTAGTGGTTGTTGGGCTAGGATGGTGGTTCAGCGGCTAGTCTTGGTTGTGTTTGCATCGGTGAGTTGGCTTGGCGGTTGTTTGGCTTGCTTCGTTCGGATGGTGTTGAATTGTAATATCTGGTCTGTGGACATTGTTAAGGAGGAGACCAAGAACCCCGGTTCTAAGCTCCGGTCAAAAGCGTTAAACAATCTAAAAAAAAAAAGTCGAAAACATAACATAAAACGAACACAAAACACAAAATCAAAACACTCATCTCATGATGTTGATGCTCTTGATGAAGAGCAATATGATGACCACTAATTTTGATGTCATAATTAAATTTAATATTTATCATGACATTCTTGGCTTGTCATGTGGCATTCGGATTCTATTATATAAATTATTAGCTGTGTTTTGTGATTCATTTGTCTTTTATAGGCATACTATTTGGTTAATTCCTATTTATCAGGCTAGAGTTTATATATATATATATATATATATATATATATATATATATACTTTTTATATATTTTTGTATGGCCATATCAAAGCCATATCTGGAGCAAAAGAAATTGCCATATCGGCATATCTGATTCTTTGTATCCTTACCCGTATCTTAAATGTATTGGCAACTTAGCTCAATAGCCGTTAAGAAAGCATTGGATTATTTGCTTATAGTTTGCCAAGAAAACAATCAATTCAAATCAAATGATTGATGTGTTTTTGTGGAACTGACGATGTTTTCTTATTTTCTTTTGAATCTCAGAATGTTACAATAGCAGTTCAAATTTTGGTCTACTTTGCTAAATATGGAATTGGCTGATCCTTTTAATAAATGGTTTTGCTGGTGTATGGAATTCATTAGCAATATACTGTAGCCAAATTTCTATTATTTTCAATATTAGGAGGTTTAACCAAGTTGATGGTCCAGGTATCTTCCTTGGTTGTAGATGGTATGGGATAATGGGTAGATATCAGATGGGAATGTAAATGCTAAGCTTTGTACTGAAGATAATGTCATTTGATTGATGTAAAAATGAGTTGGAAACCCTTTGGATGCTCAGAATCGTGAGATAGTACTTTGTTGTGTATGCATATAATATTTGTGGTATTACTTGTATTGTGGACATTAATATAATATATTTCTTTCTTTCTAAACAACTGCATGACAGAGCCGAGTTGGACCTGTGGAGTGGCTGAAGCCCTACACTGACAAGACTATCATTCAACTAGGCCAGAAAGGAGTGAAAAGTCTCCTTGCAGTTCCCATAAGGTAATCTTGGTTGCCTGTCCACGACAAAATTATAAATTTCTTTTAGCATTATTTCAAACTATGTCCTTCCTTTTGATTTTTCAGCATGATTAACACTGAAGTAAGAGAAACAACTTTCTATTTATATCAAGATTGATTTTGCTAATTAGTTGAGAGTGTTTTGAACCCAGCTTTGTTAGTGAGCATATTGAAACACTTGAGGAAATCGATATGGAGTACAAAGAATTGGCACTCGAATCTGGGATTGAGAACTGGGGAGGGTTCCGGCATTGGGCTCTGAGCCAGCTTTCATTTTAGACTTGGCAGATGCAGTGATTGAAGCACTTCCAAGTGTGAAAGCCATGGCAAAATCGAATTCTGAGGTAGGGCAAGTAGATGAAGACCATATAAAATCAAGATTCACAATGGTTCTGGGCTTAATTTTGGCTTTTGGCTAATCACATGGTCAAAAGTCAGAAGGGCATGCACAAATTTCAGTTTGCCATCAAATATATTACCCACTGCATGTAATAACATCCATAAATGAATTTTGTAAGAGAGAATGATAGAAAATTCAAGATTTTGTGAGGTACCGATAGTAAATTTTGAATATAAGAGTAAAGAGACCTATAAAAGAGCAGCGGGTTTTATATGCTGACTGGATCCCTTTTATTGTCCTTGTAATGGAATTGCCTCCAGGATTGTAACACTTTAAATGTAACAAAATGACTTGTTGAACAATATTATGTAAAAGCTGAATAAAAGAACATTTGATCACTGTTTATGAGTCAATCTTGAACTTAAAAGAGCGTATAAGTTCTAAGTCAGCTGGGACTTGCACATGCGCTGGTTATGGGATGTTACAATGTGGTTCATCATTGTTCTTGGACACTTTCAGCTATTGGAATATGTAATATTCTATTGCACAACAATAATGTGATGTTATATTGCTATGCATATACAAATGCTATTATCATTAAACAAGCATAAATGAAACACTAACGAGAGGACAAAATATGGAGCCTTCATAGTAGCTTAAAGGGGTCTTGTTTGGTGTAGAATTTTCTAGTTTCAATATCCTTAGTAAATTATTATGCCCTTTGTACAGGCCATTTTGCCAGAGGCCAATATCATCACCAATTAAGGCTGTTTTATGTGATTAATTTGACAGAATCCTATCTAAGAAGTCAATAGATTTTCCGGGAATCTCAATTTGATCTCTTACAATCAAAGCATTCCCAACCCTCAAAAGATATTAATATAAGATGAAAAAGTGAATAATACCCCAACTATTAAGGGGTTTGTTAGGAATTGGGGTGGTAGTAGGGCTAATGCCTAAGGTTGGCGAGTGTATTGGATGAATATAAAACCTAAAACATTATAATTTTTTTAAAAATGTTTATGGTGGGCTGGTAAAGTAAGGAATGATAACAGTTTAAGGAAATATATTTTGGGTGAATAGTAGCAATCATAATTGCTTGCAGCTTACCTTAAATTTTTGGTGGGGTCCCAAAACATTATCTTAATTTTAATATCAATAGACAAGGAGATCTTTGGTGGAGGTACATTTTTTCGATAATAGGAATATGTTATTTAAAACATATTAATAGGACCATGTTATTCACATCGTAGCAATAGGAATATGCTATTTAAAGTATATTAATAGGATTCTTATTCACATTGTATTAGTAGGATTGCATTACTCATCTTTGGTGGATGTCCGAAAACACATTCTAATATTAATATCAATAGACAAGGAGGAGATCTTTGGTGGAGGTACAACCCTTTCCATAACAGGAATATGTTATTTAAAACATATTAAGAAGACTGGGTTATTCATATTGTAGTAATAGGAATATGCTATTCAAAGCATATTAATAGGACTGCTATTTACATTGTACTAGTAAGATTACATTATTCATAACGTGTCAGTACCAATAATAGGTGAGCTATATTAAACATGTGATGTTTTTTAAAGTTGGGAAAAAGTCAAATTTATTAATGCCATTAAGAAAAGAAACCTCTTTTTCCAATATTAAAAAAATGTCTCCAAAGGTCCTGAATAACACAATTCATTTACCACAAAATCATTATACACACTTTTTTGTGCTAACTCTATTTTATTTGAAACCAATACATGCATATACGTATGGCATATTATATATTTATATAAAAACACAAAAAAATCACCCATGAAAGTGTTTTATAAATAAATTTATCGTGCATTATTTACTGTTTTAGTACAATTAATAGGTCAACTAAATCAAACACCTACTATTTGGAAGGTTGGAAAGAAAGTAAAAATATTAAAACTACCAACAATATAAAAAAGCTTCACGTTTCAAACAATATTAAAAAAACAAACTTAATAAACTAGAAAATACTTTAAAAGTGATAATGCGGTGTTTTTCTTAAAGAGTAACACAATGTGCTTTCCATAAAAATCTCAAGTACTATTAGACAATAACAGTTTGTGTTTCATTTGTCAAGGCATTATGATTACATCTCACATTCCATACTGGAGTATTTGTTTATTGTTATCTTGTTAATATTCTCTATAAAGATACAAATCCTTAGTTACTATGTGTCGTCTATTCTACAAAGATTGATACAATGTAAAATATGTTTTTATGGGGAAAACATTGTATTAGAACTTTAAGATGTAAACACTGTTATTTTTTCATGAGAGAATTCACATGGATATAAATTGAATTGGGAAATGGAGAAGAGGGTCTAGTGGCCGCAATACCATGTAGGCATTTAAAGGACTTCAAATTAGAACACATTGAAGGTGACACAAATGAGACAATCCCTAATAAAGTCCTATGAAGTGTGAATATGGTTTGCATTGATTTGTCCATGTTGCTCCCTACCATTTCCACATCTAATATTACTCTTGAAACTAATGTCCACTGGGTAACAATGTGCTTATGGTCCAAAAGAAGAGATAAATGCACCTTTAAACTCTAAGAGGAAAATAGAATACAAACAAAGAGGGTGGCCAATCCAATTTTATTGTGGAAGTATTTTTGGAAGGCTTAATCTTAGATTTATTGCATATAAAAATTGGTTTAATGAAGATGCACAAGGAAATGGATTGGTTGATAGGTGACTTATCACAATATAATTTTACTCAAATTTTCATCAAATCATCATCCACAAGGAAATGGATTTGATTGAGTTAACTAATAAGAACCTTATTGATGTTGTTAAGAAATCCGTTGCACATAGACTCATGGATTAACTCATTCTTCTTAAATATGCATTATAGGTAGATATGACAAGACACAAGTAGACTCTTAATGCATCTTGTTTTCTTTTTTGTTTATAGACAACACCCAGTCTTCTTAGTCAACCCATGGTTCAAAAAAATGTATAGATTCCTTGACGAATCTATGAAAATGACTTTTGAAATGATGGTGAATATGAAGAAAACGGGTTTGAAATGATGGCAAATCTTTTACTAATGGTGTTGGTCGGTAGCAATTTTCGACTAACAAGTATATGTTGTTGGCTGATAGTATATGATGTTGGCCAAAAGCATATGTAATTTTTGAAAATTTATTTTTGGAGAATAGCGAGTTAAAATGATTAGCTCGATAAGAAATATGTTCTCACAAAATATGATGCAAAGATTTTTTTTTGAAAAAATTGGTTTTTTGTCGAAAAATGTAGATTTTGCTAATTTTTAATGGATTTTTATTTTTATTTTTTTATGTTAATAGTTAAAATGCTCGTGTCGATGAGAAATATGTCCTTCCAAAATATGGCGTAAGCAAAAAAATCCCACTTTTTTTTGTCTTACGACATCACTGCAAACACTACCGTGCGGTAATGTCATCGGTTGGTAACATGAAAAATGCTACCGAGCGGTAGCATGGAAAACACAATTGTGTGGTAATGTCACATACCGGTAGCATGGAAATTGCTAACGGCTAGTAGCATGGAAAATGCTATCATGCGATAATGTCACTTAAGGATTTGGTAACATAAAAAATGTTACTAGTCGGTAATGCCACCCGCAGGTAGTATGAAAAATGCTATCATGGGGTAATACCACCAGCTAGTAACATGGAAAATGCTACCGGCCGATGGCATGGAAAATGCTACCACCGGCCGATGGCATGGAAAATGCTACCGCCGGTGGCATGGAAAATGCTCTTTGGGCGGTGACATAGAAAATTGTTACTGTCGTCTACGGTAATCGAAGCTTGTTACCGTTCGGTGATGGCATCATGTTGGCGTGCGGTGCCCTCATGGATGTTCCTATCCGGAAGCACACTACAATTTTAAATCTGGTTGTGTCACTTATACCTTTGGCTTTTGACTTGTACTTTTGGCTTTTTCACGAGTTTATTCGCTTTTACCTTCGGCTTCGACTCCATATCTCAAAATTAACAATTTTTGAAATTATATTGTATTACTACATTATGGCGAATTATATATATATATATATATATATATATATATATATATATATATATATTATAACATAATGGCGAATATACCAACATTGGTTGGCCCTTAGTGGAAACAATAAGGCAAAATTAGGGTCAAATTTATTTATGACTCGTAAAATTTTGGCGAACCTGCTACCATACGGTAGTGAAAAAATCGCCAATTTCAAACTTCCAAAATCCTAATATTCTCCAATTTACAAATATTCGCCCCTAAAATGAACGTTAAGTCAACCTCAAGATCCCAACTTACCAATTCATTTAGGAATATATGGGTGAGAACCAAGTAGTTCAATCTAGGTTGGAGATTTTGCAAACATAATATGTATGAGAATAAGCATTATATAACTTTAGAAGACATTAGAATTAGGAGATGGTTTGTCAAAAACAAAAGTAAAAACATTCAAATTTTTTGATTTATTCCTTTTTTGGGATAAAGCACATGAAAAGAAGGGACACCATACATAGATGGATCCTTAATGGATTGGGCCCTATCAAATAACAAATATTCGGGTAACAATGCTTTGACACTTAAGGATCTTTGGGAAAATAAGTTATGTAGGTGAACAATTAGCACTTGAAACATTACTTCTCTGTTGTATCGACAACCCACATAAGCGACTAGAAGACAAAGGAAGAGGAAGAGTAGTAAGGTACTGTAGTTTAGTTCGTTTTTAGTAATTTTCTACTTTCTTAGAGTAGATTTCCCTATTTTCTTAGATTAGATTCCTCGTTTTCAATAAAGTCTCTTTGAACCAAAAATTTCATTTGTGATGATATCTCTGTTAACTAGTTCAAGCCGTCCAAAAGTTCTCAACCCTTGGAAAAATGGGCTATTGCAAATGGCTATTCCAACTTAAGATTGTGCTCAAGTTGTGTTAAATTTGTGGAGGTTTGGTCTTACTAGCTTTGATTAGCATTGAAGTCTATAGATTCTTTGGGTTTGTTAGCAATGGTCCTTATCACTCATCGGGACATGCTAGAGGTTTTAGTCGGGAGAAACACAACGATTCAATTTACAATTTTAAAACAAAACACAATAACTAAAACGGACTTGAACATATAATTGCCTAATAGCTACATATCAGAAATTATAAAAGGATATGTGTATATATGTATATATACATGTGTGTGTGTGTGTGTGTGTGTGTGTGTGTGTGTGTGTGTGTGTGTGTGTGTGTGTGTGTGTGTGTGTGTGTGTGTGTGTGTGTGTGTGTGTGTGTGTGTGTGTGTGTGTGTGTGTAGTGTGTAGCGTGTGTAGTGTGTAGCGTGTGCGTGTGCGTGTGCGTGTGTGTGCGGGTGCGTGTGTGCGTGTGCGTGCGTGCGTGCACGTGTGTGTGTGAAAGTTTGAGAGAGGGATGCAAACATTAATTGAATGTGTATTAATTGATAGGAATCAAGAAGATATACCAAAATTGAATAGAAATAAGATCAACCTACTACGCAATGCACTTATATAGTTTTATAAACTTCAAGGAAACTATTGACTTTCTAGTCCCTTCATCTTCTATCTTTTATCAAGAGAGACTTCACATTCTTCTTATGCTTGGGAAGCTTTATATATAACTTCTGTTTTGTCTTATCTAACTAAGAGTATACACTAGGTGTTGTGCAATATACAACCAATTGTGAAATACACAAAAGTTGGCTTTTTGACCCTATACATTCCCAAGACTTTCACAGACTCAAATAGTTTTATCTCATCTTGAGACAAAATAATCTTGCGAAGTTTGGAAGGTGCTCAACATTCATTCTTCTATTGTTTGATGTTGTTTGTTGCACTACACATTAAGATACTCTATTTGCAGTCAACACAAGGAGTGTCGTTTACCACTTTTCATCCCTTGCGCACTACTTAACCGTCCTTATGGGGTTTCACTCAAGTAGACTTTCCAATAGAATTCCCTTTCGGGTTTTCGATATGTAGAAACTCTCTCATAGATCACCCTTTCAAGTTTTCAACCCATGTAGACATACTTGCAAAGATCTAATCAAAATTTGTGCAATTAATACTTCAAAATTTTACTTATTGCAAAATTGTGATGTCAGCCTACTTCAATTTGTTCGGTAGAGGAAGGAATGGAAGAGGTAGTGCTTGTGTTGTTTGGATCTTCTAGAGCATTAAGTAAGAGACAATGTACTTTGGGATATCCTTCATTGTTTCGCATTTGGAAGGATTATTTCCAAGCCTACTTTGTAGGTGTTCCAATCTGTGACAACTTCTTGTACGCTTCCAAAGTATATTTGTATTTTTGGTAAGGCTTGCATTACTTTGAATAAATCATCTTATTTGACAATATCTTATGTTGGACCATGAGAGAGATTGCATTTCGTTTCTCCTATATTAATTCATCCATGTGATCCCGAAACCTTTGTGCTTGCACTCTAACAAAAGTATTGCACAATGTTTTCCTTTCCCAATCTAAAAATTTGTCGCTTATATTGTCACATGTTGTATTGATGTTTGTAGTGCATTTTCCAACACTTGATCATCCATCTCCACTATCATTTGGGTTTGGAGTTTTGTGGCAAGATCAATATCATTCTAGGTCTTAGTCATTGTGGCATGTGGTTGTGCATTCCAATCCAATAGTTTGAATGTGATTTACTTCACTTGGTTTGCGGCTTGTTGTAAGAGATTTATGTATTTACGCAATATCATAATTATGACTTTGATTTCTTTCCTACTTTAAAGTGCTTGACTCTTCACCTTCGTCGAGTTTCTTGTTCTTGCTAATTGTACACAAGCTTGGTAACCATAGTGGTTAACTGCATTTTCTCACTCATAACTTGGTCACCTATGGCTTGATTGACGAGTTTGGGACAATTTTCTTCAATTTGTTTCTCCAAGATACACAATGTTTTCTCCAATGTTGCATTATGTTGGGCCAATTGTATGGTTGTTGCACCAATATTTGCTTAAAGTGTATGCACTCACTCAATTGGTGTTTGCATTGGTAGCTTCTCGATATATACTTAATAGTAGTGACAATTACTTGTGAGGTTGTCGCCCATGCATTTGTCACAGCAATCTAAGGTACTATAGTTCACACATGGGAGGAGAAAAGGATTGACTTGACTTCCACTTTTTGTTTGCGTAGGAGTCTGTGTTCCCCACCAAAATGTTTGGGTGTCCCCTCCTTCTGCCTCCTTAGTGGTAATCAGCTATGAGCTAGAGCTTCCTATCTTTGTGGTGCTTTCCTTTTGTCTTTATTCTAGTTACACACTAACACTTTTATTTGAAGGGTGACTTCGACTGAATTCATTTGTTCTTCCTCCTTTCTCTTTTGTTCTACCTCGGCCTTTGTTTTCACATCTGCTTGCTCTTGTGCACTGCAGAAGTTGATCCTCAATTTGTGCCTCGGCTTCATGTCTCTTTTGTTATTTTGTTGCTTTCCTTTCTTGCTCTTCTTTGACTTTTTTCTCCTGATCTCTCTTTTCTTCTTGTTCTTTCTTCTTGCTCCGTTCCTCTCTTTGCTTCTCTTCTTCTTCCTTCTTTTCTTCTTATTCTTTCCTTTTAGTCTCTTATTCTTTCTTTTCCTGTTTTTTTCCACTTCTAATCTTTTAAGTCTCTGGGATTCTTTTTGCGCAATTGTTTTCTTCTGTAGCTTCACTTCCTCTTCATTACACTTTTGTTCATCTTCATCCTGTTTATTTTTGTTCTCCTACTCAATCTTCTCATCAACTTCCTCTTTTTTGCCTTGCGCTTTCATTCTGCTTCATGTTCTTGTGCAATTCAAGCATCTTCCTCTGCTTTCTTGATGGCTTCCTCGGTAGCTTCCTCCTTTTGCACTTCTCTTCATCCTTTTTCACAATTTCTCACTTTTTGAGATTTTCCTCTTTCTTCTTTTGATCGGTTTCTTGTGTGGATTGCACAGTTATAGTTTTTACAATGGAGGTTGTTGTTTACTAGTCAATTTGGTTTCTGGTGCTCCTTCTTTTCATACGCACCAAAATTTTCAGCTCCTTCAGGTCCTTCTCTCAGGGTACTTGATTTATTTGGTTGTGGGGGGAGAGGGCGTACCCCTAGTAGTTGAATTTAAGCCTTGGGATGTCTTTATTTTGTTGTGTATTTTGAGCTTCTCCCTCTTTTGTGCTCATTACTATCTTTCTTGTGTGGCCCTTTTATCCATTGGATTCTTTTCTCTCTAATGAGTTATCTCTTCTCCATTTAGTGACACCCTTATTCTTTTGTTCACTCCCCATAGGGGAACCTTCAACTCCTCTTCCTTCTAATAGGAATGGGATTTCTTCTTCCTTTGTACTTTCTCATGTCTGATCTTTTTATTTTAAGTGAGGTTATTGGTATTTCCTCCTCCATTGCTGTTAGGTTGACTGCTTGTAGGTGCATTTAGTTTTAATATCCACTCATACTACTTTGAGGCCCTTCTCAATGTTGATTATCAATTGGTCATGTGTCACATTCTCTTGCACAACTGTGATCATCAATGAGTATGGAAGTTGTGGTATTCGAACAATTTATTCATTTTTCAACTAGTAGCTCAATGCTTGCACTTTCCTAATGACCTTCCAAGTATACCATTTTTGTTCTTTCGGAAGATACATTTTGTTTCTATGTCCTCCAATGCCATAATGCACACTTTATTCCTACATACTTGAAATTTGTTAAAATTAAGCTCAACAAACCAACTTTGGCATTTTGGGGTTTGTTTCAACTTGTTTCTGCCTTTTGCCCTATGCACAATGCTTTTCTTTTTCTTCTCTTTACTCCCTTATGCCTTCTACTTGACCCTTCAACTCGTGCAACTAGTTATGCAAAGGCTCTTGCTTGCGTGGCTAGTGTGGCTTGTGGCATTCTTGCATTGGTTGGACTAGAGCCTAAGTGCGTATTGGTGGGACATTTGTGGGAATTATCCCAGTGTGTCTACTCAATTCTATTTGGGATATATATCCATACTAATGAAAAATGGGGGCTTTTTGGGGTGCTTTGTTTTATCGCCATATGAAGGAAATGTGATTCCATCATGTAATAAAGTAAGCTTTCCCTGGGGTGTGTAGGTGTGCGGGAAATTTTTAGTGGCGAATTTTCATAAACTCGTGAAAATTGAGGATTATGGAAATTCAAATTGGCGAATATTTTTGATTCGTAGCCAACTTATTCGCCAAAAATTCGGCCGACATGTCCCTTATACTATTCATTTTGCCTAGATTTTACACATATATAAGATCTTATGAATGTAATTCGCCACCATTTTGAATCATTTCGTGCACATATTCACCGAAGTAAACATAAGCAACCCCTCAACCGTCGACTACGAGCCGTCAACCCTAAAGCTGGCCCAACCCCGAGCTATTCAACCCGAGCCGCCCGATCGGCCGTCAAATCCTTGGCCATCCAACCCCTAACTCGTCACCCCTTAGGCATGCGACCTTGAGCAACCTTGAGCCGTCTAACCCCTTAGTCGTCCAACCCCTCAACCGTCCAACCCCTCAGTCATCCGACCTTTTGTCATCCAACCACAGAGTCGTCCAAGCCTTTTTCGTCTAACCCTTTCTTGTCGACCACTACCGTCTAACCCTAAACCATCCAATCTCAGAGCCTTCAAACATAAGAGTCGTCCCTAAGTAGTCATGGATACTAGAAATCAGGGTAAGAAGGTTACAAATTCAGCTAGTTCAAAAAAGGGTGCAAATACTTTGCTTGGCTATTTTGGAAAATCACAAAAATGAAGGGGGTTTTTGCATCAACTAAAAATATTGGTATGTGGCATGTGTTATTTACAAGTTATTTAATCTTACAGTATTTAATAATTATTTTTTCATACTGTTCTTGGAACTCTTTGTCTTATGCGTAAAAAATTAACTATAGATAAAATTAATACTATATATGTAACAATTTTATAGAATTATATGTAGATGTTTCAAAAATTCCTTCGCAAAATAATCAATTTAAAGATATCGAAGATCTATTATATCTTTGAGAAAACATTCCATCCCTTGATGACATAGAAGTACAAGAAAAGTCATCAAATTCTCATGATGCACCAATGGCAGAGGAAGCTTACACTCAAGGTCTATTTCCGGAAAAAGCGAGACATGAGAATCAAGATATTCTTGCTGAGAGCCTAGATGCAGAAGTTGAACCCCAAGGAAAAAAAAGAAAATATGTTAGAAGAAAGAGGACAAATTGGACAATTGGAAGGAAATTCCAATTTGAATGGGCTGCAAAATATACATTTATTGAACATGTGTACACTAAAAATGTTAATGATGTTCCAACACAATGTCGATGCAAAATATGTGGTTGGAAATAGGGGAAGGATCACACGATGCAACTCAAACCAAACATAATTGAAAAGCATTGTGTGGGAAAATATACATTTCACAAAAGCAATGATGGCAGCATAGTCAAAACACATAAATGGAAAGATGCAAAAGAGTGTCTACATGTCAAATACATAGAAGAATATGAAAAGGAACAAAAACGTATGAAATATGTAAATGAAAAATGTGGGACCATAGTAGCAAGATTGAGCAAAGCTATGGAGGTAGAAATGCATGCAAAAGTATTTAGTTTGCTACAGTATTCCATATATTGAAAAGGGGAAGACCGATGTCAGATTTCAAAGAAAATAAAATTTTGTATCAGGTTATTGGTCTACAGAACATTCCTCAATCTCATTGGTTAAATACCAGTAGTTGGGAAATTGCAAAATGTCTATCTCTGGTAGAAAAGGAGGATCTGAAACTATGTGTTCAAAAGGCAAAGTATATTTCCCTTTCAATAGATGAGGTTACTATAGTGGATAATACTTCATGGATTTGTATTCATGTTTACACATTTGCTAATGAAATAAGAACTCCACACCTCTTAGCAATTCATAAAATGACTGAGAATTGCAATTTTGAAAATATTTATAAATTGGTGGTCTCAAATCTGAAGGATATCACCGGAATGGATGACTTTGTCATTGCAACAAAATTAGTTTGTGTTGGAACCTGATGGTGCAATTGTAATGCAGGGAGCAGAAATGGTCTCTATGTTAGACTTTAGACAATCTGTTGCTCTATATATGGTTGTTGTCCATTACATGGATCATCAGAATGAATCGCTCACAAAATTGTGAGTACATTTGAAAATGTAGCTAGAGATTAGGAATTGATACGTGATTTGCATGCTTATTATTCTAGCAGTCCAAAGAGATTTTTAGAATTTCATAAATTTGCAATTGGATTGACAGAGGGAAAAAAGCTTCTCAAAGATGTAGATACCAGATGGATATCTATGTATGAACCTACCTGTAGAATATTTGATGAATATCCTTCATTGACAGGATTTATGTATAAATACCGCAAGGATGTAGATAAAGGTAAAGATTTATTGCGTCGTCTAACATACATAAAAAATTTACTCACACTTTGCGGTATTTTGCCCATGTTAAGGGAACTTAATATTTTAACAAAGCATGCACAAGATCGTTCTTTCTACATAACAGACTTCATAAGACTCAGAAGACGTGTGTGTTGGAATCTAGAAATTTTATATATTTCTGATGGGAGTTTTCAGTTGTTGCTTTTGAAAATTGGAATGCATTGACAAATTTAAAAAATCCCCAGTGCTTCTTAAAATACAATATACATGATCATCTGTGTATAACAACACATGGAAAAGAGATTCCACTTCATATGTTCCAAAAAAGAGTTGATATGGCTGTCTCAAAAATAGAAGAAGTAAGAGTGACATGAAATTTATATGATGCAGTATTAATGGAAACTAGGAATAAGTTGAGAAAGATCTCTGAATCGTTAGCTAAAGAGTTCCGAGAAAGATTCAAAAATGATAAAATACTTGAAGCAATGGGAGTTGTAAATTTGCAGTTTTAGAATTTGTCAGGCAGAAAACCTTATACATCTATCAGTCCTTTATTTGTCAAAAACATGAGTGATCTAACTGACCATTTCTCTAAGACTAAAGAGATAAACGGAGTTTCTGTAGAAGGTATTTTACAAATAAAAATACTTAGTTCCCAGTCAATGGATTTTGCTAATACTATGATACGACAAGTTCAACTTCTACAAAACCCACAGGATTATGGTGTCATCAAAAGGATTTGGAAGGATATTTGTTCCAGTAGTATTCTAAGTGAATATTTGAGTGAGTATATTAAGTTGTATGAACTCTGTCAAACAATGATTATGGGTTCTTCAAATGTGCTTCAAATACAATCGCTTCTTTATTTAAATTTTCATATTTTGCTGCAAAACGTAAATATAATTTTTTTAGTCTATTAGATAAGTTGAAAAAATATATTGCAGTGGTTATAATATTAGGATTTTGCATGTAAAACTAAAAGCCCACTCACCACAACTTTTTCTTTTTTGCATTTGCTATTAAAACATTTGTCTTGTCTTTATCCCATTTGTTGTAGTAAGCATGTGCTTTAGCATTCAGATTCTCCAACCTGTTTAACATTATGTCTATAATTTCATCATTGTAATCATTAGTATATGAAATTGTCCTTGATTGAGCTTTGTTTAGCAAAACATCTTGCCTTGCGGTTGGCTCTCTACGGCAGTGAACAATGAATGCCTTTGAGCGTGATTATGGTATCATGTATTTATTTCTTTTATCAAAATTTTGGCTCTCCTCTCCCAAGACCGCACCAAATCCACATTAGACATTACAACCTCTTGAATTGTTGCCCCCATACTATCTGATATCAAATTTTCTAATATAAAATGTGTCTTTTCATCATCTATTTGTGGAGCTTTTCTTGGAGGAGGAGAGTCACTGTCTTGTACTTCATGCACATTTTGTTGTGGTTGTGGTTGAGGCAAAGTAGATTGAATCATATCATGGGTGTCAAAATAGTTACCCTTGTTTGCATCACCGAGATCAAGCCAAAATACTCCTCGTCAAGGGCGATGTTGTTGAAAAGTTGTGAGGCCGTTACACTTAAAACACCACCTAGCGAGAGTCTAGGAAATTATGTGGTTACAGGATGAACTATTTCTAGTTGATTCGCAGGAAACCTTATATTCTTGCCTAAAGATATTCTTTTTGTTTGGACTGTATGTGTTGGCGGTATTGGTGGCCTCCTTGCAAGTGGAATGTGCTAGAAGCCATATTACCTACAAGAAGCAAACAACAAATTGTTAGAAAATTATCATTATATGGTTGGGCCTTGTAAATGCTAAAAAAATGTAACGAAACAAAACATGCTAAATATTAAATATTACAATTTACCTTGCATGTTCGGAGACGCATAAATCGACATTTCGATATTATTGTCATAATGAGTTTGATCTTCATCACCAGTTTTAGTAGTTTCTTAATACAATAAATGTAGAAAAGAACAATAGAAATATTAAAAAACAATACTACCTACATAATCTATATTAGTTGTTTGAATTAGTTAATTATATAAAAAGAAAACTTTATACATGTAGTTAAATGTGATGGTAGACGTGATGCACCTCTCGACCCCCTAGGTCGCTTTTGACAAGGAGCTCTTCATGGTGTTGATTCCGCTGAATCCATGTTAGAATCAACAGAGACCTCTACGGGGTTTTACCTCGAGCAATTTACTTCTTATGAGATGTTGCAGCTATAATTCTTCTCTGCAAAAGAAAATCTTACAATTATTATTTTATTGGAAAATATTGAATTTGAAATCGTTATAACAAGAAAACTGTAAAAGTAAATGTTACATGTTGTTCTTCAAGACCGAGATCAATTATTTTTCATTAATTTCAGTTAGAATTTTAGCTTGCTGAATTTCGTAGAAAGCTTCTTGATAGAAAGAAATAATATAATTGTAACAAGAGAATACAGTCTTGGATTTATCAAATTGATTGGCATTGCGGGCATGAGAGACATCTATTTTTATTCGGTTGGAAAAATATGTGCACCAATCGAATTGTTGACATGCTAGTGTCCATAATAAATATTGAACTACCCAATACATAATGTATGCAGATCATCCGTGTAATACAATCTTGACTGAAAAAGTGATGCAACTGCAAGAAAGAATTGGTTTGTAATACCTTGTAGAAGAAGGCCTCTTGATGAACAATTAAGAGGAGAGTAATAACAGACAAGAAATGTTAGAGGCTTGGGTGGTCGAGTAATGTTAAGAGAAAAATCATTTGAAAATAATAAACTTACCATCAACTTGCACATTGTAATGAGACTCCAAAAACTTTTTATCTTCGTCTGTAAGGACAACCTTTGTAGTAATGGGTGACTTATTTTCGAATGGTAACCTAGTTAACCGATGTACGTCTACATGCTCAATTGTGAAAGAAATTTGACGACATCTCGGATGCACGAGGAGAATGGAAAATTGTCCATCATTCTTATTGTAAGAGGCGAGAAGGTAATCAAGGACTGAAGTATCAATATCAAATTGGGGCATGTCCACAAGCCCGATAAATTCTAATTTTTGAGCCATTCCTTTTGTGCATCTTTTACTTTCAGTAAGAGCTACAATTTGTGGGCACATGAGGTTTTTGTATTGGAATTTGGGTGTAGGAGTAGATGTGGTGCTTTCCATTGTTGAAATTTGGGAGAAATTTGAAGATTGGAGAGCTCAGAGCACTGGAAATGTTCATAGAAAAGTGAAGAAATGAACCTTGTAGGGGTATTTATAGGGGTTTGAATGGTTCAAAGGACACGTGGCAACAAACTATTGGCTAGCCATGGCGGCCACCCAACCCATGTTGGACGGATGACCAACCCACTTGACCAATCAAACCGGCCAACATAATTAAATAACCCGTCCAACCCATTACTAATTAGTCGTCCAACCCATTGGCATTAGCCGTCCAACCCTTAGCTGTCCAAACCCTCAACAATCCAACCCACCCGTCCAACCCTTATCCGCCCAACCCCTCAACCTTCCAACCCACCCGTCCCACCCTTAGCCGTCGGACCCCTCAACCAACCAACCCACCCGTCCAAGCCTTGGGCTGGTCCAACCCACCCGTCTAACCCTTAGTTGTCTAACCCCTCAACCATCTAACCCACCCATCCAACCCTTAGTCATCCAACCCTTAACCGTCCAAACCACCGGCCCAACGCTTAGCCATCTAACGGCCCGTCCAACCCTTAGGTTGTGCCCAACCCTCAACCTCCCAACCCACCCGACCAACCCGCCCGCCTTGACCTACGGCTAACTTGTTTGACCTACTTTACGAAACTAGGGAAAATTACTCTTTGCGAAATCGCCTTTGCCACGAAACATTTTTTAGAAATTCGCAATGATTGAAAGTCAATTTTGAGATTCGCCACAAATTATAAAGTAATTTTCGAGAGGGTCTTCTTAAAATGAACCCGAGGTGCACACTTCTGTGGGATCCTAAAACACGTGTTTAGGGTCTCCTTATCTTTGTTAACCATGTTCCTAACATTTGAATGTCTTCCCATTGTGTATATGGTTTTATAGGCACACATTACACAAACCTATGATGTGGCTGATACACATCTTCCACTTCGATTATCCTTTTGGGTGTTCTCTAGTGTGTGAAACACAAGTGTGTGAACATTGAAAACAATGTAATATACCTTTCAAGTAAATCCTCAATGAAAACCTCAATGTAAGCTTACGTGAATCTTAGCTTGTGTAATCTTATAAAAGATTGATTGTGGATACTCTTAAATGACCTCCACATGAGAAATATACAGACAGGGGTAAATTTTAGGGACGAATATTGGTGAAAAGGTGAATATAAGGAATTTTGAATTTGGCGAATTTTGTACTATCGTATGGTAGCGAGTTCACCAAAATTTTGCGGGATCTAAATTTTTGAATATAATTTCGCCTTTATGTTTCCGCCAAGGGCCGACTGATGTTAGTATATTCGCCTTCATGTTATAAAATTCTAATATATATATGATTAATTTGCCATAGTATAGTCCTATTTTTTACATTATAAGCGTGTGAAAAATCCGAAAGTATAAGACCACAAGCCAAAAGATTTAGGAAAAATTGAAAGACTCAAGAGGTAAGCGAAAAAGAGAACTCATATATATCGACAAGATTATTTTGTGTTTATGGATGAAAAATCAAATGTGTAAGTGTCTTGGTGAAACATGTATAAGTGTTATAGGTTGTTAACAGATATATGTGTTACCGAATGGTAACAAATATATGTGTTACCGGTTAATAATGAAATATCTATTATCATTCGATAATGATTAAGCTGTATTCTTGGCCGTAGTAAAGATATTTTCTGCAGCCATCCTACATATTGCTTTGTCATTCGAGTGCTCGATTGTGTTGTCATCCGTCATTCTTAAGTTGTGTTGGATTGCGTTTGGATAAAGCTTTGTTGCCATCAGTATTTGAAAGTTCTATGTTTTGTCACATGTGCAGACTTCAAAATCATCCATTTGATGGCCCCTATTACAAATGAGAAAAGAACTCAAGGAAAAAGAAAACGCAATATGGACATTTTAAAATATTTCAGTCAACTAGCAAGTAACCCCAGTGGAAAGAGGTAAGCAAACCAATTTCTACTATGATAATGTTACTTTATTTTTTTGATTTACTTAGGAAGTCTGTAAGAAAACCAATTTCTCTCAAATGCTAGAAAACCCTAGCAGTGACCTTACTCTAGATGAAATTGCCAATCACCAGAGTAATATAATTCAAATTGATAGTACTGATAATCCCATTTCCCATCCAACTCAAACTTCTGATAAACATTCCAGAAACTCACATCAGAAACCTAAGAGTGAGAAGTGGGCTATAGGAAGGACTTATAAACTTGAATGGTCAACCAAATATCCATTCATTGAACCTGTTGAACATGAAAACAATATCGATACTCCTTTAAAATGTATATGCACTATCTGTAGTTGGAAACTTGGTTGCGACCATAAAATGCAATTGAAGTTGGACATAATAGAGAAGGGTTGTGGGAAGGTATACTAGTAATTCTAAAAATCAAGATGATGGAACAACTATAAAAACAACTAGATGGAAACGAGGAAGATTGTTTGCATATGAGATATGCTGTAGAATATGATAATCATCATAAAAATCTTTAGGACCTAGTTGAGAAAGGTGAAACTATAAAGGTTAGATTTGAAAAAACTACTGATGTAAGTCTTCAGGCTAAACTCATTCAATTCAGAACAATATTTCACATTTCAAAAAGGGGTAGACCAATTTTAGATCTCATTGATTATAAGACATTGTTCCAATCTAATGGATTTCCAAATATACCAACAACACACTAGTTAGATACCCGTGCATGGGAGTTGACAAAGTGTATGGCAGAAATAGAAATCACTGATTTGAGAGAGAAGGTAAAAAATGCAAAGTTTATCGCTTTGTCAATTGATGAGGTCATAAAAGTAGATAATACATCTTGGGTGTGCATGCATGTCTACACTTTTAGTTTCAGTTTCCATTTCAGGGAAAATCATCTACTACATATGCACAAAATGACAGAGAACTACAATGCTAAGAACATCTGCAAACTTGTTATTAAAATTTTGAAGGAAATAGCTAGTATGGATGATCATTCAATCTCTGTAAATATGATTTGTGTAGGAGTTGTTGGTGCATCTGTCATGCAAGATAAAAAAATGGACTTTGTATTTATCTGCAAACAAGAGTAGCCCCTTACATGATACCTATTCACTGTATGGCTCATCGAATGAATTTGGCTTTCAAGATTATAAGTGATTTTGAAAATGTTTCTAAGGTGGAGAAGTTAATATGAGACTTGCATTCATATATATCAAGCGGTAGTAAAATATTTCTTGAGTTTCAAATATTTTTGTTGGAATAGTAAGAGTGAGAAGTGGGCTATAGGAAGGACTTATAAACTTGAATGGTCAACCAAATATCCATTCATTGAATCATTGAACATGAAAACAATATCGATACTCCTTCAAAATTTATATGCACTATCTCGTAGTTGGAAACTTGGCTGCGACCATAAAATGCAATTGAAGTTGGACATAATAGAGAAGGGTTGTGGGAAGGTATACTAGTCTAAAAATCAAGATGATGGAACAACTATAAAAACAACTAGATGGAAAACTGAGGAAGATTATTTGCATATGAGATATGTTGTAGAATATGATAATCATCATAAAAATCTTTAGGACCTAGTTGAGAAAGGTGGAACTATAAAGGATAGATTTGAAAAAGCTACTGATGTAAGTCTTCAAGCTAAACTCATTCAATTCAGAACAATATTTCACATTTAAAAAAGGGTAGACCAATTTTAGATCTCATTGATTATAAGACATTGTTTCAATCTAATGGATTTCCAAATATACCAACAACACACTAGTTAGATACCAGTGCATGGGAGATGACAAAGTGTATGGGAGAAATAGAAATCACTGATTTGAGAGAGAAGGTAAAAAATGCAAATTTTATCGCTTTGTCAATTGATGAGGTCACAACAGTAGATAATACATCTTGGGTGTGCATGCATGTCTACACTTTTAGTTTTAGTAACCATTTCAGGGAAAATCATCTACTAAATATGCACAAAATGACGGAGAACTGCAATGCTAAGAACATCTGCAAACTTGTTATTAAAAATTTGAAGGAAATAGCTAGTATGGATGATCATTCAATCTCTGTAAATATGATTTGTGTAGGAGTTGATGGTGCATCTGTCATGCAAGATCAAAAAAATGGACTTTGTATTTGTCTGCAAACAAGAGTAGCCCCTTACATGATACCTATTCACTGTATGGCTCATTGAATGAATTTGGCTTACAAGATTGTAAGTGATTTTGAAAATGTTTCTAAGGTGGAGAAGTTGATATGAGACTTGCATTCATATATATCAAGCAGTAGTAAAATATTTCTTGAGTTTCAAAGATTTTTTGTTGGAATAGTAAGAGTGAGAAGTGGGCTATAGGAAGGACTTATAAACTTGAATGGTCAACCAAATATCCATTCATTGAATCATTGAACATGAAAACAATATCGATACTCCTTCAAAATGTATATGCACTATCTGTAGTTGGAAACTTGGTGAGACCATAAAATGCAATTGAAGTTGGACATAATAGAGAAGGGTTGTGGGAAGGTATACTAGTCTAAAAAATCAAGATGATGGAACAACTATAAAAACAACTAGATGGAAAGATCGAGGAAGATTTTTGCTTATGAGATATGTATGTAGAATATGATAATCATCCCAAAAATCTTTAGGACCTAATTGAGAAAGGTGAAACTATAAAGGTTAGATTTGAAAAAACTACGATGTAAGTCTTCAATAGCTAAACTCATTCATTGATGGGAACAATATTTCACATTTAAAAAAGGGCAAACCAATTTTAGATCTCATTGATTATAAGACATTGTTCAATCTAATGGATTTCCAAATATACCAACAAACACATGGTCGATACCGTGTAAGGGAGTTGACAAAGTGTTTTGGAGAAATAGAAATCACCTTGATTTGAGAGAGAAGGTAAAAATGCAAATTTTATCGCTTTGTCGATTGATGAGGTCACAATAGTAGATAATACATCTTGGGTGTGCATGCATGTCTACACTTTGCAAAGTTGGGAGTTTCCATTTTAGGGAAAATCATCTACTAAATATGCACAAAATGACAGAGAACTGCAATCTCTTGAGAACATTTGTAAACTTGTTATTAAAAATTTGAAGGAAATAAGCTAGTATGGATGATCATTCAATCTCTGTAAAGATGATTTGTGTAGGAGAATATGGTGCATCTTCATGTCATATGAGATCAAAAAAATGGACTTTGTATTGTGTCATGCAAACAAGAGTAGCCCCTTACATGATACCTATTCATTGTATGGCTCATCGAATGAATTTGGCTTTCAAGATTGTAAGTGATTTTGAAAATGTTTCTAAGGTGGAGAAGTTGATATGAGACTTGCATTCATATATATCAAGCTTGTAGTAAAATATTTCTTGAGTTTCAAAGATTTTTGTTGGAATAACAAATGGTAAAAAATTGCTAAAATATGTTGACACGAGATGGATATCATTGTATGAACCAACTTGCAGGATTTTTGAGGAATACAGGTCCTTAGTAGGATATATGTTCAAGCATCGAAGACAAGTGGAAAGGATAAAGATTTACTATATCGCTTGACAGATTTAGAGACATTATTAACTTTATGTGGTATTTTTCCAATGCTAAAGGAAATAAACAACTTGGTGAAACATGCTCAGGAAAGATCCATATACATTTTTGATTTTCTAAAATTAAAGAGACAAGTATGTATGATTTTAGATACCTTGTATATCACCCAAGATTGGATTCAAAAGCCAATTTTTAACAAAGCTTCAAGGTTTTGATAGACACCAAATATCCAAACAACTATTTAAAGTTCAATATCAGTGGTCATCTTTGTATTTTTGTTGATGGGAAAAATATTAAAATGCACACTTTATACAAAGATCCTTATGTAGTAGGTTCTGAACTTGAGGAAGTTCTGTCATGAAATCTGTTTTATGATGCTTTGTAATTTTTGATGTATTTAAAAATTGATGAAAATATCTGAAACATTATCTTCTAAGATTAGAGAGTGTTTTAAAAATAGTGATCTTGGAGGCCATGGGAGTTGTAAATCCCATTTTCTGGAACCCAATGATTGATGAAGAACAAAGAGCTACAAACTTTGGGAAATCCATGATTGCACTTATGGAGTAGTTTTGCAAATCTTCACATGTTGATGGAGGGGAATTAAATGGTATATTGGACAGAAAATTACTCATATCCCAGTCACAACATTTTGGATTTACAATGTCTGATCAATATAAGTCTATTGCTGACCCAACAGAAATGGGAGTTGTCACTCTATTGTGGAGAAAGATGCATCAGAGTAGCATTCTGAGAGAGAATATAAGTGAATACTTCAAACTATATGAACTCATACAGACAATGATTCTTGGGTCTATTGAATATGAAAGGGTATTTAGTGCACTTAAATTTGTGAAATCAAAACTTGCAACATATTGGACAAGAATTTGGAAACTTGTTTGAGAATCTATGTTTCAAGATATAGGGTGGACACATTTCCATTTGAAAGAGCACTAGCTACATGGACATCTCTTACAGAGCGCATAGAGTTGTTAATCAGATAGAGAACAATGAAGTCTCTAATAATGGTGAAATTGACTTGGACTCTGCTAGACAAGATATTGCAACAGATATAAGAAGTGATGAAGGACCATCCAGGATAGGGTTGTTTTAGCTACCAGATAGTTGATTGTATTCATTTTCTAAAATATATTAATATATTGTTACTCGATATTTTTTCATTTACATATATTGTGCATATAATGTTTGGAATAATTTTTAATCCCTTCTATATTTTTTATAATGTTTGCAAATAACAGATGGTAGATAGTTCATATTTTTGCAATATTATATATGCAAATTAGATGATGTAATAAAATTAAAGTTCATTATACTAATAAAGCATGTTCAATATTTGATTTCTCACTATCACAATTCCATAGGAACAATTGTTTCAAAAATATTATAATCCATATATGATATTTAACATCGTGATTATTACGATTAATAAAAAAACATAGCAGTCTATGACTACATCCCATCATGATTATTGGAGATAATATTTACATTATGAATCAAGATTAAACTATCAAGATCGAAAGCAACATGCACATTCAAGACACAAGTTTAAATTTTTGAGTTCATACATATTTGAAACTAAATTGAACAATGTAAATCTAGATTCCATAATCCATGTGTACTATTCATCAATTGTTTCACATAAAGATAATAAACCATTTCACATGAGACTCGAGAGAAATAAAAAGATCAACAATTTCACATAAAGATAATGTTTTCAAATTCCAATTGTCAAATACTAAATACATCAATAGTAACATAGTTTAAAGTTTTAATAGAAGTTAATTGGACCCTTGTCCTTGAACAGATTCAACAACACCTACAACATTTGAACTATCTTGGATTACACTAGAATCTACTAATTCTTTTTGCAACAACATTAATATTTTCTAAATTTTCTCTATCTTCACGAGTTGCATCTCTTGCCAAAAGGATAGAAGGATCCTCATCAATTTTTTTCTTCAGAAGAATTTTCGGATCAATTTATGCTCCTTGATAATCCTCTGCAATGTATTTTCTTGCTTGTTTAACAGAACAAGTTTTTCTTTAAAAATAATAGCCTCGTGGACACTCTCTCTCACTTTTTTAAGGTGCTCATCTAAACACTGCACCTTTGTCTTCAAAGTCTGGTATTTTGACTACAATTAAAAAATACCATAATTAGTATTTAGAATAAGATAAAGGATAACTATATATTTATTTAACAATCTACAAAACAATAGAACTTACCATGGCCAAGTCTTTTTCTGCATTAGCAATAGTGATAAGGTTCTTGTCACGACTCCACTTGTTGTAGTAAGATTGCACCTCGGCATTCAAATTAGCCAATTTTTCAACATTATTGTCAATACTTCATCCTTGTTGTAAACATTATTTGATTGCACTTCCTTGTTGTGCTTGAGCAAGTATAGCGTCAATCGCCAACGGTTGATTTTTAACCAATGAATAAAGTTTTCTCTATTTTCAAAATTATGATATCTATCATTGATTTCTTTTATCAGAGATTTTCGCTATGATCTCCCACATTTTCAGCTCCTTAAGATCATAAATAAAATTCTCCATGACAAGGGTTGTAGTATTATCCAACACAAGGATGTCAAGTGAAAATATGGTCTTTTCATCATCATCCATTTTTTCTTGACCAGTTGGGGAAGGAGGATCTGAAGAGCCTACCGTCTTTGGCCCTTTCTTACGAGAAGATTGCATTAGATCCTCAACATGTCTCCCTGACGTTGCCATGTCAAAATATCTATCAAACCCTAGATAATCCTCATCCATTTCTATATTATTTAAAATAGAAGTGCCTCTGGCACTCGACACATGTCATCAACTGTAAAATTGGGGAACTCATATGTTGTGAAATTTTGAGTTGCCTTCTCGTAGTCATTCGAGGGTTAGGGAAGAAACAAGCTTTTTCCCCTACCATAAGAAGGTGAAGGAGGTAGAAGGGGAGGTTGGACTGATGTACTCCTTGTGTGCTGAGATGGAGTCGGAGCAGAGAAGGTGGCTGTCGGCGTGGCGAGGATCAATTTCATATTGCAAAAGATCTGCGAGCATCAATACTTTAACAATATTAGATTCAATAATTAGTATGTTGAAAATTTAAAATTAAGAAGACAAACAAGTAAACAATAAGAATTTCTTACACTGTTGTGAACTTTTTTGTAATCAACAGACTACGACACTAGGTGGAAGGGTGGTGGTGGCACTGGCACACGAAAAATCTTGAATTTAACAAAAACCAATTAAAAAGAATGATAAATTTGTAAAAGCAATTCAAAAGACTAATATAAATAAAGTTTAAGTCACTATTTATTGGTTGCTTTGTACAGAACTTGAAGGGCCTAGGTGATTATATGGTGGTGGTGCAGACTGATACTCTTCATGTTCTTTCTCAAGTATGTATGTCGTGTGTTCACCACCACCAGTGTGAGCAGACACTCTCGAGTTGTCGATGCAGATATGTCGAAAAGGTTGCACATTAGGATAACAAAATTAGAAATATGTCATTGTCAAGAATTAGATATTCAAATTATCATTAGTCTGTAAAATAATATCATAAAATTGAAATGATTGTGTAGTATGTAAAACATAAAACCTAGATTTTCCTCTGCATCATGATTAGAAGTAGAATGTGTTCTCTCCTTGCTTCGAGGACCGGGCCGAGCGGGAGGAATCCAAAGAACCACACATCTGTTTGTCTAGTCTCAACTCTGCCAAAGAGTCATCGAACATGGTGACATCGTTGTCTCCAAAGTCCTCAAGCCCAATAGGGTTATGTGAGAGAAGCTGTTGCATGATGACATTCCACTGTTTCACTTGCTTTTACTGTTCATAACACAAATTACAGATTACATATTTATAAGAATTAATTTAACAATGATTGTTTTTGAAAGGAATCAAGATTAAATGCTTTTGAAAACAAAATACTCACCAACTATTCGTCCAGTGGAATTCCATGTTTATCCATCTTCTTGTGAAGAGCAGTTGGAATAGCTGTGGATTTGAGTCCATAAAAACCCTCATAATAGAAAACAAGAACATAACAAGAAGAACAAATAACTGCAGAAGGATTCAATTTGGCTTTTTCAAGTCATAGAATGAATCTTTGATGCAAGATATGAGCACCAATCGAATCTAACTCCGAAATGGTTTGAAGAAGGTAGTACATTTCCCACTGAGGAATGTCAATGTATCTTCCCTGTAGAATGATATGGGACTGGAAAAATTCCACCATGGCTAGGAGAAAGGGGTCTTTGATAGATTGAGAGTTAATGCCTCTTTTGGCTGGAGTATTAACCTCAACCTCAATAGAGAGATTGTAATGAGACTCTAAAAATTCTTTTGCTCGTAAAAAAGAACAACTTTGGTGCTTACAGGCATTGTGTTTTCATGGGGCATGCTTGTTAGACGTTTAATATCTTCAGGTGTTATTTTGATGTGAAATTCGTGGGATGGTAATTGAACTGTGAAAGTGTCATCCGAAGTATTATACACTTGCATTAAATTATTTAATAATTTGTGGTTTTTCGATATATTGGGGCATGTAAATAAGTCCATAGAAGCTTGACTTAGGAATCCAATCGGATTGGTTGATTATTTTAAGGTTTTCGAGCAGTTGTATCAACTGGGGATATAAAATGTTTTGGTAGGCATATGAAGTTGGTTTAATGGTCTTTTTCTTGGGGCCATTATTCCTAAACGTTGATTGCTTGAAAAAAGAAGAGGTTGGCAAATGGAAGATAAAAATACATGTATATGAGCCTTGAGGGTCGTAGAATAAATCGTGTGGCAGGTGGCATTGGCTACTATCTAATACTGGAAGACTGGAAGTGGATGAGAAGGTTATAAAATGCAATAAAACAGAGACACAGATTTAACGTGGTTCACCCAAAATGGGCTACGTCCACCAGAAACAACCAATCCTTTTATTCAATCTAGAAAAACTCTCTTACAGTGCATCAACTGCTACATAGTGAGCCTCATACATACGACCCTTTAAATATATTAGGTTTTTATCATTTCGGGAAACATAGAAAACCACCGTTAGATCTGTGACCTAATAAGGAACGGTCCAGATTTCACAATGCATAAATACATATTAAATGTGGCTTATGGGGGTGCTGCCCTCAAGCCCCCCCCACGCGTGGCCCCTAGACCCGCAAAGGGGGCGAAGCCCCCCCTTCAACCCCCATCACTATCAAGCTCCACAACCAACAATCTCCCACTTGGAGACTGATTGTTGTAACTCCACCACTACAAGTGCCCTGCTTGGACTTTTCTTCTTGGCTTGTTTCTTCCACTTCAAGATCAATCTTGAAGACCCACAGAAGTTGAATGCAAATCCAACTTCTCCTTTTTCATTGGCTTAGTAAACATATCAGCAGGATTATCATCTGTATGAATCTTCACTAACTCAAGTTGCCCATCCTCCAACACTTGTCGTATGAAGTGATATCTTAGTTGAATGTGTTTTGTTCTTGAATGGAAGGTTGAGTTCTTTGCCAGGTGAATTACACTTTGACTATCACTGTGTAACTTACAATCCCCTTGCTCCTTACCCAACTCCTCCATGAACCTGCTCATCCATAACATTTCCTTACTTGCCTCAGTCGCTGCAACATATTCTGCCTCTGTAGTAGATAGGGCAACTACCTTCTGCAACTTTGAGATCCAACTCACTGCCGCACCACCAACTGTAAACACGTATCCAGTAGTGCTCCTCCTGCTATCCACATCTCCTGCCATATCTGAATCCACAAATCCTGTAAAGTATAATCTGACCCTCCGAAGCACAAGTGCCTACTAGTGGTCCCTCTCAAGTACCTGAGAATCCACTGGACTTGCCTTCCAGTGTGCTTTACCCAGATTTTCCATATACCTACTAACAACTCCCACTTGCTTGGGAAATGTCTGGCTGGTACAAACCATGGCATACATAAGGCTCCCAACTGCTGAAGAATAAGGAACCCGTGCCATATAATCTTTTTCCTCTTGTGTTGTTGGGAATTTCTCTTTACTTAGTCTAAAATGCCCAACCAAAGGTGTACTAACTGGTTTCACATTCTGCATCTGAAACCTTTCTAACACCTTTTCTACATAGTCCTCCTGAGACAACACCAATTTCTTATTTATTTGTGTCCTCTTGATTTGCATACCAAGGATTTTCTTTGTTGCACCCAAATCCTTCATTTCAAATGTTTGTGCAAGCTTTTCCTTAAGCTTTGCAATTTCCTGCATATTAGACCCTGCTACAAGCATATCATCTACATATAATAGAAGAATAATGTAGCTCCCACTATCCAACCATTTAAAGTATACACAATGATCTGATTGACATCTAGTAAAACCATGCTCATGCATAAAACTATCAAACTTTAGATACCATTTTCGGGAGCTTGCTTGAGCCCATATAGGCTCTTCTTCAACCTGCAAACCAATTTCTCCTTACCCTTCACCTCATATCCAAGTGGTTGTTGCATATAAATCTCCTCCTCCAAGTCACCATGGAGAAATGTCATCTTGACATCAAGTTTCTCTAAGTGTAAATCTTCAACAACAACTAAACTTAATATAATACGAATGGAAGACATCTTTACAATAGGGAGAAAATTTCATCAAAATCGATACCTTTCTTTTGTTCATACCCCTTCACTACAAGCCTTGCTTTGTACCTTTTCCATCCACCTTCTTCTTCTTTCACATGGTAGACCCATTTGTTTTGTAGTACTCTCTTCCCAGCCGGCAATTTGACTAAATCCCATGTTTGGTTCTTCTCCAGGGAGTCCATTTCCTCCTTCATGCCATGCTCCCACTCCTTAGTGGACTCCACCTGCATTGCCTCATCAAATCTCTCTGGCTCACCACTATCTATTAGTAACAAATAATACAAAGCAGGGGAAAATATTTCTGGAGGTCTACTAATACGTTGTGACCTTCTTACCAAAGATGGGGGTGTCTCGGGATCATTATTTTCTTGCTGCTCATTTTCTTGAATTTCTGACTGAGGTGCCGATGTTGACTGGCTTGGTTGTCGTGCTCGGCCTACAAAACTGTCAACCTCGGTACCTGTAGGTGGATATTTTCCATCCGAGAGTTCATTTTTAGGAGCTATATCCTCAACCAAATCTTCCTTGGGCTTTTGTCATCCTTGTACTGATCCCGTACATTCTATTTTCACGCCAAACAACATCACGACTCCTAATTATCTTAGATTCATCTAGATCCCAAAACTGAAATCCATAATCACCATTGGAGCCATAGCCTATGAATGTGCAATGTTTGGATTTTGAATCCAATTTCTTCCTATTTTCTTTATTAACATGCACAAATGCCTCTGAACCAAATACTCTTAAAAATGAAAGGTCTACCTCTTTCCGGTCCAAGATTCTTTGGGAATTCCTCCATCTAATGCACTCGAAGGCCCATGGTTGATTAAGTACACAACAATATCTACGGCCTCTACCCAAAACTGAAGAGGCAGCCCCGCATGCAATCTCATTGACCGTGCATGCTCCATTATTGTTCTATTCATCCTCTCACTAACACCATTTTGTTGCAGAGTCCTGGGAACTATTTTCTCTCTATGAATCCCATTCAAGGAACAATAATCATCAAATTTCTTACTGCAATACTCACCGCCATTATCAGATCTCAAACATTTCAATTTAAAACCACATTCATTCTCAACAAGTGCTTTCCATTTCTTAAATGTATCAAAGACATCAGACTTACGCTTAATGCAATATACCCATACCTTCCTTGTGGCATCATCTATGAATGTGACATAGTACAGAGAACCACCATGAGATGCAACATGGGCCGGCCCCCACACATCTGTATGAACTAGCTCCAACTTTTTCTCTTTCTTGGTATTCCCTGCCTTGAGAAATCTAACTCTTTTCTATTTCCCAAAAATGCAATGCTCACAAAACTCTAAGTCCAATTGCTTCAAACTTGAAAGCTTACCTTTTTCCTGTAGAATTTTCATGCCCTTCTCACTCATATGTCCCAATCTATTGTGCCACATGTTGGCATCCTCATCTGAAGTAGACAATATGGTAGAAGAATTAGATATACAAGTAGATAAATAAAGAGTGCCTACTTTCTTACCCGTGCCACTACCAGGGCACCCTTGGAAACCTTCCAAGCATCTGAAGTGAATGTGACTGTGCAACCTTCACCACCCAACTATCCTGCAGAGATGAGATTTCTCCTGAGACTAGGTACATGCCTCACGTCTCTCAATATCCATGTAGTTTCGTTATGTAATTTCAGGTGTACATTGCCCTTCCCGACAATGTTGCACGGCTCATCATCGCCTAAATAAACCTGTCCAAAATTTCCTGGACATACTCTTTAAAATAGCCCTTATCAGGGGTTGCATGGAAAGAGGCACCTGAATCTATTACCCAAGATTCTACTCTAGTATCAAGAGAAAGTATAAGAGCATCCTGAACAATATTACCTGTCGGATTTTCCTCTTTAATACCTTTAGGATGGTTTTCTTTGTTTCCTTTGAACCAACAATCCTTTTTAGCATGTCCTCTCTTTCCACAGTTCCAACAAGTAATGCCTCTACTCCTAGATTTGGATCTGCCCATATTCGATTTAGATCTCCCACGAGCCTTACTCTTTGATTTCTCCTTGCTCCTCCCTCTACTCTCCATATTCAACGCATTTCCAAAAGAAGAATTTTCCCTTGTACTTTTCCTACGCATTTCCTCATTTAAATGACACTTACTACATCTTCAAATTTAAGAGAAGTAGATGATGTATTACTAACTGCCATTACTAAGTTGTCCCAACTTTTTGGAAAAGAACATAGGAATAATAATGCTCTAACCTCCTCATCAAATGGGATATTAACTGAATCTAACTGATTTACAATAGTGTGGAAATCATTAAGATGGTTAGATACAGATCCACCTTCTTGCATTTGTAGATTAAACAATATTTTCATCAAATAAACTTTATTGGATGCACTAGGTGTTTCATATAAATTAGCTAGGGTTTTCATCAACTCTACCGTACTCTTTACCTGTGAGATATTTGAAGCTACGGACGATGCCAAACTCAATCGAATCACACCGAGAGCCTTCCTATCCAAAACCTTCCACTCATCATCAGACATGAATGGGGGCTTCGCTCCTACACCTCCCAATGGTAGGTATAGATCCTTTTGATACAGGTAATCTTCCACCTGCATTTTCCATAGCTGGTAATTTCGGCCGTCAAACTTCTCAACTCTAAACTTACTCTCCTCTGCCATTGTTGCTTCTCCCACTCAAATAGAAATCCCTCTGTGAGTATACTGCCAACAAATAAATCTCAAATGCGCTCTGATACCAGTTGTTAGGATTATACCAGTTGTACAGATAAACAAGCATGCAATGAATAATGTGGGAAACGTAAATTAGAAATAAAATGCAATAAAACAGAGACACAAATTTAACGTGGTTCACCCAAAATGGGCTACGTCCACCAGAAATAGCCAATCCTTTTATTTCAGTCCAAAAAAACTCTCTTACAGTGCATCAACTACTATAGTGAGCCTCATACATATGACCCTTTAAAGATATTAGGTTTTTATCATTTCGGGAAACATAGAAAACCACCCATTAGATCTGTGACCTAATAAGGAATGGTCCAAGATTTCACAATGCATAAATACATATTAAATGTGACGTTCGACAACATACTATACATGTCGATCGGTATCATATTATTGCTTCAACCTTACCGACCAAGAATAACCACAACTTCTACACCATTTTTGAAAAATGGCTTCCTTTCACCGTAATCACGAAACTCATTTTCATACATTCGCCTATAGCGCGAATGGCTATTTGGTCATATTTGTAACGCATTCTATAAATTTTTTTGGGGGTCTTAAAATGAACCTTGATATACCAATGCTACAAGAAGATGTTGACTTGGATTATTGCTTCTAAAATAACAAAAGTTGGGAAAATTTGACAGAGTTATTATAGGGGAATCTAAGTGGATTTGAGATAGGATAAGCCTATGTTTTATAAGGCTAAGTAGTGGTTGGAAGTTGGTTGAAATTGGTTGAATACACATGATACAAATATCACTTGAGGGTAGTTGAATAGTTTTAGGAAGATAAATGCCATTGAGGGGCGTAAATGGGTTCAATTGGCAGAAGTTACATCCGAAAAGGTGGTTGTGCATATAATTTAATTGCCCCACCTTTCTAGGATTCTAAAAGTGTAGTTGACTGGATTGGTGAAGTGGAGTCCAAGTGGATTTGAGTGAGAATTTGAGTGGTAGTTGACTAGGAAAATAGGTGTATTTTCCTAATTAGATAACTAATTTAATTAGCTATAATGTGCACACTAATTAATTAATCATTTATTTAATAAATGATAATTAAGCTAGCTAAAGGGGTACTAAGGATTAATTTAATTAATCTAAAGGGGTATAATGTGTATGATTAATCAATCATAAAGGGGTGAATAACAGGATGTACTGGGACAATAATGGGAACATGTATGTGAATTTAGGGTGTCTACATTTTCCCCTCTTTAAAGTGCTATTGCAGAAGTAATATTATTTTAAAGATAGTAGACATATGCATATCAAAAGACAGTGAAGCATTTGGATGCCCCAACGAGTAGAATGGTAAAGGAATGCCCCCTCAAGTGGGTGGGCGATGCAACAAAGTAGTGGACAATCGCTTGATAGGAAGAAGACAAGGGATTAGAACAAGGATGGGAAGAACTGTGCTCGTATCATGAGCATCATTTGGAGAAAAATTTAGAGTAACCTTATTTTTGTTGTTGTAAAATAGAGTTGTCACCATGATTGTGAAGGAATCAAGATGGTTAACCCAAATGTGCTTGAACAAACACACACAACAAAGAAAATATAGAAAGGAAAACAAAGCCAATGTATAGAGTAGGTGTATGCATCAGGGTTATAAAGGAACCAAGATGTAATCACAACAAGGCAACACAATCGAAAAAGAAGACAATCAATTATGCCCCTAATGTGTGCCACAATGATGATTAAATAGACAAAAATGCTCCCAAGGTTGGAATAGGATCAGACTAAAGAGTAGAGTAAAGGTACTCCTCATGACACTCTTGTTGGATCCATTGTGCAAATGATTAGAGTTGATTTTCCCCAGAAAATTTATATCGCAAAGGAAAAACAATTTTGTGACTTTGCCCCAAGCAGAGTTAACTATTATGCACAAGGAAGAAAGTGATAGTTGTAAGATTGGAACAATCACTAGGGTAGTAGATAAAGGTATGAATTTATCAATATTGTGTTGAAATGTTGAAATATTCACTTCAAGGGTTTTCCAATTATAGGATTTCGTGATAAGTGAATGTTTGTTCAAAAAAATTTACAATTTTTTTAATTTTTTGAATTATTTTGGAATTTTTGAAATATATGTTTTTTTGGATTTTTGCAAGTTTTTGAAAAATTTGAAATATGAATGCAAAAGGAAAACATTCCATGGCTTATTTAATAAACCAGGATGAACACACAACATGTGCAAATGAAAAAAAGACACGAAACAAGCATTGAAAACAAACCCAATATGAACAGGAATGTATGACACCAAAGTTATATATGAACCAAGATGCCAAGAATTTTCCTATAATTGGTCTACAAAAAAGGTAAACAAAGTACAACAAAACAATAAACTGAGTGGTGTGATGGATCAATGATATAATAGCTGCTCAGAGACTCCAGTCAATATCGAGCTCTGTCGAGATTCTATTCACTGGTTGTTGAACACGTGGAAAGTGACATGCGGGTGCCTCGTATAGATTTCCAGACAAGGTCATGGAAGTGAAGAATGAGAGGTGTAATGAAACCATAGGGACTATGGATGATTTTCTAGTCTAGTCCAGAAAGTCTTAGCCTGATCGATTGTTATGTTCAATAATGAAAGTTGTGTGATGATATCAGGTGGAAGTGGTGATGATCTAAATATTGATGCATGCAAACCAGTGTCGATATCTAATGGTGGTTACAGCCCATTGGGTTCATGGGACACGAGGATCACAACCAAAAAACTCATGGAGGTTGTGGTCTTGTTATGGTCATGCGTAATCAAACCTGTTTTCAGAGAGCAATCCAATAATCGTAGGCTTGATTAGTTGATGATGTTTAGCGTGTTTAGTTGTTCTATTTTCTCATAAAACCTAGTAGGTGTGTGTAAAAATTGTAAGCGTAAACTTGTATCAATGTCTGTCAAGAATTCCGCCCGTTGGGTTGTGGGACCAAAGGATCACAACCATACGTCTTTTCTTGTTGTGGGTCATTGATGGTCATGCATGAATGAATTGAAATGATTTTGGTAAAACAAGCTAACTATCAAAGGAAATTTAATCTATGTTTTTGGTGTTTTTCACAATATATCAGAGAAAAAAAATAAAAGCAAACTAATCTAACAAAAGTAAATGTTTTTGATCTTTTCTAGTTTTTAAGCAATACTTCTAATCTAATAAACAAACTAAATACAAGTAATTAGCCGGATGTAGCTAATTACTTGTGTGAATATGTAAATCTAAATCTAAAACAGATAACCTAATTTAATAAAAACCCTTCAAACCCTACCTCAGAGGTGAAGAACAAATCATAACCCTAAAAGAGCTATTGTTCCCCACAACTTCCCTAGTAATGTCAAAGAGAAAGCTTTCTAATGATTTGATCTACTTGTAATTGCCTAATCAATTGAAATGAACAATTTTACTACTCTATTTGATATGTAATTGAAACTAATGATTCAAAATTGATAATTTGACAAATGAAGAAAACAAACAAGTAATTCCAACCTGGATAAGCAAGAGCTTTGGAAAATCTGGTTGTATATATGTATTTGTCCCCTCAGTTTGTTCCTTTCTTTCTTTGTGTGTTCATATGAGTCCAAGGGATTGGGAATGCAAGAACAAAAAAGAAGAAGACACTTGAGCAATGGTAGCTTGAAGGCAGTTTGGTTGCAATGCAAGTAGAAGAGAGATAACACAAGAGATATGAGCTTGGCTATGCAATTCCTAGTAGGATTGTGGCAAGCAATACTATGCAAGATACACAAAAATTCTCAGCCTTTTTCTTGAATACAAGCATGGAATATATAAGAATTGGGGTTGGGATGTGCCTTCATGCACAAGGCAAGAAGAAGAGGCAAGTTCCAACTAACTAAATCTATTTAAAAATAGAAGAGGGAAGGAGAACCAAGCAATCAAAACTATTTTTAGACAAATTGGTTCACAAATGCATCCTAAAAGTGAAGTTAAGTGAAGTGTCGCATGTTAAAAAAACACATGATGATGAATTCTGGAAAAAATCACTAGACCACCACCGCCTTGCCCTACAGCGGTGGTGGTTTCAGAACCCCACCTGCCTAGGTGGTGGTAGCAAGGTGGTGGTCCTAGCACTAAAGGCCAAAACATGCACAAAATGAAGTGGGAAGCTGGAAAAAAGTGTGGAAAAGCTAAGTAAGGATGTCTAGGCTACAAATATACACTACATATGGGTTTAGGAGCTCGAACATCTTCTGAAAGGACATGAATCATCATTGGGGACTTTTGTAATTTTTCAACAATGTAGCACATGTAATTTTGGGTGCATACATATTTCCCCCTCAGAGAAGCATCTTAGCCATGAAGAGGTGTAAAACGTAGAGTCTGAGTATGGCATTCCCAAAATGGGGAGTTAGAAGCTATACCTGACATGCCCGTGTGTGAAATGTCATGTCATCATCCAAGCTCCCACTACCTGCAAGAGGAGAGAAGACTCAAGTGCAGATAGATAAAATATCAAAAAATAAACACTAAATCAAAATGACAAGAGGACTTACCATTTTGTGTGGGGATATAGAGATATACCTGCGCCAACGCTCCATCCCCTGTGAAACACATACACTCAAAATGAGGTCAAAAAATATAATATATATATATATATATATATATCAAAACACTCATTTTCCAATTCATTTGTGCTTATTCGATTTGGTGATTTTGGAGCTCTGGACCCATGGTGACCATTTTTTGATGAGAGTACAACTAAAATGACCATTACGAGATCATGATCATGCCTCCATGAGAGTGGGAGATCGACTGCGTGGTCTAAGGTTGTTTTTTTCACTTTTTGTTTTTAAACCTAAAATGTAAAAATGTTGAAAAGTTTACCTAGGGGGATCATTTTCAAAATTTCTTGTCTTAAATGAGTCTCTAGGGGGTGCCCATAGGGAAGTCTTTTTTTTTTTGTCCAAAATGGTCTTTTTTTGTGTTTTTGAGCATTTTCTAGGGTTAAAAACACGTTTGGAAAATGGTCTCAGGAACCGCCCCAAAAGGTGGGTCAGGACCACCCACCCACCTTAGGGGGTCCTGGAACACCGCCTGGCTTAGTAGGCGGTTGAAAAGAATGACCAAAATGTGCTAACTTGATTTTTTTGGATTTTTGATGTTTTTTCATGTTTTTGGTGAGCTTATCTTTTGATATACGTTACTAACTTGCTCTTTTTCTATGTTTTGGTGGATGAAGAAGGAGGAATACATCCATTGGAGTCATGAGAGGGAGTGTGATTGGCTCCTGAGGATTTTAGACCAAGTTGACTCAGGATGAGATAGATATTCTCAGAGGGCAGGGATTTGGAGGATTACACAGGTGCCCCATGTCACTCCTACTAGTCACATACTTGTGTGACTTTTTTTTCTTATTGGGATGCAGACCGGAACACTTTTCGGTTAGTTTGTAGGTGCCAGGGGTGAGTGGACTATCACCCTAGGAGGATGTATACCACATTCTTGGGCTTTCGATACTTGGGAGGAGATTGACCTTGGAGACAATAAGATCTAGATCTATGATGACTCTAGTGGGCCACATATATGGGGGATGTCATTGTTTCATTTGGCTCAAAGAAGGGGATAAAGGTCCGATCTATTGCCACTACTCCTATCCCCATCATTCGCAAGAGCCATCATGGGTATCTTGTCCTCACGATTGATCGGGGACAAGGGAGGTGACACTCTCCTTTACTTGTTGGGCTCCCATTATTACATAGATTGAGGGGCATGGCCACATATATGCCGGGGAGAAGACATCCTAGGGACTACCTATCATGACCTATACAGGGGTAGTTAGTTACAGGGATAGTCATTGAGCCATCCCACACTAGTTATGAGCTGGGTATATGAGTGTATTTCCCCCTATGGGAGGGGAATACTAAGTATGGGATCAGGGGGCCATCAGAAGTGAGGTGGATGGAGTGATGTCAGTTTCTTCAGGACCCCACATCATCCAATGGCTTCTTTGACTATGACAGACATGGCCACCCACACCCTACAGGAGGATATGGCAGGGTTGGGGGAAGGAGGTGACCATAGTGGTAGCTTTCTCTACCACATAGGGAAATTTATTTGACATAGGAGGGAGAGTTGAGATTCATCCATTTGACCGAGTTCCTCATCAATTTTTGGCCTCCCTTATGTAGATATGCTTCCTCCAGTGGCACAATATATAAGACTATTCAGAGGCCCGGAAGGGCCCTAGAGGGGATCCTGGATGGATATGTGGTTACTCCAGTGTGCCTATTATAGTTAGGCATGTGGTCCATGCCCGATGGGAAAAGTTGGTGCCCCTAGAGTGCCTTTACTTCAGATTGAGGCCACTCCCACTCACAAGTGGAGAGGAGGATGAGCCCATTGATGTAGACTCTGATTGACTTTGAGGAGCACACAGGAGATGAGACCGAGGAGGAGTGGGTTGGAGAGGATGGGGGATGAGGTTAGGTAGGTGGTGAGGCTAGTGAGGCAGCCCACATGGAGGAGGAGGAGAGTGACCTGAGTGGCATGACACTCAAGGATATGCTGAGAGCGGCATGGGAGGAGAGTGAGTGAGAGAGAGAGACCTTGGTCTCGGAGGGACCACTTCCTCGAGATGGAGAGGGAGATGATGAGTCTGTGATAGGACAACATCTCACCTCTAGCTTTGGGAGCCCAGCCACCACCACCAAGTAACAAAAACAACCACTGACCCTACTTGGATGCCTGGAGATCCAAGTATGTTGATACTCTTCCCTTGACTTTGTTAGTTGGAAATGTTAGTTGGTATTTTTTTTTTTTTTTTTTTGTAATTTTCTAACTTGTTTTTCTTCTTTTTTTTTTCTTGCAATGACTACACAGGAGTGGCGAGAGCTTATTTGATGGGTGTGCATGGACACCCTATTGATCCCCTCAGGGAAGACCCTAAGCCGATTGATTGAGGATTCAAGGCCAACCACTATAGACCAAGACATGAGACACACTGATGTTTCACACCTATTCGGAGAGAGAGTAGTGGAGGTGATGACCTCTCTTCGTACTCAGTGTGGTGGGTATGAGGTAGCCGAGAGATTGATGAGGTGGAGTCACTCTCGCAGTGAGACCATGGCCATGGCCACCACCATGAGCACTCACACCATTCATAGTTCATTCTCATCATCATAGCCATAGTAGGAGTCCTAGACGTGGCCGTGCACCATCCGAGGGATCCCAGAGGGATTGACAAGGCCATTGGGCCTTTTATTGCTTTGTTGTCATTTTTTCAAGCATTATATGATTTTTTTGTATATTTTGGGCTCATTGTGAGTGTTTTGACCATGCCTAGCGTGTGATGGCATTGTACACAAAACTTGATTTATTATGATATATACAAACTCTTCTTTTTGGTTTGGTAATTCTTTGTATCTGAGTTGACTTCCTCTTGGCTCACTTTGCATGTGTACTCTAGATGTTTAGAACTTCCATTTTTATATGCTTTTAGAATGTATGTAGTGGATATGAATGCTAACAGAATTTTTTTTTTTGTATTTTATAATGTTGATATATGATAATGCAAACACATTGTAATGTTGAACTTTAGTTTCTTTAAGAAATTTTTGGTACTTCGTATTGTTTTGGAAAAACATGGTGATATAATGATATGATAAGTGAATGAACTTTCCCCATTCCTAACTCCACACAACTAGTAAGATGTGAGGGCTCAACACCGAGAGCTAGAAAGGGCACAAGTTATGGAAATTTGGTGAATGGTAATGATGAGAGAAAGACAAGGATTTGATAAAACCAAATTGAGACACTACAACCTCACTCTACTCAGTTTTCTTCATAGTTTAGAATGTGAATTGCTTTCCAGTTTATCTAGACTTAGATCCGTAGATGGCCACTTGGTTGACAAAATCTGGTTTTGAGGTTTTAAAAGCTCTTTTGGAATTTTGGACATCTAACTCACTTTGTTTTGATTTATGATTTCACAATATTTGAATGAACTATTTCTAACTTTCAAGTTTTTCAAAGAGACCCCCTACACCTTGCCCCATGCTACCAAGTAGGAAGTATGGGCTTATCACCATGGACAAGGCATAGGTGAGTAAGGGAATTTCTCTCCTTTCCCAACCCTACATCACTAGTAAGAGACACAGGCTCAACACCAAAGGTTGGTAGGGAAGAGAAATGTGTAAAATAAAAAAATTTTTTTTTGTGGATTTGCATTTGACTTATTTATCTAGGAAAAATGTTTAGAATGTTCTTATTTCCAAAGAGATATAGTATGGGATAGATGTGACACCATGAAGCTTCTAGAATACTAGGCAAAGACACCTAATCTAAAAAGAGACTATAAGTAGAACCAAGTATGCAAGGCCTTGGTATGGTTACTATCAAAACTTTGTCTTATCTTGTTTGGATCGATGAAATGATTGGAAACAATTGATGATACTGTGAAGATTTGTAGAGGCATGATTTGAATGTTTTGCCAATGTTTTTAGAAGTTTTTAGGAATTGCTATAAGAATAAGTCCCTTGATCACAAATTTTACAGAATGAACTAGGAAGATGAAAATGCAATGCAGATGTAATAATGTACATATGAAAATGCTAATGGATCATGTATACTCTCTTAGGTGAAGAGAGTTCACATAGATTTACTAAACTCCTCACCCTCTAGTGTACACAGGTGAAATGCCCCATTTTTGTAGTCTTCTATTACTCGATATGGACCCAACCACCTGGGTCTGAATTTCCTTCCTTCTGCCGGTATTTTTGTCTATTTGGTTGTCAAGTCTTAAAACCAAATCTCCCTCATATATTTCATGCTCATAGACTTTCTTGTTGTATTTTTGAGCCATCCGGTCAACGTAAATGCTATGTCATTGTTCAACATTGAGTCTAGCCTCATCAAGACTTTCTAATTGAGAGATTCATGCCTCTCGATAGCCTTCTTCTCCCAGAATTCCTTGCAATGAGATATGGAGACTAGGTATTTTGACTTTGAGTGGTAAAACCACTTCTGCACCAAATACCAAAGAAAAGGGGGTTTCCCCCATCGTGTTCTTATTGATGTCCGATAGGCCCACAAGGCCGGAAAAATATTTAAATGCCAATCTTGTTTGTTCTCCTTGATGGTCTTAAGGAGAATGGATTTTAATGTCTTGTTTGTAGCCTCATCCTATCCATTGGCCTGAGGGTAATAGAGAGAAGTCATGTGTGGTGACTTATTTTGAATTTTTCACACAGTTCACGTACTTCATCATTTTTGAAAGATGTGCCATTATCGAGATAATGACTTGTGGGACCCCATACCTACAAATGATTTGGTTATAATGAACTTTAGTGATTATAGATCTAGGCATGGTGGTAAGAGGCATGGCTTCTACCCACTTAGTAAAGTATTTTGTGGCCGTGATTATGAAGTTATGACCATCATGTTGATGAGGGAGAGAATTTCCCTATCAAATCTAGGCCCCATGTGGAAAAGGGCCATGGTGTTGCAATTGGTTGCAGAGCCATGTGCCGGTATGTGGATCTCATGGGAGAACTCTTGACATTTATGGCATTTTGCACAAACTCTACCACATCATGTTCTAGTGTGGGCTAGAAGTAGCCCATCCGATGTATCTTCGAGAAGTGGTGTGGCCCCAAAGTGACCTCCACATACTCCTGCTATGTGATTCATAAAGAATATTTTCAGATTCTTCTTCATCAACACATCTTAACAACATTCCATCAAAGGCTCTATGATAGAGCACTTGTTCCAAGATGACATACTTGGTGGTTATAATACGCAACCATCTTCTTTGTTGTGATGTTGCCCCTTTTGGATATGTATGGTCCACTATGAAGTTAATGATGTCAGTGTACCATGGACACACAAAAATGGGAGGCTTAGTTTCAAAAAAATACACACACTCATCGGGAAGTCTAAATTTACTAGATCACCTCCATCCAATGGGTTTAGCCAACCAACAGTCCACAATGATTTTTCCTTTGATGGATTTTTGATTAACAAATGTTAACTCAAACTCACCCATTAGAGTTATGAAAGCATCCAATTTCTTAGATAAGGACCCTTGTGTGAGAAATGTCCAGTAGTGATCTGATTTAACAATAACCCTTGTTTCTTGGTTTAGCATGTAATGTCTTAAGTGTTTTTTCATGAAGACTATAACAAGGCATTCCTTCTCTTCTTATGTATAATGTGTCTCATAATCAAGCAATGTTGACTAATGAAATAGACCACATGTTCTCATTTATCATCATCTTCTTGAGCTAACATGTAGGCTAATGAGACATCCATAGCTCATGAATACAGGATCAAGGGGTGATCTGACCTAGGCGGCATGAGTGTGGGAGGAGACAATAAGAACCATTTAACCGACTCAAATGCCTCATTACATTCTTCATCAATCAATGCAACAATAATTTTTCAAAAATTGTTGATTGGGTGAATAAAAAGGTCAAATCAAGGATAAACCTTTGGATTGCACCGAAGTTTTCCAAGGAAAAGATCTGATGCTAGACTCATCGATGGTGGAGTCATTTCCAGTACAACTCAGATTTTGGTTGGGTCTACATCAATCCCTCGTGAAGATATGATGTATCCCAAAAGCTTTCCTCTCGTTACACCGAACACACATTTTTCTGGATTCAATGTGATGTCATATTTGATTAAGTGAGAAAGGATGATATGAAGCACCTCTAGGTGATCAAATATTTTTTGGCCTTAGCCAAAAGGTCATCCATGTAGGATTCCACAATCTTATGTATAAGATCATGAAATATATAAGTCATCACCCATTGGTATGTGGCACCAAATGTTCTTAAGCCCGAATGACATGACAACATAACAATAGGTTCCCAAGGAGTTATGAATGTAGTTTTGGCCTGATCCTCCTCAAGAGATTCTGATTTGATTGTACCTTAAAACCCATCCATGAGAGACAACAACTCAAAACCAGTTTTGCATCGACAATAACATCGATGGATGGTAATGGGAAATCATCTTTGGGACAAGCCTTGTTGATATCCTGAAAGTCTATGCAAATGTGGATCTTTCCATTCTTCTTGAGAATGGGGATGATATTAGACACCCATTGTGAGTAGTCAACTATGGCTTGATGAACCCTACCTGCAGGAGTTTCATCACTTCTTCCTTCACCATGAGGGCCACCTTTGGCTTCATGGGCCTTGATTTTTCTTAATTGGCTTAGCATCTGGCTTGGTGATGAGGTTGTGAACTACAATGTGTGGTGTAATTCCCATCATTTCCTTGTAGCTAAAATGAAAATTTTTGATGCTCCTTGAGGATATGGGTATGTATTTCAACCTCCTCAAGAGTTAGAGAGGATCCCAGTTTCAAGATTTTTGGTTCCTCCTCCGATCCCGATGTTTATATCAATTATTCCCTCGATTAAGGAGGCATTTCCTTCCTCAAACTCAAGTGGGGGATGGAGGTAACTCTAAATCCCCCTCTTCTCCTACCTCATAAATTTTGAGCTCCTTCCCGAGGGGAAGATTCTATCATGGGATTTCCAAAATAGGAAGAAGAGTGTGGGATTAGGGAAAGATCAACCTCGTGATGAGTAAGATGTAATTCTACAAAAGTGTTTAGATATCCCAGAGTTGCTTTATCACTATCAACGTGATCTGAGATGACAGACTCACTCTCGGTTTCTATGTATGTCAACATTGGGGTTATCGGTGTTTTATGAACCAAAGGTTCAACATGAACCGAGACCATGAATTTTGTATCTCCAACTCACTACTTGGAGTGAAGGGAAGAAAAGTTGTTATAGAGTCTGTGAGGAGGTTTTTTTCTCGTGGAATTGCTTCAATCGATATGAAGTCAAACCCCTTTGTTAGATTTAGCACATTGTTGTTTTGTAGAGTTGTAGATGCTCAACTCTAGTCTCATATACCTTAGATATTTGATTTGTGACAAGTTGTGAATCACCCAACACCCTAATATTAAGAGCACCCATTATTTTGGCTACAATGAGACCAAGTAGAAGGGCTTCGTATTCAGCCCCGTTATTTGTACATTCAAAGTTTAACTTGAAGGAAAAAGGAAGAATCCTTCCCTCAGGAGAGGTAAGGATCACACCCCCCAATGCCAAAATGACACTTGGCTCCATCAAAATGGAGAGTCCAACAATTACTTGGAAAAATGGATGTTGGATCATCCTTTGTATCTTCTTCCTTTACCTTAGTTACTTCAACCATACAAACTTCATACTGGAAGAGAACCAAGTCCCAAGGTATGTCCCATACCCATAGAATCAAATGGAAGGAGAATAGGTAAATCCTTCTCCAATAGCTCAAAACAATATTTTTGTGGTTCCTAATGACATTGTCTCTATGATGATGGTTTCATCTTTGACTACCTGGAATGCCTTCGATCAAGCCCGTGACTTCTAATTTCATTGTAGGAACCAAATTTTCTTCTAGCACTGAGCTTGTAGGTTTATTTAACTGATTTTTAGGAAGCTCAAACTCAAAGTGGACCCTGGCCTCTTTTTAAGTTAGCTAGATGTATGTCGAAGGGTTTTGGATCACCTGTGCCACAAAGACCTTCCCTAAATGTAGGAACCTGACTTCCTAAAACAAAGTGGAGGGAATCACCTTCATGTGATGAATCCAAGGATGACAAGGATCATATTATAGTTGGTTTCCGATCTATAATATAAAACTCGAGTTAGAACCATCTTAGGTCCGAGAGTGACTGGAAACACTATAGTCCCGATTGATGTCACTTTGAGGTTATCATAGCCTCTCAGCGTATTTCACGTTGAAGAGAAATTGGTCTCTCCATAACCTAAATTTTGAAGGAAAGAGAAGGGGACTATGTTAACCACTGCCCCATCATCAATCATCACATGTTTTACATAGTTTTTGTAAATCCAAACTTGTAAAAACAAATTTGGATCACCTCTATGAGCTATTTCAACATCCGTGGGCATCTTGTTGATGTCAAATATGAATCCAACATCTCTTTAGGCTGCCCTAGAGGATAGACATCAAAGTCCACATGGTTTATCTGCACTTGGAGGAGGGGTGATGTTAATCAAATGGCCAAGACCTAGTGCTTCTAATAGAGTGGCTCTGTGAGTAGGGGAATTCTTTAACAGATCCAAGAAGGAAATGTGAGAGAAGGTCTTGGTTAGTCACATTGATCAAGTCATAAGCTCCTATTGGCTTGCCTAGTGTATCATGAATGTCATCTGATATAGTTGGGTAGATCGGGATTGGATGTGAAGAATAATCTTTGGTTCTAGTGGCAGTGTTAATATGAGGTTCAAGTGTCCAACTCTACCAATCCCACAATTTTTTTTTTTTGTTGGTGGCCATCCAAAGGAGGTGCCACTATGGGTTTGATGAAGTCGAGGCTTCACGATCATTGGTTCCTATTACAATACCCTTGTTTGAGCCATTGGGATCTATTCTACCATCTTTTGGGTGTGTGGGGAGAGGATCATTAAAGATTCCAAGTGGTGTGTTCTGTGGGGATACCGGTCCCATGTAGGTGTTCTAGAGTTGGCGTTGTTGGGTTTTCCAAAAACATGTCAACAAATAATTATCTTTGATCCTCTGGAAAAAAATGTTATAGAAACTTGTTGCAATCATGGCATGTTCTTGCATCATGCCCATGAACCCTATGGAAACCACAATATAAATCATTGGGATCATAATCTGAGGCCTTTGGTTTACACCTTGTTTGTGGTCCAAAATTATGATTATTATTTTTCAATTGTTGATTGTTATAGTTAAAATTTGGGAACCCCTACCCTTGGTTTTGGAATTGGTTGGATACCCACCTGGGTATTGGTTAGGGCCTTGGGTACATTTGTCTTGATTGTTGAGGTTGTTGTTGTTGTTTTTTTTTTGTTGAGGATGATTAAAATCTACAAGTGTTGATTGAGGGTGAGAAGTTATTGTTTCTCTGATTATTTCCATTGTTGTTGTTATTGGTAGTATTTGTATTGGGAGAACTAACAACATTAGGTTTCTTGGGCTGATCAAGTAACACCATCATTGTGACCCCATGGTTCTTATTAAGGACCTTTGGTCCTTGATTATTTCTTGTGTTGTTGGAGTAACCGGGGTTATTTTGGTTAGGAGTGACTAACCTTCCATTTGCTCCATAAGTCTTATGACCACTGTCAATGGTTGCTTGATCAATCAAAGAGCACCCTCTAGCACCTCTTCATAGCTCCTTAGGGAATTTTTGAACTTCTTCCTTTGTCTCCCTATTGAGGGAGTGGAGGAAAAATCACAAAGCTCATCGATCCATGTTTGGAGCACTTGCAGAGGAGTAGAGAACCTTGTCGCCACCTTTGAATGAAGTGGGTTGTGGACTCATTGTGCTCTTGTTTGATATGAAGGAATTCTCTGATTCATGTTCTTAAAAGTTTGTTCATATCAAAATCCTTAATAAATTATGACATGAGTTGCTTGAAGGAGTGTATTGAAGCCTCGGTATCCTATAGTACCAATCGAGAGCAATACCTTCTAGCATCTTAGGGAAAATATTCACAACAAATGTGTCCCATGGGAGAAGCTCTCGAATGGCCATTGCGTAAGCTTTGATGTGAGCATTAGGATCACCCTCCCTTTGAACTTTGGAAGATCGGGAAAGGGTCTTGGGAGCATGACTATCTGGATGGAGAAGTCTAGAGGCTCCTTAAGATATTCAGAATAGGTCCCCATTGCATATGTTTCAACCATTGAAGATCCTTGTTGGGGAGGTGGAGGTTGCATCGGTTGCTGAAATGGTACAATGTAAACATTTTTTGGGGCATATGGCATCCCCTGTGGCTGTCCATATGGACTGGGTAAGTGTACATATCCCCTTGTGGTGATTTAGAGTACATGTGTACGTAGGGGGTTGACTACTTTGATATGGAGTCGAAGGCACAAAGCCAAGGAACATTGCATTTCCAGTTGGTATGGCATTTGAGAATGCACTTCCGGATGGTGCCTATTGTAGATATCCATATGTGGCATGAGGGGGCATACCCAAGGTGCCCATCCCAATTAGAAAATCTCCAGGTTTGGAGCACCCATATAAACTAGAGGATTTTATATAGTAGGTACTTGTCCATAATTTATGTGGATAGTGAGAAGTTCTTGCTTGCCCTGTATATGAACTTTGAGCATTTTGGGAAAGCTCTAACTCTTTGAATTTTTCTACTAACGCCGAGATGATGTCACCCATTGATGGGATGGTGTTTTTTTAGGTGCTTGTTGTTGAACTTTTGGAGGTTGTTGAGGAGTGTGGTATCCTGCTATGAATTGTTCACTATGTTGCCACCCCTCATTGGCAATGTTTTCCATTGTTGGAGGGGTAGTGTTATTGTTTTGAAGTGGGACATCACCATGTCCTTGCAACCTATCAAAATCCTGGTTCATATTCTAGAAGTGTTGTTCACTCCTGGCATATCGTGATAAGTACTCCTCATCTAGATGTGGGAGTTGGTCCGATTGCATGCTAATGGGTTGTCGAAACAATACCCGAGGAGATGAACTTGCTTCCCCAGTGAAATTCATGTTGTTTGAACTTGATTTTCATGAGGATATGTCTTGTGTGATTTGGTCAAGTTCCTCAATATACACAGAGGAACCAACATTGGTTCCCTGAAGAAGAGGATTTTGAGTAGTTGAGTGGTTATCTGCCCATGTTGAGAGTGAAGGTGATGATTGTGGTATACTTGTTTGATAATTATACATGCAAACCCAAACCTGATGGGATGGGTTGACCATACTCATCATATCCTCAACATATTTGGGGGTATAAGAATACCCATAGAATAAAGGATGGATGAAGAAAGTGGAAATCTTAGAGACTAGCTCTTCATGTTGGGTTCACCAATTTGTACAAAAGAAAATCAACACGTGACCTTCTTTCACACCCGACTTCCCGAGGTCGTGCCGAGACAACCGGTGTAGAATAGAAATGGATGTGTATGTGTGTGATGATGGATAAGCTAATGAGGAAACCTTATATCTTTGACACACAATATCGGGATCTGTGAGTCTAAGGAAAAGAATGCTCTCCTAACCTAAAGTGGTGTGATGGATCGATATGATATAATAGCTTCTCGGAGACTCAGTCAATATCGAGCTGTCGAGATTCTATTCACTAGTTGTTGAACATGTGGAAAGTGACCTATGGGTGCCTCGTATAGATTTCTAGACAAGGTCATGGAAGTGAGAATGAGAGGCATAATGAAACCACAGGGACTATGGATGATTTTCTGGTCTAGTCCAGAAAGTCTTAGCTTGATCGGCTGTTATGTTCAATAATGAAAGTTGTGTGATGATATCAGGTGGAAGTGGTGATGATCTAAATACTGATGCATGCAAACCTAGTGTCAATATCTAATTGGTTAGCAGAGGCCCATTGGGTTGTGGGACCTGAGGATCACAACCAAAAACTCATGGAGGTTGTGGTCCTATTATGGTCATGTGCGTAATCAAACCCTATTTCAGAGAGCAAGTCCAATAATCATAGGCTTGATTAGCTACGATGTTTAGCATGTTTAGTTGTTCTATTTTCTCATAAAACCTAGCAGTGTGTGTAAAACTTGCAAAGCATAAACTTGTATCAATGTTGGTCAAGAATTTTGGCCCATTGGGTTGTGGGACCAAAGGATCACAACCGTATGTCTTTTTCTTGTTGTGGGACCATTGATGGTCATACAGAATGAATTGAAATGATTTTGGTAAAACAAACTAACTATCAAAGGAAATTTAATCTATGTTTTTGGTGTTTTCACAATATATCAGAAAAACAATAAAAGCAAACTAATCTAACAAAAGTAAATGTTTTTTATCTTTTCTAGTTTTTAAGCAATACTTCTAATCTAATAAAAAACTAAATACAAGTAATTATCCGGATGTAGCTAATTACTTGTGTGAATATGTAAATCTAAATCTAAAAACAAATAACCTAATTTAATCAAAAACCCTTCAAACCCTACCTCAGAGGTGAAGAACAAATCATAACCCTAAAAGAGCTATTGTTCCCCACAACTTCCCTAGTAATGTCAAAGAGAAAACTTTCTAATGATTTGATCTACTTGTAATTGCCTAATCAATTGAAATGAACAATTTTACTACTCTATTTGATATGTAATTGAAACTAATGATTCAAAATTGACAATTTGACAAATGAAGCAAACAAACAAGTAATTCCAACCTAGATAAGAAAGAGCTTTGGAAAATCTAGTTGTATTTGTATTTGTCCCCTCAGTTTGTTCCTTTCTTTCTTTGTGTGTTCATATGAGTCCAAGGGATTGGGAATGCAAAGAACAACAGTAAAAGAAGATGCTTGAGCAATGGTAGCTTGAAAGGTAGTCTAGTTACAATGCAAGTAGAAGAGAGATAACACAAGAGATGAGCTTGGCTATGCAATTCCTAGCAGGATTGTGGTAAGCAATACTATGCAAGATACACAAAAATTCTCAAGCCTTTTTCTTGAATACAAGCATGGAATATATAAGAATTGGGGGGGATGTGCCTTCATGCACAAGGAAAGAAGAGGTAGTTCCAACTAACTAAATCTATTTAAAAATAGAAGAGGGAAGGAGAACCAAGCAATCAAAACTATTTTTGTTATGTGAAGGTCACATGTTAAAAACACGCATGAATGGTGGCGGTCGACACTAAATGCCAAAACATGCACAAAATAAAGCGGGAAGATGGAAAAATTTGTGGAAAACATGCTAGGCTACAAAACAAATGATTTTTAGAGCTTGAACAGTTGGAAAAATCATTGGAAAAGCTAAGTAAGGATGATCTAGGCTACAAATATACACATTATTTGATTGTTTTGTTTTTGACAATTTTTATTGGTTTTAGATTTTGGTTTAGGAGAACAATTTTATTTTGGTTTTGAATTTTGAGAAACATATTTGAATGTTTTTAAGTTTTTTTAAAATCGGTAAAGAGGTTCTGAAACCATGGACAAATAATGAAGCATTCCATTCCATTAGAATAAATGTAGATGATAAAATGATAGGGTGTTTTACTGTGACTCCACGCAACTAAGAAGATGCGAGGGCTATAAATAGAAAATGCGGGTGAGTAAGGACATCTTTGTTCCCACCTCATACTACTAGTAAGAAGTATGGGCTTATCACCGAAGACTGTGAAGGACAAAAGGTGTATTGATTTTATAGTTTTTTTGTATTTTCGATTGATTTAATTTTCCTTGTATGTCAATAATGTGCTTGTTGGGAAGGAACATTTTCCCCCAAGTCTTAGCCTCATGCGACTAGTAGGATGCAAGGGTTCAACATTGTAGACTAAGATGGACGATCAAAAAGGTCCAGGTAAATAAGTTTGAGCTTTATGTTAAAGAGAGAGCTTGTTTGAAAGGAGGATTTGTCATCATAAAGCTTCGAGATAAAACCATAGGTAAAAAGATCTGAAATGGTAGAAACCATAACAAGGATGAGACACACAATGCCCAATAGGAACAAGGTTAACTTGTGTCATGATAGGTAAAGAATATGAAGATATGCTAATGATACCAATAGATGAAATGCTTGATATTATTTGTATTCACGTTTATGCTTCTGATTTGCAAAAAAATCATGAAGGAATGGTTTAATATAGAGTTTTATTTTATTTTTATGATTTTTATGTTCTCTAAATGTTCGAGGATGAGGATTTGAAATGGTCTCCTCAAGAAATAGGTCAATGTTTATTAATGTTGAATGGTATTGAAATACAAGACTTGGACATATGGGATCCAAGTCAAGAGGGGGAATCAAATGATTCGATAGGTCCTGAAATATGAAACTTGGGCGGAAAAATTCCAAGTCAAAGGAGGAAATTCAAATATTTGATAATTCATTATTTATGAGACTTGGGTGGACGTGGTCCAAGTCAAAGGAGTGAATCAAAGGATTTAATGAGTCCTGAGTTATGAGACTTGGGCGGATGTGTTCCAATTCAAAGGAAATAATTAAAAGATTTGATGTGTCCTATAGCACGAGACTTGGGTGGATGGGATACAAGTCGAGGATGTGTGATTAGATAAGTCTTCAATAAGATCAAAATGCCTATGTGATGTTAGAGGAGGAATCTCGATGTGGGGAATATGTTGAGATTCATATTCATCAAAGTGAGTGAAGTAATGCAAGGAAAGAAGGATTGATACCTAGATGTACATATAAGGTTCCTTAGAAGTTGTAGGGAACACATATTGAATGTTTCTCCTTCTAGACAAGGGAGTAATTGATTTGATGCAAGACTTGCAATTAAAGTGTAAAAAGGTTGGATAAGGATATTCCTAGGTATACATACCTCATTCATTGTATGCATGTAGATGTCTTGACAGACAGGAATCATCTTTGATGAGATGCTTACAAGATTGATCATGTGAGGTATAATGGACATGGAAGGCTACATTTTTGGAAGTGTCCAAGTTTTCCGTGGTTGCGTTTTGACAACAAGACTATATATGTCAAGCATATGAGTCAACAGTGAAAGAATGGAATCAAGCTCAATAGTGCTCGATGATGGACCCTCTTCTGTAGTGTCTACAATTATATCAATGTTTGAAAGGGAGTGTTGAATATCTGGTGTATTGGAGCACTCAAATTTATTTCTGAAATAATCAGATTCATCAAGGTTTATATCAAATCCCTGCATGTGATCTTATAAGGGAATAATGTCCCGAGTCCCGAGAAAATATTGGATTGTCTCCTCATTCTGAAAGAGGTCCATAGAGAGGGGAAATTGTTGATCCTAATGTATGAGGGATGGATAGATGATTTATAGGGTTAGAAAGGATTCCTTCATAGTTCCATGAAAAAACATCATGAAAACACTAACACAATGAAAAAAATTGTTCTTCATCTTGATAACACACCTTTCCAAGCAAAGCAATTCTCTACCTTGTGCAATGGTGACTGGTTTACGTATTTTTGGCTCACGGATTATTTTTTTAATCTCTTGATCTCATCGTTGGGATTGAAGATATCCTCAAATGTTACCAATCCTCTAGGCAGTTTGTTAGTTCGTTTTTGAATGATTTGATTTCCATAACTTTCTTGCAAATCAAGTTGCAAGCTCAAGAGAAATCAACTTCATTTTGGATAAATTGTTATGCCCCTAACATATACCATTTATATGTCTAAGTGTGGGCTAACATATGACTTATATAACATTTATACTTATATTCATTAGTTACTTAGTCATTAGGTATAAACTAATAATAATGAAGGGGTATGACCTTTCACAATCATACCTATATATATGGGTGAGTAATTCCTCCCCATAGGTGTGAAGAGTATGAGTTAGTGTCTTATTGTAAGACTTAGGAGGTTTCCCCCTCGAAGTGGCTTAATAATATATTATATATTCTAATATATTTGCATTTATATTCAAGTAATTCCATTCCATCTGGTATCAGAGCATCGATTTCGGAAACAACTAGTTTTTTCATTATATCTCAAGCACAGTTGCAAATTTTGTAGATTTTTTTTTTATCACGTAGGGAATATATATTATAAAGGTTCTCTAAAATTTTCAGAATTTTTTTCGTTATTATGTGAGAGTTATTGCATATATACTATTTTTCATAAACATCGACCTACTGAGACCGCATTTTTTGGAAATTTTCAAATTTTTTTATATTTTTGGAAACCTCTTCAAATTCCCATATTCATCCATTCTTTACATTTTCACATTTTAGGTCATATACATTCAGAAATTAGTTGGTCAAATTTGGTCGACAAGGCAAATTGAATTGTGTAAAGGCAATCCCATGTTATGGAAAGTCCACAAACTAGAGGATGGAATGGAATTACTTGAATATAAATGCAAATATATCATAATATATAATATATTATCAAGCCACTTCAAGGGGGCAAACTCCTAAGTCTTACAATAAGACACTAACTCACACTCTTCACACCTATGGGGAGGAATTACTCACCCATGTATATAGGTATGATCGTGAAAGGTCGTGTGTGTGTGTGTGTGTGTGTGTGTGTGTGTGTGTGTGTGTGTGTGTGTGTGTGTGTGTGTGTGTGTGTGTGTGTGTGTGTATTGTGGTAACTAAAAATGACATGGAATACACCATGACGAGGCATGCTCATTATGACTCTTATTTGACAAGTCCACACATTCAAAAGGTTGAACCAAATATGGATGAAGAATGGAAAACAACAGTTTGGGATGAATCTATTGAATACAATACGCTTAACTTGGAATATTGTGACAAGGGTTTAGTGAACGTGGATATGGAAATTAAATTTGATCCTAGGTTGGATGTTAAAAAAATTTAATGTGGAAGAAGTACAAAAGATACAACCAAAAATTCGAAAAGTCAAGAAACACTATGCGAGCTCTGTTTTGGGTCAATGCAATGACAACTTTACAAGGAAAATGCCTACTAATGGAATATTTAATCACACCCTATCTAAGATGATTGAGATACATCATGCACATGTTGGATTTCAAAACCTTAGATATAGTGGCTATGAAGGTCATTCTACTAGAAGGTCCATTACATCCTTGCATAAAATGTGCAACCTTAATAATTATGTTGAGCCAAAATTGCACATTTCTAGAGAACAAATGGATAAGGCATATTTTTCAAGTGAAATGCAAGATATGTATTCAAATGTGAAAGTACCACTAGATATAATCATCATAGCACTAGAGTTACTTACCCAAACTCAGCTTAAGAGGTTACAAATGAAGGTGATCATAGTTGATCTCATCAAGGAACAATGTCAGACATACAAGGAGGTGCAATGGGAGGACAACGGTTGAGTACATGTTTTTCCACTACTAACCAAACATCGAGGATGACATTTTTGAAGGGGAGGAACATGTTATGCCCCTAACATATACCATTTATATGTCTAAGTGTGGGCTAACATATGACTTATATAACATTTATACTTATATTCATTAGTTACTTAGTCATTAGGTATAAACTAATAATAATGAAGGGGTATGACCTTTCACAATCATACCTATATATATGGGTGAGTAATTCCTCCCCATAGGTGTGAAGAGTGTGAGTTAGTGTCTTATTGTAAGACTTAGGAGGTTGCCCTCAAAGTGGCTTAATAATATATTAAATATTCTAATATATTTGCATTTATATTCAAGTAATTCCATTCCATAAACTGAACTATTTGTTCATCGTTCTCGAACACTTACCAATTGACTTCGTTATCTGGGATGGATGGCGTTACAAACATTTTGACGTGTTGTTTTCTTTGGATAAGGTCTTCCGTAGGGGAAAATTTTGAGTTGGTGGCCACCGCTTGATCTACTTCTTTATTTTGTTTTGTGGCACTACTTGAACGCGTTGACATCTTCAAAACTCTCCAAAAGGTCCCAAATTTGGTGCCTATAAGCTTTCAAAAGCTTATTCTTGGCCACACACTTCTCTCTAGCTTGATAGATGACTAATTCAAAGTGTCCCCAAATATTTGTAGGGCCTTGATTTTCCATTATTATGTAATGAGGATACCATGAACCAATGCTTCATATTCTACCATGTTATTTGAACATGCAAACTGCAGCCTATGTGTAAAGAAGATTTTTTTATTTATTGGGGAGACAAGAACAATACCTACCCCATCTCCATTCCTACTCCTTGAGCCATCAAAATACATTTTCCACATGCCATAAGTGTTATTCTCTTCCTTGGACATCATGGGGGTGGTGAATTCTTCTTCGTAGATATAATAGGTATCCAAAACTACTTCAAATACGGTGTCATAGAGATCAAACTCGTAATGTTCTTTATCCCATTCATCAAGCATGAGATCACGAACTAAATGTGATGAACACATTGTCTCGACGGGTTCAAGATCACTACTCACTTCTCCTTGGACCATGCAGTTGGCATTGATGGGGCTAAGATCATGAACTTCAACATGATAAGTTAAGATGGGCTTGGCTTTGATTGTAAACCTAGTTCCATACCTTGTTCTCAATAGCATATGAGACCAGTTTGAAGAAATATATCCGCCCACTTTGGCTATGAAATCTCTAGAGAGGTAGAGGGTGAACAAAGGTGGAAAGTCAATCACAGAGATGTCTTGCATTATAGTTAGGCTTGGACAAACATGAAGAGTTAACTCTAGATCCTTGATCGTGCCCAAAACTTGCATTGTTGATCCATCAAGATACAAAACACCTTTGAGGGTGGATTCTACTCGATTTATAGGATATCTGCAATTTTCTTTATCATCACTGAGGTACTAATACCAGAATCTATCATGCATTTGTGTATAAGATGCTTTCCAATAATTAGAGACATGTAGATCAGAGGAGGTTTGAAAATTGCAATTACTTGTTCTTCCTTGGGATGACAGAGATGTTGACCGAGGATTCTTCTTTGTGTATGGAGGGATAAAAAGGTGGAATCTACTTCAAGGCTTTCTGCAAGATATCCCTTTGAGATGGGATAGATAGGTCATCCCACATTTTGATGTTCAAATTCATTCTTTTCATCCGCTCGACAATGTTGAGAGGGATACCTAGGAAGACTTTGCAATGAGGGAGTGGTGTTTTCTTTCATTGTTTTCTTTTTTGCGAAGCTCTTTGGATGGCGGGTTCACTTTGTTCCGTGGATCTGTTTCGAGTTGTGGCTTTTTCCTATCCCACAAAAATTCTTTATTGCATGGGTCCATTGGGTTCCATGAATTTTCTAGAGCATGCGGATTTTCTCAAGTCCATGGATTTCTTGATTTAAGCTGAATTTTCACCCAAGTCTCTGCGGGTTATCCGGACAGGGTTGTGTGGAGTTGGAGAAATAGGGGAAGATATCTTACATTCATTTCTCTCTTTCTTGACATTGTATTATCCGCCACATGGGGTTGAGGCCTCTGGAATTTCCTGCGATTTTGTTAACTACACATAAATCTTTAAGCCCAAAAATCATGAAGTTAGGTTTTGGGGGCGACTTCTTGTATCTCTTCTACATTACTTTTTGATGGAGCCGCGGCTTGCTCTTGTTGATAGAATGGATTCTTCACCATTAGAGCCTTTTCACACAATGAATTCATCCCAACTTCACACACATGCTGATTTGGGCTGATCACAAGGATAACACCACTCAAAACCTTGGGCCATATTGTTTTGGACTAGAACAATGGATTTTCTTAAGCTAAGAGTTGGCAGAGGTTGCGGGTTTGGATTTGTGGTTTCTTTTGTGGGTAATTATGTCCAAATCTCTAGTTTGGGTATTAGGAACCTTGTTGCAAATAACCCTGAGGGGAATTAGGATAATTTTTGGGGCTTGAGCTTGTTGTCTCTTAAGGGAGACAATCTCATTTGTTAAAAATTTTAATTGAACACTAAGGCTTTCAATTTCTTCTTAATTCATAAAGGAACCAAATGTGGACCTAGATGAAGAGGTAGATGGTTGAGGAATATAAGCAATGGCGGGTTGGGTACTTTGCGGTAATTTAGGGAAAATGGGCATTGGTAATCTAGGGGCTAGTTTACTCGTTTGGATCAAATAGTTTTCAACCTTAATGGTTATTGCATAAGCATTGGGGAATTGGGTAGCACCCATAGATTGGATAATTGATGTTATAACAGTAATTCAAAACTCTAAGAAAATACATGAATTCACCTTGAGGAGTTGGTATTAAAAGGACTAGAATTATGCCCCATGTTTTCTGAAACCTAATTTTGAAATCTGCCATAAGCTCACTTGGAGCCCGCTTGATGGTAGTTAACTACTCGATGAGTGAAATTTTGTTTGCCTTCTCATCAAGTTGTTGACATAGGGCAGTTCCAAGATCGTCCCAAGTATGGATTGAAGTAGTTGGAAAGATTCTATACCACTGCAAAGCCTTCCCTTTGAGAGATGACACCAAAATTCGTACCGCGACACCATCCTCCATGATTGTGTGTACCGAATATAAGTTTGAAATGTCTTGAATATTCTCTGTTGGTGTCGTAGATTTTTTTGCTTGTGAAGAAGGGAATACTCTTCAAGGTGGCTAATGGTATATCATTCTAAGAAACTAGGATAAATGAACTACCACCACTAAAGCTTACGAATGGCAAGTTTCTTTGATGTGCCATAAAGGGAATAGGCCTCAAAATTATAATAGGAAAGGGAAACGGTCTACCAGGAGGCGGATTTGAAAAAAAATTTATTGGAGGTGACGTGAATCTCAGTGGATTTCTTTTTCTTCTTCTCCACGGGGAGAGTTATAGGTAGTCAAATGATTCACCTCTGGATACACTTAGCCTTGTTATCACTCTTCTCATGAAATGGGGAGGATTGAAGGCATGAAACTAAGAGATTTATCATTTGTGATTCGTCAAATGTGTTTGAAGGAATGCCTCTAAAGGATGAAACTACTAAGTTACACACCAAAAGTCAGTAACAATGATCTAATGCTCATCAAACTTGTCCTATCGGCATGTTAGAAATTTTGTCGCTGAAATTTGCACCCTTGTTGAAACTAGGTTCAACATTTCAGTGAAACGGTGTTAGAACATGAGTTTGCGGGTGACTCGTGATATTTCTCCAGATTAGTTCCCTTCACCCCAATTTGTCAGAATCGATCTTATACCAACTTTCTACTCTAAACTATCTAACCTAAGCTAATGATTCTAAGGAGATAGAGTTGGAAGGGGAGGAAAATTTAAAATAAAGAGGGGGTGATGCACTAAATTGAAATGTGGGACTTCTCTAGTTCTAAGAGACACAGATGCAAGTTTATAAATGAATATCATGAAGAATGCACACAACTCTAATGCAAGTAGTTGGAAAGAATGTGAAATATATAAGAGGGAAGAGGTATTCACGCCAAACATAGAATGTTTGAAGGAAAGAAAGAAGTCACACTTGTATTAATCGGTGCTTAGCAACTTACACATAGAGTCGAGGCAAGAAAATCCTCATACACAAGTTGTAGAGGTCAAATCATGAAGTTTTGAGTTTGAAATAAGGGAGCTCGAAAATATGCGAAGGAAGAAACTAGAGAAGAACCCTTTCAATGTGCATGAGCACTTACATTTATAGAACTCATGGAGGAAGAAAGAAAAAAAAAAAGAGGGAAAGGATGATTGCCATGCTAGAATACTCGATCCCTCGAAATCTTGTTGAAAAAGCATGGATGCCATGATTTATTGCATTTTTGACGTGTAGTATAGGCATGGGCGCCTTTGATTCAATTGACACCGTTAGGCTACGCAAGGCAACACTGTACTTCATTAAATCTAGGTATTTGAAATAGTGTCAAACGTCATTAATGAACTGGAACAATCAGCGGTTTACACACCCTCCATGAAACTATGATGTTTTGTTGAGTTCCACGGATTTATTTCACCTCCTTGTATAGAGAAATTTGTGACCTTCAAATGTTACACAACTCTTTCGTTGTTCCTAACCTCACATGTTTCCGTAGTTTTGAGCTTGCTTCGCAGCCTTCTATATCATACATGTCTCTACGGATTTGAAAATCCACGAGGAATCAAATTTTCACCATCCATGGAACACTAGGAAATGAATTGAAATGAAATATTTTAATGACATCCACGAGATTGAAGAGCCTATGGGACCAAACGAAACCGATACATTAAGTAGTATTCAGACTCTTTGTCATATCAACTCTCTTATTGTGAATCTTGAGCACTAAACCAGCAATCTTTTGAAGTTTTGTTTCTACAAATAACTCATTTAAGTTGTCCACTTTTAATTCACTTTTGTATTGGATACAGATATCATCATAAGCTGAACACTCCGTAATGAAATGCCATTCCATTTCAAAGAACCCTTTCACGCAAAAAGATAAATTCTCCTTTCCCAATCCTCTTTGGGAATAGTCCATCTACCGGTTTCACAACGAAGATGATGTGATCTGGTCCTCAACTGGGCCACTAAAATCCTTGTCTTACCTTTGATAACTGCTCCCAGGTAAGCTTTTTCATCATGCTCCCAAGTGGGAAGTGTTCACGACTTTCCGACTTAGCCGTTTTCACCTTTCTTCCCGCCTCGGGAGCCGATGACGCCTCTCGCTTGCGAAGATGACCTTCCATTCTCTCCATTTTGTGAGTTAGGAGAACCTACGAAACACATCATAATTGCATTCTACTAACACCGACTTCCAATGGTCTCGCAACCTTCTTGAACAAAATCTGCCTAAGTGTTATTTTTTATAAGTTACTCAAAATTACCACATGAGAAAGTTTGGACAACAATAGCATTTTTCCCCTCAAGTAGTTTCATAACTACTTTTTTAATGTTGGCAACTTGACCCTAAGACTCTTTTTTTACTTGAGATGAGTTTGCCCACTTTTATTTTTATTATTTTGTGAACTCTATTAAAAAATATGCAATATAAAATTGCCTTTATGACTCTTTATGATATATCAATTTATATTTTAAAATTATTATTATAATTAATTCATAATGAATTAATTAAATGTACTTTACAAATTCATTGAAAATTTGATTTGGGGCCACCATATTACATAGAGATATTTTAAAAGTGAATAACTCAATTTGAAATATGTTTTGTGTTCACAAGATTGCACTTTTGAACTATCCAAAACATGAACGTACACCTGCCAACATTGTATCCCAAAGCCCCTGCAGTACATGACACCGTATTGATGATTATATTGAAATTGAAAACTAGTGAGAGTGATCTATCGGGCCTTGTCCATTGGGCTATGGAGTTAGTAGAATAATATTATGAGCACCTTCTCAAAGATCTATGAAGTGCTTATATCGATCTATGACCTTGTACCATGGTTTACACTATGAAGACAAGTGTAGTAAAAAAAGAGCTTTGAATAGAGTGCAAATAAAACACTAGATACGCCCATGAAGATTGTTGATGACAAAGGGGACATAAGTGTATTTTAATTGTAAGAGTAGAAATTTTTGGATGTTTTGACCACAATTATTCTTTGATTACCTATAGAAATACAATTGATGGTGCTATGAAAAGTGCAAAAAAATCACGACAATACATTATGATGATAAATTGTACTTGTTATAGTTTGATTGTAAAATCTAAAAAAGACATTTTTGTTAATCCAAAATACCTTAGAGTGTGAGGAATAAAGATGCCAACCAATAGCATAAAATTTAAAAGTTTATTTTATCACTAAAAACAAAAATGTATTATCAAACTTTACACAAAAACCCCAAATACCACATGGAAAATTTTGATTAGATTCTATCCAAAAAAATGTTATGGTGAAGACAATATCCCCGCCTTTAGAAGATAATAAAGATAAATATGTTGGTTGACCATTCTCGAAATTGACTAGTTAGTTGAAATAAAGTAAAATATTTGTGATGAGTTAAGAACTATCTCATGGTGGTGATTGATTTGGTTTTTCCATGGAAGAAGACAAAAATCTTGTTAATTATTTGGGAGAGCCTTTAGAAGGGTTGGACCAAATTACATCTTAAGTTTCTAATATTTGGAGATCCTTCTCTAAGTGAGTATGTTAAGTCTTCAAGTTTGGATCATTTTTTACCCGAAAATGGGAGCTTTGATTCATATTTTAGTAAAAATCCTAGATCAACTCCTAAATCAAATGTGTGGTGGAAACCGGTTTCACGATTTGGAGGGAAGGGAATAGGTTTACTTGAGTTTACCTACTAATAAATCTACACAAAAGGGTTGTAAAGGAATGTTAGGGATCATTAGTGCTCACATTTGTGAGCTAATATGCTAGTTAGTATGATATAATATTGTTATTATGAAGTTATGTGAATTATAAAAACTCGGATAAACAAAGTAATGAGTTCTACAATTATAGGGCTTGACATGTTTTATTCAGAGAACTACAAGCCTATTTATATGTATTGTGTTTGCATATATGAAATAATGAAGAGAAAAGAAACAATGTAGTTGTGTGTTTAATTTGTTTAAATTTGAACCAAAGTTATCATTTGGTATCATAGCATATAATTGATCTTGTAATGGCGATTTTTTTGTACATGTACAATTATAATTTCTTGTTGTCCGGTGGATGGAATTTATTAGTTTGTAAAACTTGTAGGTGTTATTTGTAATATTCGATTTGTTGTCTGTTAGTAAATATTATTATTTGTTAGCACAACCATTAGGAGAGAAGCATGAGGTTTCACACGGAGGAAGCATGATAGAAAGCGCTATGAAAAGAGGCATAGTGTTTAGCAAAGGGCCTACCAACATCAAGGCATAACATAGAAGAAAATAGATGAGGCGATTTGATCAAACCGCATCTAGTATTGCTCAATGTCATGACAAAACTCATGTGTTTGTTCCAAAGCTTCACGTCTATTTAGTCCGATAGGTCTAGTCAAAAGGAGTATTTGGTGCATTCTTTGTGTAGATCTTATTTATGAAATTTATGTATAAGGACCTCGCACTCTTTGAGTATGCATGTCCTTATACACTCATAATTGACTCATAATATAATTCAATGTGGGCTTTATCAATAGTTGGTTCAGTTTGATTCATCTAACTGTGTGTGTCTTACATTTATCTTTTAGTCACCATACAAGTCATATATTAATGTGAGGTTATACTACACATGTTTGTTTTTAAATAGTAAACTAAGTTGTGTTTTAGTATTTGTGTCTATGTTTCGATAAGTCTTGTCTTTAGTAAATAAGTCAATGGTATTTTATTAATATGGTCACTAAAGTTTTAGTTTATGTTAAGCCTTGTTTAGTCTATTAATAAATTAACACCAATTCAAAAGTAAATAACATTGAGGGCTATTTGTAGGCTCGCTTAAATGTGTTCCAATGCCTTCGGTTGGTTTGAACTTGAAGTGTGCTTCTATACCGCTTTTTGTGAATAGTTGTACTATTATATTTTTGGTAATCAAGCCACTATTTCGACAAATAAAAAGTAAATAACACAAAATTATAAGGCAAAGGTTATGTCTTGTATTTGATCAAGTGTATAGTTTTCATTTGTTTAGTTTGTTTTTATTCTTGTGATTATAATATAGTTTATATTGTCAACATCAACTTGTCATTCAAAGTTAAGTGTTATTTTAGAATTTATAGTCTATTGTCTAGTTATATAGTTATCAAAGTCTAGTTAGTCAAAATGAAGTATGCCACCAATTGTTAAAAGTCAAAATTTTACTCTCCTTATAAAAGATGCATCTTCAAGGTACCCAACATCATTGAATCAACTGTGTTAGTCTTGTTGTGTACTTCTACAAACGATTCGTTGGTGAGAAGGCCAATGCGCACCGCAAGTGAAAGCGAGACCTATTGAGTTCTTGTATGTATGTAATTGTGGGAAGTATGTGGTTGATCGATAAAATGTCGAGCACTCACTATAAGTGAAAGCAAGAACTATTGAGTTCTCATATGCACGTGATCACATGCAACAAATATCTCTAGTAGCAAGTACAAACCTAGAGCATTTATGGACATACATTTCTATTACAATTCTTGTGGTGTGCTTACTCCCCATGTTCGCACTAAGGGGGAATGTTAGGGATTATTAGTGCTCACTTTTGTGAGCTAACATGTTAGTTTGTTCGCACGATATAATATTGTTATTATGTAGTTATGTGAGTTATAACAACTCACATAAACAAAGTAATAAGTTGCATGATTATAGGGCTTACCTCATTCTATTAAGAAGAACCATTAGCTTTGTGTATATATATTGTGTTTGTATAAATGAAATAAGGAAGAATGAATAAACAATGTAGTTGTGTGTTCAATTTGTGTACATTGGAACCAAAGTTATCAAGTGAGCATCCAAAATAACACTTTTCAAATGCCCAAAAGTGCTTTGAAAGAAAGGTTTGTGTGGTAAGACAAGGACATGGCATTGACATGGGCATTTACCATCATCATGTGAAGGTTTTGATTTTTACCGCTCCTAAGGCAAAGCCTTCCACCTTGCACTCGGTGATTTCGGGGTGATCATTTTTAGTGAAAACCCTATATTAACTCCTCAGATCAAATGTGTGGTGGATACAAGTTTACTCCTTTGGAGGGAAGGGAATATGTTTACTTCAATCTACCCTCTATAATCAATTCATCCAAATTGTTATAAGGGGGAATCATCCAAAATTACACTTTTAAAAAGAAAGATTTGTGTGATAAGACAAGGGCATATGGCATTGTACATGGGCATTTATCATCATTGTGCAAAGGTTCAAATTAGTTGTCGTTCTTGAGGGCGAGCCTTTGCTCATTCATTTCACGGTGATCAAGAGGATACAAACACTAAGGGTGTCATCTAAACTCTCCAATGAAGGGCATACGAGGATCTAAAGTGGGTAAGTGTTGACTCAATCGCGAAGCCCTTAGCAAGAAAATAGTCGATGGTCAAAAGCTCATAAAGAAGATATTGGTTGTTAAACAAAGGAGAATAAACAAAACAAGTAGTAGGCATCGAAGTGATGTTAGAGGAAATCCACCACTACCAACATATGTTCCAAGTGGTTAAATTTCATGGCAAGCATATTTCAAAGCCTTTTTGGAGAAATGCATCGATCAAAATTGGAAACGTGTGCTAGGGTAGTCCATTGGTTTCCATATCTTGCAAAAGGTTGGATCACTTTCTTCCTTAAACGAAATAAGGATATTGAGATCAATGAATCAAATAAATAGTTTTACAACAATACCCACATCCTTGAGAGCATGGGGATCAATATTTAATCCTACTCAAAATTTGGTTCCTTCAAAATCCATGTCAATAAAATTTATGGGGCTTTTTATTGAGCTTTGACAAGATAGCATTCTAATAAATATTGGGAATGTTTTAGGTAAGTTTATTTGCTCCACACAAATTATCGTGTATCTTCTAACAAAATTGTAGTTAAAATGTATGTCAAGATAGATCTTAGGATTGGTCTTCTTAACTCAAGAGAAATTTAATATGACGTGTGGACCCTCTTACAACCCTTAGAAAATCAAAATAGCCCTTTTTGTTGCCATTGGTGTAGTCAACACGAACACTTAAAATACAATTGCCCTTTGGGGAAGGACAATGATAGTTATTTCAAGGAAATGACCTCATAGAGGGTGTATTCTCTGTATATGAATGATGAAAGCACATGTAGTAATATGGGCCAAAATGCAGGGTGAAAGAACTCTATCACACACAAGGCACCCTCTTAATACCAAACAATGGAAGACTTGGTTTAAGAATTGGAAGTTGTTGCAAATCAATACAAAGGAAGTGGTGTTGAGTACGTTAACTTGATTATTGGCGAAATTATCCCAAATGGAAGGATAAATCAACCTTATCAAAATGAGACTAGGGTTTCATTAGGTTGAGGAGGAAAGGCACCACAAATTTAGTCTAGAATTGATCTAGGATAGTCTAGAAGCAAACACAATTGGAGAGCATTTTTGGTCAAGAAGGTAGAAGATAGAGGCAAGTCTAAAAATCTTTCTTCTCCCGAGTTAAGTGATGGTAGGGCTTTATCAAAGAAGGTTGATTTTAATGAGGTTAATTTTTTTAATGGGGTCATTAAAGCTAGAAAGGAGACAAGATATCATGTAAGATCATCTAAAGTGGTTTTTGTTCATTTTTAGGATACTTAGGTAGCATGTAAGAGGCATCCCACTTTGAATGGTGATGACCCAAGGGGTGGGGCTCCACAAGGGGAGAATCTTTCAATCTATTAACTAAAGAAAAATTGAACATAAGGTTAGAGTCGGAATAGAGTACAGTACCCCAAGGACCTTTAAGGTAGGGAAGTCCTTCAAAAAGATTTAAAAATGAAGGTAGAGGAGGAGGGTGGGGGCACGGGTGGAAGGGGTGGATCTATAATGGTAATAACAATGGTGCTAGCTAGTGTGGACCAGCTTGAAATTTTATGGTTTGTGGACTTTTTTGTCAATTCCAATTATATTTTACAACTTTTAAAAAAGTATATTTAAACTAGTTAAATTTTATTAAAAACATAAATTTGACTAGTTGTATTACTAATAAATTGTGCATATTTATTATGGTCAATATAATATGTTAGAATATTTTTATTGTTTTTAAAAGTTATATTACTAAATATTCATAGAATAAATTTTGTTGAAGAAACTACTTCAAAATTTCTCTTCAAATATCATATTTTGGAATGTTTGTAAATTATTTTTAGATTGTTAACAATAAAAATATTTTAGATTTGTTTTCCTTTTTAAAAATTGAGTAAAAGATATTTTATTCATGATTTTGTTTAAAACAAAAAAATAATTTCCCATAAAACTAATTGTAAGTTATAATAGTAAAATTTATTATATAGGACATAGCATTCTAATAAACATTGGGCACGTTTTAGGTAAGTTTATTTGCTCGGCACAAATTATCGTGTATCTTCTAACAAAATTGTAGTTAAAATGTATTTCAAGATGGATCTTAGGATTGGTCTTCTTAACTAAGTAGAATTTTAATTTGACGTGTGGACCCTCTTACAACCCTTAGATAATCAAAATAGCTCTTTTCCTCGCCATTGGTGTAGTCAACACAAACACTTAAATACAATTGCCCTTTGGGGAAGGACGACAACAATTATTTCAAGGAAAGGATCTCATAGAGGGTGTATTCTCTGTATATGAATGATGGAAGTACATGTAATAATATGGGCCAAGATGCAAGGGTGAAAGAACTCTATCACACACAAGGCACCCTCTTAATACCAAACAATGTAAGACTTGGTTTAAGAATTGGAAGTTGTCGCAAATCAATGTAAAGGAAGTGGTGTTGAGTGCGTTAACTAGATTATTGGCGAAATTATCCCGAATGGAAGGATAAATCAACCTTATCAAAATGAGATTGGGGTCTCATCGGGTTAAGTAGGAAAGGCACCACAAATTCAGTCTAGAATTGATTTAGGATAGTCTAGAAGCAAACACGATTGGAGAGCATTTTTGGTCAAGAAGGTAGAAGACAGAGGCAAGTCTAAGAATCTTTCTTCTCCCGAGTTAAGTGATGGGAGGGCTTTATCAAAGAAGGTTGATTTTAATGAGGTCAACTTTTTTAATGGGGTCATTAAAGCTAGAAAGGAGACAAGGTATCATGTAAGAGCATCGAAAGTGGTTTTTGTTGATTTTTAGGATACTCGAGTAGCATGTAAGAGGCATCCGATTGAATGGTGATGACCCAAGGGTTGGGGCTCCACAAGGGGAGAGACGGTAGAGGAGGAGGTGGGGGTCACAAGCGGAAGGGGGATCTACAATAGTAATAACAATGGTGTTAGGTAGTGTGGAACAAACTTGAAATTTTATGGTTTGTGGATTGTTTTTGTCAATTTCAATTATATTTTACAACTTTACAAAAGAATGTATATTAAAACTGGTTAATTTTTATTAAAAACGTAAATTTGACTAGTTGTATTACTAATAAATTGTGCATATTTGTTGTGGTCAATATAATATGTTAGAATAATTTTTAATTGTTTTTAAAAGTTATATTACTAAATATTCATAGAATAAATTTTGTTAAAGAAACTACTTCAAAATTTCTCTTCAAATATCATATTTCGGAATGTTTGTAAATTACTTTTAGATGTTAACAATAAAAGATATTTTAGATTTATTTTCCATTTTAAAAATTGAGTAACAGATATTTTATTCATGATTTTGTTTAAAACAAAACAATAATTTCCCATAAAACTAATTGTTAAGTTATAATAGTTAAAATTTAAAATTTTAATTTACTCTTCTTTTTTGAGATTGTGTAAAAAAATAATCCTTGTGTTGTCTTTTTTCTTCAATTTTATTCTCTCTCTATATATATGAATGATTAATGCAATTACAGACATAGCTAAAACGTTATTTGAATCAAGGTTTATTTTTCTATTAAAACTAAATGTTTTCTTAATATCATTTCAAATTTTCTCTCTTCATTTTTTTAATTTAATTGACAATTGTATTTATTTCAAAAGATAAAATTGGCCGTTATGAAGACTTTAAACCTACATATTTTGACAATTTACAAGTTTTCTTAAAACATAAATTGAAAGCTAGATAAATGATCAAACCATAATAGATTTTTCTTTTGACACATAGGGGTGACCGTCAAAGCGTGCTCAAGGGTTAGGAATTCATTCCTTTGGATTGAGAGGGTAGGTTTGGTGGTTTGAACAACAAGTGCACACAGCTTAGCGATTGGGTATATCTTTTAACAAGTGAACAGATTAGGGATGATAGCATTTCCAAGAGACTTGATTAAAAAATAAATAGTTTCAAATCAAATAATGTCCGAGACAGAAAGAGTAGGGGTTTTTTTCTGACCACTCCCCATTTTCCTTCATAAGGAGAATGGGTGAGCACAAGCGTCCTGCACCTTTCAAATTCAATGATAATTGGTTGCAGGGTAAATATTATACAGCACTCGTCAGAATAACAACGGGAAACAGCAATTTTTCAATATAATGAAAATTCAAAAAAATTAACCATGCAGTGGTTAAGAGAAAAACAAAACAATGCCCATTTGGTTGGAAAATCATATAGATTAGCCTTAAATATATGAGCGAGATCTGTTGAAGAAGATCGGTTATCTCTGAAGAGGTTGGAGGATTAGCGAAGGCTGCTACTAAATTGGGAATTTACACAATGTAGATTCGAGCGTGGAGCTTTATGGATAGAAAATGGTGATGAGAATACCCTTTTCCCACAATTTTGCCTATATCAGGAAAAGTATGTATACTATATGAGACATTCGTAGCAGTGCAGGGTACAGAGTGAAGAGCTTCCAGAAAATATCAGGGCTGGGGGCAACCCATTTAAGGATGTGAAAACGGTCAACATTGCAGAGGTGGTGAACAACGGGTGGACCCTATGAAAAAGGAGTTAAAAGGAGATGATATTCTCTTTTCAACAGATTAAGTGTCTGGGCCCTGGCAGCTGACCAACAGAGTTTTTATGGGATTCTATGGGCCCTTTGAGCAGGATTTGTTCACTATTGTAAATGAATATAGGTGCTCGAGCAAAGTGTTGGGCACATTCAATTCTACTTTTCTACAGTACCACGAGGCTCCCTTTCAGAAAGGGATTACATATTTGGGATTATATTTGAAGTAGAATGAGTACAGCTTCAATTGGGTATGGCTCTACAATAAGATTGAAGGGAGGATAAACGACTGATGCAACAAGTGGCTATCCTTGAGTCATCCCTTTTTTATTGTTATTCCATTACACATATACCCCTAGGGATACAAAAGGAGATAAGGAAGAAAGTGTTTATTTTTATGGCGTGGGAGGAAAGACCAGGCCACGATGGGGATGAAGTAGCAAAGGCTTTCCAAACCAAAAGAACTTGGGGTTCAGATCTCATTCAGCAACATCTTGTTTCTATGACATTCTTCCTCTTTGTGATGCATCAGCTTTTGTTCAGGTTAGTATGTAGAGGGAGTCGTGGAAGGCAGATGGCAGCCGTAGAGCGTTGGCTTGGAAGGGACTATGGCACAACAGTGGAATTGTTACACTGAGATCCTTATTAAATCAAGTTGGGGGAGGTTGACTAATTAAGTTCGCGAGCTTATAGCACAAGGTTAGGTATGCCTCTTTGTTTGTTGTGGATGTAAGAATGGAGTAGTGGTGGCAAATCATCTGGAAGCTTAAAGGTGCGATAAAGGTAAAACCCTTTTTTTGGTTAGCTCTTTCAAATAAGGCTCCCCACCTGGGGAGCATATGCATGCTATGTTGTGAACATGATGATAATGTCTTATCACCTGATAGTGAGTTGTCCCTTTTTGAAAGAAATGTGGGTAGTTTCCTTAAATTTGTTAGATGGCGCAGGTAGGTGGAGAGACAGTACTTCAACTGAAGCTTAAAATTTTTGTATAAGGATAAGGCTGTTTGGGAGTTTAGAACTCTTCCAATGGATTTGAGCTAAGGCCATTTGGAGATTGTAAAATAAAATCATTTCTGAAATGCTAGCTTTCCTCCAATGCAAGTCTTTTATAGGATAAAATTCTGCTTTGAGGAATATAGAGATCCCATGAAGGGGAATTACAAGTCAGGTGGATCCATTTGTGATCGATGACTTGTGTCAGTGGGGTTTTTTTTTTTGACAGTGCTGCTGGAAATCTAGGTGAATGTGGTGCAGGGAGTGGTTTCTAATGGTATTCCACTCATTTCTTTTCTCTGGGCCTTGGTGATGAAACCAATAGCTAGGCAGAACTTTCAGCTCTGGCAGCTTTGACCAGGTCAGATTACAGGTATGAAGAGCAACTTTTCATTTCAGATTACAGGCATGTAAACTGTTTGTGTTCAGGTTATGAGCTGTGTTCAGCCTCTTTTTATCTGGATTGTACTAGTTTCTGGGTTAGGGTTTGTTGTATTGATGTTTTCACTCTGGTGCTCTGGAGGCTACTAATCTACACTACTGATTTGTGTTTTGACAAGTACCAAATGTAATGTATTTTATTCCATATAAAAATACATTGCGGCTTTTTTCACGATAAATAAAAACAAGAAAAATAATAATGAACCAGAAGAAAGAAAAAAGCGAAATAAATGTCGGTTGACAACATGGCATTCTAGAACAAAATGTTAGTGATGTTAGGGAAACTGATAGTAATCTATAATAGTGAATGGAATACTCCGCAGAGCCTTCACAATGTTAGAAAAGAAACTACAAATCAGAACTACTACCACTCAATCTAGAAATTTCACTACATAAACAAAATGATAACAAGATTTAATACTATAGATAAATTTACAGTAGCTTAGATACAGAGCAACTCTGTACATATTTTCCTTGGTCAGTGAAAAACAATAATGGAAGGTAAACCTGAACCTCCAGTTGGCATCATTTGCTTACAATAGTTCCTCCAATGTCCGCTTCTCCTTAGCACAAATCAGATATTTAGTTTAAGAAAAACAACCATCAATGCTCCAATCTTATAAGTGCAACTCTAACCTGGACATTATAATCAAACTCGTGCAAAGAGGCTAACCGAGTAAATTAAGTATTAAAATAAGTACTAAAACATGCCCACAAAGAACAACATACAAGGGCAGAGTCAGAGGTAAATAAGCCTACTAACAAAAACTACACAGGCCTGGGATGTGCCAACTACCAAGTAATCAACAATTTGATACCTTGAAAGCATTCTAAAGGCTCTACTTGTTAGTGCGAATTTTCGCCAGACGTGATAATTCCCCTTCTAGGACCAAAGCCAAATGTTTGGAAGCCGCCTCCATCTCCACAAGCTGCTGTGATTTCCACTTGCCATCAAACATTTTAGCCTCAGAGACACTCAAAACCGGCAACTCAATGGCAGAAGAAACGCCACTGGTCAGGGACTCAAGGTTAGCATTTGAGGAACTTTGAAGATCTGACCTAGCCTTCTTTGTCATTTCATGTTTCAACTCATTCAGCTTCTCCCGCCGTTCACTCAAGACCTGATCCATGAAGTCGTCCATAAATCGCAAGTTCTCTGTGATCAATTCATCCACCAGCTCCCGTAACGGTAAGGCCCTGCTTCCATTTTCCATGTCTTTCTCTTCACCGTGTTTATCACTCTTCTTCCTTTTCGACTGCTCTTCCTTTTCTCCTCCCCCGCCCTTCTCCTTCGCTATCCTACCACGCATTTTAACCAGTTCTCCATCAGTTATTCTACCACGCATTTTAACCAGCTCTCCATCAGTTATTCTACCACGCATTTTAACCAGTTCTCCATCAGTTATTCTACCAACTCTTTCATCCACATTGCCGCCCCAAATTTGCATGCACAACTTATGCACATCCTCTTCTGGCTTACCAATAATTTTGACAGACTTGCCCTTAGCAATTTTTTTCCCTCATCCCCTAAACTTGTTATAGAGCTGATCGTTAGTGTAGTCGCCGTCCAAACAACTCTTAATATCGTCATAAATTTCATTCATTTTGGGCAAAACCTTACTTTTTCGCAGATCGCCGCAAGGCCGCTGATGAACGCAAATTCATCTTCAGGATTCCAAACGGGGCCGCCCTTCTTCGTAGACTTTTCATCTTCCGCTAAAGCTTCAGCCTTTTTCATTTCCGTGCCGTTCTGTGCGCCTCTCCGGCGCTTCATCGAAGAGGAGGGTTCTGACGGGGTCAAAACGTTAACTCTCGTTTTTGCCGGGCGGGGTTTTTTCCTGCTGTGGGCTCGATGGAATGGAGATTTTTGCAGTCCCTACAGATTACGATTCAGTGGCAAAAGGAGAATGAGGGTTTTGACAGGACGGATCAAAACGAGAAGAAGAAAAAGAATGAGGGTTTTGACGTACAGAGCAACCGCAAACTGGGAAATTGGCAAAACAACGGGCAGCCAAAAACCAACGATTGCGAGTTTCCTCGTGTCGAATACATTGTAATTGAATTAAACGAAGTAATATTAGATGTGATCATCAACAAAAAGGCTTTTTTATAGGTGTTAATATATTGTGGAAAGCAAGATCTTCATAGTTTAATTGAGAACTAATTCACATCGTCTTTGGGATAGAGGTATGGGAAGAGAGAATTTGTGTGTTTTGCGTGTCTGGGGCAATGGAGTCAGAGAAACATTTCATGTTGGAGTGTAATGCTTATAATGACATTCGGACCCAGTTTGCTAACACAAAGTGGTTTCTTTGCATCCTTTTAAGATATCTTCAACGAGAATATGGTTGAAAAAATAGGGGAGCTAATTATCAAACTCACCAACAGAAATCTAAATGCCAAAAAGATTTTTAGCGAGAACCGTTGTCCCATAGAGTGTCTTTGGTAGCCTCGTGGACACTAAAATATCTTCTTCTTCTTCTCGCTTAAGTAGTATTGAAATTTGTGAAATTTTTATTTTATCTTATTCAAAATATTAGGAAGGGTTGTAATTTTTTTGTTTTTTTAAAATGAAGTTGATGAAACTTTTTGAATATATAGTTGATGTCTTTTTAATTATTGTCATGAATTTAGGTTGTAAGACTTGAATCGAAGAGAGAAGAAAAAGAAAAGGAAGAAGATATTTTAACGTCCACGAGGCTACCACAGACAACAGAGCTTGTTAAAGATCTTTTTGACATTTAGATCTCTTGTTGATGAGTTTGATAATCAGCTCTCATGTTTGTTCAATCATATTCTCGTTGAAAATATTTTGAAAGGATGCAGTAGCCACCGTGCTAGCAAACTGGGCCCTAATGTCATTATAAGCATTACATTCCAACATGAAATGTTTCTCTGACTCCACCGCACCAGACATGCAAAAGACACAGTTCTCTCTTCCCATGTCTCTTTAGGTCTTTTCCATCTTCTGTTTCACACCGAAAATGATGTGAATTAGTTCTCAATTGAGCTATGAAGATCTTTGTTTTCCACAGGATATCAACGCCTATAAAAGTTTTATGTTGAAGATCATAGAGTTAAATTCCTCCAAATAATACCTCTTCTTTCTCCCTAATGACTCCCCCACATAACTTGGTGGAATTTATCTATAACAAAAGCTTTTTATCTCTTGGCTATTATTAGGACATGTATTCAAGTAAATGTTCCATTTTTAAGCCATTTGTTGTTTTGATTCATCCATGACTTCTTTATTTTCTCCAAAAACTCATTGAGGACAACCTTAGGCCATCTGCTGCCATCTATTTGCTCGATCCTTTTTAAATATGTTATGAGACGAACCATAACAATAGCTTCTAGAGGTACACCCTCGTTTTAGCTAGAAGAATCTTATATGGGACTGAGATCTTTAATTTGAACTTGCTAGTAATCATGCTTTTTGAATCCTCTCAAATTGTTACCACTTTGAGTTTGACATCTTCTTAACCCAAACTTCACATCCATAAAGCACCACTGGAGTTACTAAAATCTCAAACAAAGTCTGCATAGTTTTCCAATCCCATAATTCTATCTCCTTGCATTTGTTTTGGAAAGCATAAAAAGCTCTCCACCCCCTAAAATTCTCTTTTTTGCTACAAATCTCATAACTGAGCTTGTTATTAAAGTCGAACCCAAGATATTTCTATTTTGTTACTTCCTCTAAAATGTTTTCATTGAAATAGAAGTTGTATTGAGTTCTTTTCTTTCTATTGGAGAAGATCATAATCTTGGTCTTATTGTTGTTGACTTGCATCCCCACTTCTTTGCAAAGTGTTCAAGTGCACATAAATGTTCTTGGAGGCTTTGAGCAGATCTAGCAATCAAGACAAGATCATTAGCATAAAGGATAAGTCTTACAACATACTGTCCTAGGCGAACACCATCTTCACTCTGCATATTTAACCATTCCTCAAGTTTGTCGATATATAGGCCAAATAAGGTAGGTGATAATGGGAAACCTTGTTTAACCCCAATATTGCTCCTGAAACTTTTTGATATACCAATTTGAGTTTTAATTTTGACTCGTACCTTTTCATAAAGTCTATGAATAGTTGTTTTGTGATGTAACTGGGATACCAAGCTCCTTCATTCTATCCCATAACTTACTCCTAGGAATTGTGTCAAAAGCCTTCTTGAAGTCAACAAAACAACAATAAGCTTCCTCTTTATCATTCCAAACTTTTTCAATAATGTGCCTCAAAGTGATACCATGATCTATTGTTGAATACTTAGGTCTAAACCCTACTTGCCCTTTTTCTCTCTTACCTTTTTCTTTTGCCCACTTGTTGATTTTGTATTCCACCATGCTACCAAACAACTTTGCAAATAAAGGGTTGATCATGATGGTTCTATAATTAGAAGGATTGTTAACATCTCCACTCTTAAAAAGAGGTATCACAAGACTAGTAGTCCAATCTCTAGGAAAACCTGTTGAATGATGTTGTTGAATATGTTGACAATGTGAGGAGCGAGAAATTCTTTCCCCAATTTTAAATGTTCTACCCAAAATTCATCCAACTCTTTTGCTTTTCCACCCCCAATTTCATAATACCCTCTTCAACTTCTTGCATAGTAAAAAGTTTTGTTGTCGTGTTGACCAGACAATACGACATTTAATTTCATAATGCATTTAGGGGAGGAAATCCTCGAGGGAATTTAGTTTAACATATGTTGATATTAGTGTAATAATGCAACCCTACCTTGGTTTAATAAATTACGTAAATTTAAATTTATCCTTAAAAAGTAAAGATATTTTTAAAATGATTTTTTGAATTGTAGTCTATTTCAAATAACTTTTTACAGAGTTTTCTTATATTATTTTATTTGTCTATTTGTAGTTTATGTTTTAACTTTTTCCAAACCTTATGTGCTATGTCATTGGTAATGGGTAACATTGAAACTTTTAGATTTGATCATTTCATTTGAGTGAATTTTTGTCTTACCATGTTAGAAATCCCTTTTATAATCATTTCTCTTTTTCTCTTTTTCTAAGCCTAACAAACACCTTGATATCAATCAAACCACATACAAACTAGAGAATACAATAAATAGATTTAAATTAGGAAATTTCAACACCAAGAATCGCATCTCGACACAATCCAAGTGAATTATCATAGTTCATTCACTAAGTTCATGATAGATGTTAGTCAACATAACAATTGTTCAAGTTAACCATATTCAACAAGAAAATAAAGCAACCACCTATTTACTAACATCTATAAACCACTCAATAACTTAAATTGCACAACCCATATAAGAAACTAAATGTAAGAAACATTAACTCATGAAAATGATACTATAAAAATCTCAATCGTTTGCCCTTCATATTCAAATGAAACCATAAATGTAAATCTCTTAATAACTAAAAGAGATTTGTTGTCTAGACCTCTAGACACTAATTATCAATTAAAAACAATAATGCAACTCACAACAACATGTGAAAAATCCAAAATGCTTCCTTTGTATTGAATTAAAATCCAAGAGACTTTTTACAATAAAATTAAATGTATTTATACGCACGAGACTTAGCCACCGCCTCTAAATGATTTTAGAGCTTCTAGAAAAATATGTTATATTCTAAAATAAATAGGGAAGAACTAAAGAAATTAAAGTTAACAATGGAAAATATATTTTGGGAGCATGCTCCCATAATTTACAATTGTTCCCCAAAACAGGCCCCTTTGAAAAGAATAATCATAATCACACTTTGCTTAAGCACAATTGGCAATTCTTTAACTACATGAACAAAAAAGATGCCCATAATAACAACCACTTTTTGTACATGACTATTTTTCACTTATGAAATTGCCTCTTTATTTCCCTCTATTTCGAATTACAAAATGTGATGATTATGAGATTAAGTTAAACTCTAATTAGTTTATTTAGCCTTTGTTCATCTTTATCCATCTCTACTCAAAGAAATAATTTGAAATCTCCCTTTTAAATCTTCTTTAACCATTCTCTATTTTCTTGTGTGTTTTAACTAATCATGACACAAAACACAAAGATATTTAACCTTTGATGACTCCACAAATAAGCTTCCATGTGTTTGTTTTGACTCTGAAATTTCCTTTTAAAAGACTACATGTGTTTCCATGTATGCTTATTTTGTCTCTAACTTTACCATACTTTGAAACGTTGTCTCTCCTTGATGTACTCCATGTGGCCTCAATCGGATTTACCACTTACTGCGCAGGGTATTAAGTCTTGTTTCATCCTTCTTAGCACTGGAATACATCGATCTATGCGACTTTTCCGAATGTGTGTTACCATTTACTATAAGTTCTTAAAATTTTGCCTTCGACCATTGGTTTGCATGTTCGCCTTGCCACCAATTTTTGCCACTTGTCACAAATAGGATCTTTGACAAGTTTGGGGCCGGGGAAGGCATGAAACCTTGATGGATGCTCGACATGTGGTGCACATCGATGACCTACATATTTAGGAGACTTTGGCCTTGGCCTCCAAAATGTGTGGGATGTTGATGGGTTCCATGTGTTGAGCATCAATGTCTTTTTTTTCCTCAAAGTTTTAACTCAGATCAATAAGTTCTGATGAGTGACACTTGACGGGAATTAGAGTGTCATCTATCTCCAAGCCTTTTTGAATCCTCACAGAATTTTGATGAATGACACTTGTCATTCATCGGTGCTCTACACTCTTTCATTCCTTTAAAAAATCCTCACCCAAATATTATCCAAGTGGCATGACGTCAATGGTTGACACTTATCTCCGATTGGTAAAGATTCAACCCAATGTGGAGCTTCCCAATGAGGTTAAACTTGTCGGGTTCAATTTTAGGGCAAACTCAAGGATTTGACCATCACTCGAACTTCTCTAAATCACTTTTACTCCAAAAACATCTATCTTCCGAGTTTTCTTCCTCTACTACCTACATACATCATCATTACGCCCTTAATTATATATCTTACATTGGATGGATATAGCCGACTTGTAGCTATCATAACTTCTTATCATGATGTATCTCTTTTATATATGATATATTATCATTAATATGTCAGCCTTGCTAATGGCTATAACATAGGAATAATATAAATAGGGGTTAGTAGGTAGTGGTTGATCATCATTCGAGCATTTGAGTCTTATTGTATGGTTTGGAGGTTGCCCCCTCGAAGTGGTGAAGATATTCTAATTACATATTGAGATCATTCATATGAAATATTGTGTTCTTTGGTGTTATATTTCTACTCATAATCATATTTATACAAGTAATTTCATTACAAGTGGTATCAGAGCCTGATCTCAGCCAGCGTGGCGTCAAACCCTAATTGTGAAGGTTTGGCTATATCTCAAGATTGGTAGAGAATTTTTTCGCAAATTGTTTTTGGTGTGGCGAAATCAGTCAAGTAAGGTCCTTTCCAAATTTCCAAAATTTTGAATTTTTTTGCCAAAGTTATTGTGGTTCTATATTTTTCATAATTTGGCTCCTAGGGCGCAATGTAATTTTGGAAATTTTCCAAGTTTCTTATATTTTTGAAAACCTTTCCAAAAATAGCTAGGGTTTCTTTTTTATAAATTCCTATATTCACCAATTTTTTTATGAAACCCTAAACCCTAAAATTTTTCCCTATTAAGTCTACCCCGAGGCCCAAACCCTACATCATGGCTGGTAGATCTACCCGAGGCCAAGGGAAAGGACAAGAAATTCAGGAATGACCCAAATAAGGAAGAGATGGATTTAGAGTCTACTGGTTCGGGAGTATCTGAGGTGGTCATCCAACTTCAGGAGAGGGTAAATAATATGGTGAGTAAAGATGACCTTAATAATGAGCTTCTTCAACTAAAAGGTAGCTTGAGGAGTGAACTTCAGAAGGATTTTCATGCAATGCACAGGATTTGTTGCAAGCTATTTCAAACACAACTCCCAATTCCAGTCATATGGGTTCCTCTAGTAATGGTCACACGATCCAAATCACTCCAATCATGGAGGCTCCTTTACTCATTCAAGTGGCTCTCCTCACCAATGGCGGGCATTATTCCAAAAGTGGAAATGCGTAAATTTGATGGAAAGGATCCGCTCAATTGGATTACCCAAATGGAAAATTTCTTTGATCTCCATCAGATCCCAATAGGACAAAAGGTAACCGTGGCATCCTTATACCTAGAACCTGATCAATTTGTTTGGTATCGTTGGTTATGTGCTCAAAGGTAGAAGAATGGCCTAAATGTTACCTAGATAGTTTTCACTGAAGAGCTTCAATTACACTATAGTTCTAGTGTTTCTGAGAATTACTTCAGCCAATCAACAAAGTTATGCCAAACAGGTTCAGTTGAGGAGTATGTCCATCAATTCCTAAATTTTTCCTTGCATGTGGAGCTGATATTGTCTTAGGTTTTCAATGGCTCACAACTTTGGGCAACATAGAGATAAATTTCCAGGAATTTTTCATGCGCTTTCATTTTTTAGGGTAGAAAATTTTAACTTCGAGGTCTACAAGCTAAAGATCCTAAAGTGACGAGTTCTCGCCAAATGTAGAATATTCTTAAAAAGGGGTCTAAAGGTTTTGTAGCACGATTGTTCTATATGTAATTCCAACCGTAAATAGAGATATTGCATCCCAATCTTCATAAGGTTATTGATCAACATGTAGTTGCCTTCAAGGAACCAAGAGGATTGCCTCCTGAAAGAGAGCATGATCATGTCATTCAGTTGATTCCAGGAATCCAACCCCCAACATCAGGCCTTATAGATATCCATATGTGCAAAAGAGTGAGATCGAGAAGATGGTGGAGGAAATGTTGGAAATGGGTATTATTCGTCATAGTCATAGTGCTTATTTTTCTCTTGTGGTGATGGTGTGTCGCAAGGATGGAAGATGGTGCATGTCTCCAGACTACCGAGAGCTCAACAAGTTCACTATCAAAGATACGTTTCTTATTCCTGTCATTGATGATTTATTAGATGAGTTTCATGGTGCCATTTATTTTACAAAACTAGATTTGTGTTATAGGTCTCACAGTTATTATCAAAAATTTGTATAAAGCTATGACATTATAAAGCAACACCACTCACAAAATTATTGAAGGACTCCTTTCAAAGGAATGAGAAAGATCCTAGGGCATTTTAAAATTGAAGGTGACTATGTGCACCACTCTAGTATTGGAAACTCCAGATTCCTCCAAAACTTTTATAGTTGAGTGCGATGCTTCAGGAAATGGAATCAAAGCAATACTTATGCAAGAAGGACATCCCATTGCATTTGAGAGCAAAAAACTAAAAGGAAATAATTTGTTGAAGCCCACATATGAGAAGGAAATGATGGCAATACTACATGTAGTCAAACAATGGAGACCATACTTGATCAGTAGACATTTTAAGGTAAAAACTAATCATGATAGTTTGAAATATTTCTTAGAGAAACGTCTATCATCAGAAGAACAACAAAAATGGGTCACTAAGATGTTGGGATATGACTTTGAGATTTTTTATAAGAAAGGGAATGGAAATTTGCTCACTTATGCTTTATCTAGGAGGGATGAGTTTGCAGAAGCATTGTTATGTGTCATCTCTATACTAAAGGCAGATTGGGTAGATCAAGCATGGGAAGAATGGAAGAAAGATGCAACAACACATACTCTCATTCATAATCTCTAGGAATATCCATCCATATTAGATCAATTTATATGGAAGGGGGATACATTGTGGTACAAATATAGGTTATATCTATGTAAGAACTCTACACTTAAACACCATGTCCTTTCAGAGCTACATTCTTCTCCAATAGGTGGCCATGTTGGGTTCTTGAACACTTTTCATAGAGCTAAGCATGATTTCTTTTGGGAGGGTTTGAAAGGAGATGTTCAAAAATTTGTGTGGCATAATTTTTGGTTTGCCAACAAAATAAGGGCGAGACCGTTAAGACACTGGTCTTCTCCACCTCTGTCTATTCCTAATGAGAGATGGGAAGAGGTATCAATGGATTTCATCACAGATTACCTAAATTAGAAGGGAAAAGTTTCATCATGGTCATGGTGGAAAGACTTACCAAATATGCTCATTTTTGTGTTATGGCTCATCCTTTTCACAAACTAGTAAAGTTGCCATCTCTTTTATGGATACAATTCAAAATTTCCATGGCACACCAAAAATTATAGTAAGTTATCATGATCCAATATTTACAAGTAACTTTTGGACTGATTTGTTCTCTTTTCTAGGTACCCAACTAGCCCAAATTTCCTCCTGTCTTAATGTTTTACTTCGGATAAACAAGAACATTGGGTGTAATGGTTGCCATTGGTATAATGATGGTATAATACTTCATTTCATACCTCCTCCAAAATGTCTCCATTTTCGGTACTTTATGGTACCATGCTCCATCACCCATATCTAGCTTGAAGGTCAAACCAAAGGTGAGCGCAGTTGAAGATCACATTCACCACCAAAGACAAGGTACTCTCTAGTCTTAGAGAAAATTTGGCAAGGGCACAAACCGAATGAAGCAACATGCTGATCAACATCAGAGTGAGCGACACTTTGAAGAGGGCGACTTTATTTTTGTAAGGTTACAACCATATAAGCAGTTATCCTTAAAACATCAAAACAAGGATAATAAGCTTGCTCCTAAATACTATGGTCCTTACCATAGTTTTGTAGAAAATTGGTAGTGTGGCATATAAGCTAGAGCTCCCTCCAAGAAGTAAAATACATCCAGTCTTCCATGTTTCTTGCTTAAAGAAATTTATTGGGCAACACATTTCCACCTAATCAATGCTTCCGGAACTAGACAAGGAAGGAAGGATCATATTGGAACCTGAAGGTATTCTTCAGACACGCACTAGAAGACCAAGGAGGTCAGATTCATTACCGAGTACCTGATCAAGTGGAAGAATATGAATATTGAGGATGCATCATGGGAAGATGAAGCATTCATGCAACAACATCCAGGGCTTCCCAACATTGGGGACAATGTTGCTTTGAAGGGGAGGGGCATGTTACACCCTTAATTATATATCTTACATTGGATGGATATAGTCGACTTGTGGCTATCATAACTTCTTATCATGATGTATCTCTTTCATATATGATATATTATCATTAGTAGGTCGGCCTTGGTGATGGCCATAACATAGGAATAATATAAATAGGGGTTAGTAGGTAGTGGTTGATCATCATTCGAGCATTTGAGTCTTATTGTATGGTTTGGAGGTTGCCCCCTCGAAGTGGCGAAGATATTCTAATTGCATATTGAGATCATTCATCTGAAATATTGTGTTCTTTGGTGTTATATTGCTACTCATAATTATATTTATACAAGTAATTTCATTACATACATAATAAACACTAAAACACACCATGAAAGATTTTGTTTAAGATAAAAACAAGGGTTAAAACATGAATAAGATTAAAGAATTAAACATTAAAATCATTACAAGTGTAAAACTAGTTTAACTATATCATTTTTTCATGATTTTACTTAAAATGCAAAATCATAGACCTTTCAATCATGTTTGAGGGCTTTAAATCACAATTTTATACCTCATGAATAAAACAAGGCTCCATTTTCTTTTCAAAAGGGAATGGGGAGTGTTAGTCACAAGAAAAGTTTTCCATGCCTTTGTTGGAGCCCTTTTGGTTTACGATGCTCAAGAAAAAACTATCACATTTCACCATTTTGTTTAGAAAGGTGCCTCTAAAATGGGTGTTGATTATAAGTTTTAGTTCCTTTAGTTTCCATGCATTCTCACCATATAGGAGAAATGGTTAGAAGTGATGTGTTCCCTATTCAGCATTTGGTGGCATTATTTGTGGTCATTCTATGGTTGTTTTAGTTATGATTGAACTATGTTGAAACTAAGACATGTTTAACCAACTTTGACGCCACAAGTCAACTCGCTCGAAAACTATTGGTCTACCTTGAGGAAACAATTCCATGTATGTTTGTAACATTAGAAATGTGTTTTTACCCCTTTCAATGTCATGTGTATGTTGTTGGTGTAATGGCCTCTAAGTGACCCATGGATAGTGGTAGGTCGTTCTAGTACTAAAGTGTGAGTATTGCATGTTCTATGTTTATCATCGATGTAAGCACGTTTTGGCCTCATATGTAGTGATATAATTCACCCACAATGCATGAATATGATTAGAATAAGTTACCTTAGAAATTCCCCTCATTATAATCTATACATTTGAAAAGGAGCTTAGGAAAATGAAATGAAAACACTCTTTTTACTATTATGAATGGAAATTTTACAATGTTCTAGATATATATTTTTATTATTGGCAAATAGTTTTTTGAAAGGGACTATACCCTTGTACAAGAAGGCTCAAAAAGCAAGATTTATATAATTAAGGCACAAAAAGATCAAAATCAAGATAAAATGTGAACGCCAACATCAGAAACATCCTGCTCAGAATAAAACCCAACACCAACAACACATCAACAAAAAAACAGTTGATGTACAACAATCAAGCAAGCTCGCTTACCCGATAAAGGATAGCCGAGAAACAATAGAAAACTAACTAGGTGGAGAAGCGACATTCTTGGAAAAAAATTCTTCTTTTTACGCACCGTTATCCAAATTTCACTCAAGCCTCCGTAATTAGAGGATTAAATGAAGGAGGTGTATTTTCCTTATCCTTCTTGATTCCAACTGGGACATCAATATTACAATGTTCTAGATATATTAATCTATTGAAAATGATGTTTATCTCTTAACTCATTCTTTGATATGAAAATAAATTGGTTTCTTTTGTGAAGAAAATGTATATTGCTCTCTATCTCTTCCAAACCCAAAAAATTGATTATAATATGAAATGTTGTGGAATATATTGTTCTCTCTCTCTAAATTTTGAATTGCATGATAAGAATTTTAGATAGAATACTTAGAATCTATGTCACTTTGTGATGACCCCTTGTTGTTGTAGGAAACAAGAGATGCAATAAAAATACAAATAATTAGTGTTACTCAAGTTTGAATTCTAGTTAGTTCTCTTAAAATTGTATAATTAATTGAAAATGAATTTGGGTTGTTATATGGAAATTGGTGTATATTTGTATATTTGTAGTTATACTTATTGTATAAGTTGAAAAGGATGGAAATTGTGAATATCATATATGGAAACTCGTTAATCATCATATACTTAATAAATGTAAGTTGTACCTAAATGAATTTGTTAAATTTTAGGAACTATTTATTATTGTGTGGTTGTATCCTTGTATAAAAAAATAAATAATGTAGGTAGTGGAATGAAACACACAAATAGTTTGATAATGAATTATTATATAAGCTAATCATCACACCATTTTCCCTTGGTTAAAATCAAGCTATCCAACAAAACCCTTAAACCCCATAAAATAAAACATATGTAATTTCATGAATTAAGATTCACTTATATGTGTAAGATGGGACTTTAGTAAGACCAAGCCTTACAGTCGATAAAGAATCCTTGATTGTGTTGTTCTTTAGTGGGAACCTTGTGCCATTGATATATTTTCCATGTGTCACTCTAGAATGCGTTTCTTATTGTATGATGATTTTAAAGGACAAGGTCACATGTGATCCTTACCTTGTGGCATGTTAGTTTCATCATAGTGAGTATGGTTATTGTCCTTCAAAACTTTCTTGTGGTCCCTAGAAGTATATTGGACCTAATGAGTTGCTACCCTTGAGGGAAAGGTGATCTTTCTACTTAGAATATCCTTCCCTTGTATTTCTACTCTAGTTTGATCTAATTAGGGGTCCTTGTGTGTCCTTTGTTCTTGCAAGTTTCAAATGAATTTTTAATTAATTTGTGATATATATATATATATATATATATATATATATATATAAACACACACACACACACACACACACACACACACACATAAACACACATATATTGTGATAATATCATTGACGATTTTGTTGTGGGTTTTAATTATTACAAAGTTAGGATGAACCTAACCCTAAGATCTCTTTATGAGGGTGCTTATGATTGGGACTTTGTAACTTATAACAACCAAATTGTGTTTAATAATATCTTGTTGAATGTGTAATTTCGAACTTGAGTTTCTCCCTCTTAAACTTGTTGATAAACCTTTGGATAACTTAATAAAAGTAAAGTGGGGTGTTTCCTTGAGGGAAAAAACTATTTGGAAATGGAAATTCATAACTTGAAAACAAGTTGGTATGTGGTTCTTCTATACTTTAAATGCCTAAAAAAATAAAATATTAAATAAGGAGTTTAAATGTGATAAACATGTAAGATAAATCGTAATATATGTTAATAGTGGATAAAATCATTTCTTCTCTTTCTTATTGGTTTAGCTATTATGTTTTGAATCACTCTTTCGAGAAAATGTTGAACTTAAATTATTTTGTCAAGATTGTATGTAAATGTGTATGTATGGGGGTGATACTACATCATTGTTTAGTTTAAGTATAAGGTGTTGTTAGTTGAAGGGAGGAATAAAGATTTGTTTGTTGTTGCATTGGAGGAACCAAGGGAATTCATGACTAGTTTTAGTGGAGGTATAAGGGGTGGTTTAAGTGGAGGTATAAGGGGTATGTTGTTATTTTTATTTTTATGTGTTTTATCTTAGAGGAACCAAAGGATAGCCATGATTCCTTCACGGAGTAAAATAGGTATTACATATGATGGCCTCTCCCATTTTCAAGCCTTAAGGGTAGGCTTGGTACTTTATGTCATCTTTATGTTAGTGTAATGTTATCCCTTGTCTCTTGTTCCCACTAAAAGTTAAATTATTACATGAGTGGATTCATGTTTGTGTAAGCATTTCAAACATTGTTGTGTTGTAGTAAGTGATATATAAGTATCGTGTATGTAATTGTTTTTAAATTTACCTTAATTTTAGCTTGTGGATTTTGGTCTATAATTGTGGGAGTTACAAATTCTTAAATATTTTAAAATTCCAAAATTATTAGATATTTTTTATTCCCTTTCATTTATTTGAAAGTGCATTTTAAGAAAATACAAAAAGCAAGTTAGAGTGAATTGTTATTATGATTTATTAATAAATAAAAATCATTGTCATTAATGTTTTGGTTTAAATGAATTTAATTTTCATTATTCATTTATTTTTAGCATTTAATTCATCCAACCAACTATCAATACACAAAACATAGCTATTAGGAGCTCTTATTACCCGCACTTAGCCCCTGATTCTCCTTTAGCTCTTTGTCCCCCTCCCCCTCATAACTTGATATCCACATATGACCATTCCTAGATTGAGTTAATCTCATAGGAGAATTTTTGAACCCATATTCATTGAATCGTATCAAGGAGACATAAACTTGGGATTATGCATGTTTATGTCTTTCACTCTACTCCTTTACCATAATTAATTATCAACTAACCTAAAATCGTAAACAAACATCTCTTTATTTCCAAAAACTCTAGTTTGATTAATTACACCCTCCTAATCATGCAAGTCCATTTTTATCATCTCACATCATCAACATTGTTGTATGTCCCTCTTTAGAGAGGAATTTATTAAAAGAAACAAACACTTTCTTGGAATCATGTAGCCTTGTCAAAGTTTACTCCACATAACCAACTTAAATCAAGAACTACAAATTGCTATTATCCTTGATCCCAACACCCTTTAAGAAGATATAGGTAGTTTTTACTACCCTAAATGGGTAAGTTGTATTATGCGATTCCATTGGCAGAGGATCATCTACCCACATTGTTTCAACTAGTAGCCATATATACCTTTACAATTCATACCATCTCCCACAAATCCTATCATCACATACAATCCCCCATGCTTACATCATCTTCTTATATTTCATTTTTCTTTTCTGTCCTCAAGAATTTTATTGCATAGGTTAAACATGTTATTTTTATTGTATATAGTATTGTGTACCTTCATTTTTGTGATTAAATAAATGGAGTCAATTCGGTCTAATCCCATTATTCTCTCCATCCCATGGGGAAACTAGTTTGGGCCTTTAGATTTATCCCAATATAATGAATTTAATTTTAGGGTTAAAGGTTTTTTTTTGAAATTCTCTAGGGAAGACTCTTAAGATGTAGATGATCGGATTCATGATTTTCTTATATCATGCGGTATTAATCCAATAGGATCCCCATACATATTAAATAAAATATTATATAATTTTTATGAAACTTCCCTCTCATCATATATCTTGTTGACACATTTCCAATGTATTTTGAATGGGGCTAAACAAACTTCATATGCAAAAGTTGCATCCGTTGAAGTTATGCTCTAACAGGAAAAAATAATAAATCAGGTTGTATAGTGATGATGATCTCAGAACCCAATTAGGGATTTCCACATCGACCAATTGTGTGTTGAAATATGGTAGAATGAAATTTAACAAATGGGTTTGTTTAGTTTTGGCCTTCGCTCTTTGACGATCGAGTGTGGGGCCCACACTATTTATCGATTAGGGGCCCATCAATTAGAGGGGTCCTCTTTTTATAAGGGACCTTGCCACCTTTCCTTCACACTATAGTGGAGGTGAATTTGTATATAAATCACTCTAATGACCATTTCAAAATGTGTATGGTACACATGTCAATGCCTTTGTAAATACTAGTGCCAAAAGCCTAAGTGACATATCAACCAAGATTAACACATTACATTCAAACCTAACACCACGCAAAATATCACCCATGCCAACACATTTACCACAAAACCATGGAAATGAACTCAACACCAAGTTCAACACATTAACAATGGTAGAGCAACAAAAAAGCAAGACATGGCTTATACCACAAAATAACCTAATATCCAAAGTCTATTAAAAGACTATGGTTGACAATGTAAGGAATGTAGGATAAAACCCACTAAAACATGTGTAGACCAATTCAATAGGATAATATGGATATGGGAAATTTAACACCTCATCCCACGTGACCAAAATTGGAGCCTAACCATTGGATCATGACATCGACGCATGAGGAGCGAATAAGGCATTTAGCCCTTATCGGGATTTTCGGGCCTAACAAGACAAAAATGGAGCATTTGAAGCCCATCCATTTTAACAAAAGGATAAGGCCTTAAGCATTCTACCATGGCCTTTTAAACATTATAAAAACATGAATTATTTATTTAAAGTGGTAACTTTTTTTAAGTTAATAGCCCCTTTTGGGAGAATAGAACAAGTAGAGTGTTGTTTATTACAACAAGGCTATCAAGGCGAAATCTTAGGCATTCTACCATGGACTTGTAAACATTATAAAAGGATGAATTATTTATTTAAAGTGGTGACTTTTGCTAAGTTAATAGCCCCTTTTGGGAGAATAAAGCAAGTAGATCGTTATTTATGCAGTAGAAGGTTATTGAAGGTCGGACTAGATATTTCTTAGAGATAAGGTAGATGTTACTTGCATACAAAAGAGATATTTTGATGTAAATTATAGACACCTAAATCTAACTACATAATTTTAATGCTAAACTTACACTAATTATCCTATTTCTCATCATTTAGTTATAATTAGTGATTTCTCACTAATTAGCTAACATTCCCTTCGTCTCGGTCAATTAATGACACTTTGTTAATTAACTATTCTCATACTTCATCTTGGATGTCAATTAATGACACTTTGTTAGTTATAATCCTCTTTTAATTAATTAATTAACCATTATTAATTAATTAAGCCTTTCAATCTCATATTTAATCAATAAACCCTCTTATTGGTTAAATCCCCCTCTTAAACCCTTCAAATTCTACTAATTTCCCTCTAAATCATCTCCAAATGGCTTCTATAAGATTAACTTGGCCTATTAATTAATCCTAGTTGATTTATTATTTCACCCCAACTCCCATGAGTTATTATTTAAAATCTCTTCTAATCATACTTATCCCTTTTTAATTCTACTTTTCCTTTATTCCACATTCACTAGGTTGCAAGCTTATCCCAAAATGGAAAGCTATATAAAGAACCTAATACACCATGTTTCAACTTACACCATGTCCTTGCAAGAAATTTACACTTGAGAAGAGCATTTCATGTTGGAAAGCTTATTGAATCAAGTAAACTCTCCCCTTTTCTACTTGGCAAAGAGTAGTAAGAGAAGAACCAAACATGATAATCAAGCCATATTAGTGATATATCTTCCTCTTCCTTGGAGAAATCCTTTGATCGTGTATAGTTGCGTTCGGCTCATAAAGGAAGTATCTACAATCTAAAGCCCATCCAAAACAATCAAAGGAGAGGTTTGCATTTTAATGGTGATTCATGGATTTATCATGATGTTTTTTCTTAAATTAACTAGGTTATGAATCTACTTGGTGTTAGGTTCTTTTCAATAGCTTAGTTTTAATTTAAACATGCATACATATGGCATGCACGGTGGGACACTCCTTTGTCTCATGCACATTCATTTCTAGTTTAAAAGCTTCATTTTTCTCATCATTTTACATTCATGTGCATTCGATTTGTTGAAATTCTTGGGTTTTAAGAATATATGATGGTGTTTTGTAGTGTTGAGTCTTATTTGCAGGTATAAAGGAGGTGAAGTTTTGTCAAAAATGGATCTTGGTGGAAAAATTCAATCTTTCTTTATGTTTTCATTTAAAAAGCTTCATTTTTCATCATTTTACATGCAAAGTTCTTTCAATTTGTTGGAATTTCTTGTTTTTTTTTAGCATGTATGTTAGTGTTTGGTAGTGTTGAGTCTTATTTGCACGTATAAAGGAGGTGGGTTGCTTTGTCAAAATTGGATCTTGGTGAAAAAAATTCAAGCTTTCTTTATATTTTTATTTAAAAAGCTTCATTTTTCATTAGTTTACATGTTAGCTCTTTTAATTTGATTAAATTTCTTTGTTTTTGAGCATGTATGTCAGTGTTTGATAGTGTTGCATCTTCTTTGTATGTAGAAAGGGGGAGGGTTGTTGTCAGAATTGGATCTTGGTGAATTTTGTAAAGCTTTTTGTTGTTTTTGGGACTTTTTTTTACATTTTTTAGTACAAGTTAAGTGTGTTCCCATGACTATAAAAGTGTATGCATAGCCTATCTTCCGGAGGCCATAAATTTTGATCTTGAACTCAAAACGACTCCATTTTTGCAACAAAAAGGTATCGAGACGAACTATACAATGAACATATAAATTTAGGATTTCACCTTATAGAAAATTCAGGGTTTCCTTTCTCCTAAAATTGGTCATTTTCTTTACACATTAGGTTCATTTTAATTTGATCAACACCACGTATGCTCTTCTCTTGCGCTTTCAAGTGACCTTGAGAATCAAAAATGGCTATGATTATGGATGTTTTTCTAACATTATGGTTGTCATTTATTTTTAAATTAGTACTGGCATTTGATATTTTTGTTTAAGAAAATCTCCATTTGGTATACTTTGATCAAAATCAAGTATGCTCTTCTCTTGCACTTTCAAACAACCTTTAAAATCATAAACCACTATAATTATGGATATTTTTCTAATATTTCGATTTTCATTTGAAAAATTTGCTAACGTTTGATGCCTTGGTTTAAAAATTCCATGTTGGTTTAAATTGATCAAACACCATGTATGCTCTTCTCTTGCACTTTCGAGTGACCTTGAGAAACAAAATGGTTGAGATCCTTGATATTTTTCTAACATTGTGATCATATGGAAAACTACTAATCCTTTGAGTGTAGGACCATTTATGCTTGTCAAAGAAAAATTGAAACAAATTACTAATAATTTATGTGTAGGTTGCCTTGGCCAAAGAAAGGTGTTCAAAACAATCACACTTTGATAAAAAGGATAAAAATGAACAAATCACATTATATTTGTAGGTTCGGATAAGGGTTAAAACCCATACACTTTAAACTATGGGAAGTACTTTGGCTTAAGCCATAAAAATCATTGTGAGGAGTACCACATGAACCCCAAAGTAGTCAACACATTGAGGGAACTGGCTGATGAAATGGGAAGTGCCCCAAATACCCACTTGACTAGTAAAACCCGTGAGGAATATCAAATGTTGTCTGTATGATGCCTCTTTCATTAATTTGATTGTGGGGTAATGGTCTTATTTAGAATTTATTCTAAATATGTGCACCTCTCTTAGACAAGTATTGGTGAGTTTTGAGAACAAAATCCCTAGGAAGTTATTTGGCATCGGGGCCAAATTTTCCATATCCATTATCATTGGTATCAAACCCTTACTAAGCAAAACTTTGTCTTAGTTTCCACCTTGTTTTAGAACAAGGAAAAACTCTGCTAAAGTTGTGCCGCATATTTTTGGTTACAAAACATATCCCCTTTCACAAAATTTTGGCTCCCCTTTTATCAAAACACACTATTTGAAGTGCTACCAAAATTGTATCAACCATTTTTATACTTAAACCTTGTTTTCTCAAACTTGATTTAAGTGTTGAAATTGTGTTGTTACGCTGCCCATTTTGTATCAACCCATTTTTAATACTTAAAATTTGTTTTCTCAAACTTTATTTAAGTGTTGAAATTGCGTTGTTATGCTAACCATTTTGTTTCAACCATTTTTAAATACTTAAACCTTGTTTTCTCAAACTTGATTTAAGTGTTGAAATTGCGTTGTTATGTTACCAAAATCATATCAACCCTTTTTAATACTTAAACCTTGTTTTCTCAAACATGATTTGAGTGTTGAAATCACATTGTCATGCTGTCATATTTTTCCTAGTTGCCTCAAACAATTTTTGTGACATTTACACCTAGAAATACCTTCCTTTGCAGTTGTTACTTTGCCAAAATTTCATCAACCATTTTGACATTCACACTTGCAACTTGTTTTCCAAACCTTTCTTGATTGTCAAAATTATGTCATTATGCTTCCTATCTTCCTTATATTCCCTTTGGAAAATCACACGAGCATCCCTATATTTGTAAAATGTCTAGTTGGCCGTTGTTATGCTACTCAAATTGACATGGAACTTCCTTCAACATGAAGGAGTTCAATCAAACAATCTAGGTCTAGGAATTCACATAAAATGATGCCAATTATAATTATATCTCAAGTGGTTCCTCATGTTATTGAAAATAGGGAACTATTATATTTTCCACTTCCCCACCTTCATCTCCTATTCTATTCTTCTAATTCTCCTCGGACTCCTGAACCTCATCCAATCAAATTTCTTGTAAGGAATAATTAGTCACCTTGTCGACATCATCCTCCATGAAATATTCATGTGACTAAAAATTCCTCTAATAATTCATCCAATTCAACCCCCACCACATTGTAATCCCTATCTTGCCATAGGAACCCCTTCTTTATTTGCAATAGACAATCTTCTAGGCAACCTAATGCCAACCTATCCCAAAATCTCATCTAATTCAACTCTCGAGACACCCTAATATGAATCTACTTCATCTCTTGATTCATATTCTTTTATCAATCCAAATCCAATCTCTCTTTGGCCCTTGGGTCATTTCAACCATGACTTATGTTATCATCCCCAATATTCTAAATATTGATGTTTTTGTCCACATCGAATAATTCACAAGCAAAGATGTGATAAGATATATTTTTGAAGCACTATCAAGTTCATTTGTGGAAACAATAAGGTCAAAACCTCCCAATCCCATCATCTCCATCATCAAACATCTTCTAAATCTTCAACACTTATTGGACCTCTTCCATCAAATCAACCTTCTATCATCAACCAATAACGACCCATACCAATCGATTTATTTCAGAATGAAGAAGTAATTGGAGAATTCATGGGGTTGCATGATGACATTCCTCTAGAGGATCACACACAAAGATTCAACATTAACATTGATGCGTACACATAATTTGAAGAAGAGATTGAATCTTATGGTCAACAAATAAAGGAAAAACCTAAGATCATCAAACTTGATCCTCCTCTTGTTCTTCCCTTATCACATTCCCCATTACATGGTGAAACACCTTGGTCTATCATTGATCATTGGCATATCTTATCATCACCAAAGTATTCATTACATATCAAAAATCCTCAATCACAATATCTCCTTGGGTCACCCTCCGATATCCCGTCATCTTTCTACTCTTTGGGCCACCTCTGGTAGCCCATTATATTCTATCTGTGGGTCACCTCCTGGTAGCCCATCATCTTCTATCCTCGGGCCACATCCTAGTATCATGTTACCTTCTATTTTTGGGCTACCTCTAAGTATCCCATCATCTTATACTTATGGGACACCTCCATGTAGCCCATCCTCTTCTATCTTTGGGATACCTCCTAGTAGCCCATTATCTTCTAATTCTGGGCCACCTCCGAGTAGCCCATCATATTCTATTTATGGGAAACCTCTGGGTAGTCCATCCTCTTTTATTTATGGGATGCTTCCGATATTCTATCTACTTCTATTTATGGTACACCTCTGGGTATCCCATCCTCTTCTATTTGTGGGACACCTCTGAGTAGCCCATCATCCTCTATTCTTGGGCCACCTCTGGTTATCCTATTATATTTCATTATCGAGCCACCCGCTATTCGATTACCATCAATTCTTAGACCACCTACTAGCCCATTTCCTTCAACCCTTGGAACATATCCTATTCATCCATCACATCATCCTTCTATTGACAACCGAGGAAATCCCACCATCATCCCTACCATTCCTATCATCAATCCTAACCATATAATTTCTTCTCCCACTTCTTGGGACAAAAAAATATATACATTATCTTGTATGAAACAAAAATTTCTTCATCAAGCTAAGATAAAAAATCCAAAGAGCTTTGAATCTCCCAATAAATAAAATATCCACAAATCCAAAAATCAAATGCGATTCAAAAACATACACCAATGGAACCTCCAAGTGTGGGAAAATGTAAAAATCTACAGATATATACATCAAACTCCCACATACAAAACCCATATTTCATGATAAGTCGCAATCACTTATCAAGTATGATCTTACCATGATCATAAATATTGGAGATAATTTCACTCTTGATAAGAAAAATCTCCTAGTCTCCCTCATCAAAGAAATCTCAAACATCATTGTTAGATCCTATCACATTGAGTGACATTATTGGTCCCAACTTCTCAATCATTCATCTTCGTTATCTTCTCCCTTCGCAGTTTTCCTTTAACCAAAAAAAACCATTAAAAAAAAATAAAAATAAAAAAATGAGAAAACATTAAAACATTATAAAAAATCAAAGGTACAAATATCAAACATCGCAATCAGGTATTTCATACACATGGATGCTCTTTCCTTCCTTTCTTCATATTTCTCTGCAAGTCTCCCACCATGTTCATCCCTTTGGTGATCTTTTAGTTAGTCTATTCACACTCATTGTGTGACATTTATATCTATTGTATCTGTTTGACCTTGGTCTTTCATTACCTTGGTAAATTAAAGAACGACTAACCTCTTAGATATCCTCTCACTATCACACATTTAATAAAATTGTTGTGAAGACCTTTGGGTGTATTTTTTGACACTAGCCAATGTCATCATCACAATCACTTCAACATCCTTCCATCAAGCCATTAGTGGTTCTTAACCCCTTATCGAAATAATCGAGAGAGCTAACATACTTTCGAGAAAGAAAAAAACAAAAAATCAAAAATCAAAACCAAAAAACAAATCAATATGTATCTCTCTCTTGGGGTATTTCCAATATCTCTATCAAGGTTATGACGCCTTTGGTTGGCATAAAGAGAGAAATGCTACGACTATGATCAAATACATATTTGTCAAGGATATAGGAACTTGATGACGACAAAGGAGAAATGTATGACTCTCCTTCCACCCTCCATTCATCAATAAAATTTCTAAATCAATCATTCCTACACATTTGCTAGTTTTTCCTCACTTATTGCCTATCAAATCTTCACTTCAAGAGGTAATTAATTTCCATGCACACACACTGGATCTCAATGAGAAACATGACTAGTATGTTACCAGGTGTTATTTGGACCTTGTTCTAGACTCTTTCTTTAGTCTATGTCTTGTCTCATGATTTGTGCCTTTGGCTCATCACCTTTTCATCGACAATCATCTAGTTACATTTTCCATATCCATCCATAACATCCACACTATTCTTTTGCTTCGTTCAGAACATACATGTGTATACGATTTAATTTTTCCCATGGTTGAGGGAAACTTTCCCCATTTCAATAAACAATATTTTCATTCTTTCTATCATCTGTTTTTGATGAACTTGCATTGGAGGCATGCTCACTCCTTCCTAACACGCATTGGTTCAAGTTCGTCATGATGTTGAACCTATCTGTCTTGGCCTTGATTTGATGATTATATTCTTATATATACACATGATTTCCCCTTGTATATTCTCACCTCTCACTGGGGGCATTTTTGTATCTTTGTTTTCCTATATATAACTTTGGAAAAATTTCAAAAAAATGTACAAATTCACAAAATCCTTGAAAATCCAAAAACATTGGTAAAACCCATGAAAAAAACCAAAACATTCAAAATCACAAAATCCAAAAACATGTGAAAAATTTAAAACACTAAATATTAGAAACTATCATATAAAACATCCCTAGATTTGCTTTTTCTAGCTTAGTTTTAGCATACGAAATGTAGATCATCTTGTGATTTTCCTTCATCGACAAATTTTTTTTTCTTGCTATGTCTATCTTCTTGTCATATATTATTGCTCGAGGTAGTTTCATAGTGCACGTTGCTTTTCATGGGACTTTTTTGTCCTCCATCTACTCCCTTACATGTATCCTTGCTTGGGGCATCATTTTAACCCTTTTCGTATAACTCAAACATTTGGGAATTGAAGTTGGATAACAAAAACATTTGACATTGCTTGTTTGAGTGTGTTTATTTGTTTGTTTGTTTACTTGTTTATTTACTTTCTTGTATTGCATTTCTTTTGTATTTTTCTTTGAGTCGACCCCTTTACCATTGCACAAAAATTAGTATTATGGATTCTTATGTCATTTTACCCTTTTGTCATATGCTTACATCAAATAAAAAGGTACTTCCGAGCCAGGATGGTGCGTACGCTACACTATGATTTTCCCTTCTATCATCTATCTTATCTTCCATTCTAACTAATTTTCTACCTATCATTTTCCATTTCGTTTCTTCCCCCTCCCTTGCTTCCTCCGCTTGAGGCACGAGCACCAAATTTAATCAAATCGAATAATGGCCAACCAAACCAAGTTTGAATCCCTTCCATCACTATGACCTTTTCTTCCACAAGATGTGTTAAGAAGAGCATATATGGCATAAAAATCCATGACCATGTGACATTACCAAAACTAAAGTTTGTATTGATATTATGTGGGGATCACCGCTCACATTTCCTCCATATAATCATATTCGGTATACTGTCACAATGAGATTTTTTACCGATGTGGTCATTTCTCCCTTCTTATTTTTGAGTGTTAATTGACCTCTTCTATCACCCCATTGACACTCGAGGGGGCATCATCATCCATCATACTAATATTTCTTCTATCCTTTCAAAATAAAATTGTCTACTATCTTTGAAATGGTGTTGCTTACGCTACACCACATCAAAAGGGGAAATTGTAGACACCTAATTATGACTATGTAATTTTAATGATAAAATTATACTAATTATCATCTTTCTGTCATTTCATTATAATTAGTGATTTTCTGCTAATTAGCTAACATTCCCCTTCGTCTCATTCAATTAATGACACTTTGTTAATTAACTAGTCTCATACTTCATCTTGGATGCCAATTAATAACACTTCATTAGTTATAATCCTCTTTTAATTAATTAATTAATTAAGCATTTTAATCTCGTATTTAATTAATAAACCCTCTTATTGGTTAAATACCCCTCTCAAACCCTTCAAATTATACAAATTTTCTTCTAAATCATCTCCAAGCGGCTTCTATAAAATGAACTTGGCATATAGACATATACACTACGACCTTTTCTTCCACAAGATGTGTTAAGAAGAGCATATATGGCATAAAAATCCATGACCATGTGAAATTACCAAAAATAAAGTTCGAATCGATATTATGTGGGGATCATTGCTCACATTTCCTCCATATAATCATATTAGTATACCATCGCAATGATATTTTTCTCGCCGATGTGGTCATTTCTCCTTCTTATTTTCAAGTGTTAATTGACCTCTTCTATCACCCCATCAACACTTGAGGGGCATCATCATCCATCCTACTAATATTTCTTCTATCCTTTCAAAATAAAATTGTCTACTATCTTTGAAATGGTGTCGCTTATGCTACACCACATCAAAGAGGGGAAAATGTAGACACCTAAATATGACTATGTAATTTTAATGATAAAATTATACTAATTATCATCTTTCTGTCATTTCATTATAATTAGTGATTTACCACTAATTAGCTAACATTCCCCTTCGTCTCATTTAATTAATGACACCTTGTTAATTAACTAGTCGCATACTTCATCCTAGATGCCAATTAATGACACTTCATTAGTTATAATCCTCTTTTAATTAATTAATTAATTAAGCATTTTAATCTCGTATTTAATTAATAAACCCTCTTATTGGTTAAATGCCCTCTCAAACCCTTCAAATTATACAAATTTTCCTCTAAATCATCTCCAAGCCGGCTTCTATAAAATGAACTTGGCATATAGACATATACACTATGACCTTTTCTTCCACAGGATGTGTTAAGAAGAGCATATATGGCATAAAAATCCATGACCATGCGACATTACCAAGAATAAAGTTCGAACTCGATATTATGTGGGGATCATTGCTCACATTTCCTCCATATAATCATATTTGGTAAACCATCGCAATGATATTTTTCGCCGATGTGGTCATTTCTCCTTCTTATTTTCAAGTGTTAATTGACCTCTTCTATCACCCCATCAACAATCGAGGGGCATTATCATCCATCATACTAATATTTATTCTATCCTTTCAAAATAAAATTGTCTACTATCTTTGAAATGGTGTCGCTTTTACGCTACACCACATCAAAGAGGGGAAAATGTAGACACCTAAATATGACTATGTAATTTTAATGATAAAATTATACTAATTATCATCTTTCCTATCATTTCATTATAATTAGCGATTTACCGCTAATTAGTAAACATTCCCCTTCGTCTCGTTTAATTAATGACACCTTGTTAATTAACTAGTCGCATACTTCATCTTAGATGCCAATTAATGACACTTCATTAGTTATAATCCTCTTTTAATTAATTAAGCTTTTTAATCTCGTATTTAATTAATAAACCATCTTATTGGTTAAATACCCCTCTCAAACCCTTCAAATTATACAAATTTTCCTCTAAATCATCTCCAAGCGGCTTCTATAAAATGAACTTGGCATATAGACATATACACTATGACCTTTTCTTCCACAGGATGTGTTAAGAAGAGCATATATGGCATAAAAATCCATGACCATGCGGCATTACCAAGAATAAAGTTCGAACCGATATTATGTGGGGATCATTTGCTCACATTTCCTCCATATAATCATATTTGGTAAACCATCGCAATGATATTTTTACGCCAATGTGGTCATTTCTCCCTTCTTATTTTCGAGTGTTAATTGACCTCTTCTATCACCCCATCAACAATCGAGGGGGCATTATCATCCATCATACTAATATTTATTCTATCCTTTCAAAATAAAATTGTCTACTATCTTTGAAATGGTGTCGCTTACGCTACACCACATCAAAGAGGGGAAAATGTAGACACCTAAATATGACTATGTAATTTTAATACTAAAATTACACTAATTATCCTCTTTCCTGTCATTTCATTATAATTAGTGATTTTCCACTAATTAGCTAACATTCCCCTTCGTCTTGGTTAATTAACGACACTTTGTTAATTAACTAGTCTCATCCCTCATCTTAGATGCCAATTAATGACACTTCATTAGTTATAATCCTATTTTAATTAATTAATTAAATAAACCTTTTAATCTCATATTTAATTAATAAACCCTCTTATTGGTTAAATACCCCTCTCAAACCCTTCAAATTCTACTAATTTTCCTCTAAATCATCTCTAAATGGCTTCTATAAGCTTAACTTGGCCTATTAATTAATCCTAGTTGATTAATTAAATCACCCCCAACTCCCATGAGTTTTTAATCTTTAATTAATATCTTCTAATCATATTTATCCCTTTCTAATTCTACTTTCCATTTATCCCACATTCACTAGGTTGCAAACTTCTCCCAAAATGGAAAGCTATATAAAGAACCTAGTACACCATGTTTCAACTTACACCATGTCCTTACAAGACATTTACACTTGAGAAGAGCATTTCATATTGGAAGTCTTATTGAATCAAGTAAATCTCCCCTTTCTACTTGGAAAAGAGTAGTAAGAGAAGAACCAAAAATGGCAATCAAGCCATATTGGTGAGATCTCTTCCTCTTCCTTGGAGAAATCCTTTGATCGTGCATAGTTGTGTTCAACTCATAAAGGAAGTATCTACAATCTAAATCCCATCCAAACAATCAAAGGAGAGGTTTGCATTTTAATGTTGATTCATTTTTTTATGCATATTAGTTTAGCTTTTCCTTTCATGGATTTATCATGATGTATTAGTTTGATTAACTAAGTTATGAATCTACTTGGTGTTAGGTTCTTTCCATTAACTTATATTAGTTTAACATGCATACATAAATAATATTGTACAAGAATATTTGATTCATTAATTGATCGGTTAGATAGCTTTTCGGACCAAGACATAGCCCAATGAGGATGAAGTCCATTATCAAGATTGGTTTGTGTTATCTTTATGATTTTATTAGTTGATCGCTATTTATATTTAGTTTTTGAGTCTGAATTTAAATGTTAAGACAATTTTTAATGATTTGTGGGAAATTGAGAGTAAATTTAATATTTGAAAATGATAAATTTGATAAGTGAACACATAATTCATTTTCCGATCAAGTATTTTAGAGTCACCGAAGAATATATCTTTGTGATACTTTTCATTGAAACCCTCATTATAACTGTTTTTGAAATTAAAATTTGGAGAATGGTTGTATTACTAATTGGGATATCGTAAAAACCAAGTTATTGAATATATTCAATTCCACTATTGATGTTAGAGTAGGTATTTACCTTAGCTCATGTTCACCTTGGTACTTTATTTACCTTTATTATATTTATCCTCACCCACTTATGTGTGTGGATATTTCTTTTATCTTATTTAGATATTAGGAGATATTATCTAGTTGTTAGGTATAGTTCTTTCCTTGATCTATGGTATTGACTAGATCCTTGATGTCTAGTTCTCTCATAAATCTATGGACTTGACTAGTTCTTTGATGACTAGTTATTTCCTTGATTTATGGCTTGATCTACGACCTTGACTGGTTCTTAGATTGTTATTCCTTGCCTATATAAGCAAGGCCCATTCTCATTGTATTACATTGAGTTCCATAATAATATATGATATTGTTGCTCATTTGTTTGCAAAGGTTTATGTAAAGTTATTCTGGTGAATTGCTTTCATCTTATAGATCGTGGTGTTTGATTAGCATTTATGTTCTTGGCTTGTTACGATCTGGTTATCGTTCCTTTCAATTGATGTGCATGCATTGTTGTTTGTGTTTTTGAGATTAAGAAGAAATACAAAGAAGAAATGAGAATCCTTGTGACAAAGTTCAATAAACTTATATTTGTTTGTAATGCTCAAAATGTAAAATTTTATAACAAAATTTTCTTCTTTAGTTTCACTCTTCATCCATAAGCTTGTTTCATCTTGAGAAGAGACACATTTTTGATATAAAGACTATGCAACAACAACAAGCGGTTGAGATTGAGGATGATATGATTTTGTTTGGGAAACTAAGGAAACATGTAAAATATATTTCATACACTACCAATAGTGAATTACAATGGAAACTATGAAGAAAAATAAATAATTCATTATGAAGAAATCATATTTTCCACAATGGATAATTCGGGAGATAATTAACCATACAATAATTTTCAAAGGGGAAGAATAGAAAATGTTTCCATCATCTCTTAATTGTTTCAACCATAAAGTATTTAGTGGAAAAGATTTGTCTTTGGAACCATTGATAACATTACAAGATCAAATATTATTTTTAGTGAGAATATAGTGATGATGAGTTAGAAATATTTATTAAAGAAGATACAACCTCTTTTCCTCGTTATGAAAATAGCGCTCAATGTTATATTCAACCAGAAATTATAATGGCTTGTTCCTTTTATTCACTATTAGTAGTTGGAATATCTTCCAATAATGTCTCATATGAGGAAGAAGAAAAAATAAACTCCAAGTTAATTTTTGCTCAACCATAGAGATGCAACGCTTTCTATGAAGGGGATAAAAATGATATTTCAAAATTTGACTCTCTTTTCCCATGCTCACTTCTAGAGATGGAAGTGTTCACTTTGAATCTTGATGAAGGACATACCAATATAAAAGAATGATTTCTAAATCAGTTAGACACTACATGCGTTTCTTTATTCCTCTTAAACAATGATCTTTTTAGCCTTTGGAATGCACTCAAACAATATGGGCCAACAAACATCAAATTATCCATTTTGATTTATTGGAACACACATTCAATTTGGAAGGTCTGAAAACATCTACAAATTTATCCTACAAAGTAACGGACAAAACTTTTACCTTCGATATGGAGTCCTTGAGAAAAATCTTCAACTCTGTCATGTTTTCCTAATAGCCATGCTGGATAGAAATTTGAGGCTAAAATTCAACACAAAATTTATCAAAATGTGATCTAGGTATTTTTAGATACCCATTTGGAAATTACATTTTTTTCTAAGAGAATTCAGGAGGTCTCTTTACAAAATAGACCCAGTTCACTCTTGTTCATATCCCAATTAGACCTTATTAGGTCTCTGAGACAACACAGACAACTCTGTCAACTATAACTTCTTCCAAACTTAATGAAATCAACCCAAACCACTTTTATCTATTCTTAAATATTTATTAGTCCTCTCAAACGAAATTTGGGCTTCCAACACCAAATTACATGCAAGATATGAGAAATTTAGTTTCTAAACCCTAGTGGAGGGTTTCCAGTACCCAAGAGAAGAAAAATTTGATAACTTGGCCTAGTGAAGGTTTCAAACTTCAAACCCAAACTTTTGAGCTCTGTCCAAATGTAATGCAACTTTCTTAGTTAATATCCATGTGCCAAAATTGCTTCAATCATTCTATACAATAAGCTTTTATCAAAACAAAGTATTGTTAACAATATATACACATAATATAAAAGGAAACTTGCAAAATTAATCATTCAATCCTTGAAATCATAACTAACATAAATGATGAGGTGAGGAAAAATGGAGGAATTCTTAAATCTTATTGTCTTATCAATTACTATCAAGAAGTAAGATTAAAGGAAGGGTAGATTGTAGGAAAGGGGGATAACACTTGGGCGACGAAACTATTTGGAGAAGTAAACTAAGAGCATGTGAAGCTCATGCCTCGTGGAAGGAAGCTGAGCCATTGCTAGATATCTCGAAGTTTATCATTGATAGAGACAAACTGATATTTTGATTTGCAATAGTAGGAAGGTTTCTTTAGGGTTCAACTGAATATTGATTCAGTGTGAGAGTGGGGAAGAAAAAAATGGTGTTGCAAGGTAGAAGTCCAATCTTTGGATGGTGAAGGCTTCCTTTTTACTTCCATTTTGGGCTGGATATGCATATATTTTTACATGAAGGGCCTTGGTTTTTTAGTAGTGCTGCCTTCACCTTCCACCAATGGGAACTTGAAATGCCACATGATTTTTGTTTCCACACTCTTTCCATCTGGATTAGGCTTTCAGGTCTCCCTTTGGAATTATGAGAACTAGAGGTTTTTTTGGGGATTTCCATATCGATGAGATTGCTTATTTCTATGGATCCCACTACCGAAAACCACTCTAGATTAGTTTTTTCCAAGCTTTGTATCAATATACCTGTGGGCTTCAAAGTGCCTAAGTGAATCTTCTTGCATTATCCTACTGGAAAATGAGAATAGGTAATTAAGGTTGAGAGCTCCAGGATTTTCTATAGCAAGTGCAAAATGACTAGGTATGAGATGAAGGATTGCTAAGATCCCGAGGAGCCATCTGTGAAATTTAACTACCTCCGAGAGGGTGAAAAGTTGGAGAATTTTTCTCGGGGAGGAGGAGGAATCTATGGAATAGGTGGAAGATACCCCTTTGTTGAAATCAAATGAGGGACGAGTGACGGCAGATGGGTGCACTTGTCTTGTGGATGTGTATGCTAGCAAGGGAGGTAAGGATAGTGCTTCGATGGTGGGCATTGTGCGTTGTATAAGGATTTTTCCCTTGCCTATGTTGAATCACTTTGTGTATTGAGGAGATAAGGCGGGTGTCTTAAACTGATTCTATGGTGGATCAACGAAGGAGGTGGGTGGAGTCGGTTGTGGTGATTGAATGGACTGGATGGACCGATGAGAGGCTTAAATTTTGAATTTAGCTTTGTCTTGGAGGGGATGCAATTAATGACCATTGAGTTGGGGTGGTTTGGAATGAGAAGGCTGACTTTATCCCGCCGATTAAGGGGAGGGCGGTGGTCTTAGTTGAAGGAAGTTGGAAGTTCTCCTTGGTTACGACTCGACACAATTAACAAGTTCTTTTGCTCCAGACTATGATGACATGGGTTGGATGGAGGTCCATCACAAAAACACTATGCTATGTGTAGTTTCTCTAGAGTGGCTTCTAGTGGCGAGCTCTAGTTATTTGGTTTGAGTCAAGTCTTCTTGACTTGTCCTTTGGCTTTACTTTTCACTTTGTTTTGGTTTCGGCTCTTGACCATTGGTAGAGGTCTTTTCGTTGGTTTATAGTGCTTTATATTTTCCTCCATTATTTCTCTCTTGATGTATCTATTTTTTGTAAGGCCTCTAGGAGCCACAATACCTTCTTTCTTACCTTATCTAATAAACAAAATTACTATCATGAACTCTTCCATACATGCTTAAACATATAAAAATACATCCACATACAACTTGTAAAATTTGACATTTTATCTCTTATGCTCCTAATGGATTGATCCTTGACCTCCTTGGATTCACTTGATGATGATCTATCTATTTTATTTCTTGACCAAGTATAGAAAACCATCTATTTGTTGAGATTTTCTCTCAATTGTACATACCAAGAAAGGCTGATTATTTTTCCCAACTTAGCCACACAATCTATTTAATTCCACCAATATCTCAGGATCAAAATTACCTATTTTATGTTGCACACTCATAAGAACTTCATTACAACTCACCATGACACACACTTTTGAAGATGTCTTATCCTTATGAATTTACATAACAAGCATTCAAATTCAAATTTAATGTTTTGGAGGGAAAACCTCCCAACATCCTAAACTCCTAAGAACATGCTTTTAGTGCCTAACAAAGGCTTATTGTAGACTTAATTAACCTCTTCCAACTCTATAAAACAAAATTTAGACCTTCTTGAATGAGCACAAGTGATGCACCTGCATCAAACCACCAAGGTACAAAATAACTCATCATGGACTCATGTTCATGAGTTGTTTTATGTTATTGGCATGTTTCTTGATATCTGAAGATGACATCCAAGTTGAATATTTAATTGAATGATCCTTCCATTTCAGCAAATACTATAAGTAATCTTTGTCTCGTATCTTCTTGATTGCCTTTTGATATATGATGGCTTCTAGCTGATTTGGTGGTTTCTTTAGCACTTGTTGCTCCCACATAATGATTTTATTTGGTTCATCTTTAGGTGTCACTTCCTGGTATTCTCCCTTCCTGTAAGGATAAATTTCAGCAACATTGAAAATTGGAGATATTCCTATACCCTTTGGAAGCTCTAGTTCATATGCATTTGTTGAAAATTTCCTAAGAATCTTACAAGGTCCAATATTTTTCAATTTCAACTTATTATATTCTCCTTTTGGAAATATTTATTTTCTCAAATGATCCAATACAAGATCTCCTACTTCAAATTTTACCTCTCTTCTTTTTAGATCTTCCCTCTTTTTATATTTACTTGAACTTACCTCCAATCTCTTCTTTACCTCTTCTTGGAGTTCTTGCATAGTTGTTGCAAATTCCTCTCCTTCTACACTTATTCTTTCTTGTTGGCCTAAATTTCTCAATTCATACACACCCCTAGGATTCATACCATACAAAATTTAAAAAGGACTCATACATGTGCTTCTATTTGGTGAATCATTATAGGAAAATTCAGCTTGTGCTAACACTTGATCCCATTGTTTGGGATGTTCACTCACCAAGCTCCTAAGAATGTTCCCAAGGATTTTGTTGACTACTTCTGTTTTCCCATCAGTTTGGGGGTGATATGTTGAACTAAAACTCATATTAGTACCCAAATTTTTCCAAATATTTCTCCAAAAATAACCAAAAATTATTATCTCTATCAGATACAATACTATTAGGAAACCCATGTAATCTTACTATCTCTTTGAAAAATAAATTTTCTATATGAGTTACATCACTTGTCTTAAAACATGGAATGAAGTGATCGATCATTGAAAATATATCAGCCACTAAAAAGTAAAATCATTTCCCTTTTGAGTATTAGGCAATCCAAGAACAAAATCCATACTTATTTATCATCGTGCAAATGTGCAACAGGGAAATTGACAATTTCGAGCACGACAACTATACCCCTGTGCCAATTTTTTCATGTCCTATCATTCCCAGTGCGCACCAAGTCCACCTAGTTAGTCCAGTGACCTCCCAATTAATGTAATATCATCCCCCTAGGTGATTTAGGAGATTCCATTTATTCCCCTAGGTGATTTTAGGATTTCATTAAAAGTTACAAGCTTCAAGAAGTTGTGGGAAGGGCTATCATTGGCCTTCCTGGGACTGGAGCAATCCCATGGAGCAGAGAAGAAAATCCAAAATATATGTGGAGTTAATTAAAATTCCTTGGGACATCATGGAAGTGATTCAGGAATATTCTAGAAGGATTTGGAGAAGTTGGGCGGTTTCACCAAAATTAGGGTTCACAGGCCTAGGTAGTGCACAGGCCAAAACAACTATTGAAATTATGAAGGTGATTCGGGAGCTCCAAATGGATTTAGGATGAAAAAAACATCGTTATAAAGGGAATTCCAATCCCTACAATATGGTGAAATTATTTTTTTCACAACACTTTGGCGCATTGGGTCTGCAAGCAGTTTTTCTCATGCACAAGTGGAGTACCAAATAAAAATCTGATTTTTCAGGATAAAATGGAGGAATAAATACTTGATACCCCAACCATTGGATTAAAAATTTCATTTACAATTAGGATCATATAAAATTTCATTAAAAAGTCCATTAAGAGCTCAAGTTATCGTCATTTCAAGTTGTCCTCTTGGAGCAAGTTCGAGAGTTAGTCAAATTTTGGGAGGACGCAATCGGCGGGATTTTTATCCCTCACGTCCTTCAAGGTTAGGAAATCACACATGGAAATTTTTTCCCATCCCCCATATGACCTCTGGATCCTCATGTGACCTCTAGGATCGCCAATTCAGCCCTCTAGGTGCTTGCGGGAGCTTAAAGCCTCAACCGTCAAATCAATTGCTGCCACGTGTCATCACCAAGAGCACCATGGAATTTGATGTCCCTCACAGTCAGGGATATCAAACATGGAAAATTCTCCCAGCCCCTAAGGGATACTTCTGGTCACCCATATGACCAACTTCGGCCCCTCAGTGCTTTAAAGCTAATTTTTAGCCTTCATTCCCTATCATCGGATCTCGCCACGTGTTGTCACCTTGCTCACCATGGAATTTTATGTCCCTCACATCCCTTTGAGGTGAGGTATGTTAGGGACATGAAAATTATCCCAACTTAAATTCAAAAATTTGAAAAAATTCTAACTATTTTCCGCTTCTCACTGCTAGAAGAAAAGTTGCAGAGAACACCTCAGTCCACCATTGATGAACCTTGAACCAGCTCAACCACAACAACCACATCCTCAAAAACATAAAAACACATAGGTATCTGAATAAATATTGATTAGGAGAGCTCAAGGATCGAATAATGAGAAGAGAGAAATAAAGAAATCATCTGAAAATCCTCACTGCCATAAAATGAAGATTTAAAGATATCTTGCAAACCGGTGCACGAAATGAAGAACCATTTGTTGCTGAGTTATTCACTCTCAAAGGCCATTAAAAATCACCTTCAAACCTCCCATTTGTAGCAAGGAATGCTCATAGTGAATAAATTTCACTTCTGGCTCCACGAAGAACAAAGCTCAATTTCCCGTCAAACTGGCAACCGGATCGAAGAGAAATTTCACTAGTGAGACAAGAAGCAAAACCTATCGCAATGGAGTTTATTTCATCACAAACAGAGAAAAAAACTAGATGTAAAAATTTCAATCTCCATTAATTTCCATCATGACACAGTAGTGAAAAAAATCAGCGAGCTACCTCTCCACTTCTCAGGGTTCTAGTTGGCGAAATCGCACAAAAATTGGAGGGAATGATCGTTGAAAAATCTAGTTTCGTGTGAACTAGTTTTTGCACCATGAAGTCCCTATTTTTAGGGATATGGAGGACTGATTTTTCATCAGAGTTCTACCCTGTCACATGAAGAACATATGTGAAAAATGCAGCGAGCTACCTCTTCACTTCTCAAGGTTCCAGTGGGTGAAATCACACGAAAATTGGAGGGAATGATCGTTGAAAAATCTAGTTTCACGTAAACTAGTTTTTGTGCCATGAAGTCCCTTTTTTTAGGGATATGGAGGGCTGTGTTTTTTTCAGTATTCTACCCTTGCTGATGAAAATATCATTTTCCCACTTGTTCAGATGAAGGAATTACTCAAAATGCGGAGTGTGGAATCCCGGAATAAGACCTAGATTTTCAAAACTTTTTTTTGCAATCTGACATCCATGGTGCACTTACTAAAAATATCATGCCTTCCTACATAGGGGTCTATTGCTTCAGGTAAGCCACCATTTGAAGAGTCTACAAATAAGATAATGAACACAGAGGGAGTATCATAGGCAAAGTCATCAAAAAGGTCATCTCAGCTCATAATTGACACTTACTAAAAATAGTAAGTGGTTCCACAAGCCCCTGCTATAAATAGCCAGTTGGTCCAAAAGTGAGAGGAACATAGTAAGAATAAATAATTCAAGCTACCATAGCCGGTTGAGGTTGGGAAAAGCTAACTATGACACTTACTAAAAATAGTAAGTTGCCCCATCTGTACTTACTAAAAATAGCAGGTTGTTCTCAAAGGGCAAGTTTGGCATAATGGGACATAGAGGGATGATCATTCAGGTCAACACCATCATTCTAGATCATCCATGGGCATTTCTCATAGGGAATTTGAGACTCATCTCAGGGAATTCAACAAGTGTTTCTCGACACTCACTTCGTGGCTCAAGTTGCAGGAGTATCTTGTGCAGGGTGGAAGTTACGGTCATCAGCGAAATCATTCAAAAGTGTTTTTAAACATTCATTCCAAAGAATCTGTGAGCCAATTGGAAGGAGTTTCACATGAGTTTGAAGATTCAGAGTTTCATCGCATTGAGCTTTCCATCAATGAGGATCAATGGACTTCATTGGGAATGACATATCCTCTTCTTCTTCTCTCACTCTTTCTCTCTCCTCTTCCCCCAACTTTTCTCTCTCTTCTCAATGTTCTAATTTTGTATTGGGGTTGCACTTTTTCATATGTATTAATGTTCCTAATGTAATAATTCACCTTTATGTTATAAAAAGGGACTTAAAATTTTCTTAGGAAGTTGAAAAGTTTTAAGTTGTGCGAGGACATATGAAAAGGCATTGGGGGTAGATGAAGAGTCATATCTCATTCTATAAATTGTAAATCCATTCCCATTTCAAAGGGTTGGTGATTGATTTTGTAAACTCAAGAGTACATTGAGAGAACAAAGGAGATAGCCAAATTCTTCCATTCCCCTCATTCTCAAATTTCCTCCATTTCCCCACTATGTACAACTTTGGTTTGAGCAATCAATACAAGAAGGAGTTTCTAGATTTCTTTGACTAAGGGATTTCATGATACTTTGTGCTCATCAAATTCTATTTGGTCTTATTGCTACTTACAGAGTTGTTTCCTCTTAATTTAGTGCATGTGATGAAGTTTCTAACTAGTGTGTGCGAAATATGATTTTCTACCTGCAACATTAGTTCCCCTACCTCATATTCTCACTCCCTTTCCCACTTCAGAAAAATTCCTCTCTAGCAAGAAATTACACTGGTAAAGTACAATAACTACACCGGTAAAGTAGAGGGACTTAGATTCCCAAAGTGTTGGCAAGAAACCCACAAGTTTTTCCACCTGAAAATTTTCTCGCCAACATTATCAATCCCATGGTCTGTTGGGGATGGGTAATGGCTATATAACCCCTTGTTTTGACTCATTCCTTTTGCATACTGACAAAATCTATAATTTTCAAAAAAAATCTTACATCCACTAACATACCTGACCAAAAGTAGAATGCATTCAACTGTACAAGTGTCTTATCCTATCTAAAATGTCTTGTAAGGCTACCATTATGGTTTTCCTTGATTAGATTATATCTTATGGATCTTTGAGGAATTTACAATTGTTTACCTATGAACAATAATCCATCTTGCAACATATAGTCCATCCAAGGACTTCTATCATTGCTTTTAGGATCCTTGCATGCCTCATATGCCTATTTGAAATCTACATCTTCTTGATATAGATCTTTCAACATATCAAAACCCATGACATTCACCTTTATTTATTGTAATCATATTCCTCCTACTTAGAGCATCAAAAACCTTGTTAGATTGACCAATTTTATGTTTGATAACAAAGGATAAAATTTACAAAAACTCAACCTATTTAGCAAGCCTTTGATTCAATTTACTTTGACTACTAATGAATTACAAAACATGATTATCAGTGTATAAAACAAACTCCTTAGGCATGAGATAATGTCTTCATTTCTTCAAAGTTTGTACTATGACATAAAATTCCTGATCATAAGATGAATATTTCTTCTTAGCATCATTGATTTTCTCACTGAAATATGTAATAGGATTACCTTCTTGGCTTAAAACAACCCCTATAGTAGTTCCACTTGCATCACATTCAACTTGAATTTTTTTACTAAAAGAAGACTATGCTAAAACATATTGTTTTATAATCTTATTTGTCAAAATTTTAAAACTTTTATCAACAACGTTAATCCACTTGAAAGGATGCTTACTTCCTCTAATAGTTTCCACAATAGGAACACAAATAGTACTGATTTTATTATGAATTTTCTGTAAAAAACTAGCAAGGCCATGAAAACTTCTTACCTCAAATGGATTCTTGGGTGTAGGCCACTCTTTTATAGCCTTTACTTTGTCCTTATCCATCTTTAACCCCTCTTGAGAGATAAAAAAACCCAAATAGAACAGATCTATTTTTAGAAATGTACACTTCTTAAGGTTGATTAGTAACCTTTCCTCTTGTAGATTTCTTAACACCATTCTCAAATGTTCAAGATGTTCATCCTTTGATTTACTAAAAATCAAAATATCATCAAGATAAACAATAAAAAATTTACCTATGAATGGTTTAAGTACCTCATTCATAAGCCTCATGAAGGTACTTGGAGCATTTCTATAAAAAAATGAATTACTAACCATTCATAAAGACCATCATTAGTTTAAAATTTGTTTTCCATTCATCTCCTTCCCTTATCCTGATATGATGATATCCACTCTTTAGATCTATCTTGGAGAAATATATGACACCACTCAAACAATCCATTAGATCATCTATTCTTGTAAAGGAAATTTATACCGATGGTGATATTGTTGATGGCCCTTGAATCAGTGCACATTATCCATCCTCCATCCTTCTTTGGTGTAAGAATAGTAGGAACTTCACAAGGACTCAAACTCTCTCTAACCAATCCTTTGTCCAACAATTCTTGTAATTGTCTTTTGATTTCCTCATTCTATTATGGAGTTAACCTATAGAATGCCTTATTGTGAAGACTTGTTTCGATATAAGATCAATATGATGGCTAATACTTCTTTTGGAGGTAGCTCATTTGGAAAATAATCTATAACAATATCAATAAACTCATTCAACAAATTATGAATTTCGACGGGTAGTGTGTGTAATGAAAAATGAAAGTAAAAGTAGAAGTAAACAAATAAAAAGAAGCAAACCTCCTTATAGTCTTCATTCCACCTCAAGATCGAGATTGAGTTAATTTTGTTAATACACTTGTTGGATATATAAGTATTGTTTGATTGTGGATGCTCCAATTTGGTCTCCAAATGAAGAAGAAATGCTATGAACAAGAGTGAACACAAGGACAACCTTTTGGTATGCAAATTTGAATGGAAAATGAGCACAATTTTACCGCAATCGCTTAAAGCTTCCAAGGATTAATTGTAAAGGATTGAGCCTCATATTTATAGATGAAGGAGAGGCCATGAATTATGGATCAAGATTTGAATGAGTTTGCAGGATCATGAATGTATTTTCCTGAAATAGTCATTTGATTTGGTCTGTGCAGTTGAATGGTTTGAATATCCATTAAGAGGCAATGAATATTTGGTTGGAAATAAGATTTTATTTGAGAAGGTGGTTGTATGTGCATTATTGTTGCTTCCACCTTTGTAGGGTTATAGAACTTGAGTGAAGTGGGCTAGTTCAACTTGAGTGACTAGGATAGTGAAGTGGAGCTAAGTGGAGGGTGAGTGTATAATTAACTATTTATTTAATTAAATAGATAATTAAATTAGCCAAGGGATATAAGAGTATGGTTTAAGCATGATTAGAATTAATTAAATTAATTCTAAAGGATGTGGGTGAATACTTAAAGCATGATAGAATTAATTAAATTAATTCTTAAAGGGATGTGGATTAATATATTGTGTAAAGGATAAGGATAATTAGGAATAGCTAGAAATAGACATGCATTTTTAAGGTGTCTACATTTCCCCCTCTTTAAAGTGTTATTACGAAGTACTAACATTTTAAAGATAGTATACACATGTATATCAATGAGTGGATGGTAGGGAAATGTGGTGGACTTGCTCGATATGCCTTGGTGAAATATTTGGATGTCATAATGAGTGTGGATGCTAAGAGAATACCTCCTCAAGTGGATGGGTAACACAACAAAGTGGTGGATAAATTCTTGATAGGAAGAGGGAAAGCTAAAGGATTCAAGTAGTAGAAGGAGGATGGGAGGGATTTTGCTCGTAACATGAGCTTTCATTTAGATAGTGAAAGTTAGAGAAACCTTATTTTGTTGTTGCACAATAGATTTGTCACCATGATTATTAAAGAATCATGATGTTTAACCCATCATGTTTCTGAAAAACATAAAAAACAAACCCAATATACATAGTAAAAGTATGCACCATGGCTATAAATGAGCCAAGATGATAACGAAATACTTGTAATTGGTCCAAAGCAAAAAAAAAAGATAAAGAGTAAAACAAACCCAATATACACAGTAAAATTATGCATCATGGCTATAAATGAGCCAAGATGATAATGAAATACTTGTAATTAGTCCATAAATAATAACAACAATTCAACACAACTTGAAATAAAGACAATTAATTATGCCCCTAATGTGTTCCATGATTATTAAAAAATCATGATGTTTAATCCATCATGTTTACAAAAAAACAAAAAAAAAAACCCAATATACATAGTAAAAGTATGCACCATGGCTATAAATGAGCCAAGATGATAACAAAATACTTGTAATTGGTCCAAAGCAAAACAAAAGATAAAGAGTAAAACAAACCCAATATACACAAGTAAAATTATGCATCATGGCTATAAATGAGCCAAGATGATAATGAAATACTTGTAATTGGTCCATAAATAATAACAACAATGCAACACAACTTGAAATAAAGACAATTAATTATGCCCCTAATGTGTTCCATAGTGATAATTAAGTAGATTTAAATGCCCCCAAGCAAGGATATTGACATGCAAGGGATTGGATCAGAATGAAAGAGAAGAGTTAAGAAACTCCTCATGACACTCTTTGTTAGATCCACATTAAAGATTGATATGAGATTGAAAAGGGTCATTTCCCCAAGCAAGGATACTAACATGCAAGGGAGATAATGAGAGCCGAGATTGCCCCAAGCGAGGATGCATACGAGGGAGATGATTGATTTGAATTTCCCCAAGAAAGGATACATGCAAGGGGTAAGATGATTTGATTTGATATTTGTAATATGGTTGGAATGATCACTAGGATAAGAGTTAAAATTTTGATTTCATTAAGTTGTGTTGATTTGTTGGGATTTTTGATGTTTTTGTACAAATTTTAGGATGATGTGATTATTTGAATGTTTTGGGATTTTAGATTTTGTATTTTTTTTCACTGTTTGGAATTTTTTGGATTTTTTGAATGCCAACAAGAAACAAAAGGTGGCCTTAAACTATATCAAGCCTTGTAGGAATGAATAAGCTCATTGAGACTAAGGGATGCAATACTGTGGATGTAGACAAACATGGTTGGTGTAACGTGGGTCACATATCCTTACTATAGGAACACACGACAAAAATGGTTTGGAAGGATGTAGAAATTAGAATATAATGTAGAGATAAAAAAGTGGTTGTGTCGATATGTCCCCAAAATGAGGTATACTCATAAGGATTCAAGAATATAAATTCTTCAAATGAACCACATTCATGGGTTCTTTGAGATCTTTGCCATCTTCAGAGGATAACTTGTCTATATCTTTGGACCAAAATTTAGTAGTAATAATATAAGGTCCCAACTAATTAGGTTCAATTTTTCCTTGTTTTTCATGCTCCTTGGTTGTATTCTTCTTATTCTCCTTGAGCACAAGATTGCCAATTTCAAACTCTCTTGGTTTGATTCATTTGTTGTAGTTGCGGTGAAGTCAGTTTTAATACAATTTTAGATGATCCAAGGCACAAACCTAATTCTTATGTAAGAGTTATAGCTCAAGTAAGGTGCACTTTTGAGTAACCATCTTCATGAACCAGGTGTTGTAATTAGATGCAAAGGGATGGGAGCTTGACTTCTATGGGTAATACAACTTCAGAGCTATATACAATGGAGAAGGGAGTGCTACAATGGGGGTACCAAATGAGGTTTGATAGGCTCAAAGGGTGGGATAACGCTATGTATGCCAATTGGGAATGTTCTATCAAAGATATTTTCTAATATTGATGTTATCATTTTATTATAGGCTTCGACTTGGCCATTACATCGGGTAATACAAAGTTTCCCATTTGAGTTAGATATGATTTTTTTGGCTAACTCTTTGACATTTTTATTTTTAAAATATGTGTCATTGTCTCATGAATAAGGAGGTAGGGTTCCCAAACACCTTATAATATGGTTAAAGATGAATTTGGATATATTTGACCTAATGACATAGGTTAAAGGCATGACCTCTATCCACTTGGTAAAATATGTAGTTGTGATTATGAAGGTGTGACCATTAGAAGATGTGGGCTTTATTTTTCCTAAGGTCAAGTCCCCATCGAGAAAAAGGATAGGGTTAAGTGATAAGATAAAAGGATTGTGATGGTGCATGAATACAATTACAATGCCTCGCATGTGAATTTTATTGACAAAGTTGGATGCATTTGAATCCATAGTGGGCCAATAATAACCCATGCACAAGATATTTTTGGCTAAGACCATGCCAATTGTATGTGTACTCTTGTAGATAGTTGAATGTAATTCGACTAGTGTTTGGTTTCATTCATTCAGATTGAGACATCTAAAGAGAGTCCCATTATATCCTCTTATATATGGGGTGTCGCAAGTATAGTCTAGCAGTGTGAAGCACATTGTGTTAAGGCTCTTTTATTGGTGGAATTCATGTTTGGAGGATAGGTTTTATCTTAGATAAAGGTGTATATGTCATGGTACCAAGGATTTTAGGACCAACAATTTCATATACCATGGTTGACTCTAGAAAATTGTATGTGGGCACCAAAAGATGTTCAACGAGAAACTCACTATGCATTTGATTAATATCAAATCCAAGAAGGGATGCAATAGTATCCATGACATCCAACGACTTGTTCTATAGGCAAGGAACGAACCTACATGAAGATGATAAGTTGAAAATAACCTTTGAGACTATTGACCATGCATTTGTAAAGAATCTATTTATCATCCTTAACCTAATATTCACCATTGAATTACTTGATGATCAAAAGATAATCCCCATAAATTGTTAGTTCTTTGAGCCACCAAGATATATAAAATTTTAAACCTTCTATAAGGACTTTATAATGAGTGATGTTTTTGGTGCATGGAAAACCAATGTGGTAAGACTTTGGATAACATCGTCATCATGTGTGAATAATTAAATACTAGATCCTAACCCATGAATGTTGTAAAATCCATCAAAAAACAAAGTCCATGAAGGAATTACATCCACACACAAAGAAATTTTTGTCAAAGAATTCAAAATGAACTAGCTACGAACTTAGAAAATGTGTTACGAGAAGTTGATCTACAAGATATTTCCCTTTTATCACTTTTTGATTGAAAAATTCAATATCAAACTCACTTTGAGGAGAATGACCCACTAGACATTCAACAAGTTAGAATAGGTCTTGAAGTAGATACTTAAGAGGATCTACTTTAGAAATGAGTTTTGTTGTATGATTGAGAAAGTAGTGACACAACTTGTGAAATGTGAATGCTCATACAAAATGTAATTTTTCTATCTCGTGAATATTTGAGTTTATGATCAATCAATGTTCTATAACTAATGCCCCTATGTCGTTGTGTTGTGTAACTAATGCCCCTATGACATGTTATGTAGATGATGTATAAAGAAGAATAGAATTTTCTTGAACAAGCGACATTAGTCTTGATGGATATGATAGATATTATTTTAACTTGGTGAAATAATATTGACATTCTGGGTCCATTTAAACTAGACATCTTTCATGAGTAGTTGATTAAAATGATGGCATTTATCTTCTAACTAAGATATGAAGTGTTGAATAGACTAAATATTTCCCTAGAGATATCATATCCGATGTATATTCTGCAAGGGAGGCATCTACATGATTGCTTTAACTTTACTTGGGTCAACTTCATTTACCCTTTATGAGATTATGAATCACAAGAGCTTCCCTGAAGTAACGCCAAAGACACATTTCTTACAATTAAGGCGTACCTTATAATCCTAAAAAAATTCAAATATGTGTTACAATATAGATGGACGATCTACTATAGTTTTGGATTTAGTAAGGATTTTATCGACATAGTACTTTATGATGTCATGAAGAAAATAATGAAAAACGACAATCATTATGCATTGATAGGTTGCCCCTACATTCTTAAGGCCAAACAATAGGAAATCATAATAAAACATGTCCCATGGTGTTGTAAATGTTTTTTTTTTCTTGGTATTCTTCTACAATTTGAATCTGATTATAACCTGAAAATCCATCCATTAGAGATAAAATTTCATGGCCAGCTGTAGAATCTATGATCATGTCAATATTGGGCAAAGGAAAATCATCCTTTGGACAAGCCTTGTTGATATTTCAAAAGTCAGTGCAGATCCATATTTTTGGTGTTTTTTTACAATAGGTACCATATTAGATATCCATTTTGAGTAGTCAATTGATCTTATGAAGCCAACTTCTAGAAGTTTTTGAAGTTCTAACTTAACTAATAATGCCACTTTAGGGTGCATTTTCTTGAGTTTTTTTTTTTTGGTTTCGTGTCGGGAGAACTAAAATTTGCACTACAAGAGAAGGATCTAAACCTAACATGTCTTTGTATGACCATGCGAAGACATCTTGAAACTCAATGAGTAGTGTCGTGAATGCTTCTATCATCAATTTTGTTAAGATTGCACCAAGTTATAATAGTTTAGGATTATCATATATACCAATGTTAATTGTAATAGTCTCTTCTACTAGCATTTTGGATGTATCAATTTCCTAAAAGGATGTTGTAGGTTAATGTCGATCACATGATCAATATCGGAAGTGAGTCTCCTCTCTTTGGTGCCTCAAAAAGGTTTTCACTAGGAGATGCATCCTTTTCCTTTTTCTTTTTTTTCTTTCTTTGCTTTTTACTTCTCAAATAATGCCTCAGTGAGGTTTTCACTATGAGAGATTGTATTTTTATTTTTCTTGTTCTTACTTTTCTTCTTTGGTATTTGAAGAACTCAAGTTCCTTACCAAAATAAGTTATAATGTCAAGGTTTATATCAAACTGTTCTTGTGATCCAATAGGGGAATAGGGTCTCAAGTCCCGAGAAACTCTTTGATGGCCTCATCATTTTGAAATATGTCCATGGATATGTGATTTTATTGGTCATGATGGATGAGACTAGGATAGATGATATAAAGGGTGTGAATGGAGATATTTTCAATGAATATATTTATTTCAACCAGGTCATCAAAGAGGCTATGTGTAGAACTAGTCTCAAATTCTGAGTCAGAATCCTCCACACCAATCATTTTATCAAATATGACTAGCTTATTTTCAAAAATTTCATAACCTAGACCATGATGATATATATTTTATTCATATAAAACATGTTTGAGATGACCTTGTTCTTATGCACTAAGTCCTCTACCTTTCCATTATATATTCTTCATCATTTTATGAGCCTTACTATAGTCAAAGGATTCATAACAATCATTCATCGATCCTCATATAACAAGAGCCAAAAGAACCTTGAATGTGCTCATCCTCTAAATATCCATACTGTTTCCATAGAGTATTTCTAAGGTGGTAGATGGGAGATTATTTTAAATGGGGAGTGTTAGGTCTTTCAGAATCGCACAAAGGCAATGACAACTTACCAACATGAAAAGCATTTTCAAAACCATATTCACCCATACCTCTATGAGATATTTTTAGTTCAAGTGGTGGATTGGACATAGAAGGTTGATATTGGAAGAGTGTACAGAGATCTATGCGGTTATCAACATTGATGGGGATGAAACAAGGTACATCTAACTGCATAATAAAGAATAATAATTTGCATGATTTTACTTTTCCTCCAAGAGTTTGTAATATTCAAATGGTTTGGCATCTACGGGAAAGGTAAACTCTTTTTCATTATGTGGTAATTTTATGCATTAGTGAAAAGTGGAAGGCATAACTTGCATTGCATGTATCTAAGGTCGACCTAGAATGATATTGTACTTAGTCTCAACATTAACAACATGATAGAGGGTTTCAAGCATTTGTGGGCCCACTTGTATGGATAAGGTGATATTTCCATAAGATTATCATTCACTATTGTAATAACCATGAATAGTTATAACATTATCTTCCAAAATTTCTTTTGTATGACCAAGACATCTCAACATCTTCATAGAGTAGATATTTAAGGAAACCCCATTGTCAATAAGGACTCTTTTAATCTTATGATTGGTGATGTAAGCTTCAATGTACAAAGAGTTGTTGTGTAGATAACTATTTCTTGGCTACACCCCTCACATCCTCATTTGAAAATCCTAAAACCTATCTCATTATCCTAAACCATGACTTCACCCCTGTAAAATCACATTCTACCTCCCCATAAATATTATTTACCTATCCTAAACCTCCCTAACCACCTATAACCCATCTTAACCCATTTTAATCCTAACCATCTAACCTCCTAACTCCCTTAACATCCTCATAACCATTTTAACTCGTCCCCATACCCGAATTTACCCATTTGGAAGTGGTTAAAACCACTTCCAAGTGGGTTTCCCCACTTTTCCCGGATCGCCAATGATTCTAATGGATCATCGGTGATTATATAAACAACATCAAACTTATTCAAATAGACCCCAAAAGTTTACAACAAATCTCGACTCATTAGAGACTTAGACGACATCACCATGATCATCTTGATACCTTCAACATCCTTGTTATATCCGTGGAAGCTCTGCAAACACTATAAGGTTCCCATAACATCATTTCTTAATATTTCTCATCCAAGGTAAGATCATGTCACTTGTCTTCATATTTAGCTTATAAATAATTCATATAAAAGATCATATCAGTCCTCATATCATTCATTTTGTATCCAATTTACATTTTATCAAAGAATCATTACTTTTCACAATAATTTCAAGTGATTAATTTAAATCACCAACGACCATGCATGAGAATCATCAATGATCCCTATAATTTTAAAATTTAATCAATTTAATCATATCTTCCATTAAATATCAACCTTTTTTCTATCTATTATGCATGTTTCCAAGTTGTTTCTCTCTTTAGATGACTGTTCTAGGTTAGGCTCATCTGATAAAAAACATTTACAACCTTCCTATCATCCAACAACCCTTTGTTTGGGAATAATTTGACATTGCGCATGAACTTAGCCTTTATGCCATCACCTTGTCACCAAACTTTGGAGGAATTGAAGATATTCTTGAATTCATACAAGGAGAATGAGACACTACTGAACAAGACTATTTTGATTACTTTGAGGAGTTTGAGTTTGGCGTAGCCCTTGCCTGGGCCACCTATCATGTGGAACAAGATCTCTCTATCCATATGGAGTTATAATATCCCTTTTATTGTCAATTATTTTCATATCATTATCAACTGATTGTAAAATGAGTTGACACCTTTGAGGAATCCCATTTGTTCTGGGATCATCATTTGTCGAGGAAATCATCATATCTTTGTCTAATATCTATCTTGTTCATCTATCATTACATGCATGTTCTCTCATTTTCTATAATAAGGAGCTCCACATCCTCTTTGCATCCATTCATCCCAATATTTCATTGTCGGTGTAGGTATCGTTAAATCCTTCTGTCTTCCGATTTTTTAGTGTTTATCATATAATTGAGAAATCGAAAAATCAACTCAAACATTTTGGCATGCCAAAGTGGGACATTTTGTCCCCCTTTTATCATATTTTATATCTTCTTATTTTATATCCTTTTAAAATCATCTAAATTTTCAACCTAGAGTACTTTGCTATTGCTTCTCTAAAAACACATAAAATAATAAAAATAAAAAGGGAATAACGAACACATATACGTTTCATTTTCTTTTAGCATCACATTTTTATCTAATTTTTCTTCATCAAAATCAACTATTATTTTGGGTCTTAAAATGAACCTTCATTTTTCTTTCTCACATATTTTAATTAGGGGTTAAATGATTGCATTCACAAAATCCTCTCACACACAAACAAACCACATCATAAATCAAACTTGCATCTAAGCACTTATTTCTAGGTCTATTTACTTGGATTTGATCACCAAGAGGGAAGCCAAATCGGTGTTCTGACTGATTATAAATAACTAATGGGTGGTATATCAGATAAGCACTTGACACCCTTATCACTATGAGACCTTGAAGTGAGGGGTAGGCCCAAATACCACACCTCATACCGACACCAATTCAGACTTGGGCCTCACGTACCTTCGGGTATATCGAGGACTCAACCTTAACTCACTTGAAACCATCCTTAGCTAACCTTTTTCCTAGTTCCCTTTCAACCATTTTTTCATTTCACATATTTTCTTAAGTTAATCAAGATAATATAAAAATGTTCTTGTGATTGTGTGGTTTTTATTTCTCTTAACAACTATCTTTATTTTCTTTATTTCTTGTTTATTTAGTTCATGGTTCTGACTAGACTATAGTATCACCTTCAAAACATCTCAAATATGATAGATTCACTTCAACAATCCTTAGAATCAACCTAGTATCATATTCAAAACATCCCAAGCATGTCATATCCATTACAAAAATCCTTAAAAACAAGTTAAGAACCTCTCGCATTCTCTCGCACCCAATCTACACCATTAGAAGTTCCTGGTTTTAACCCTATGTAGTTCTTTTAGAGTGGTGACCCAATCTTTGAAAAACTCTTAGACTACAACCCAATTACCCTTTATATCTACCTTTCTTCCAAATCTATTTGTATCAGTTACCCCCTTATCTAAAATATTTTCCATCTTCTACTATCGACACTTATGATGATTCTAAACTTTACAACCCCAACTATTAACCCGTTTGAACATATTGCTCCTTACCCTCTACTAGTGATGTAGGGAAATTAATACCGACTTCATCAAATTTTATTTTTAGTTTTGAACTAAATTACATATCATCACAAAACATGGCTAGCCAACAAGCAGCTACACCATCAACTTCCTTACCTAGCCCACATGTTACACATGGACTCATACTACTACCTCCCCACCTCATATAGTCACACAACCTCTCGTATCTCCTCTTCATTGTACAAGCTCAACATGTATTAGTCTCTCTACCAATAATTTAATCATGTCTCAACCTATTTATCACAACAACCTACATCTTCTATCTAAAATGTAGTCCTATCCATACTTACATCTATAACACCTATTAATACAAATGCCATTGCTAGTACTCTTCCCGATTCACAATAAACATCCATTACACTGTCTCATAATATAGTTACATATCTTCTCAATATATCCATAACCATAACAAAACCCTGTAAATATTCCTTTTCCTTATCAATACATCCAATCTTCACAACCATTAATCTCAAAACATACTTATATCCCAACTAGTATTCCTCCCTCTCAAAATATTCCATTACCATATCACTTGTATCAACAATCAAACCCTCACACCTATAATCAAGACATTCCTTCTTCTTAAAACACACAACCACCTTATAACGATCCTATTCGGGTGTTATTGAGAAAATAGTTATCCTTGAAGCTACAACTATAGGAACTAAGAACAACATTTCATATGAAAAAAATTACAACAAACCTATCAACCCATCAATGCCTTTCAAGGCCTATCCCCCACTCGGGACTCCCTAAATTCATCAAGTTTTATAGTAAAAGGAATTGTAACAATATATTAGGGCCTTTCATCATGTGTGTTAACTTATCACTCACGACCATGATCTCATGTTGAGGACATTCCCCATGTCCTTAGCTGGTCTTGCCCTTGGTGCAATAGTATCATGCAACATTATTTGTTCTCATTCGCACAACTCATGTAATTATTCCTAAACACTTCTCCATCAATATCACCAATAAAATACCCATCACTGATCTCTATGCCATCAAAAATTTGAGGATAATTTTGTTTATGATTTTGTCGCCAGATGACGAGGGATTATCAACCAAATGTCATTCTCTCTTCCATAAACTAAGCAGATCGAGTTGTTTTCTTGATCTTGTGCCAAACACATTGTCGAAGCATAACCAATGAGACTGGGAAAATGAATTAGTGTTCCCTAAAATTTTCTTTCACATTCACTTTAACATTCATCAATTATCATTTCAACTTAACCATTAAATATGCATTCACCAAAAATTATAACCATACATGAGTAATGAGAACACAAGAACACAAGTACATTAGATATAAGTGGGAAACCATTGAAGGGAAGAAAAAAATTTGAAATAAAGCACATAAAACTTTTCATGAACAACAATAAATCAAATTTAATTGAGCACCAACCCAAAAAGGATCACCAACCCCTAAGCTGTTTAGTAGAGCACCAATCGTATAAGGAGCACCAACTCCTAAGTTTAGTAGAGCATAAACCCTACATGGAAGCTAAAAATCCCTAGATAAATAAGCACCAACTCAACAACTTGATTATTTGTGACCTATATAATTTTTTTACAACAACTGATGATGACACTTATTTAGCTCTCCTTTCTTCTATCTTCTTCAAATATGTCTTCTAGGCTTCTTCGCTTAAGGACTTCTTCACCAAGCTAAATAGGTCAAATGACCTATCTCTCCAACAACATAACACACTCTAGAACATCATGAACTATTATTTTATCTTCCTTGATGGTCAATAATACCTTCTTCACCTCTTCACAAACTTCCTTCTTGCTTGTTATATCTCTCTTTCTCTTAACAACAAAATAATTCTTCTTCACTTGCATATATATACATTAATTAAGCATCATACACATCTAGGTCAGCCATCACAGGTCATATATCATTAAAAAAACTTGAAAAATATCTTACAAAACTTTCCAAAAACCAATATATAGGTCAAAAATAGCATTTATAACTCTTATTCCTCAACTAGGTCTCAATTAGGCCTAAATGCCTAAAACAACTCCTTCGCCAAGACCGGGTCTTCTTGCCAACACACCCTCAGAAAACCTCAATAATCTCTTAGAAATATTGTTTAAGTATTGTAATATCCTCCAACAATATTATTTAACTCTTCATCACCATATCATGCTATGAAGTAACCATTAGGATCAATTGTCCTCATTATGTATATGGCTCTTGCAAAAATAGTATTCATAGTTAAAGTTCAACCAATACTCAAACTATTCAATCATGAAACTAAAATAGATACGAAGCTTATACATGACCTCGGGGCCATCAAAAATTCTTGTAACACCATCACTTGGACTGTAAGTTCTTAAGAACACCTTGCCAATATGCACTCCCAGAATTGTCCTCACACCATGAAAACTAGTCAAGAAATCTTGACTTTCTAACACTTGTATTGACCCATTAAAAGTATTTTAATACTTGTACACGGTCCTTAGAACATCCCTGATCATCCTTGAAGGATAAAAACATGGTCTAATGGCCAATATTGGTATTTTAGACCAATATCTTCACCCTAATTGCCTAATGCGGATCAAGGCAAACCAATCAACTTGTGACCAACTTTTTACCATACCAACTGACCTTTAGAGATTCTCTAATGAATGAATCATGTCATATTGGAATTGAACAACACCATCATGTACATTTTACACCAAAACTTAGAGTTTACGTGCATGAGAGAAAATTTTCATCATTCCCACCAAAACTTTCATACCGACCCCAAAAATCAGTCTTCCTATATTAACTTCCACAGACCATCTAAGAGCTAGACCATGTCTAGAAACCATCATATACATGTAGCATGGCTTACATAATTCCTAAAACATACATTTATTCATCTAGTCCAATGAAAAAATTGAGCACTAACATAACTTCTTCAAAACTTACCTTTTTCTGTGGGGTCCACTCACTATCATGACACCTCAATGCCACTTGGAGATACCTGAGAGATTCATTTACAATATAAAATCACCATACTTATTCAACCAATCCATTCTGAAATTTCTTGGGAAAAATATTCTCCATTGCTACCTTAGTAGGGTTTTAGACCACCTTACCTTCTTAATGATTGTTCATAAAGCCTGGGCCTTATTCTCTGAACCAATGCTTAGAGATCCTTCTTAAGACGCTTCCTCATCTCCCTGAAGAGTTCATCCTCCCATGTAGTCACACGTGCCAATGAGCATCAAAAAGTCCTTCTCAAGCTTGGTGTTTGCACATACTTGAGCTCAATAAGCCCAAAACTTAACTTTGTGCCTTTTCTTTCAACTCAAGACTTGAAACTCCATATATATACCGGAATAACCATCTTCACCTTTTCTCATTCTCACAATTGCACACTTAGCTTAGAATCATATCATCCTACTTCATTAGGCCACCTAGGGCTTAAGATAGGTCTAGGTACAGACCTAGAAAGTAGGTCCAAACCTTGTATACACACTCTGAGACACTTGTGAGTGTCTTAACACCTCATCCTCATGCTCTCCATGCTCTCACAACTTATACATACTTGTGATCAACCATGACATACCATCCTCCTTCATGTATGTTGACTAGGCCTCCTAACTAGGCTTCTTGATCATGTTTGCACCTTCCATGCTAACCACCTCATGACTTTGTCACTCTTTCCCACCTATAAGAGCCTTCAAAAAGCTTCATGACATCACTACAACATCCACCTATCATTGAAATATCATTGCATCACTCCTACAAGCCATCACACTTACTCAAGACACCTCATCAATGACAACTAGACCAAACAACTCAACTTGACATGACATCAATGAATGACACTACCAATCAACCTTCATACATGTCATTATTTTCTCCTTTTAACATCAATGAAACTTATTGACATCAATGAAAAAAATAGTTTCTAACAATCTCCCCTTTTCCATTGATGACAAACACACATAGCTCATTCTCTCAAGCCATCAACTCATTCTCCCCCTTTGACATTAATGACAAAGTGTCATACCTACAACATCTTATTTCTCTTCTTTTTTCATCACATTAGTGCTCACCATTTGGTTGGAAACATAAACAAAATTAGACAAGGTCTATTTGACATTTTCATCTCTATTTTTACTCTTTAGAGTAACATAGCCCTCACTTAGTAGATGCATGCCTTTAAAAACTTACTTAGCTACCTTTTGAGCTAAGAACATACCTGATTGACTCCCCCTGAGTCCTTGACACCATTAACATGACTGCTAGATACCAATGCAAATATTATTAACTTTCCCTTGATGCAAATGATACAAACCTTCTCAAAATAGTGCTAGAGAACTCCTCCTTTGACTTCAAGTACTTCATCAACTGTACACTCAGACCTATATATGAAAGAGTGAAACAAGAAAGATTTTCATACCTTGTTCAAAACTCCCCTTGAGACCATACTCTCTTCTTTAGTTCCTTTTATGAGCTATCATGACATAGACTTCATCTCAACATCCTATCAACTAGGTCTTCTCTTCATGCTCCATTATGATAGATATTTGTCATACCTATTTTAAAGTGTCATAGACCTATACAACATAGCCTTATGCTCACATTCCTAATCACAATATAACCATCACACATGTAGTCCTCTTAGGTATTCATGTCACTCATATAGGATTATAACACAAGGTCATATTGGTCTAACAAACCAATCTATATCTCAAGATTCACAAACCTATATTAGGTCTCAAAACATAACCCTATGCCTCGGACATACTGCACTCCTTTAATATATCTAACTCGACTTCAAGCCTACACAATCCTTCTTGAATATATTTCCTATGAAAAATATCTTCATGAGTTTTAATGGTCTGATCAAGTCATCATACAAATGATTGAAACACATACCTTCACTTGTCCTTCACATTTGTCTTCTTGAAGTTTTTATACTTGTAATCTAGCACCACATCTTCACAAACCAAGTTCCAATCTCAACAAAGATATTCACCATCTTCAATTTTCACTTATTCCATTCAAGATCCCCCTTACTACATTCTTCTTCTGATTGAGGAATGCCTCTACGAAGATTAGTAGAGACGTCCATAACCATAGGGTTTTAAAATAACACTTTTTGGAGATTCCAAGACCTCCTTAGAACTTGTGGCTTGACATCTTCAACCTTCTTCTAATCAACAACCTATGAGAATTATTGAATTGCTCCAAAATATGGCTTATGCCTAGTTAGATTTCCCTGATTCACTCTTGGTTCCCATGCCTTATCTTGCTTTCTCTCTTGTACTCTAAGAGCCTCAAAACTATTGTTACTTAAGGGCATATGATAACAATACTTTACAATATGACCAGTGTTTTGACATCTATAACACACAACTCCATTCTTACCTCTTGGCTGGTGTGAACTAATACTTATTCCATGGTTCTATGAATCCTCATTCTTGGAGGACCTTCTACACTCTTTTTCCCTATGACCAAACTCATTACATGTATAATAGTAACCATTGAAGGATCTTTCATACCTCATGGCATTAGTTTGTCTCGATATAGTTAGATCTCTTGTTTTTCCATGTAGTAACTGTCGGGATGAGGGTGGAAAAGATATAAATTAACTTTATTAAATGTTAAGTTTAACATTATAAATAAATATAAATGTAAATGTGCACAACTTAAATAAAAGTAAATAACACCATAAAACATATTAACACAACATATAACGTGGAAAAACCATAAATGGGTAAAAACCACAAAGAATAAATCCACTAATTCAGATTTTTACATCCACCAGTCTAGTAACTCCCTCATCACTTATAATCTTTTTTACCGGGATTTACCTTCATATTCAATATTCGAATATTATTGTGTGATTTTATAAATTGATATCCTGAATATGACCTATGGTCATATTTAAATAACCCAAAGGGTTATGTCCTTTTTAAGTGACGGGGCACACCCGATTTAATTAGTTAGTTAATTAAATTAACCAACTACCTAATATAAATTTTATATTTAAATAATAAGAATATAAATTATTCTATATTATTTAAATATAAACTAAATATTATGATACACTTAATATTATAGTTCTAACACTCCCCCTTAATATTAAGTGGGGATCCATATGCCAACATTACCTATTTGTACAACAAGATTTACAAATCCATAAACCCTAAAGGTTTAGGCTAGCATATGTATTTGTGAGACTAAATCTCACTGTTTCTCATGGAAATATTATTATACCACATCTCTAGGATCCTTTTATAAAAAAAGGACTCCTTTACAAATAGATGCACACTGGACTGTATTTTCCGTAAACTCTATTAGTTTACTTGTAAACTCTATCAGTTTACATAGATCATACAAGATATTTTTATAATGATTTTAAACTAGAATAGAAGTATAGAGGAGAAGGAGTCAACAACCGGCCGATTAGGAGGTGGCATTTCCATGCACACTCCCCTCAATGGAAAATCTGAAAGGCTAAGCATTGCATGGAACTTGTAGAAATTTGAGCACACAATGGCTTCGTAAACAAGTCTATAACTTGATCTTTAGTCAGGCAATATTGGAGATCTATATCACCGTAGAGAACCTTCTCTCAAATAAAGTGCATATGTATCTCGATATGCTTCTTCCTTTGATGTTGAACTAGATTTTTAGTGAGAGCAATGCAACTCTGGCTATCACACAGAAAGAGGAGTACTTCCTTTAGCTTCCATGTGCATCTCTTCCAACATCCGCTTCAGCCACATGGATTCTTTTATTGCTTCCATTGCACTTTTATATTCTACCTCAATAGAAGAAATGGAAACTGTTGGCTTCTTTTTATTGCTCCAAGTAATGACACTGCACCAAACTTGAATACATATACAGTTGTAGACTTACAATCTATCACATCACTAGCATGGTCAGAATCACAATATCCATATAAATATGCATTTTTAGAATAAATATAATGTAAACCAAAATTAATTGTTCCCTTAATATAACGTAAAATTTTTTTTACTAAATTCTAGTGATCCTGATAAGGTTCCAACATAAACCTTGGAGTAATCCCTACTACATAATTTTTTTAGGTCTAGTAATATTTAGATAAATCAAACTACCTATAAGTTACCTGTACAAAGTAGGATTAGCTTTTTCACATGCAGGTTTAGGATCAAGTTTACATCCTACTTCTATAGGAATAACAATTGGTTTACAATCAAGCATATTAAACCTTTTAAGTAAATTAGTTGCATATTGTGATTGAGATACTACAATAGAATTTTTATCTGAAATATAGCCATGCCCAAAAATTATGCAATAATCCTAAGTCTACCATCTTAAAATATTGCATTAATTTTCATAATTAAACTGTTATAATTACTAGTGATAAGTAAATCATCAACATACAATACAATGAGAATGATAGCATTTTATTCAATTTTAACAAATAAATCATTGTCAGATGAACAGTTAGAAAAACCAACTTCATTGAAAAACTATTAATCTTAGAATACCAAGCTCTAGGAGCTTGTTTAAAAAAATATAAATATTTTTTCAATTTACAAACATACATTTCTTTACTTGGTTCTTCAAAGCCTTTAGGTTGGGTCATATAGATTTCTTCTTTTAAATCACCATTCAAAAAAGCATTTTTGACATCCATTTGATGGATTTCCCAACCATACTGAGCAATTATGGCAATCAAAATCCTTATTGTGCACATTTTTGCAATAGATGTAAATGTTTTAATGTAGTTGATACCATGTTTTTGAGTAAACCCTCGAGCTACAAGTCGGGATTTGAATTTATCTATACTACTATCTGCTTTATATTTAATCTTGTATAGCCATCTAGATCCGACTATAATTCATTTTTCAGGAGGAGGGACTAATTCCCAAGTTTGATTTTTAATCAAAGCAATATATTCAGATTTCATAGCATCTATCCATCTTTTGTTAGAAGAAGCTTCTTCGAAATATTTGGGTCTAGGTTCATACAACGTAATTAAAGCATGATATGTATGATGACTTCTAGTCATTTTCTAAAGGTTTTCAGGATTAGAGTCTTGAATAATAGACTCGGCCCATCTAGGTCTTTTAGTTACAGAGGAACTAGGAACAATCTCATTTTCAATTATAGGTTCAACACTAGTTTCTTCATTACATATATTATTTTCACAATTTTCAATTTCAAATTCATCATGAATATGAAACAAAAGATGAAAAAGAAGAACAAAAGGTTTTTCTAAAATTTCATTCCTATTTTCTATAACCTCTCTTTTGATGGATCAAAGATCCTAAGACCTTTAGTTTTGACATCATATTGCACAAAGATACAAGAAAAAGAGGTTTAATCAAGATTCTTCCATTTTGATTTCGGAATGAAGAGGGAAGCAAGGCTGCCAAATATTATCATATGAGATACACTTGAAAATTGATTAAACCCCATTTTTTCATACAATAGAAATCATTAATAAATAAGGATTAAAATAATATCTTCAATAGAAGTCCCCTAACGTATTTTAATCCTTGTAATCAAGCATCGATCAATTTATGCTAAAAAAGGAGGTCCTGTTAATTGAACAATCTATACATGAATATGTTAGAAATGAAAAAACAATTTGAAATGTATATGATTTTTTTAGTTTTATAACAAAATGATGACGAAAAACTTGTCGTCAGTATCATATCGTATAATTGTAAAATAAAATGATACTATTTTACTATTTTTCACACAAATAATTTTTATAATTTGTTTATATTTTTTAAAAATAAACAAATAATTCATACATTTTTTGAAAAAAAGAAAAAAATTATATTCAATTTTTTTTTGGAGCTCTTGCTCCTTATTAGGTAGCATTTTCTATCAACTTGACCGAGTTGGATAACTAACTCAGCGAGTTACCCATTGAGTTACCATATAATTTTCAAATTATAACTATGCAATTTAACCAACCGAGCCACATATATGCTAACCGAGCCACAATAATACTACATCCGAGAAGCTGTGCAATGAGTTCAATGGACCCAAATCATGCACCATCGGATAAGCCACCTCATAAGGAAATTGATCCATGCTCGTAAGGGCTCAAAGTAAAATGGGGTGGTGCGATCAAAGTCACACCACCAACTCGCATGCACAGACTTATAAATCATACCAACCTACCTTTCTGTCCCCCGATGTGGGACTATTCCACCTCATAAAGGAGAGGGGGTCTATGGTGAGGTTGGTGGAGATGAGGGGGTCCATGCGGAAGACATGACACACGGAGGTAGGGCGGCACAAATTTGGGTAGGGCATGCCAAGTGGCACAAGAATAGAAGGGGGAGGTTTGGAGGGGACCGCTTAATATATGCTTTTAGTTTATATAAAAGCCGCATAGGCTTATGCTTAGAAATAAATAATATAGTTATATATATAACTATATAGTATAGTTTAGGTTTATATTTATATAAACCATACTTATATATATTTATATTTTATAAAATATAGAGGAATTTATAAAAACTATATAAAGATTATAGTTTATATTAAACTATAGGTGCAAAATAATTTATGGGGGTCCATCCAGGACATGGAATGAAATTTACAGTGAAGGTAAAACTGTACATTACCAGGGGACAAGAATTTTTACCCGACCAATAATTCAAAAGACCTATTTTCTTGATTCTTGTCTCCCTTGTAAACTTTGAGTTTCACTTGAATTTTTACTTTCCCATTTTTGATTTCTTGATTTTCCTGTACACATTTATAAACTACATAAAATATTTAAAAATATTATACACCATTACCTTAGTTTCCAAGACTTGAGTAGTTCCCAAACTTGAATTTTTCACACACGGTTGAAATCTCAAATGAATTTCCACATGTGCACATAACATCCAATCCATCCAAACGAGAGAGGGAGGGGGTTAAATAGAATTTCAAACAACTCAACTACCTAACTTCCCAACCATTACAACCTTAGGATTAAATTGATTTATTAATCCCACTCTGGTACCATGTTAGGATGAGGGGTGGAAAAGATATAAATTAACTTTATTAAATGTTAAGTTTAACATTATAAATAAATATAAATGTAAATGTGCACAACTTAAATAAAAGTAAATAACACCATAAAACAAAATGACACAACACATAACATGGAAAACCCCTAAATGGGAATAAATCCACTAATTGAGAAAAAATTTACATCCACTAGTCCATTAACTCCGTCCTCACTTCTATTCCTTGTTTTTACTAGATTTCACCTTCATATTTGATATTCAAATATTCTTGTGTGATTTTATAAATCGATATCTTGAATATGATGTATGGTCATATTTAAATAATCCAAAGGGTTATGTCCTTTTTAAGTGACAGGGCACACCCCAATTTTATTAGTTAGTTGATTAAATTAACTAACCACATAATATAAAGTTTATATTTAAATAATAAGAATATAGATTATTTAAATATAAACTAAATATTATGATACACTTAATATTATAGTTCTAACAAGCACCCTCCTTGCTCGAACAACATCTTGTCCCATGTCATTGAACTTCATGTTATCCTTCTATTCTTTATGGATACTAGGACCAACATTGTCATCTCCATTGCTCTTATTGAGGCCTACAATGAATCTAAGACATGTTCTGTCACCAACATACTTATGGCTGTTGAACATATCTTTTAGAGCCTCATTTCTCTTCTCAAATGCCTTCAAATTTATGGATGTCTAATAAAACTCTTCTTTTAGAGAATCCATTTCAGTTTCATACCTAATACAATCTTTCTCCTTATATTTTAGGCTTACAACTACAATATCCAATTTAATTTCTAACTATTTGATGACCTCATCACGAGTTTTGAGCACCTATCTACCGCCTCTCTTCAAGAAAATTAATCTTGTCTTCATAGTCCTTAACCCGTGTCTTCAATTTCTTGTTCTTATTCTTTGCATGCTTCAACTTTTCTAGGACACTCATTAGCTTAGCTTCAAACACTTCTTCATCTGAATCCATGCATGAACCTCCAAATATGGAATCTTCTCTTTTAGATCTCCCATTTTGTTGGCCATAAATAGGGTTTCATTTCCAACATCATCAACATCTCGCCTTAGAATCACTTGTTTCACTGTTTACCTTTAAGATGCAATCCTCCTTGGAATATAGGCTTCTCTTGAACATCTTCTTGTTATTATCATACATGTGGGACCTCTTATCATCATCATGATTTTCATCATGTTCTTCATTATCTTCATCCTTATGCTTGTGAGGACACTTGTTTGTAAAATGCCCTATCTCACCATAGTTGAAGCACTTGAAGGGAAACTTACCCTTATACTTACCTAAACATGTCTTCAACTTCCTAGAAAACATAGCAATCAATTCATCATCATCTATATATAAAACATCATCATTTTTGATCTTCTTACCTTTTGAATTCCTTTCATCTTTGAAGGTTTCTTCCTTCTTGGGAGGTTTGTCATCACATGTTCTCATCTCATAGGTTGTCAAGATACCATGGATTTCATCCATCTACAGTGTACTTAGATCCTTGAATTCCTCTATAACTAAGACTTTAGGATAAAACTTAGGAGTTAGAGATCTCAACACCTTCTATACCACCAATGCTTCTTTCATTTCTTCTCCTAATCCTCTAATAGTATAGACCACTTCATCTACCTTGAGGAGATATGTTGTAATGTTTTCTTCTTCCTTCATCTTCAAACTTTCAAACTGATTCCTATAGATCTTAAGATTTTCCAAATTCACCTTAGTGTCACCTTCATAAATGACCTATAATGTAGACACCTATTTTTGGATATAGCGCGCCTCAATCATCTCGCACTCATGCTACTTCCATTCTCACATCTCTTTCTCTTAAATTACATGAAATCCTATCCATTTGCTTAATTAATTATCAAATGGGCTCCATGTAGACCCATTTGATAATTCAAATTTTTGATATTATCTCCATCTTCTATAAAATATTAATTCATGAGTATTGATATACACATCCGACACTCTTTTCCTAAATTCAAAAGGTAGAATCTATCATCCCACCTACCTAGTCCCACATGTTCCCCACTTAAGTCAAAATCAAGTTCCCACCTAAAAATCAATCTCCACCTAAAAATTCAATCCCTTCAAATTATTAAATTATTAACCCCACCCATGAAGTTAATAATTCAAAATCCCCTATCTGACAAAAAATCCAAAAATCAATAGTTAAAGTGAGCACATGGCTTCACTATTACACCTAATCATGTCCCCACTCCACATCATACCTTTTTTTTTTCACATCATGAACCCTACCATCAAATCAACTCTTCATCATGTCCTCTTAATCAAAATTACTTTTGCAAATTATGGTTATTCGTTAATCCTCTATTTTAATCCAAATTCAAATTATAAATATGAGTCTTCTCCCCCTCAAAAGGGGAGGAAGAAATTTAGGTGAATGTTGTGAGATTTTAGTCATTTTATAATATCATTATTATTCTATCTGGGTGATAACACGTGGGATTTCCATGACATTCTGCTCATGATTTGGGTTCATGTAATGAGATTCATGTTGCACACATCAGATCGGTAATCCTGTCTGCATATTGGTACCATCCAGGTTCATTTATTTATCAATTTGTATGTCATTTTTTTGGACGCTATTGTACTATTATTCTTATCACATGGGGTTGACAGCCACCGAGGAAGTTAACGCTTCCCGGATCTACTTTGTCAGGCAGCCCCCACATAAAATCTCTAATCATTATTTTCCTAGTGTATGTGAGCTGCAGGTTTGCTAGGATCACACCGAGGACTCCGATATCAACTTTGCGCCCATAGCATCCATCGTCATCTCCAAGGTATTAAGCCCTTGTATACTCGATGTGGTTTTGTGTTTCTTGATTACTTGTACACTCACCTGGACAGGAAGTTGGAAATGCAGATCAACATTTGGCACGCCCGATTGGACCAGATCCAAGATCTGGTCATTTTATTTTGTTTGTTTTGTCCCTTTATTTGTATAATGCAGGTTTTGTGAATATCATGGTTATCGTTGTCGCTTATTTAGATATATTTTGCGCGTATCATGTTTTAGACTAACCTATTTACAAGATTTTATTATTGACTTCGCCAGTTCAGTATGTTTAGTCATTTTTGTCTTTGCCATGAGGTAAGTGGTTTTTGTCATTTTGAATAAGGTTATGGTTTAATTTGTTTATGATAATTATAAAATTTTATTGTTATATTCATTATAGGAAAGCATATAAATATCAAAATAAAATAAAAATATAAAAACAAGAAAATCCTAAGCTACCCCATCTTACTCCCCTTCCCCCTAACTATCTCCTCACCTCTCCACTCATCCATCGGCTCATTACCACCTCCTCATGGCTCACTTTGAGTCACCCACCTCCCCTTCCGACTACCCACCGAGCTATTCTCTCCACCTGTCTCCCACGCAGACCCACTTCTCTCCACTGACCTTCCCAGAGCTCCACTCTCCTCTTCCTTCGTTACCCCCTGTCCACCCGTCTCCCATGTAGAACCACTTCTCTCCACTCCCACACCCCGAGCTCTCCACTACAGCCTTCCTGAGATCCACTCTCCTCTTCCCACATTACATCCTGTCCACCTGTCTCCCACGCAGACCCACTTCTCTCCACTCCCTTCTCCCCACGAGCCTCCCTGTCACCTTCTTCCGCCGCACCTCTCTGTCCTTCCTCCACACCCAAGCTCCATCCTCACCTACCACCACACTCCTCTTCTCACGTCTCTTCTCCCCATCTTCACCGACCTCCCTCACCTCTCCACTCCCCTTGGCCTCATCTCCCCTCCACCTTATTCCCATTACTCCCTGCCTCGTCGTCTACTACTCCACATCTACCTTCCTCTATCGCCTGCCTTTGTCGCCGCGACTAACAATCTACAACTCGGTTTCCAATCAATGCAAGGTTTACATTTTACATAAATTAATCAACAATTCGTTAGTTCATGTTTGTAAACGGTTGATAATGATTTGTCTATTTATAGTTATTGGCTTACAATTTGTTAGAACACGTTTATAAAGAATGCTTTGATAAGTAATATTGCAAATAGAAGTAACTTCATAGTCTCCTTATAAGCTTGCCATTTCTCATAAAATACTTTACCATTTCTAGTAACTTGGCCATCATAAAAAAAAGGTGAAAAGAAATGTTTATTGAGGTTATTCACTTCGTTTAAAATTATTTGATAGTATATTGGTTCGCTTGCCATCTTTATATTTTAATTTAATATCATTTTTATTTGTCATCATTTGAAAATCATTTCATGAATTATTTCCCATTACCATAGTTTATTACTTAAATAGACTACTTTCGGTCTCGTGTCTTATAGTTGTTTTCCTTTTTGCAGGATAACGTCTACAACATTGCGATCAAAAAATAATCGTTGTCAAAGACCAATATCGAAACCAAACACATCGTGCAAAACATTTTTATTGACCTCACCAGCAATCATAAATGATGCCATTTCGGGGTACCCTAGGTGTTCCACATCTTTGAGTGGCACTTTCAAAACTTGTTTCTGATTATTCAAGCGTACTCGTGCTTGGTTGACTTGTTGTCGGATAAAAATGAAAAGTGATATACAGGGTATTTTTGGTTTTCCCTATTTTCTCTTTTCGTATTGTACTTTCCCATTCATGGTTGATTGTCAACATCGAATTTCATATTTTGATTTTGGAGTAAAAATAAACCTGTGCATTCTATTTTCTCACATAATGTAACTAGAGGTTTAAGTATTTGCATCACACCTATAATCACACACTACCTGAAAATTCACAAATTAATCAACACATCGAAACATTCATTGCACCTGGTTCATTGATTGGGATTTGATCACCCACCCGAACCATTTCAGACATTTCCCAGCCATAAATTACCTGAAACCAAACATAGTTTACCTTATTCTAGGTCCTCTTGCAGTCGTTTTATTTTACACACGTTCTTGATTAAAAAAATTTGTTTGTCTGGCTTGTTTGTTAATATAACAACAATTTCCTTTTATGCCCGTAATCACTTGATCCACTACTAAAAAGATGAAACACAACCTCACCACACACAGTACTTCATCCCAATCAATCACTACATCACCAAATTCATCATATGTGTTTCTTCCTATCTCACTCACAGGCACCCATCCTCTCATTAATATTCCTCATTCAATACCTTTCACCCACACTATGACATTAGACCAACATTCCATCCCATCTAGGCTAGCCACTCCGCCCTCTGTTAGATTAGAGCCTATTGGTACTTCAGTCTTCCCTCTTAGAGACCAGGAATTCAGATAGATTCTTGATGCCAAACCTATGGCCCTTCAAGACTATATTTTGAGAAGATACATACACCTCCCTCTGGATGGCCCACCACTTCAGTAGGTCTATCCTTATAATATTAGTTCTGACATTCCTCAATCTATGGCCTTACATGATTTTGCATCATCCTCCACCAACCCATCAACACACCAGACCACCCAGGTAGTTACACCCATTCCGCCCAATCTTCCTCACATCAACACGACTATTGTGACTGCCATCCCTACCACTACAACAACTCCGATGGTCACTGGTACCTCCACTCAACCATCCCATGTGTCAAATCCCTTATCCAGACAGCAAATTCCTACTACATCACAAGTCTATACCCTCACTTCTCAACTTCCTCCAACCATACCTTTGCAACATACAGTGTCATTTCCAGTTTATCAACCCACATACACCCACATTCCCACTCATCATTACTTCCACAACCTCCACAATCTCAACAATCACACCATGCCCCTGTTTCTCACCAACACACATTCTATCAAAGAACCACCTCAACTATCACACATAGCTTACACTCACCCATATCAAATTCCTCAGGTACCCACACATATGCAAATTCAACCACCACCTTTCACTGCTCAATAGACACTTCCAAATGACCCCATGTAAATCTTGATAGGTCGGTTAGCCAACCTAGAAGCTACTACGTTAGGGTCCAAAGTCACATTGTCTTATGAATAGATATGTAATGAACCCATCCATCCATCCGTGCCCATGAAACCATATCCTCCACACTGGGAATTTTTGAAGTTCACCAAGTTTAACAGGAAGGAGGATCCCTAACAACATCTCGAACATTTAAGCATACATGTTATCTCATTGCACATGACCAAGACTTGATGCTTTGTACTTTCCCCATGTCTTTGGTCGGCCCGCCTTGGAGTGGTATAATAATATTCCCCAGTACTCCATATTTTCTTTTTCCCAACTTGCACAATTATTTCTTGAACATTTTTCCATTAATATCATGCGTAAAATAACCATCAATGACCTATACACTATCCACCAATTGAAGATGAATCCATCATGGATTTCATTGCATGATGGCGCAATATGATAAATCAATTGTCTTTTCCACTACCTCAAACTGATCTCATCGAGCTCTTCGTGCACTCTTGCACCAAGCATATTTCCTCCACCTTGCAAATCCAATCATTTCACACTTTTGAAGAGGCTTTTACTATGGCCCGTAAGCTTGAGACACATGCCTTGGAACAGGGGCATTTAAAATTGAAGACCAATAAGCCAAAAACCAAATTTGTCAAACCGTCCATATCAAATGATAAATCGAAGACAACTACCAACGCCGTCATTGTTAGATCATCTCCTACCCGACATCTACAGTGACTCAACAATGATTCACATGACCAATGCCCAATTATACTCCCTTAGGAGAATCATATAGTGCCATCTTTGACAAGTTGATAACAACACACTTGATCACACTACCACCTATCCAACCTGTTAATGAATCTAGGCCACGACCTATGTGGTATCGAGAGGATCACTATTGCAAGTATCATCAAGTTTGAGGACACGACATAGAAAAATGTCAAACGTTCAAGGATTCTGTCCAAAGGCTTATCGATCAGGGAGAAATTCAAGTGGATAACCCGAATGCCTCATCCAATCAATCTTTAGATATTTTTAAACAACCATTTCCAAATCATACACCCACATCCATAAACTAGACTACTCTCTACGTATCTCAAACCCCTAGTACCCACACCATAAACACTATCCATGTCGATGATAAAAGTCCAATTTCCCCCACAAGTTTACCTTCTTCATCAACCATTACATCAGTCCCCTTTGATACATTATTTACATCCCCAAACACATCAACATTCATCTCTGCATCAACATTAGTTACATCTGTGCCCATGTCAGTACCCGTTCCTATACTCACATCTTTCTCAACACCTACCACCCTCTCCTCAGATGCAAATATCACTTTTGTATCATGGCCTCTTACATCTACTCCATTAAACCCAATCACCTTGTCAGAAATTATCCCACCTCTACCTATTATCTCGTCCTTAGCTTCTCTTCCAATCCCTCTTTCTGCACTTCTACCAACACCTACAACATCTGCTATTTTACAATCACCTATCTCATCTCCCTCTTCCACATCCATGTCATTACTCGATGATTTTTGGAAAACATTCCAGCATTCCTTGATTTCAAGTTATCATCCCATTTCATCTATACCATTAGACACTCACACATCGGCGCAATCCCCACAAATATCCACTTCAATATCTCTACGGATCCTCCTGTAGAGATTCTGGTCATTCCCTCTAACAATCCACATTCATATACAAGACCTAGACCCCCATTTCCCAAGCGTTCTCATTCACATCCTCGTCCAAAAGTAGACCTCACTATTCCCGATAGAAGCTCCTCAGAAACCACATCATCTCCTTCTATTTTAGGACCACACCCCTCATCCTCCTCTTCCATTTTAGGAACCTTCCCTTCACCAACAACACATACTACCACTAGAACAATGCAACCACCCTTTTCCAATCGATATCTTAAAACAAATTCAAAGGCGTCTATGTCTTCCACTACTATCCCACATCAAGCACATTCATATGCCTTTTCCAAATCCAAAACAACATCCAAAGCCATTATTACATCACCACCTTCCCATGCATCCTCCCAAAGTTCTCCGTCGATAACACCAGGTTATTATACCACTATGTTTCACCAACTACTCCAAGCCTTAGCCATCACTTTACCGCCAATTAATTTTTTCGATCCAAATGCCCCAAGACCTTCTTGGTTTAATTCCAATCTTGTTTGCACATTTCACCATGCCCTTGGACATGACATTGAGCGTTGCAAATCTCTCAAATCCATTGTGCATCATTTTTTCAATAAAAATATTAATGATAAAAAACCAATTCTACCATCTCCTCCATTAACCTCCACATCCCAACATGTATCTGTTCAACCATCTCGATCACCCTTTTCATTAAGAAATCCTGTCAGTACTCCACTAACAAAGAGAGATATAACAACCAATAACACTGACATATTACCAAAAGAGGATGATCCTCAGGATCGTCCTCCTCTTGTAATCAACGCTATTTGGATAACCACCCATTCAAAGCCATATAACTCTGACTCCGCCTCACCGTCCGCCCCTAAGACTTATGTCGCTATCCCTCCTCCTAAGGATCTCGCTACCTCCGCACCTCCATCACAAACCAAAGGTTGTCATTGCTGCTCCTACTAATCATCCTGCAACAATGCCTTCATCTTCTTCTAAAGGCAAGGTATCTGTTCTGGCCGCCCGAATCCTTCCTCCATTGAACATACCATTATTAAAAAAATTCACTAGGATCCTATCAAAATGTCACTCTATGAGCTCATTCAAAGCTCTCACATCATAAACAAGATCTCATAGAGGTCTTGCAATGAGATCTGGTATCCTCCGATGAGCTGACCTTTCTGATTTAGCTCATGCCTTTGCAACATCTGCTAACGTATCATTTGAAAGTTCAGAAATCCCTAGGATACCACAAGAAGAACATGATCTACCATTATTCATCATAGTCTATATCGATGACACCTACGTCCATCGAACCATGATTGACAATGGTGCCAGTATTAATATCATTTCTTCTCATACCTTCAATCAACTTAAATTGCCCAATACCATTGTTGCCAAATCTCCTACCGTTCTTCGTGGCTTTAATGATCGTTGTCACTCCCCATTAGGAATGGTTGTTCTTCCTATCCATGTCGGCCATAAAATCCTCCATGAACTTTTCTACATCATTGAAGGAGAATTCCAATATAATATTTTACTGGGACGTCCTTGGATCCGCGCTATGCATTGCGTTCCGTCTACTCTTCATCATTGTATCAAATATGAACATGAAGGGAATACTTATGCTCTTCCAGCTGAGATCCCCCTTCCAAGACATGTCGCATGATCTATAGACCTAAAGATGTCCTTGTTCCTAAAACCAATTTTTCTCCTGATGCATCCACTAGTTCTTCTGTACCTCCATCTACCCTACCTCAGACAAATTCTTCTGATCCTATAACATAAAATCTTGCTTTAGGGGAATATCAACTCCTCACTCTCAATACCCTTCTTTCTCCCAATCACCTCGGCCACCCTGATAAAGCCCCTATGTATCAATCAAATGTTGGGGAAATTGTCTCGTTTGGCCCTTCTTCCCTCAAAACCAATTTAGTATATGGCGGCCTTGATCAACCTTCTTCTCACACTAAAAATCATTTTCATGCCAAATGATATACAGGCAATTTCAGATTTCTTAGTAAACCATCTTTCGCTCACACATACCTCTATCATTGTGCATGGAAGGGGTTTGGTTTGGGACGTTATGAATAGGGCCCTCACGGTAATATCTTTGCTCGAGCCCAGGAATCATGTCAAAAATTTGGTTTGGGATATGATGATCCCACCATACACCCTCTTGGAACATATGCATCTTCTCCCATTCATATTGATTCATCCATTTCTTCTCCATCTGAATATACTACCGATTCAGAACATATTTCTTCTCCTTCCAACTATCCTTCCAGCTCAGATAATGATTTTTCTCCATCCAATTATCTCACAGATCTAGATCAAGGTGATACGGTTCCTATTCCCCCTAATTTTTTTTTGATTTTGACCATCTTTCTCGGACCGGTGACTTATCAAGCCAAAAATGAAACCCGGTCTTTTCCCCTTAAATATCCAGAAATGGTAGAGGAAGATTCCCCTATCATTGACATTCTTCAATGCGATGATGACACTTCCATTCTCTCTTACATGGGAGCCGAAGGTTCTCAAGATTATAAAACTCATCCACCAGAAAAATCTAATCTCTTGAATGAATCCACTATTGACATTACTATTGGAGTGCCTTAGGAGCACCACATCCTTAAAATAGGTCAGTCTTTGACACCTCAAGAGCTCGAAGCCTTCACTTCATTTTTGTCCAAGCATAGCCAAGCATTTGCATGGTCATATTCGGACATGCCAGGTCTCGATCCCTCCATCATTATTCACAACATCGTTGTTATCCCCAATGCCAAACCAGTCAGACAGAAGCTTCATCGAATGCATCCTCGAGTTGCTCTTCTTGTGAAAGAAGAATTGCAACATCTCCTATCTGCCAACTTCATTATCCCCATTGATTATCCCCAATGGGTTTCTAACATTGTACCCATTGCAAAAGTGTTTGGAAAGCTTCGTATATGTACTGATTTTTGAGATCTTAACCTCGTATGTCCTAAAGATGATTTCCCTCTTCCAAGTATCGACCAACTTGTAGATCTTACAATGGGCATGAGATGCTCTCTTTAATGGATGGTTTTTCTGGTTATAATCAGATTTTGATTGCACCTGAAGATCAACACAAGACATCTTTTATCACCCCATGGGGTACCTTTTGTTATCGTGTCATGCCCTTTGGTTTAAAGAATGTTGGGGCTACATATCAACGAGCCATGACATATATCTTTCATGACCTCTTACATCAAACTGTAGAATACTGTGTTGATGATCTCTTAGCAAAATCTAAACATAGATGTGACCATCTTTCGGTTCTTGAGATACTTTTTGAGCATCTCATTTGTTTCTCCCTTCGTCTCAATCGGTGAAGTGTGTTTTTGGAGTTCTTATTGGAAAACTCCTGGGCTTCATTGTCTCTATCAGAGGCATTGAAGTTGACCCTAGAAAAATCAAAGCAATTCTCGAAATGCCTCCTCCTTCCAATCTCAAGCAACTTCATAGTCTTCAAGGTTGACTTCAATCTATTCGTCACTTCATATCGCAACTTTCTAATCATTGTCAACCCTTTCATCACCTTCTTTGAAAAGACATAACCTTTGATTGGGATCAAAAATGTCAAAAGGATTTTGAAGATCTTAAGCGATATTTGTTATCTCCACCAGTACTCACACCTCCACGCGAAGGAGAACCCTTCTATTTATATGTTTCGTAATTGATCATGCTCTAGGAGCTATGTTAGCACACCATGATAATCAAGGGATGTGAATAGGCCATTTATTATATCAGTCATACTCTCCATGATTGTGAAACATGATACTCTAAAGTGGAGAAATTGTGTTGTGCTATTTTCTTCGTTGCATCAAAACTTCGACACTACCTTCTTAATCATAAAACCTATATTGTTACTAAATTTCAACCCCTCAAAGTGATGCATTCTAAGCCATATCACAACGATCACATCACCCGATGGCTCCTTCTCATGGCTGAGCTTGACCTGGAATTCATTCCTCAAAAATTAATTAAGGGTAAAGCTATTGTGGATCAATTAGCCGAGGCCCCTCTTTTAAATACACATACTCCTAATCATTTCTCGGATGAATCAATCAATTAATTTTATCATGATCCCCTTAAAATGATAATTTTCTTCGATGGTTCTAAATGCTAGCAAGGCAGAGGAGTAGGAGTTGTTCTCATTCCTCATGGGGATTCCCTAATCCCCTTATCTTTTAAATTAGATTTTGAATGTACAAACAATATGGCAGAATATGAAGCCCTTATACTAGGACTAGAAACTGCTATATTTCTAGGCGTTCATATCCTTGACATTTTTGGTGATTTTGAACTAATAATAAAGCAAGTCACTGGTGAATATCAGTGTAAAAATGATATTTTACAACAATATCATGATATTTCTCATCATCTTCTTAAATCCTTCGATTCTTACACTATTCAATATGTCTCGCATTCAACCAATCGTTTGCTAATACGATGGCCTCCCTTGTGGCCCTTATCCCATGGATAACGCAAGAATCCCAACTTTTGGTTATTATACATCATCGTAAATAACCATTCTATGACATATCTCAAATTCATCTGGTCGAATCTAATTTGTCAGACCTCTAGTATTCACAAATTTTTGATTATTTATCCAAATCCATTACTCCCCTTGATCTTTCTAAAAATGCTAAGAGATCTTTTATCCAACGTGCTACTCATTATGTAATCCTTGGTGGTATTCTTTACAAGTGCGGGTTTGATGGTATCCTTCTCCGATGCCTTCAATCCCATGAAGCCTCTAGAGCTATCCAAGAAGTTCACGATGGTATTTGTGGTGGGAATTTCAGTGGATTATCTATTGCCAAATGTGTTCTTTGTCTTGGCTATTATTGGCCTTCTCTAAATCATGATTGTTGTGAATATGTCAAGAAATGTCTAAGATGTCAACAACACTCTAACCTTATCTGTATTCCTAGCCAGGCTTTACTGCCTGCCCAAGATTTATGGCCCTTTTCACAGTGGGGCCTTGATCTTATTAGTCTAATAAATCCTCGTTCATCACAACAACATCATTCTATCATCACTGCTGAGTATTTCACTAAATGGGTGGAGGCAATCCCACTCACCTCTACTAAATCTGGCCCAATCATTAATTTTATATATTAACATATCATTTTCCGCTTTGGCGTTCCTCATAAACTTATTATGGACAATGGAAAATCATTTAAAAACAAAGACCTTAAAAATATTGGCGATACATTCAAAATCCAACTTAGCTTTTCTTCCCCATATTATCCTCAAGCTAACGGTCAGTGCTGAGGCTACTAATAAAACTCTTCGAAATATCTTGGCTAAAACTATTGATCGAGCATGAAAAAATTGGCATCTCCAACTTCCCTTTGCTCTATGGGCCTATCACACTAGCATTCACACTTTCATAGGAGCTACTCCATTTTCTCTGGTATACGGCTCCAAGACCATCCTTCCCCTTGAAGTCCAAATTCCATCTTTACGCGTGTCTCTTCGCAACTTCATTTCTGATGAAGATTATCGTTAGGAACGGCTAATGCAACTTGAGTTATTAGATGAACCTTATAACTTGACTTCGAGAGTTGGTTCGAGTTTGAATATTTCGTAGAGATTCATTACTATGTTATGCAGTTTGATTTTGAAGACAGTAAGATATCTGTGTAAGAAATTGGTTTAACAAGTTTTCTGGATTGAGTTTGGTTAATTCTTTCATCCTTGTGAACGCAAGTTCATATAGCACCTCTAAAGGTTAATTGGTGAGATCCCCGCCAAGTAAGACGCCGTGTGTCAGGCGCAGTTTTAGGGTAGATCCGACGTTTGTTTAACCTTGCTTCCTTGCTTGCACAGTAACAATGGCTGAAGAACAATCCCGAGTCAGTTCAGTTGAACCAGAAGATCAGGATCTTATAAAGTTGTCTGATGTTTTTGAAGTTAATACTGATGTTGATATTATTGATGAATCTAATCCTATTCCGGAATGGAAACTCCCAAAGAAGTCATATTCAGAAGTTTATGCTAAGATAAATAGATTTCATCGATTGCTTCAAAGTTTTAAAACTAGAGAATCTGTGATTCAAGTATCACAGACAAGTAATGGAGAATATAATATTCCTCTAATTGATAGATCAGATATTAAAAGTTTGAAAAGACAGTCTACATATAAGTTTGCTCACGTAGGGTGTGTGCAGATTGGAATTACACCTTTGTTTCGTCGTGGCTTGAATGCCTCGATTCTTTGTTGTTTGATGGATTTGAGATTTGACAATTTCAAGGATTCTTTGTTAGCTGCTATTCAGACTGGGCTTCATAATGGCCCCATATCATTTGAGGTATTTCCCAATTATCCTGTATCCTTAACAAAAGATGATTTGTTACAGGATGTGCTTAAATTGCATTTAGCTACAACAGGATTGCATATGAGATCTGGTTCTTGCCCATTGGCAATTCATTATAAAGTTATCTATAGATTAGTAAATACACTATGTATCCCGCTGTCAAGCATGGTGCCACAAAAGGCAGCAGCGTGGTGACTCATACTAATCTAGAAACACAAAAGATAGAACCAGAATTAATATCTTGGTCAGATATTAGAATTCCCAAAGAATGGACTTTATCAAAAAAGTTTATTCAGTCCTCAAAGCCAAGATTAGAAAATGCTACTGCAGTAACAGAGGAGAAAAATAAAGTTACTTTGAGCTTTAGACATAATTCTAGTAAAGATCTGTCAAAAAGCCATTGTCTAGAAGTACATCTACAAATAGTACCTCATCCTACTTTCACTGTAGGAGAGAGTTCAAATACTCAGAAGCCTGAGGAGCCTGAAAAGGAAAAAGTATTTCTCTGTAGCCATAAATCTTTAGTTCATGATCCTGCTACAGACTTTTTATGGTGCTCTGACTGCGAGAAACTCGTAAGCCAGAAGTATGCTCCGTTAATGGACCAGCCATTAACATGGCCTCTATAAGTTCTAGTACTTCTCTGAAACAGATCCCCATGAGCTCATTTCTCCAGATCAGTCCCAAAAAGCCGTCTTTTGGTATCAAAGGACAGTTAGTAAAGAAATAGAGCCTTCTGAGAGTTCGAAGATGCTCAATTGGACCAATAAAGCTGTAAAACGGTCCATGAAGAAGTAGTTTCAACAAGAGAAAAGCTAGCATCTTTTGAGAAAACATTAAAGGCAATTGAGTTAAGAAAAAAGGGAGAAACTGCTGTGCCCTTAAAATATTGAATGACAGAGTAGATAAATGCAAGATCATCACAAGTAAAATAGAGACACGGAGTTCGGGGAAACTCATAAAGCTGTCTCTACAGACCTTCCAGAGGTCATTTCACAAAAGATCACAGATCTTGTTCAACCACTAGTAGATCATACCACTGGTTTGAAAAGTATAGTAATTGGTCGTCATACACAGACCAATGAGATAATAGAATCAGGCATTACACAGTTGCAAGATGATAATGAAAAAACCCATCAAAGGATAGATGAGATTCAAAAGTGTCTAGTTACTGAGCTACCCCGCATTCTTCCTAAGTTACAAGAAATCAATACAAAAGTATCTGTTCCTCCTGAAGGAGATTGGAAGAAAGCTGTTTCATGGTCAGAGGTTACTCAGTTAGCCAGTCCTTCAACTAAAAAATCCTACAAAGAAGTATTAGAGGAATACAAGCCTCTATTTTTCAAAGATAAGAATGTTAATATGCTTAGGATTGAAGGATCTCACACTGATGAAGTTCATTATGAACAACCTGTTTTTGATGAGCAGATGGGAGAAACATGGAGTTACTCAGACTCCAATGCCTGGTGTACCAGCAGCTACTACAAAGGTACAAACTTTGCAACCTAACTTTTATAAGTTAGAATGTAAGACTATTCCAGAGATCAAAGAAATAGTTCATTCTATGATAGGCTGGGGTAATACTCAGTTTGACATATGGTCGATCTCCACGGAATATTGCTGCTACCATAGCCAACGGATTTGTTGGCATACTAAAGGAATGGTGGGACTTGCTCCCAAATAAAGAAATTATTTTGCAGGCAGGTTATTCCGGCCTCACTGCTGCTGTAATCAAAGAGTTCATCGGCAACATTGACGATGACAAGATGATGAACACTGCCATGTTCCTGCGTGCCCGTCTATGTGACATGACTCGCGTGAAGGAGTATCAGTGCTTCATGCAGAAGCTGTACTATAGCTCAGGTAACATCAATGACGAGACTATGCGTCTCCGCTATATTGAGTCATTTCCGCCCTATTTTGCTACTCAGTACAAAAAGGCGATGCACGGCATGAGAACAGCAGAGCTCAGTTTCGGCGCGATAAATCAGATCATCGACCAGACCAACGCCAAGCTGTGTAAGGACAAATGGGAGCGCAAGCAGCGCTCAAACATCAAAAAGCCCTGGGTAATGTATTCTGTGAACAATATGCTTTGGAGCCGTTTGGATGTCCAGATCTTGAGATCAATCCCAGACGAAATCCTCTTGCAAGGATTGCGCTTTTTCAAAGGGGGAGGATGTGCGGTATTACAAGAAAAAGAAAAGAAAATTCAAAAGATCCAGATTCAAAGATCCTCCATTCAGGCATCCCCAAAGAAAAGTACAAGTTCAGAAAGCTCAGGTATGTTGGCAAGCATCAAAAGTTTAAGCCAACTTGTTATATATGTAAGGGACCTCATTATGCAAACAAATGTCCCAAGAAAGATTCTGACAAAGGTAAAGCTAAGATTAATGCTTTATCTGTAAAAGGTATCACTGAAGAAGATTATGCATTTATTTCAGATTCTGACAGTTTCTCTTCAGATGTTTCTTATGCATCTCTCAGTGATAAAGGCAATGTGCGAACGATCGATGCAAGTATCAGATGATGAAGATGATAGCACAGATAGCAGTGGGTACAGTTCTATCCCTCTTTCAATAATTTTGCTATCAACATGGTTACTACTAACTTTGCACACCCAATGATTCCTCCAAGTGCAGAGTATTTGAGAAAACAGATTAGAATGCTTACAGTCTGTGTATGATAGTTGTCCCCATGGGACACAGCCAGGAAAATGGCTCTGAGCAAAGAACTCAGAGATTTGAATGACAGATACATCAGGTGCAATGAAGCAGAACAAGCAAAGCTTCAAGAACAAGAAGATACTCAGCCTGATGAGCCTTTTGAGTCATTCCCTATACGACCTCCTTTTACACAAAGGATAAGACAGCGTCAGCCTCCTATCAGAGGAAGGACAGGACCGTGGAGAGGTCGTGGTAGACAAAATACACAGCACAGAACTTTTGAGCATGGACAGTCTTCTACAGGATATACTACTTCTGATCCAGCCTCCATAGAAGTCTATAAAAATGGAGAAGAGACAGAATAGAATTTCTGGAGAAAGTAATTACCAAAGCTACAGAAGAATTCTCCAGACTGCTGGAAGAAGAAGAAAAAGACAAGAAAGATCCAGAAGAAGATCTGGATGCAACATATCATCATATAGCATCAGAAGAAAAAGATCATGCTGAGGTATGTACAATTAGTTGTACTCAAAACCCATTCATTGCTATGGTTATCTGTATACCTCATATAAAGCCTTATGTGCTTGATGCTATGATAGATACTGGAGCAGAAATTAGTCTGCTCAGGCAATATGCCATACCTTCAGACTGCTGGGTAAAAACCCATACAAAAATAAAGTTTGACAAAAGAGAAGTAGTCTGTAATTATATGGCTAAAGTGTATGATAAACATAGAAGGTATCTCTTTACAAATAGAATTTTATCAACATAATATGGAGAACTATGATTGTCTGTTAGGGGTTGATTTCTTGAAAGCTTGTCATACTTTCAGTATAACCCAAGAACATATTGTATTGTTCAGTCCTCCTGTAAAGATACCTAGAAGGTACACATTCCAAACCATTGTACCTTTACCAGAGAAATGCAAAGTTGTTAATAATGTATGGATACATAAGTCAATTGCAAATTGTCAAGTAAGCATAGAAGAGATTGTATCCAAGATTAAGAAGGACCTATGTAATGATAATCCTCATGCATTCATACATAGGAAAAAGCATTTCTGTTCTCTTGATCTGCAGATGATAAAGATTCTGAAGGGAAAGAAGTGGTGCCCAAGTTCAAGGCACATCATAGAGGTATGCCTCCCTCAGAAAGAAAAGAGTGTCACGAGGAAATACAGAAGCTTCTCAAAGGTGGCTTCATTCAAGAGTCAAATTCCCGTGGTCCTGTACTGCCTTTTATGTTAATAAAAGGAGCGAGCAGATCCGAAACAAGAAAAGGTTGGTGGTTGATTATAAACCACTTAACAAGTATATTGCTTGATCGATCCAAACATCCGACACGCGCCAAAGGGCGACCTTACGAGCGAGAATCAAAGGCTCAAAGGTGTATAGTAAGTTCGACTTGAAAAGCGGCTTCTGGCAGATTTTCGAAGCAAGAAGATATGTTTAAAACAGCCTTCATTGTCCCAGGTGGACAATATGAGTGGAAAGTTTTGCCCTTCGGCCTCAAGACTGCACCGTCCATCTTCAGAAGATAATGGACAGGATATTTGGTGAGCTCTCTGATTTTCTCATTGTTTACATTGATGACATCTTAATTTTTCAAAGTCACCAAAAGAACATATCAGTCATCTTGAGCAATTTTATAAGGTTGTTTATGATAATGGTTTATGTCTTTCTTTGACAAAGATTGAAGTATTTAAAGAAGACATAGATTTTCTTGGTATAAGGATAAGTTCTGGGAATATAGAATGCAAAAGCATATAGTAAGTAAAATTCAGAACTTCCCAGATGAATTGTTAGATAAGCAGCAGCTTCAGCGTTTTCTTGGTTGTGTAAATTACATCTTTGGCTTTTACCAAAATATTCTGCTTGATGAGTCTTACTCAATAAAAGACTCAAGAAAGATGCACCTGCATGGAACTAAGAAATGACTAATGCAGTCATTAGAATTAAAAGAGTTCAAGAACTCCACCATGTCTTTACCAGAGCTGGTATGAAAGATCATAGATGTGACGCAAGTGACCGATCTTGGGGAGCGATCTTGAAAGAAAAATGTGAAAATGGGAAGGAGAAAGTTTGCAGATTCACCTCTGGAGCTTTTCAAGGTTCAGAGATGAATTATCATTCATCCCATAAAGAGTTGCTTGCTGCAAAGAAAGCAATCAAAGCTTTCTTATTCTTTGTGCAGAATGAAGCCTTCATACTCAGGTCAGATCTGAAGGACTTCAAAAAGAGATTAAATGGTGGTGACCCTGCTAACAAAGCAGCCTGGAATAGACTTCAGAGATGGGGTCTATGGTTCGACAACTTTGAGTTCTCAGTCGAACATATAGCAGGAAAAGCAAATGCACTGGCTGATTTTGCCAGTAGAGAAATGAACACCTCCAAGGTCGTAAATGTTACACAGGTAATGCATGAACCTCATGGTTCAGTATGGGATCACAGAAATTCTCAAGCACAGATAAATGCTCTCATTCCAAATGATAATAGGATGTCCAGAGAAGCACAAGAATTGCTTCTATCAAGAGGAATTATCTCAGTTAATGAATTTGCTATGTCCGAGACGGAATGTAGATTTTTTGATCCTGATATACCTGGAAGACAGTTCCACACATTACAAGATCCGATGGTGAAATGTTGCCTTAACTGGCAATGGCGATCACTCTATACTGTGGAACAACCTGATCACCTACCTGTAGAAGGATTGAGGCTTCGGCAACTCATCCCCGGCATAATACACTCTGGAGATTCGAGTATTCCAGAATGTGGACAGAGGAGCATCCGCTCCATTATGATCTATGGAACAGAACGCCTACATTGGGAGACAGGAAGTACATTTCTTCTCATTTTAAATATTTCCTGTTAAAATATTTACCAACAAAATCTCTGATTCTCCATTATTAAATGTACATCCTAATACTGCTAGGAATATCTTGATACAGTGTAAAATACCTTGGTTTGCCAAGGTCCATTATTATGTAAAAATTAACCCTGGCAGGAATATAGATCAGAGACCCAATGCAACACTGTGGCGAAGGATTCTGCTCCATCACACTATGGTGATCCATCCACCTTCACCAGGACAAGACCTAAGAATTTTGGATCACTACCTTTATCCAACACGTGGCCATCTCCAGCCTGATAATGATGGCACTGCTTCGACGTCAAGAGTCTGGCTAGAACAGTATGAAAGGAATCTAGAGCCAGCTCCAGTCCGTGAAGACAGCTCATCCTCCACCGCGAAGATAGATAATGGGATGGGACTGTGTCGGATTGATTCTCCGTAATATTTACTTTTTAGTGCGCGTAGTGCGCCTTTATTTTCTGTCGGCTATCATGGTAGGCCTGTTACCATGGAATAAACTTTTTTGTTAGTGCGCTTTGTGTCAGTGCGTGGTGGACCCATGTCACTTTTGCTTTGCTCCCGTGAGTGGGCTGTACTCACTTTGTGTCTGTTGTCAGTCCTTGTCTGTTTGTCGTGGCATGATCTTTATATCTATTCGGGAATCTTACCGGCTATTGGCATTCCCGGTTTCTCCTTACCGAGAACCTCGGTTGCAAGTGAAAAGCCATGAAGAAGTTCTATAAATTAGACTTCATTCATCTCATTCACTACACTTGCGAATACGAGCGAACGCGGAGTAACAAGGAAGAAGATAGGAAGAACTCTGAAGAAGTGTTTGAAGAATCTGAAGGATTTGAGTCCAGTCCAGAATTGTCTTCTGCTACTCATGCTAAGTTTATAAATTTGTAAGTCATGTTTGATGAAGTATATGTTCGTCTGTCTGTAAATGATGAACCTAAGCTTTTGATTATAGAAGAGTTTTCTGCATTTGAAGACATATATGAGGAGAAGATGTTTTCGATATTGTGATTAATATCATACATGAAGTGTTTACAAATAGTGATGTGATCATTTAAAGTTTCATTTCCATGAGTATTACGTATTCAGATTTTGTTTGAGTTTCTTTGATGTTTAGTTTATCGAGCTTCCATGTGTTTCAGCAATGGTTTGAGCATGTGTGTTAAGAATTGGTATCGAGCATTGTTGTGTTGTGTGTGTTAAGAATACCATCATGTCTATCATGATCGTATCCAACGTGCTTATAATAAACACATCAATGAGCATGATTTTAAAATAGGTGACCTAGTTTTGAAAGAAAATCAAAATGTCACTACCTTAGAAAGAAGTCAACGGGGAAAATTTGCTCCTAACTGGATCGGACCATATATTATCACACATAAGTATGGGTTTGGGCTTATCATTTAGCCTCTCTTGATGGTAAACTAGAGATTGAACCTCTTAATGCATTGCACTTACGACCATTCTATTGTTAGTACACACACTTATGAGTATAGTCTTATCTTTAGACCATTCCTCCATCAATATCCCCTTCCATCTATCATCGTAATGATTTTGAATCATGTGGTCTACCGTCACTACCAGTCATGACCTTGAATATGATTATCATGGATCTACTCGTAGCATATTCACTATGGATAATTTCTCCCATTTGGTGAGAACCCCATGATCATTACATCCATCACCATCTCATTTTCCTATTGTACTCATGTAGAGGGTCTAGGGGTGTCTCTTGTACATTCATTCTCCCCTCCTAGGTGGTCTACCTAGCTATCCCTAACTCTCCCCATGTGAAGCTCAAATTCATGTATGTAAAAGGAAAGATCAAGGTTATTAAAATAGATTGATCCCTCGAAGGACAGTTGTGCATACAAAAACAAAAACAAAAACAAAAATGCAAATCAAAATCAAAAGCAAAATCAAGAGAAATAGACTGATCCCTCGAAGGACGACTATCATATATATTATTCTTGCCATCCATATTATGTATAAAGTAGACCATACCCTAGAAGGATGGCTACTCTTTTATTATGGCATTTGGAAGGTTTTCCACATTGATTAGCCTTCCTTTTATTCGCATTCCCAGAAAGCTTCCCGTATTGATAAGCTTTCTTTTATTCTATTCTTCCCCTTTCCCAGAGCTGGGGCATAGACTTAAGGAATACCATCTTTGGAGAACCTTCTTCCCACGTACAAGATACATCTCTAATTCCTTTGTCATGTCGACATTAGGATTATGAGAATATTTCATCCATATCTTCTTCTTGGTCTTGTGATATAGTCAAATCTCATTAGTTATGTACTAATACCTACTATTGGCTGCAAGTGCAATGCTTTGAGTAGTATCTTTCTTGTTTACTTCTTATCGAGTTAAAAGCATAACTTTCTTACTTGACCCTTGCTATGGTTATGTGACATTCATTTCATCAAAGTCATCTTTCATCACAATTATCTCCTTAGAAATAAAATTTCATGTCATAAAATCTGTATCGATATGTTTACTCTTAAAGATGTCCCCTATCAACATCATCCATAAATCCATGAAATCAATTATTATCTTCAAACAATATTTTTAATGCATTATTCGGTTTGGGAATTCTACTTGAGGATAACTCTCGGGGTAGCCGTCATTATCCTAGTAGATCCTCATCCCCCACCATTGTTCATTATCCTCTTCTTCACCATCTCAGACCTTTCACCCCCAGCTTGGCACATCTACGTAATTCCCGCGCAACACAGAAACCCTACTTGAAGTAGACCTGTCATTCAGGACAAGGTCTCATTCATGATTATGTCTGTTGACCATTCCTTCCTCCTAGTCCCCTTTATCAACCCAATTTTCTCCTAAAATTTTCCTCATCTCATTCTCCGCTACTCTTCTCACCCACTTCGTCCTTCTCCATTGTTTGTTCGATACTTCATGTGTCATCCACCGAGCCATTATTTTTGTGCTTTTCTCTTAATATCCTTTTACTGCCATCTATTTTATCATTCCATTTCCCTTTCATTCTTCTTTCGGCTTGACGATCCTACTTAATCATCCATTCCACGTAGGTTTCTTGATCACAATGCATCTCTTTCTTAAGATCCTGTCAGCTGTAGAAACTCCTTCATTGTTTTTCATTCCCTTCAACATCTTTACTCGTAAAAATTCTGCTTAACACTCTGACATCATCACTCGTACAACATAGGCATCCTAATTAAGAATTCCCCTTACACTCTTTATCCTACACTGCATATATTCCTCCATCCACTCATTTCACACTCCTTTGTTTCCTTGTTATTACCTCCTTTCACTTCATGTTCCGTCTTGGTATACATTGCTCAGTCTTTTCCTCATTCTTCTTCTTTGGCTTGGCGATCCTACTTAATCATTCCTACGGCATGGTGATCTTACTTAAGAGTCTCTCTTAAGAATGATCTATCTCCTTGCCTTTCCTCTTTCCTTCATCTTCCCATCATCCGTATTTTTTCTTCATTCCCCACAAACACATCCTCTTCTCTTCTCTTTTTCCTCATACAAAATATCTCAAACTCCCTCAAATGTCATCTCCATCATCCCTCATTTTAAAATCCATCTTGACTACTTCATACCCTCTCTTACTATGCCTTGTTCCTTCATCTTTACTTGTCATCTTCATCCACATCCTCATCCATTACATTCTCTCCTCGCCTTTATCTTCTTACATATCGTTAGCCCTTCTTTCTTTACTCTTTCTGGTCCATTTTCTAGAATACTTTCCCATATCCATCACCATATTTACTCGTCATTATCATGGTTCATCTAACATTATGTCATCTTCCATTCTCGTGCTAAGAATTATCAGTGGACTTCTCCTAAAACTCATTTCTTCCCATTCTACTAATACCGGTTCACTCTTTTTACCTCCATTTTCTCTTCCTCCCTTTTTCCTTTTGTGCCCTCTAATCATTATCAGGGGATTTCTCCTAACATCCCTCCACTGGTATTGCCTTTTCATCTTCCCTTCACCTTTTTCAATATCTCTACTGTCTTCATCACATACTGCCTTTGCATCATTTTATTTGTTGTCCTCTCCTCCTTTCTACCTCTGGTTTTCTTTCATATCATTTGTATCATCTTCATCTCCTCTTCTCCTCACACTTTTGTCTTACTCCTCCATTGATAACCTGACTCACTAGCATTGTCCCATATTCTTAACCATCTCACCATCCACATGCATTTCCATACGTTCGGTTTCATATTCAATTTATTTCCTATTTTGGCTCTATCATCCCTTCTTTCCCTCTTATTTTCATTTCCCCATTACTGAGCTTCTTTCTCTACCACCCCTATCTTCTTAGCTCCTTATGGTGCCTTTCTTTCTCTTTTCCATTCTACCTCCTCCCCCATCTTCTTTAACTTCTTCATCTTCTTCATCTCCTTCATCTTTCCATCCTACTATACATATTCATCTCTCTAATCGTCCTTCTCTCATATTCTTCATAACTTTTCTTTCTCAGTTCTATCATCTCTTTCATGATCCGTTCTTTCTCTCCCTCTATTTTGATCTCCATCTCCCTTTCATCCCTTCTTCTGTCATTTTCTTGTCTTCTTCTTTATCCTTCATCATTTCTTTCTACCACCATTTCTCCTCTTGATTATCTCTACTACTTCTTTACTATGATATATCTCTATACATTCAACTTCCCTTCTAATCTCTTTTTCCTCCTCATCTCATCTTCTTCTTGTTTAAACTTCCTCCCTCTCTTCTCCTCCTACTCACTGTCTCTATTTTATTTTTCTCCAGGTCCCTCGTACCTTACCTATTTATTTCCCCCTTATCTTTTTCCACTACCCTCTTATTGAATATTATTCTCTCTCTTTTGTGCTTTCATCTATCTTCTCACCTCTCTTATCATCCTTCTCTACTTGACCTCTCTCCTCCACCATGTCCTTTCTACTTCAACCATGTTTTCTTTCTCTTATCTCTATCATCTATCATCCACATATTTCATCTCATCCTCCTGAGACATTTTTTTCTTAGAGGATACCATAACGGCCAACGCCTATATGATCTTGTACTCTTCCATGCATATTTTCTCTACTTTTGTTTTGTCGCAAAAGTATCTTGACTTCTTGTCCTACTTATCAAACAAGTAAGACTACTTTTACATTATAATTTACTCACACTTATGCATGTTTCTCATGAAACATGATTATCATCATATTTATCACACCTTTAGGTCATTTTATCTCAGCTTTCTATCCTATCTTCTCATCATGTGCACATTTATGATTTTTCCCCTTGGGGAATTTTATTTACACATCCATCTCCCATTATGTCATCTTCGTGCCCTATCATGGTGCACCTTTTTCATCCTTGTACTTGTCGGTGTATATAACTCACTTTGTGTCTGTGTTGGGGCATCATTGTTTTCATCCATGTCCCTCTTGTGGATGCGTGATTTTTCACGCGATTCCTTGTAGACGAAGGATTGCACACATCTTTCAAATTCAGTTGCATATATTTTGATGTTTTCCTATGACCCATTGGTCATCACGGTTTACATCCATACTGCATTGGTCTTCACCCACTCATTGGTCTATAGAACGTTGTCGTTTGTCTCCTTTGAGACGTAATTGACCTCTACCAATGTGATATTGAAGTCACCGCCATACATTTTGTTTTTTTGTTATTGCAATCCTTCTTTGCTTGGGGCATCTTGCCTTTGGTCATGTCTTCGTCCATCCTCAGACACATCTTTCATCTAACCCTTTTTGTTTTTGTCTTGTGGCTTGCTATCGCAAACCACTCAACAAAAAGGGGCAAATGTAGACACCTATTTTTGGATATAACATGCCTCAATCATCTTGCATTCATGCTATTTCCATTCTCACATCTCTTTCTCTTAAATTACATGAAATCCTATCCATTTTCTTAATTAATTATCAAATGGGCTCCATGTAGACCCATTTGATAATTCAAATTTTGATATTATCTCCATCTTCTATAAAATATTAATTCATGAGTATTGATATACACATCCGACACTCTTTTCCTAAATTCAAAAGGTAGAATCTATCATCCCACCTACCCAGTCCCACATGTTCCCCACTTAAGTCAAAATCAAGTTCCCACCTAAAAATCAATCTCCACCTAAAAATTCAATCCCTTCAAATTATTAAATTATTAACCCCACCCATGAAGTCAATAATTCAAAAATCCCCCTATCGACAACAAATCCAAAAATCAATAGTTAAAGTGAGCACATGGCTTCACTATTACACCTAATCATGTCCCCACTCCACATCACACCTTTTATTTTTTTCACATCATGAACCCTACCATCAAATCAACTCTTCATCATGTCCTCTTAATCAAAATTGCTTTTACAAATTATGGTTATTCGTTAATCCTCTATTTTAATCCAAATTCAAATTATAAATATGAGTCTTCTCCCTCTCAAAAGGGGGAGGAAGAAATTTAGGTGAATCTGTGAGATTTTAGTCATTTTATAATATCATTATTATTCTATCTGGGTGATAACACGTGGGATTTCCATGATATTCTGCTCATGATTTGGGTTCATGTAATGAGATTCATGTTGCACGCATCAGATCGGTAATCCATACGTATACCGATTACCATTAAGGTTCATTTATTTGTCAATTTGTATGTCATTTGTTTTGGACACTATTGTACTATTATTCTTATCGCACGGGGGTTGACAACCACCGAGGAAGTAACACTTCCCGGATCTACTTTGTCAGGAAGCCCCCACATAAAATCTCTAATCATTATTTTCCTAGTGTATGTGAGCTGCAGGTTTTCCAGGATCACACCGAGGACTCCGATATTAACTTTGCACCTATAGCATCCATCGTCATCTCTAAGGTATTAAGCCCTTGTATACTCGATGTGGTTTTTTGTTTCTTGATTACTCGTACACTCACCCGGATAGGAAGCTGGAAACACATATCAACAATAACTTATCCCACATACCCTTATCTATAGCGCATTGCATTACCTTGAAAAATTATGACTCTACCAATCCACAAAAATGGCATTCATTTCTTTAGAGTTATCATTACTTTCCTTCTTTCTTACGTTGCATCATTTGGAGGATTTTGAGTAATAGTGTACCCATACACAATTGAATACCAAATATCACATCACAAGGACATTATATGAGTCTTCATCCCAAGCTCCAAAAATCATAATTTGTCCTATTGAAAAAATATATTTGCTAGTTGAGGAACCACTTTGTTGACTAGCCATATATGTGCTTCAAGGATCACCTCAAGTTTGTTAAGCTTTCTTCAAAGGACCTGATCTAATACCAATTTTCAGAAGCACAACCACTAAGAGGGGGTGAATCAGTGTGCCCTAAAAATTCTTTCACATTCACTTTAGCATTTATTAATTATCATTTCAACTTAATAATTAAACATGCATTCACCGACAGTTATAACCATACATGGACAATGAGAACAAAAGAATATAAGTACACTAGATATAAGCGGGAAACCCTTAAAGGGAGGAAAACCTACTGAAACAAATCTTGGAAATCTTGTCATGAATAATAATGAATAAAATTTAGTTGAGCACCAACCCAACAAGGAGCACTAACCCCTAACAATTTAGTAGAGCACCAAACCTACAAGGAGTTCCAACCCTTATATTTAGTAGAGCATCAACCCTAAAAGGAAGCTACAAATCCCTAGATGACTCAACACTAACTTAGTCATAAGTGGGAAACCCTTGAAGAGAAGAAAACCCACTGAAACAAATCTTGAGAAACTTTCCTAAAAAAATGAATCACATTTAGTTGAGCACCAACCCAATAAGGGAGTTTAGTAGAGCACCAACCCTACAAGGAGTATCAAACCCTAAGTTTAGTAAAGCACATACCCTATAAGGAAGCTAAAAATACCTAGATGACTCAACACCAACTCAGCCACCTAATTGTTTTTCACCTATAGAATTTTCTAGAATAACTGATGATGACACTTATTCAGCTCTCCTTTTCGATCTTTTCAAATGTACCTTCTAGGATTCTTTGCTCAAAGACTTATTCACCAAGCTAATTAGGTCAAATGACCTATTTATCTAACAAAAAAACACACTCTATAACATCATGAAATATCCTATTCTCTTCCTTGATGGTCACTAAGACCTTCTTCACCTCTTCATAAATTACCTTCTTACTTGCTTCACCTCTCCTTCTCTCAACAACAAAATAGGTCTTCTTCACTTACAGATATATATGACTTAAACATCATAAACATATAGGTTGGACATCATAGGTCATATATCACTAAGAAAATTGGAAAAATATCTTACAAAACTTTCCCAAAACTAATATAGGTCAGTAATAGCATCTAGAATTCCTATTCCTCCATTAGATATGAATTAGGCCTACATGCCTAAAATAGATCCTTCACTAAGACTAGGTATTCTTGGCCCATATGGCCTTGAAAAATCACAGGAAGCTATTAGACATGTTTTCTAAGTCTTCTACTAACCTTCAACATGATTCTTTAACTCTTCATCACCATATCATGCTATGAAGCCGCCATTAGGATCTGTAAGCACTAAATCACACACTTTGGGTGCATTTCTAGGTCCTAATCACATACTTGCATTTATATGATTCCTAAGAAATAAAAGTACTTATTGACAAATATCTTTGGCCTCTTTGCTTTATTTCTAGTTTCCTTCTTGGCCTTGCACAACCTATTTCCCTTTTTTAATTTTGATACTTCAACATTCTTGAGGCTAGACACCAATGCCTAGCTAGGATGCTAGCGCCTAGGTGTCCTCATCCCCTCTGAGTGCCCCAACCTATTTGTATCTTGTTTACCTCTTTTAGGCATCTTATAGTTGTTGGGAATCATGTATTCTTATGGTTCAACCTTTTAGTGGTTAATTACGAAATTCAAACAAGGGAATCATATAAACACAATGTTATGTGATCACATTAAAGGACCAAGCTCTAAGAATCTATTACTATTACCTATGGTTGCATCCAAAGGCATTTTAAGAGCATCAAAACATCCATCTAGCATCCATCTAGCTTCATTAAAGGGACAAAAGACTACATTCTTCTGCATACACTTCATAGGAGGGGAAGTTCATTTTGACATCCACACATCTATTTACATTGCTACATCTAACTATTGCTTGCTATTCAATGCATCTTGTACAAGATCCACCTAGGGCATGATTCTACACACACACACACACACACACGTAGAACTACAATGATTCTAAAATGTAGTGTAGCACCCAGATCATACATTCACTCGGTGGGGTGACCGCCAGAGTCAACAAGAGTCTGCGAGTTGAATATTTTCTTTTTAATATTTGATGTGTTTTGGGGTTTTGTAGGGTCTTTCTATTTGCAGGTTACATGTGAATTCTAAGGGCATAGTGTGACACACAAATAATCAATAGTGAAGGGAAATGACATAGAAGTGACATAGAAGAAATCACTTTCTGGCCATTTTCACGATCCACAAGATCCTAGAGAAGGTCTCTGAAGCACCTGAGCACCGACCCGGCTCGGGCACCCCAATCTAGGCAGATCGATGATCATGTGCAAAATTTTCTTGGCATAGTAATGACAATTTCTTCCTCTTATTGACTATTTTTCTAATTTGGGATAGTCCATTATTAATTGGGAAATCAGCTAAGTACTTTATCCTTTCTCTTGCAACTAGGGTTTCATATTTTTCTAGCTTTTTTAATATTTGGGTAAAAAGAGGGTTTTAGTAGGGGCCCTTCCTGTTACAAAATGGATCAAGAATCCATATATTACAAATAACATTTCATGAAACCAAAAGGATCCAAATATAAAACAAAATTGGGATAAACAACTAAACCAACAATAAACTAGCCAAAACACAACAAAAGTATCAAAATAAGGAAATGCACCAACCATCATCGAAGAACAACCACGAGATTTGAATCAAGGAAAGTATTAACAATTCATGATTTGGGTGGAGAGTTTGATGAGATATTTAATGTGTCTTTCCCATTCCTTTAGCTCCTTCTTGCTCTTTTTCTCCTTTCCTTTTCCTTTGGTGCCTAGGTTTTTAAGCTCTTTAACAATGGAATTTAAGAGGCCATTTTGAATAGCCAAAATGTCCCCAAGCAAGTTACATTTGTATCCAACCTTAGTAATGTGATTATTTAGCCCATTGCAAAAAGTCTTATCAATTTTTTCAAATTGAATTTTCTGAGCTTTCCTTTCATATTACAAATTTCCTTTTTCAACTTAGCAATTTCTTTCTCCTGATAGTCCAAATTAGAGGCCTCAGTCCGAGTTTTTTTTTTCAGTCTCTTTCCTAGATTCATTAGGTAGTCAACTTCCTCACCTTCCATGGCCTCTTGTTTAGAGCTAGTCCCCTCAATGGAATGATTTCTTTGTCTACTCCTTAGCACATAGGTTCTAGTCTCAGGGGGGAGGGGGAATTAGAGGAGGGTTAGTGCTTGGGGATTTTGAATTCGCTTTGAAATGAAGGTATATAAGAAGGATAACAACTTGATGTAGAGGGTATGCCCTTCTTCCACAATAGACTTCATTGATTGAGCTTTTAAGAAATAAAAAAATAAAGAAAGGGAGACTCACCATTACTTTTCTACAAAAATGGTTGAGAAAAACTAAGTGGTATGAGCTAATCTGTGGTGTCTTCCCTCTAGCATCCGGTAAGCGATGATTAATTTTACAACTCCATCATATGGGATAGATAGAGAAGTTCTTTGGATGCCTCCTAGAACTTTATTTAGAGTCTCTCCTTCCCCCAAAAACATTTTCTATTGCTCTTCCCTGTTAATCTTGTTTTTGTATAACTTGGTCAATTACATGTTCATTCCAGGTGACATGTGAGGTTAACCTTTCCAAGATAGGGTGTCTCTCCCCTCTAAAAATGAAATATCTATCCTTCCATTCCTGCACAATTTTTTAGGAGATATGAGGATTGTGGCCTCTAGCCTATTAAAGGAATGTGTTGAATCTCCCAAGTTGAGAATGTTCCAAATATTTTCATCCTCCTTAAATTTAAAAATGAAAGGGAGTTTGATTTGCTTCAGATCTCCCCAATATCTTTTCTTTCCTTTGAGAAAATTAGTCTGTTATCCTTGTAGACAGAGAAAGTGGTCTTGATTCTCCCAAATTGTAGTTGAGTTTCCAAATGATGTTGCTAGTTATACCAATAAATCTTGAACAAATCTCCAAGTGTGTATGAGGTGTTCTATGCAAAGGAATAATTATGCCGCTAAAAATTCCTCCATAAATTCAAATTTAATTTCACACAATGTGGGTTCATGATAACTAAGTGAAAGTGGTGATTATTATTATTTGGGGAGCCCGAGGGGTATTTGGCCTTAATCAAAAACCTAGTTCTACGGATTATAGTCCCAGAATTGGCATTCCCTATCATATCACTAACATTTTGCTTACCTTCAAAATTTATAAGGAAAAACTTATGAGCTAAGAATTTATAAACATCTAAAAAAGTTATAAGCTCCCCTTGCAAAGGGGACCAATGTGGATAAAACATCCTAACTCTATCCATTTCTTGATTTTTCGAGTCTAAAAACCTTCTAAAAATGACCATTCTAAGATACTTAACCTTCAACCTATGCAAAGGGGACAAAAGAGAATAAAAACCCTAGTTGTAACCAATTCCCAAGTTTTCTTGTATAAACAACTTCTAACAATGACCATTCTAAAAAGTGTTACCTTCAACCTATAGACTTTGATGATCTTCCATGTGGAATTTTAGTACTCCTTAAATTATTTGAAGGATCCTTGTTTGATTTTCATCTTCATCCCTCTTATATTTCAGATGTTTTCTTCCATTTTAAAATCTTGATTTTTTCTTAGATCCCTTGAGATCCAAAGTTCTCTGCTTCTCTGCTGAAATTTCAAGAGAAGCAGATGGTTTTCCTCTATTGTTTTTCTTTTTTCTTCTTTGCCAGATGGTTTTCCTCTATTTTTTATCCCTCCTACATCCAATTTTTTTGGGGGGTTTTGGATGAGGAGGCTTCTTTCATCTTGTGTTTTCCTTTTATTGGTGTCACCACCACTATGAATTGTTTTATATTTAGGGGTTCCTCCATATTTGTTCTTTGGTGTGTCTTTATTACTGTTTAAATGTCTCTTAAATTTTCTCTCTCTTATGTCCTCCTCATCTTGAGTATTCTGACACTATTCTTCCAATATCTTCAGTATGTCTAGTATATGTTCTTGTGTTGTCTCTTGATTGTCTACCTTTTTTATCCTTCTTTCTCATACATTTCTTCTTGTTGTTCGTCTTTCTTTGTCTCTTTTTCTTCTTTCTCTATGTGTGATTTCTCTTTATCTCGAGTCTTTTCCATAAACTTCTATGTATGGAGAATTTAGTGGGATTTTTATGAGAACTCACCTTCTTCTAAGAGGTATTTCTCTTGAGTTTCAAGACATGTGAAAGAATTTTAGTTAACCATGAATTAGTTCTATTCATGATTTACGGTGATTTATTGTCTTCTAAATATTTCTATGTATACGCCTCTTGTGTCTTTGTATCATCTTCTTTATTATTTTCATGCCATTCCATTCTTTTTATTGTATGTTCTTCATGTGTGGATCTAGTACATGCTTTGGCACTATCCCAATTTGCTGCATTTTTTGCATTTTACTATGGACGTCTCCTATTGAAGAGTATGATTCTAACTGCCTATAGTATAATGGATATGTATGACCTCTGGTAAGTCTTTATCCAAATCCATGTTCACACAGATCCGTGTGAAGGTCAGTCTTGTTTTGGCTTTGTTTGCTCCATCGAAGGCTACCAAGGAGCCTAAGGACTTAGCTATACTTGTTAAAAACTCCTCTTCCCATAACTCTTAAGGAATCCTAGGAAGATTAACCCATATGGGAATTGTATTAATGTTTTCATTTTTTGGGTCAAATCCCAGAGTCCATCTTCTCAAAAATATTTTTCTAGCTTATTGTTTAGGTCATCCGTCATAAATGTACTTTATTGCTATATCATTGTGTTGTGACTCTGAAGTTAGGGTTTAAAAATATTTTTAATATTTGTTAAATCATTTGGTGAACCCGTCTCATTTGAACACTCTTGGATCCTAATTTTTCTTCTCTCATGGCTCATAAGGTCTCTCAAGTCTCCTTGCTTCAATTGATTCAAATGCACCCATCTTGTAAAGATTCTCTCCACAAAACCCTAGACACTATGTATCTCCCTATTAACATGTTGCCTTCACAAGTTAGTGCCATCTTTGATCATCTCTCCAATGACTCTATTAGTTATAATGCCAATCAATCAATCTGAAAATCCATTCAAGATTTACATTATTTATTTCAAGAAAAATTAAGGCTATGGAATCAATGATTACATCTCTTAAATCTAAAATCTAACATCTTAAGGATGTTTCTCAGGCTCACGCTAGTTCTTCTTCTCATCCTCATTTTATGTCTTCTACATGTTCTCATATCAGTGAACCTCAAGTCTTACCATTACCGACACCTCTCAAGTTTGATCTCAATACTAAGCAACAAGATATTCTTCCGCAACTCATAACTCATCAATTAATCAACTTTCCATCTACTCATTTCTATCCTCCTTATTAGCTGGTCAAATATCAAGGTCTCCCATTTTGTGCTTATCATCGAATCAATGGACATAATGACAATGATTTCTATGCTTTACAATGAAGAATAAAACATCTTGAGCGTCAGGACTTTATCTCATTCACTGCACAACATTTTATTGCATGCCCATATACAAATGATGCATCCTAATGAGTTCCTAAATTTGATTCATCTATGTCTAGTGAGTGTCATGCTATCACTTCTCATGTTCCTTCTTTGGTCACTTAAGCGTCGCCTATGTAATCCCCTCCAACTAAGCCACCACATGTCAAAATTAGTCTTTCTCTACCTCCTCTCAACTCATCTACAAAATTACCAAGTCAACCTAAGAAACCTCCTCTAAAAATTAGTTCAACACCTCCTCCTACTAAGTCTTCTACAACGTTACACAATAATCCACCACTTTAGTAGCCAATCATTTTTGTCAAAGAAATTATTCCTTATTTTGATCCTCAAGACCCATTTCAAACTCCACCACCATGCAATGGTCCTACTATTGCTTCTTCCTACCATTGTGTTGGACTTCTCTCTTATCATGACATAGATGAAACTCTCCCACAATGGCATGGTACCTCTCGTGTCACCACATAGATCTCCATCATTGGAACACTTGGGGGCATCATGCACATTATCCCCATTTTATTGTTCTCAAATGTTTCTATTATCTCAAGCACTTGATGCTCCGCAATTTATGTCTAATATTTCCTAAACATTACTACAAACCCATTGTTAAATACAACTTGTATCATCATTACCCTATGACGTACTCTAGTTCCACGATTCATACTTGAATGCCGAGGGTCTAACTTTGAAATTAACCTCACCACACTCACTCACACTCTACTCTATATGATTTTTGATCATGTCTTTCTAGCACACAATTCAAACCATTTTACGATGATGCACTCTTGTTCCATGGTTCATTCTTGACTACCGAGGGAACATTTACAAATGAACCTTATCTCGGAATACTCATTCGGTCATGGGACACACTTCTCGTATCACACTCACATTGCATATCATTCCATTTCGCCCATTCAAAACATAGTGGATATCTTGGTTGCACATTGTTCTTTCTTACTTATATTCACATATACACTTTACTTACTATGTTAGACAAATATTTCGTATGTCATTATATTTTCTATATACACATGCACGCTCACTTGCCTTCTAAATGTGAATGTATGCTTTACACATATTGTTACACACAACACATATACTGCATGTACTTTACCTCTTACCGGTCCCACAACGGATCTCGGGGTATCTATTTTTTTACACATAAAAGTGCTATTGTTTTGTTTTATACTATTTCCTATTCATCCTAGCACACTCTTTTGTATCAAATCATACATGCTTTGACATACTTTTTATATTTCTAACATGATAACGGGTGATTCATGTGAAACATTTTATTTGCATGAATTATTTTTCACCATGGTTGTCTAATACTTTGCTTACTTTTTTCCCATTATATGTCATTATTTGCGGGCTATGCCTTTTGTCTTGTGTGCACATTGTATACTTTTAGCCACTTGAGATCTGATTGTCTTGCAGCATTGTAAGTGATGTCCCATGTTTGAAACTCAATTTTCAAGCTCTACATTTCCTTCTTGATTTCTAGATTACAAATTTTCTTCTATATGTGTATTTGTATTGTTTACACTAAAATATGTTTCTAGCCACTTTGTTTACATATGCCTTGGTTTCTACCAATCACATTCCTTCCCCCCTATGGAATTAGTTTCAGATCGGTGTCCAGTGATCTCCTTTGGGACACATACTCCTAGAGATGTCACATACACCTGAAATGAGGGAGGGGCATAAAATGGGTGAATTGGTTACCCCATTCAATAGTACACAATCATTGTTTAGGCCCCACAGTACAAAAACAACACAACCTTTAGTTACATAAATGGCCCAGAATTTGACTTGGATCTTTAGAACATTACAAATGACAGTGCCTAGATATAGACATGAACCCCTAGGTGCCCTTGACCCTTCCTGAGTGCCTATGACCAGGGGTAGTTACAACGATTTTCTCATATCAACACAATTTTTAAGCAACTTACACAACAATTTCACCTTGAACAAGCACAATCCTCTAGAAATCATCATGCACGTTATCTTGTTTTTCTATTCATGTTGGATCAAACTGGATCAAACTTGAACAAGATAGGATCACACCATCTATAGTGGTGTATAGGTTTCGGGGAAGAAGCTGAAAGGTTGGAGAATGATTCTAGACCTTTCTCCCTACACTTCTTTTGTCGTGGCATGAGATCACCCAAAAATCTCATTCTTCTATAGTATTTTCAAGATCCTTTCTATCCTTTACACTCATCACGTATCAAGTACACATGTTCCTTTTTGCATTTTTACATAATTTTTACACACTTTCTACATATTTGGATCAATTTTTTCATATACGCATATTTAACTACTCTTTTCGGTCCATCATTATGGGAAGTAAAAATCACATCATCAAACACATCAAACATGAAAATGACAATAGGTATTATGCGACATAACACATACACTTTCACCCTAGGTAACTTCCTCTTCTCTAGCTTTAACACTTTATTTTTATCACTCCACGCTTTTTCCTATGTCCTTGACATACATTCTCCATCGATCTACATGGTTATCAAGTACACATATCTTATCTAATTTATGTTATTGAGCATTTGCTCAACAACATAAAGTGGGGAATATGTTGAAACTAAATCATGCACTTTGGGTACATTTCTAGGTCCTAATCACATACTTGCATTAATATGATTCCTAAGTGAGAAAAGTAATAATTGACCACTATCTTTGGCCTCTTTTCTTTCTTTTTGGTTTCCTTCTTGGCCTTACACACCCTATTGCCAGTCTGAATTTTAATAATTCATATTTTTTTGAGTCTTGACACTAAATCCCAGCTAGGATGCTAGGGTCTAGGTGCCCTTGTCCCCTTTGGGCACCCCGATATCTTTGTATCTTGCTCACCCCTTTTGGGCCTCTTCTAGTTGTTGGGCATATTATTTTCTTATGGGTCGAGTCTTTTAGCGGTTAATTAAAAAATTTGAACAAGGGAATCATATAAATACAATGATATGTGATCAAATTAAAGGGACCAAGCTCTAAACATCTCTTACTATCACCTAAGGTTGTATCTAAAGGCATTTCAAGAGCATCAAAACATCAATCTAGCTCCATTCGAGGGAAAAGTGAGCGCATTCTTTTGCATATACTTCATAGGAGGAAGTTTAATTTGACATACACACATATATTTACATTTCTACATCTAGTTATTGCTCACTATTCGGTGCATCTTACATGAGATCCACCTAGGGCACAATTTTACACACACACACACACACACACATGAGTACATGGAGTTTGAAATGTAGTGCGGTGCTCGGATCACAAGTTCACTCGGTTGGGTGACTTTCGGGGTCTTTCCGAATCCCCATTTGTATATTTTTTTAAGATTTGATGTGTTTTTGTGTTTTGTAGGTGTTCTTTCTCTTTACTGAGTTATAGGAAAATTTTGCGGGCATAGTGTGACACATAGGCAATTAACAACATAGGGTAGGGACATACAAATGACACAAAATAAATCACTTTCTTGCCATTTTCACGATCCACAGATGCCCAAAGAAGGTCTCTGACACCTATGTGCCCTTGACCCGAGTTTAGGAGCCCCAATCCGAGAAGATCTCGAAAGTCCCACAATTTTATGGGCATAGTAACGACGGTTTCTTCCTCATGTTTACTAGTTTTCCAGTTTGATGCGATCCATGATTAATTACAAAATCAGCTAAGTACTTTATCCTTTCTATTGAAACTAGGGTTTCATATTTTTCTAGCTCATTGATTATGTAAAATATTTACTTTATTGATAAATCAATACATTGTGACTCTGTAATTAGGATTTTTAATATTTTTCAATATTTGTTAAATCGGGATCAATTGTCCTCATTAGGTTTGTGGCCTATATAAATTGATCTTCATATATGAAGCTTAACCGATACTTTGAAATGAATCAATCATGTAAATAAAATAGATATGAAGTTGCTACATGAACTTAGAGTCATCACCAAATGCTTGTAACACCATCATTTGGAATTTAAGCTCCCAAGAACACCTTGCCAACATGCACTCCAAAAATTGTCCTCACACCATGAAAACCAGTCAAGAAAGCTTGACCTTCCAACACCTGTAATGAACCATTAAAAGTCTTATAATTCTTGTAAATGGTCCTTAGAACATCCCTAATCATCCTCATAAGGATAATAAACATGGTACAATGGCCAATATTGGTCTTGCATACCAATATCTTCACCCTAAGCTTTGCCTAGTCTAGAACAAGGCAAAAGCAATCAACTTGTGACTAGATTTTGAACATACCAAATGAAATTTAGAGCTTCTATAATGCATGAATCATGTCATATGGGACCTAAAAACACCATAATGTCTATTGGACACCACAACTTAGAGTATAAGTGCCCGAGAGAAACTTTTCATGATGACCACCAAATCTATAATATTGCCCCAAAAACTAGTTTTCTTATATTGACTTCCATAGGCCATATAAGAGCTAGAACATGTATAAAAACCATCATATAAATGTAGTATGGATTCCATACTTCATCAAACTTCCATTTATTCATCTATTCCATTACAAAAATTGATATCAAACTCAACTTCTTCAGAAACTTGCCTTTTCTATGGATCCACTCAACGTCATGACACTGGAGATACTTGAGAGAGTCCTTTACAACCTCCAAACATCATACTTGGTCAAATAATCCATTTAAAGCTTAATTGGGAAAAATATTCTCCATCGCTACCTTAGTAGGTTTTTAGGAGGATTTTAAACCACCTTACCTTCTTAACGATTGTTCATAAATCCGGGGTCTTATTCTCTAAAATAATGCTTGGATATCCTTCTTAGGACACTTCTTCATCTCTCTTAAAGATCTCAAAATCCCATGCAAAGGTCATACATGCCAAGGAGCATCAAAAATTCCTTCTTGAGCTTGGTATTTACACATGCTTGAGCTCGATAATCCCACAACCTTAACTTTGTTGCTTTTATTTCAACTTGATACCTTAAAATTCATATATATGTATACCTAGAATAACCCTTTTTCACCTTTTACCATGCTCACAATTGCAAACTTAGCTTAGAATTAGATCATCCTACTTTATTAGACCACCTAGGGCTTAAGATAGGTTGAGGTACAAACCTAGAAAGTAGGTCCAAACCATGTATACACACTCTAAGACACCTTTGATTGTATTAACACAAAATACTCTTACTCTCCATGCTCTCAAAACTTCTACATACTTGTGATCCACCAAAACATACCATCCTCCTTCTTGTATACTAACTAGGCCTTCAAACTAGGCTTCTTGATCATTCTTGCACCTTCCATGCTTAACACCTCATGAATCTGTTCCCACCTACAAGAGCCTTAAAAAATATTCATGACATCACTACAACATCCACCTATTACTGGAATATCAATGCATCACTCCTACAAGCCATCACACTTACTCAAGACACCTCATCAATGACAACTAGATGAACAAATTTAAAATGAACCTATCCACCTATCCATGCTTTTCAAGGCCTATCCTCCACACTAGGGACTCCCTAAATTCATAAATTTTTAAAATAAGGAGGACATGAAATAACATATTTGGGACTTTTTCATGCGTTTTATCTTATCGCTCACGACCATGATCTCATGTTGAGGACATTCCCCATGTCCTTAGCTAGTCATTCCTTGACTAGTACAATATTATTCCACAACATTCCATGTTCTCATATGCTCAACTCACACAATTATTTATATAAATGTTTTCCATAAATATCACCCATAAAATATCCATCACCACTCTTTATGCCATCAAACAATTTGAGGACAAGTTCGTTGCTAAATTTTTCACTAGATGGCGAGGGATTATCAACCAAGTGTCCTTATCTCTTCCAAAAAATGAGCTGGTCATTTTTTTTTCAATCTGTGTCAAACACATATAATCAAAACTTCATATGCAATCCTTTCAATCATTTGATGAGTCCTTTACCATGTCCTAAAAACTAGAGCTTCGTGCCCCAAGGACGGTAAGGTTAAACTCTAATATAAGAAACTAAAACCCGAGTCCTCTTTTAAACCTTCTTCTAACAACCAAAAATCTAAAGGGTTAGAAAATGGTTGTTTTGAAAAATGCATCCAAATTTCATCTGGATTCGAATGATCCAAGCCTCAACATAAATACACACGGGAAGTCCTATAGTGTTATCTTTGACAAAATATTAGCCACTTGTATGATTAAGCTCCCTCATATACGACTGTCAACATATCCACTTCCAAATTATCATGGTATAGGGACAATGATTATTGTAAGTATCATCAAGTCCGAGGAAACAACATTGAAAAGTTTCATTCATTTAGAAATGTCCTCCAAGACCTTATCAACCATGGTGAGTTACAACTTGAAAATCCAAACGTGGATTCGAATAAAAATTTGGATGTGTTTAAACAACCCTTCCCAAATCATCCCCCAACTAGTAATCAACCTTAGTATAATGCTACAGGGTCTCATCATACCATCAATAGTGTTAATAATTCCTCAACCACATTTGCAACACCATCTGTTTTCATAGCATGAGCATTGATTGAACAAAATCACTCCTCGAGATCCCCGCACCATTGAGATCCCAATCCCATCCACATCATAACATCCAAACCCTACCAAACCTACCCACACATAAACTTCCCATACTATTCCTTTAGAATCACTAGAAAATAATCCTATCATAAAAATCCTAAATAGATCTTTCCAAAACCATTTCATCCAACACCAAGCCCAAAGCCTTGGTGATATAACGAAGAAACATACAAATCATCTCCTAAGAAAATAAAAATCTTACAAGACACTTTCCATACAAACACACCATAGGATAACATGTCCTTACCATCTATTTTGGGACCTCATCCCTCATCCAATTTTACAATCACCATCATAGATTCTAAACCTGTCCCTCGACCAACACCTAAACATGCCTCATAAAACACTACTCAAGCATCTCATGCTCCTAAAGTACCAAATGATATACCCCATATATCATCCTCATAATTAGGATATTATGCTAACATCCTTGAAAAAATCATTTGATCAACAGTCATAACATTAAATTCTACTAAGCCCTCGAATCCACGGGGTGGAAAACTTTACAGTATAAATTTTAGGCATTATGTACTTATCATCAAATACGAGGACACCGCACTGAGAGGACTAAAAATCCTTCCATGCCATAATCTGAAGTCTTGCTAGAAAAGGACTTTTCCCCATAGACAAAAATCATTCATCCACTAATATTAATGCAACCAAGTCCCAACATCAAATCAAGATGATTATGTGAGTCTCTAAACATATACATTCCAAACCATCACTCAATATCATATCTAACAAAAACAAGGCTTCTTATATTACACCCCATCTCTTCCGGATATATGCCATTTGTATCACCACAAAAGCATGTGCACAGGATTTAAAAGAAAACCATAAGGTATCCATCTCCATCACTCCTTCCGAGTCACCCAACCCATAAAATTTTGAATCCAAGATGTATTTCCTTGTAACACGTCAAGCTCAATCCACTACATCCATACAAAATGTTTTCATAAAAAAATTACATCAAACTCCACCAATTTGTCTCTTTATGAGCTTGTTCAAAACTCTCCACAACATTGATAAGCCATGTTTAAAAATCTTCAATCCATCTCAATACCATCAGATGACCCAAAGATATTTTTGAACCTTATCGAGAGATCTTAAAATGTCTTCCACTATAGTATATTAAGACTCGATATTATGTCCTTATAACTCGAAGACCACAATCTTACTCTCTTTGTTACCACCCAAATCAATGACACTCTTGTTAAGAGAGTTATGATTAATAATGATGCCGATATCAATATAATATCATCTCACACATTTAAGTAACTTGGTTACCTAACACCAAAGTTACCAAATCATCTGTTGTGATCTATGCTTTCAATGACACTTTATCACCCCACATTGGGCATAGTCATTCTACCTATCAAAATAAGCGTTAAAATTATTCACGATATATTATATTTGTAGAAGGAGACTTATAGTATAACATAATGCTAGGTCATCCTTAGATACACGCTATGCATTGTATCCCATAAGAACTATATAAATGTATAAAATATGAATATGAGGGTAAAAACTTCATGGTCCCCACCGACCCTAACCTATTCAAACCTTATCACATGACCTATAAACCTAATTATGTATTGATTCCACTACGAGACTCTACCTCTTCAAATCAAGCTTCAACAAGTTCTTCCATCCCCTCATCCAAACTACTAGACGATCAATCCTTTAAAGACATCATGCAACATATTTCGCTAGGGAATATCACCTTCTAGCTATTAACACACTCCATATGACTAAAACATACACGATTCTTGAAAAACAACCGTTCTACGAGCCTAATGTAGGAAATATAAGTTTTTGGCCCGCTTTCCTCCAAACATAGCTATTGTATAGAGGCACCGAGCTGTTGGGGTAATAATGTCAAGTGGGCATACCTTTTGGTGGACCACCACTTCACGAAACCTTTGTTTAAAGGTTTATATAATAAAATTTAGGCTAGTATTTCACTATTAGAGTGAAATGGTATATGGTGATTCATCCATCCTATATATATATATATATATATATATATATATATAGGATGATCCTCACAATATTGATAGATCAAATCAGATTTGGAAGATCATCATGATCACTATATTTAATTACAAGAAATCTGTTATGCAATTATTGCGTGAGATCGAGGAGTGAAGCAAAAGTGCTAGGTAAAAGTTATATGTGAAATTCTTAGTAAAGGTAGTGATTTATTAAGTGGGGGTTTTTCCTTTGGTTTTCCCCACTATGAATCGGTGTTCTGTGTCATTTATATTTTTGTTATTTTCTTATTCATGTTACTGTAATGTGCAATATAAACATATTAATCTATGTTTAATCACTACACTTCATAATCTATAATCTTTGGTAATTATATTATGGATTTGCAATTCACTAATGATTCATTCCCATTAATTCCCTAACATGGTATCGAGAAATTTGGTGGTTATTCTCGTATAGAGATAGATCTGGATATTTTTAATTTACATGGTGAAGAACTTGAAGTTTTTTAGATCTGCGAAACCTAAGTTGTTCCACCATCAACTTCAAGTTAATTAGGTGAAAAATTCCAAATTTTATGCTAAATTATATGAATATTTCTTGATTTATTGATTAGATCTTGCTTATACATTTGTGTGCAGAGAAGTCTGTATTTATTCTTCATCCACGACCTTAGATGCTTATGTTCTCAATCCTTCACAATTTATCTATCTTTTGAAGTATTTTAAAAATATTTTACACTCGTTATAGTCATTATAGCTATATGGCTTATTTAAAATAAGTTCTTTTATTTTGTGGCATTTTTTTCTTTTTACCCAAATGGAATTCAAATTTCTTCTTATTTCATAGTTTGTTTTTTCTTAGAAGTGTGTCGAATTGTGACAGTTGTTTGTGTTGACTTGTGCTAGCTCGTGCCACATGTTTTCCCTTTATTTAATTGTCAAGAGGAGTGGACCTAAAAGTTTTTTTTATATGGTTAATCCGGGGTTCCAGATTACTTACGATGCTAATCGCAATATATATTTGTGAAGTTTTGGATAATAAGAAAATTCCATGTAGTTTCATTGCATCGGAGATTTAATAGATATTTCTAACAATTGCGAAGCTTTAGCCAATAAGACAAGTTCATTTAGTTTTCTTTATGTCCAAGCTTTAATAGATCCTTATGACAGGTTGTGAAGCTTCATCTAACAAGAAAATTCCATGTAGTTTTGTTGTGTTAGATCTTTAATAGATCCTTCTTTTAGTTGCAAAGTGAGAACCAATAAGGTTATTCCATGCTCTTTGGAAATTCAACATTTTATTTTGTTTCTATCCAATGCAAAATCCAATCAATAGAAAAGCCCCAAGTCTTTTCAAATTTCACGTTGTCGGTATTTTGCTAACTTGTTTTTCGTCCGATGTGAAAACCGATCCAATAAAAATGCTCCAAATAATTTTGCATTTCGTATTATCGATCTATTGTTAAGTGTGTCAGTGGTTAACCAATAAAATTAAGCCACCATTTTCACTACTCTTTATATTATCTAGATGCGAACCAATAGAACATGTCCACGTTCTTTCGCATTTTGTTGTCCTTTGTCATAACCATGTCAGAAGTGTGAAAATCAAACCATTAAGTTAACTACACGTATGTACGGTTTAATAGTCTATTTTTTATTTTAGTTAGTCTTTGGACTTGTTTGTTGCACTACGAAGTGTGATCTAATAGAAAATCACCATGTGTATTTTGCATGTCGATGTCATATTTTTTATATCTTTTTCGTGTTTTTTTGTTTGTTTCGCCACATATTTTGGTTGACTTGTCAACCTTGTTTATAACACGATAAGATATTTATTTTTATTAAATTCTAGGGACTTCATGTTTGCAAGGGGATCTACTTTGGAATTTTCTATAAATTGAAATGTGTCATGTTTCTTTGTTTATATCTTTGCCATGTGTCCTTTAAAAATTTCCTTTGTACCACAACTTTCAAAATTTTCTTTATACCACGGGTTTAATATTTTATTTGTACTGCGGGTTTCAAATTCCTTTGTACTGTGGGTTTTAAAATTTGATTTTTAAAAAAAATTCTCCTTAGTTTGTTGTTTGTTTTTGGTTTTTCTAAATTTTTCCAAATTGTTATTAAAAATGGCTCGTAATGCTAGTTTCTCAATGAATAAATCTCAGTTATTAAATGGAACTAATTATAGTATTTGGAGAGTTAGGTTAAAATCCTATTTCATGGCTATAAAATTATGGGATCTTGTAACTAGTGTGGAAAAATGACCCACTGGAAGACATGAAAACCCTGAAAACCTTAGCTCTTTCTCTCAAAGATCACATGAAGCTCTATCAATCCTATTACAAAGCATAAGAGATGAATTTTTAATGCATATAGGTCATATGGATTCTCCTACTGATGCATGGAAACAATTAGAAACTATGCATGAAGGCAATCATCTTTCCAAGATAATTAAACTAATTTTGGAATTGTTTACAACTCCCATGAAGGGGGATGAGAAAATTGTTAATTACATCTAAAATTAAAAATATTAAATCTTAGTTGGATGGATGTAATTGTGAATTGTTTTAGGATAAGCTTATGTATTTTATCATTCAGATAAATATTCATGAAAAATTTAGAAACTATATCTCCATCCTTAACTCTAAATATCAGAATGAGAATGATTTACCTAATCTGGACACTCTATCTTCTCTGCTAATTCAAGAAGAATGTGTAATGGAGAATTTTGATTCAAAAGAGACTACCTCTCAAGAATTGTTCTCTCATAATCATAAACCTTCTCAAAATAGGAATAATATCAATCCTAATCAGAAATCTAACATCATATTAAAATTTAAACCCAATCCTAAATCTAATTCTGTTAGAAACAATCATAATTTTAAAGTGAAATTCAATGGAACATGTAACAAATGTGGAAAATTTGGTCATAAAGAATCTTATTGTCATGTAAAAACTAAAAAATTGTTAAAAATACTAAAAATAGTAAATTTAATAATTAGAAGAAAAATCATGCAAATAATGTTGAGCATTCTATTGCCATGTATACTACTCTCTTAGCTTCGAATGAAAATGAATGTATCTTAAATAGTAGTGCGTCTAGGCACACTGACCTACATTTACGGTATCCTCTCGGATATTGTAAAATGTGAGGAAAATATATATCTAGGGATAATTCCATCATTAGATCTGTAAGTTGTGGAAATGTTAAATTGAAAAATGGAATAATTAGGAATTTCTTGTATGTTCCTCAGTTGAAAAATAACCTTTTATCTTGTTATCAGTTAACTAAATAAAAATGTAAAGTTGTATTGTTGTAAGATAAATGGTATGTAAAAGATGAACTCAGTAATGTTATTGCATCTGGTATACAAAAAAATGGTTTATATATTTTTGATGGATTTGTTTCTAAATCTTTCTTTTCTTCTTCTTCTAGAAATGATATTTAACTTTGGCATGAAATATTAGGACATGTGAATTTGAAGTACGTATGAGAAGCCTCACCTAAATCTTGTAGTTGGTCTCCCTAAGATGAAATCGATCATAAAACATGTTAAAGTTGCATACATGGGAAGCAACATGTTGAACCATTTCACAAACATCATGATCTAAGTTCCTCTCATTTACAGAGTTGATTCACAATGATGTGAGAGATTCACTTGAAGTTAATTCTCTCGGTGGAAATTTGTATGATGTATGCTTTATTGATGATTTCTCTAGGATGACCTGGTTTTATTTTATTAAGAAAAATATTGATGTCTTGTCTAAATTTCTAGAGTTTAAATTCTTTGTCGAAAATTCTTATAATTTGAAAATAAAAAGAATTAGGACTGATAATGGAGGTGAATATATTAGAATTTTTTTGATGAGTTCTCTATGTCATGTGGGATTAAGAGATAGTTGACTAATCCTTATTCCCCATAACAAAATGGAATTACAGAAAGGAAAAATAAGACCATTTTAGAAATGTCCAGGAAAATGATTCATGCAAAAATGTGCCTAAATTTCTATGGGCAGAAGCTATGAATACTGTTGTCTATATCCTTAATAGAGTTCCTACAAAATCTCTTCATCAAACTACTCCTCATGAAGTATGGACAAATAAAAAACCAGATATCTCTCACTTAAGAATATTCGGTAGTCCTGCTTCTATTTTCATTCCAAAAGTTAAAAGGAAGAAGCTTGACCCAACCTCATATTCTTTTATTTTTGTTGGTTATGGTTGTCAAACAAAAGGATTGAGAGTCTATGATCCTTTCAAGCATGACATAGTTAAAAATAGGAATGTTCATGTCTTAGAAAAAACTTTATGTGACACTTCTTGTGGATCCTCCTCTATTTCTCCTGAAATAAACACTGATAATCCTTCTCCTAACAATATGGAAATAGAATTTCAAGAGGATGATTATCCTTATCTACATATGATGGATATTGAAGGGAATTCATCTTAAAATGTGTTGCATCCCAAGATTCCTAAATGGGCTCAAAATCTTGTTAAGAATCTCATCCTATTAGTCTGAGAAAGGTAACCCATAATCAACATACTTATCATGATTTAATGACCCTAGATGAGGTTGAACCACAATATTTCAAATAAGTCTATCAAGATGATAGATGGATCAAGGCTATGAAATATGAATACAATGCTTTAATTAAGAATAACACTTGGGAACTAGTCCCTCCTCCTTCTAAGCAAAGAATTGTATGAACCAGGTGGTTGTCTAAAATTAAGTATAACTATGTAGGAGAAATAGATAAGGACTATGTTGAAACTATAGCTAGTATAAAATTAAGTATAACTATGTAGGATATTAGTAGCTCGTAATTTCGCTTAGAAACTTGGTCTTGACTATGTTGAAACTTTTTCTCTTATAGCTAAAATGAGCATTGTTAGGACTCTTCTAGCTTTAGCTGCTCAAAATGGTTGGGAGATTCACCAAATGGATGTTAAAAATGCATTTCTAAATGGTGACTGAAAGAAGAAATTTATATGCATAAACCTAAAGGTTTTGAAGAACCTAGTAAGGAACTATATGTATGTAAGCTATTTTTTTTGTATGGTCTTAAGCAAACTCTTAGAGCTTGGTATGCTAAAATTAATAGTTTCTTTCAGGATCTTGGATTCACAAACTTCTTTTCGATAATGATTTATTTGTTAAATTTGAAAATAATCATATTATCATTATTGTTTTATATGTTGATGATATGTTGATTAATAGCAATGATAAAAATTTAATTGTTAGAATCAAAGAAAGATTAAAACAACGTTTTGAAATGACTGATTTAGGTCTGCTAAATCATTTTTTAGGCATGGTTATATTTCAGGATCATAAATCTATTATTGCATCTCAATCTCAGTATGCTAATAATTTACTTAGAAGATTTAACATGATTTACTATAAACCTGTTTCCATTCCTATTGAAGTTGGTGTGAAATTAGATCCTAAACCTACATGTGCTAAATTTGATCCTACTCGTATAGATAACTAGTTGGTAGTCTAATTTATTTGAATATTACTAGGCATAATATTTCATATGTAGTAGGATTTATTTCTAGATTCATGCAGGATCCTTATGAGGATCATTGGAAAATGGAAAAAGAATTTTGAAATATGTTAAAAGAACAATTAATTATGGTTTTTAATATTATTCTTGTGATTTTACAAAGTTATTTGGATATTGTGATTTTGATCATCTTTGGTGATGTTATAGACGGAAAAGCTACTTACGGATATGTTTTCAAGTTGGCTGTAGGTTCCATCACTTGGAGTAGCAAGAAGCGACCAATGATTTCTATATATTCTCTGAAGAAGAGTATGAAATTGTTATGGAAGTAACAAAGGAAGTTATGTGGCTGAAAAGACTGTTGGATGAACTACGTATGGGTGTCAAAGGAAGAACTACTCTTCTATGTGACAACTAAGTTTCATTTCTCTTGCAAACAATCCATTTCAACATCAAAGGACAAAGCATATAGAAGTTCATATGCATTTTATTTGAGAGAAAGTATTGAATGGTGATATTGATCTCAAGTTCTGTTTGATTGAAGATCAAGTTGTAGATATCTTCACCAAGCCATTGTGTGCTGTGAAGTTTTATAAGTTTTGTGCCTTATTGGGCCTATCAGAGTTGCCATTGAGGGGGAGTGTGCATGACAATGCCACCTCTTAACGTCCTATTGTAAACTTCTAATACTTCCTCCATTTTGTGATAAGTAAATGTTCATGCTATGTGAATTTACTTGTAAATCCCAGTGAAGCATTAGTTATGGGAATGCCTTGTTTTATAAAAGGCTCCATAATCTGATATAAGTCTTCATATATAAAGCACTTGTCCTAAGAATTTATGTATGGGAATATTTGTATGATTTCCCTTGTTTACATGCTAGCTTGAATCATTGTTGATGATTTATGGATCTGTAAATCCTTTTGTAGAAAAAGGTAATTTGGCATGTTTTTTTCCCACTTAACATTAAGGGGAGTGTTGGGGTAATAATGTCAAGTGGGGATACCTTTTGGTGGACCACCACTTCACGACCCATTTGTTTAAAATTTTATTTAATAAACTTTAGGTTGGTATTTCACAATTAGAGTGAAACGATATGACTAATTCACCCATCCTATTTATATAGAATGATCCCTTGTGGGATTGAAATATTGGATCAGATTTGGAAGATCATCATGATCATTATATTGTAATTGCAAGAAAATGTTCTGTAATTATTTTGTGAGACTGAGGAGTGAAGTGGAAGTCTGGGTAAAAGATGTATTTAAAATTATTAATAAATCTAGTGCTTTATTCTTAGTGGGGTTTTTTCCTTCGAGTTTCCCCACTATAAATATGGTGTTCTGTGTCATTTATATTTCTGTTATTTCCTTTTTCATGTTATGTAATATGCAATATAAACATCTTAATCTATGTTTAATCTTTGCACTTCATAATCTATAATATTTGACAATTATATTGTGGATTTATAATTCGTTAATTATTCATTTCCGTTAATTTCATAACACAAATGCCCATCATATCATCTTGATGATCAACCACATGAAAAACCATTTTCTTGAAATTTTCATTCTCGGAAAAACCTCGAGTTTTCCCGGACTTACCTCAAAAATTTATGTTGAAAGGATTTATTTTGGGTCAACATGAGCAGAGTCCACACAAATTAGCATTTTAATACCTAAGATAACTTCACAAGAAAAATGGCCTTAGCTTAAAAGTACCTTCTTCTAATATATCACCATCAATATCGAATCAAACTCTCACCCCATCATCATTAGACTCACCCTCTAATGATAATGACATCGTATCTATCCCATCTACTTTTTTATTCAATACCATTACACTTAGACCACTAACTTATCAAGCTAATGATAAGACTAAAACCCTTCCCCTAATGTTACCACATATGATAAAAGAATATTCCCCTACCATTGACATTATCCACTACCACGATGATGATGTTATCTTAACTTATATGGGTTATGAGGATCACCATCTTCAAAATACCTTACCTTATGCTACGTCTATGATTCTCACTAAATCAACCACCGATGTTAATATTGGCACACCGTTAGAGCCACACATTGTTAAAATAGGACAATCCTTAGACTCACATGAATTCCAACAATTCACCACTTTCTTATTTAAACACAGTCAAGCCTTCGCATGGTCCTATAATCATATGCCTGGTACATATCCTAACATCATTATCCATAACATCATTACCATCCCATATGCTAAGCCCGTGAAGAAAAAAATTCATAGGATGCACCCTTGTGTTGCACTATTATTTAAAGAAGAACTTCAACATCTTATTTCAGCCAACTTCATATTACCCATTAATTATCCATAATGGGTTTCCAACATCATACCCATCACTAAATCCACTAGAAAAGTATGCATCTATACAAACTTCCAAGATTTGAACCTTGCTTTCCCTAAAGACGATTTTCCTCTACCCAACATCGACCAACTCGTCGATTTAGAAACATGCCACAAGATGATATCACTTATGGATGGTTTTTATGGTTATAATCAAATCATTATCATACCGAGAAGATAAAAAAACACATAATTTATCACCCCATGGGGAACCTTCTGCTATAAAGTAATGCCCTTTGTCTGAAAAATACGGGAGCTACTTATCAACATGCCATGACTTACATATTTCATGAACATATCCAAAAAGCGTAGAAGACTATGTCGATAATATCTTAAGTACATCCAAACAAAGAAGATACCACCTAACTATTCTTGACGTGATCCTTGCATGAATTTTATAATTATTTCTCCATCTTAATCTTACTAAATCTATTTTGAGTTCTCCCAAGAAAAATACAATGATTCATAGTTTCTATCGGGGAATTGAATTTAATCATGATAAATTCAAAGCGACATCGAAATTCCTCCACCATCTCATCTCAAGAAGCTTAGTAGCCTTCAAGGAAATCTTTAATCTATCTATCATTTAATTTCTCAATTATTAGACCACTTTATCAGGACTTTCCATCACCTTTTGAGAAAGGAAATCCACTTCAAGTGGATGATAATTACCAAAATGCCTTAAACAACCTTGAACAATACCTTTTATCACCACCAATACTTAATCCTCCATGCGAGGGAAGAATTTATATATTTATATCTCCACATATGGCCATGCCTTTGGAGCCATGTTGGCACATTGAGATGAACAAGGTAAGGAACAAGTTTTATATTACATCAGTCACACCCTTCATGATTACAAGACTCATTATTTTGAAGTCAAAAAGTTATGTTCTACCTTGTACTTTACAACTTCCAAACTCCATCACTATCTCCTCAATTAAAAAACTTATACCGTCACCAAATTTAATCCACTCAAAACCATGTATTCCAAGCCATATCACAATGATTGCATCGCTAGATGACTCATTGTCATGATTAAATTTGACCTCAAATTTATCCCTAAAAATCCATTAAGGGGTATGTCATGTTTATCAGCTCGTAGAATCTCCCCTTCCTACTATTTAACTACCTTATGAACACTTCCTTGACAAATCTATCAAAAATATGGATCATGACAAAACCCCTCTTAAAATTACCTTGTTCTTATGGGACCAAATGTAGATAAAGGAGCTTCAGAATAATCATAATACCCCCTTGGGACACCCCTATTCCATTATCCTTCAAATTGAACTTTGAATGCACTAATAACATGACAGAATACAAGGCCCTCATCATGGGACTTGGACCATCACCTTTCTCGGTGTAAAAATCCTTGACATATATGGAGACTCACAACTAGTCACCAACCAAAATCAAAGGGATATACTAATGTAAAAAGGAGGTCCTACAAAAATACAAAGAAATCATTGAAAACTTATTACAACTCTTTAACCATTAGGAAATTAAAATCACCCCTCGATCATCTACAAAATTCATAGAGACAATGGCTTCACTTGCCTCCCTCATCCCTTTATCACTAGATCACTCCAAACTCTTTGTATTTGTACACAAAATTGATTATCCATCTTACATTATGATGGGTCATTGTATTCTCCAATCATTTAACTAACAAATTCTTCTTCCAATGTCATTATAAAATAAGGGTTGTGTCTCAGTGTATGTATGTGAAGCCCTATGCATTCAGTTATTTTATCGATTCCTTTCTAGGTTTTTTTGTTATGTTTTCCTTTAGTTCTCTACTAATCTATGGAAATGTAATACTAAGCTACTGAAATGACATTACTGTAATAAAAATGTTCGAAGGAAATTCTTTATCTAAAATTGAAGTACACACACCAAAGCAAAGTAACATAATTGAAATGACACACTCAACTTGAATTGAAATGCTAAATTGAAATAATGGGAATGAAATAACACACTCAAACTGAATTTAAATAGCAATAATGAAATACATCAAAGCGAGGAAAGTAACTGAATTCAAGTAACCATTCAAACTTCAAACCAATATTCAAATCAAAACATCTAGACTTTAACTTGCCAAAAATTACAAGCAAATGTAAAGCATAGAAATCCTCTAGTCACCTTGGTCGAGTGGGCCCTTGCTCTCCCTTGGGATGGATTTTAACTCAACACCACAAATTGTTCAAAACAACATCTATTGTATTGATTCAGAATAAGTTCTTGAACATTCTCAGTAAACTGTAAAAACTAGATAGAACTATATTTGCAAAAGTACTGATATTAACTAACTCATTGTTCTTCAAGGATATATTTATATATAGAATTAAATAGTTATACATCATGCCATAGTTATAGGCATTAGACTCGTTCATCAACAACCCTACTGAATACTATGGAAATGCTAAAAACATGCTCCATGTCTATAGGCCGGTTGGAATGGTTGGAAAAATTCCTCCACTATGCATGATGATTGTAGACTCGGTTCCTTGATCACAACTCCACGCATCGATAATAAATTTCCATCATCATCCTGCACATGTCACCATAATTCACTCATAGAGGTGGTTAGTAGGAAGTTACACAGTCAACGGTTTACATGAACATAATCAAGAGAAATGCATTAACTTCACTAGGATAAAGCTATGTAAAGCATCCCCATGCACTTAATTAATCATGTTTTAAAGACAAATCAATAGACACATAGATCATATAATGATTCAAATAATGAACCCATAATATTAACACTTTGGACTTCCTACTATTAATCACCTAGAAGGAAACTCATTTGACACGGTATACAAAAATATGATTATCTCTCCACTAGAAAAGTACCCATAGATCTATCTAGAAATGAAAACATATCCTTTTAAAAACACGTGTCCCACTACATCATATTAGGAGGTATCCTTTACAAAAGATGATTTGATGGCATCCTTCTCGATGTCTTAAAACTTAGGAGGCTCTTCTAGTTATCTAAGAAGTCCATGATAACATATGTGGTGGACAATTTAACAATTTAGTTTTTGCTAAATGCATCTTACGCATGGGATACTATTGGCTTATGCTTAGCTAATATTATTTTCATTACATCAAGAAATGTGTCAAATGTCAACAACATTCAAATATCACACATATCCCTAACCACACTCTTGACGGCCTGACAAGACCTCTAACATTTTTCACAACAAGGATTGACATTATTGGCCTTATCAACACTTGTTCATCACAATGACACATTTCCATCATCAAAAACTGAATATTTTACTAAATGGGTTGAAAAAATCCCCCTTATATCTACTAAAGAAGATAAAATCATCAACTTCATCCATCATCACATTATTTTTCATTTTGGTATACCACATAAAATCATCACAGATAATGGAAAATCATTCAAAAACAAGAAAGTTTAGAAACTTTGTGATACTTAAAACATCAAGCTCATATTTTCCTCACCTTATTATCCACAAACTAATTGCTAATCTGAAGCATCCAACAAAACACTTAAGAAAATTCTCATGTTTTTTTGACCAAGCTCATAGAAATTTGCACCTCCAAACCCCATTTACATCATGGGCATATCAAACCAGCTTCTAAATTCTACGGGCACTATGACCTTATCCTTAGTATACAACATTGAAGACATTCTTCCTCTCAAAGTTTAAATACCATTCCTACGCATTTCCCTCAAAGACTTCATACACGATGAAGACCATCATCAAGAACACCTATCACAACTTTAAGTGTTATATGAACGTTATCTAACTTCCTTGAACTATCGACACATATCAAGAATGAATCAAATGGGCCTATAACAAACATTTCAAAAAACATGACTGTAACATTGGTGATTTTTTTTGAAATAAAACCAACATGGAAAAGAGTAAACATGGGAATTTTTATCTGAACAAGATTGGACCATATATTATCACTCATAAATATGGATTTGGGGCTTATCATTTAGCCTCCTCGATGGTAAACCTGAAAAGGATCCTATTAATTCCCGCACTTATAGTCCTTTACTATTAAATTATCAACTCGTGAGACCTTAGTCAAACTACAATATCCATTAATTAGCCCACACATCCTATCACTCTTATAATGATTTGGAATCATTTGGTCTTTCGTCAACACGACTATCATGACCTTGAATATGGGAACCATGGATTTTCTCATAGCATATTCCTCATGGACAAGTTCCTGCTCACAATTAGGGAACCCCACAATCATTACTCTTACCATCACCCTATCTTATCCTTGTTAATGGCATGACAAGGATATAAGTATATCTTGCATGCTTATTTGTCCCCTTCTAAGTGGTTACCCATGGTTTCCCTCAATGTAAAAATAAAAAATATCCATGGGATGGATCCAATCAAAATCTAGACCCATCCCTCAAAGGACACATATAAAAAATAAGAATAAGTTAAATAAATTCATATACCACTCCCTCAAAGGATGGATATTATAAAATTAAAACTCAATAAAATCATAAACCACTCCCTCAAAGAATGACTATCCAATCAAACACACAAAAAATACTTCCCGCATCGATCGGTCCTCACATCAAAAAGTGCTTCCCACATCAATCAACCCTCATATCAAAAATAAAAAAATCAACCATCCCAGGAAAGATTCTTGTATTGATCATCTTTCCCATCAAATGCAAGCTTACAACATTGATTAGCTTGTGTAATATAATAAAGTTGGGGAAAAAAACCAAAAACTATAAAGAAGAACTCATTTCCCCATGCTTGCTACACAAAAATCTTACTTGTGTCGAGAAAAAGATAAATTAAACTATCCACATCCATCAATGATCTTAGTATGACTAACTATTGCGATTCATGTGTTAACATTAATTACAAAGCCACATGTGTAGTATCATACATATAAAATCAGTTTACCATCATACACTATATGTGTTTAGAATAGTAAGGAAGAAAACATCCCACATTCTATTCTTATCCATAGTATAGTGTATTTAACAAGATCATCATATGTCACAAACATATCCATAATCATCAAAATCACATCAAACATCTATAATCTAAATATATACATTTCATATACATCTATAACTCATCATATCAAAATCATAACTAAAATCATTAAAAAATCATCATCAACCCCACACACACACACAAATATACATACATACATACATACATACATACATACATACATATATATATATATATATATATATATATATATATATATATACATTGCAATCATTACAAAACTCAAAACATAACTAAAAATATAAAAATCATGTGTGTGTGTGTGTGCGTGCGCATCATCAAGGAATTTAAAGAGCTTCACGTATCAAAAATACAAATGTACATCATCAACAAGGGCTTCAAATGATCCTCATACATAAAAAATCTATACATCAGAATCTACCTACAAAACTACCTAGTAAAATAAATGTCCGTCAATCGAAACTCCCTCAAGCATTGCTCCCCTGATCATCATCTAGACCTTTGGATGGTCCCTCACCCAGACCTATAGGTAGATGACCCAAGCTCATGACACTGCCAAAAGGAACTTGTCATCATCGAGAAAAAAATACAGTATAATAAGGCTCATATAGAATCCTTCACCTCATTATATCCTCATAATATCTCATCTCATCACAAAAAACCTGGTAGTTATCCATACTCACATCACCAGGTGGCCCCATCTGATCACTAGTTTGAGCTTGGGCTGCATGTGGCTCAACCCCTAAGATTGATCAAAGGCTGTCACTCAAAAAGGCCTTTTGCAAGGCCTTTATGTCTCGCCCATATTTATCTATGTCAGCTCGGCATGTGCGAGCTCTACATAAATAGTAGTGAGTTGCTACCTCAACCTAGCTCTCTCTTCGATCACAATATATATCTCACCAATCAGTGTGTCCCACTCAACTAACCATACAACCTACCTAGCCTCTAAACTTGCTTGTAGCCTCTAAAAATCCACTCTATCATCCTCATCACCTCGCAGTACCATCCTAAGGTGTAGCCTCTACATGAGCCCACACACACCTCTCAAAACCACCCGACTTCCCTTGCCACTACACAATGTAAGCCTCATCACTCTGGTACCATCATTACCCACCTCTCCCTCCTCATCATCTATATCAACTACCTCATAAATAGTTAGAAGTGCTATATATCGACTCTACATCATATCTTCGATAGGCCACTTCTACCACCAACACATCGTGAATCAACCAAAATATCACCTAACACAACTAAATATGATCAACTCCCAATAATCCTCCCTCCGACCTTGTACCCACCTATGATGTTGCATGTCCCTCAACTCCCCTCTGCACCTGGACATACTAGGAAACTTGTATAAGGATTCCAAACAACATCTCCCCCCTGCAAGCTAGCTAAGAGTTGTCTATAAAATTCATCACCCCTAATAAACCTTGTGGATGTGTGATCTAAGTACCACATCATAAATACCACTGGATTCTCCAATTCAACCCATCTCTCCCATAACATTACCCTTGGCCGAGCCACTTTGTAATGTTCTCATAGGCCCAACACTCCAATAAAAATGATACATCCACTCCAAATCTATGTCTAGTACTCCAAGACCACAACTCCTATAAACCTGTGCTAACAAAGTAGGGGCCCAAAAAAATCTATCCTATATATCATCATATTGGAAACCACCCTAGTAAATATACATGAAAATCAGCCTCTGGATGAATCATGTAAGGCGTAACAACTAATACCCATCATCATCATCAGTGACTATGGCCCGATCCTCCTCATCCTCACTATACAAGGCTCCATATGAAAAAATCCCTAGAAGTATAGACCACATTAGCCCCATTATCACCATACAATATCTATATCGTAACACCCTTGCATGCCTCATCAATCCATAAACCTAATCACCCTGTACTGGTAAATGCAATATCCTATGTATATCCTCAAATGTCACGGTCATCTCTTTTATAGGTAACTAGAATGTGCCTATGACATGGTCTCATCACTAAAATAACACCACCAACAACCCCATGTCTCTATGAATGTGTATGTAATGAATTATTCCTCCCAATCCAACCTCCTCCAAGTGAGTCCAATCAACATCTGATAACTACACATGAACGCCATCTAATATCTTTGGGATCCTATCCTATGCAATCAACCTATCTCTAGCCCGTATCCACAATGAAACAACAAATAATTAGAAAAAATAAATAAAAATCTATTATATACACTTTAAAAATCACAACTCTTATAAAAACATTAGAATTGCCGGTGAATCTACTTGAATTGTTAACGACCCTATCAAAATCACGACGACCCATCAATTGCAAGTGATTTCATAAAAATTGCTATCAATTTCTAAATGATTCAAAGTATCTAGAAAAAACAACAAAAAAACTCAAAATATAAAAAAACCACCTACCTCGAACATGTTGGCCTCCTTACCTCTGCACACCTCCAACTTCCTCCATCTCACTTAAAATAGCAAAAACAAATAGAAATTAGGGTTTTTTGGTCTCTTAGGTTCTCAAATCATAATAGTACCAAATGAGTCTCCTAACTACCTTTTATATCAAAAAATTTCCCACCCATCCAATTGCAATGAACGATTGGGCTAATTGTCGATGATTTTTTCAAATCACCAACGACTTATGGTAATTACCAGTAATTAACTCCTCTTTATCCAAAACATCATTGATTGGCCTCGAGCCTCATCAAATCATCATTGTTTCATCATTCCTTGCCAAAATTATGTATTTCTAAGTATTCTTTCTTTTAGGCCCCAATCCCTCTTAAAATCAAAATAAATCAATTCATATTATGCCTTTATCAAATCCATTTTAGATTTCCCATCTAACCTTTTTGGAACATTTTTCCTTCCCGTCATTAAGTCATATGCCTATAGGCCAAAAACCCATTGGTTCCCCTATCACTTGACTTCCTTTCTAGTAATCCCACCTTTGTGGAAACATCCTTTATATTGAGCCCAAATATCCTAATACATTATGGATAATATACGCCTTTCGAGAACCTTTTCCCGTAGCCACTTCCTTAGAAGTCATATGTCTATAGGTCGAGAACCCATTGGTTCCCTTATCACTTGACTCTCTGGTCACACAAGTCCACCTTTGTGGAAATTTGTTTTCATGCCCAGTCTTGGGGCATCTTAAATTGAAACACAACATCACACAAGTCTATCTCATCTAAACACCTAATCAAACGTGATCATTGCGGTTTATTGTAATAATCCTCAATTTGAGGAGGGCCTGCCTATCCAATACAAATAAGATCATTCCACTTGTTTTTTTCTAGCGGCTTGTCCATCACAAACCACTTGACACCTATTTCTTGGCTACACCCTCACATCCTCATTAAAAATACTAAAACCTATCTCACTATCCTAAACCATGAATTCACCCCCGTAAAATCACATTCTACCTCCCCTTAAATCTCATTTACCTATCCTAAACCTCCCTAACCACCTATAACCCATATTAAACCATTTTAATCCTAACCATATAACCTCCTAACTCCCTTAACATCCTCATAACGATTTTAAATCATCCCGTACTCAAATTTACCCATTTGGAAATGGTTGAAACCACTTCTAAGTAGGGTCCCCACTTTTCTAGATTTCCAGTGATTCTAACAGATCACCAACAATTATTTAAGTAACATCAAACTTATTTAAACATCCCCCTTAACATTTTCCATGAAGCTCGACTCATTAGAGAATTAGATAACATCACCATGATTATCTTAATACTTTCATCATCATTGTTACATGTGTGGAAGATTTGCAAACACTCTAAGACTCCCATAACACCATTTCTTAATATTCCTCATCCAAGGTTCCTATCACGTGTCTTCATATTTAGCTTATAAATAAGTCATATAAGATCATATTAGTCCTAAAAAATCATTTTACATCAATTCACATTTTAGCAAAGAATCAATCTTTTTCTGATGGTAATTTCCAATGATTAATCTTAGTCATCGATGACCATGCATAATTGCCAGCGATTCTCGACATTTTAGCATTTTAATCAATTTAATCATATCTGTCATCAAATATGAATCTATTTTATAGCTAATAGACATGTTTCCAAGTTCTTTATATCCATAAATTACTTTACCAAGTCGGGAACATCCTATTACAAGCACATACAACCTTCCTATCATCTAAAAAACCATCTTTTGGGAACAATTGGACATCATTCACGAACTCATCATTTGTGTCATCAATTTCACACGGACATTGAAGATCAACTTGAAGTCATACAAGAAGAATGAGACAACTTTGCTAAAAAATCTTGGTTTGATTTCTTAGAGGATTTATAGCTTGCGAAGTAGCCCTCGCCTCGGCCACCTACCATGCAGAACATGATCTCTCTATCCCATTGGATTTCTAATACCCCTTTTAGTGTCAATTATTTTCATATCATTATCACTTGGTTGTAAAATTAGTTGATACCTTTCGAGAAGTCCATTGGTTCTTGGGATCGGCCTTTTCCAAGCAAATCATCTTATCTTTTCTAGTATCTATCTTGTTCAACTATATTTTTATGCACGTTCTATCATTCACTAGAAGGAGTCCCACATCTTCTTTACATCCATTCATCTAGAAATTGCATAATGAGCGTAAGTATCATTAAACCCTATTGTATTCCTAGTTTTTGGTGTTTATCATATAATTGAAAAATTGAAAATCACCTCAAACATGTTATTTTAGAGGTTAGGGTTTAAGATTTCTTGGTGACCAAATAACAATATAGGAATGCTAGACAAAATATTGGCAATAAGTGCTTGAAAATGCTATGTGTTGATATCCTTAAGAACACGTGATTTGTGAAGAGAAGCGAGGAAGGTTATATTTAAGTGCGGGATACATCTTAAGTAACTCCATGAGGAAGATATGTGTGGGCATCATATCTAGCTCTTTGAACAAGGTTATAAGAACCAGATGAGGAAAATTTAGCTTGGTTATGGGTTTGGGATTTCTTATATTTTGTAAGATTGGTGGACACTTGAACAATTGATGAGGTTGATGGTTCCTTCATTATGATCACCCAAACCTTTTTTTTATGTGTCCATTACATAATTAGGAGCTTGAAATTTGTGATGGCAATGGAATTAGGTATTTATTCTATGAATGAAATGATTGAATTAAATTCAATGTTGTTTGAGGACTGACCCTTTTCAGGATCTTTACCATTCATACCATGTTTGGGAAAAGGATTTGAAAACGCCTTAAAATTGTCATTAGGAATTTTATTAGATGATGGATCTTAAATTTCAATGTCTCAACTATCGATGGGACATTAAATATAATGGCGAAGTCTCATGGAACGATATGTAGTGTGGCCATCAATGCAATGAAAATCACAATACTCACCAGATTTATACCAAGATGGTTTTGGTTTCCCTTCTTCAAAGGGTCTTGTGATGGGGTAAGTAACCATGTTGGAACTTTCTAGTTGATGTAGGACACTTGAAATAATTTCTCCCAAAGGGGTGAATTATCATCATTTATAATCCTTGGAGCAGTTTCTTTGCTTGGGAAAATAATGGTTTATTAGATTCGGTGGTTTCATTTGATGGTTTTGAAAATTATGGACATTGTGATTGTCGGTGACCCCATCATTGACAACATTACGGTTCTGATTGATGAACTTGGATTTGTCTTGAGAATGATTATTATTGTTGTTTGTTTGGTCCTTAGAAGAAGTTTTGATGAGCCCTTTTGTGATAAGATTTTTTCGATTTGGGTCCCTTTCTCAATGACTTCCTCAAAATTTGTGATACAATACATCTCCATTTAGAAGGATAGTTCATTTTTAATGTTAAAAATAAATAGTCTAACTAGTTGTTTCTCTAAAATAGAACATGGGAATTGACTTACAATTCCTCTCCATCATTGTAAGAATTGGGAAAAGGTTTTATTTATCCTTTGTTTGATATTACAAAGGTCCATCATGCTAATCTCGAGTCTAAATTAGATGATAAGTATTTAATAAACTTCTACGAGAGGTTTGCAAAAGTAGTGATTGATCCCTTTAAAAGGTGAAGGAGCTAGTCTAAGGCTTGTATATTGGCATGTATGTGCTTGTGCTATCAAGAAATAAGGGATAAAATATGTGGAACAATCCCTCACAAAATCACAACAGTAGAAACTAATATGCAGAAAATATTACAGATCTAAAATAAAAGTGTAGAATAAAAAGAACACAACACAAAGAGATAATATTTAACGTGGTTCACCCAATTTGGGCTACGTCCACCAAGAATCACTTGCTCATATTTTATTACAATCCACTGCTCTCTCAATACAATACCCATATATGTTTGGAGCTATGCTCAACAAACTCTACAAAATTCACACTTGAACTCACACACATCTGCAATGTTACATCAACCCTACCATATGCACAAAACTACATAAATAAGAATTTTCTTAAGCAATTTTACAATACCGTGGGCCAAAATTGTCCCATAAACCTATGGGTCAAAAATCCCACCCATATGAGAAGACCACATTTCCCGATATATCAGACACATTTTTCAAGGCCAAAGAAATTTTTTTCAGGGGCTGCACCCCCAAACCCCTACTTGGGGTGTGGCCCAGCCTCGAACCCTAGTGAGAAAAATGTGGATAATGTATAGTACTTTTAGTGTACAGTCTTCAACACTTCCATACATGAAAATAGGCTCCACAACATAACATGTGTTATCATTGATGTAGAAGGTACAATGACATTAATGAATAATGAGGATGAAAAGGAGTGAAAAAGGAAATTTGTAGTGATGATGTCATGGGAAAAAAGAAATAACACGGCTCTAAGAGTGGAAACGATGATATTTTTTGGTCTAGTAGGCTTAATTAGGAGTTCTATTCAACATAGGTGATGGATCATGAAGGATAGAGATGGATGGAGGCTTGTGAAACATGGTAGAGGCATGTTCAACATATTTTGATGTGATGGAACCCTCATATAGTTCTCATAAGTTGATTTTTAGGGTTTGAGCATGTTTGTAGGTCTTCATCTAGACCTAGTCTAGGTGCTTGGTGGCCTAATGGTATATGAAGGTTAGTTACATAGGTATGTGGGCTCATGAGGGCATAGAAATGTGTGAGACATATTGTCTCAAGGATGTTAGGACATTTTTAAGAGCTTTGAAGCAAAGGTATGGTGTTTATGTACTATGTCTAGGTCTAAACTAGACCTAATTTCATGACCTAGTTAGGAAAGTCGTTGTGGTTGAAAATATGTAGAGATAAGTATGATCAAATGAGAATTGGGGAAGTTGAGAGAGGTTTTCCCATAGCTATGGGAAACATTTCAAGGTTGTATGATAAATATTTTTCATGTTAGGATGTTTTTAGACATGCGAGCTTGAGAAGGTGAGTTTCCTAGCTCGATATGAGATATTTTGTGCTGATTAGAACATGAAAATTTTCATGGGGAAATAATCCTTATATGTATGTTGAGGCATGGAAATAAGAATCTCTCGAGTTAGAATGAATTTAAATAAGGTCCCGAGCTTTATGAACGATTGTTAAGAAGCTAAGTAGGTCAAAATCCTCGATAAACCCTAGTTTAAGAGAGATGGAAGAAAAATTGTTGGCATGAGCTCAAAACACATTAGATCATAAAATTTTATGATTGAAGGATGGAAATAACTCTCCCATATTTCAGATGGTGTTGGTTTCAAGTCTTGATTGTAGGTGGAGCCCACTCATATTTTCTTATTTTTAGGAAAGTTTGATTTGCGCCCGGGTTTTCTATTTGACATATTACCTAAATTTATGTTATGAGTATATGTGAATCTATGATAGATGTTTGAAGTGATTTTATATCTTGGTGAATCCATTTGAAATTCTGCAGGTCCAAATGTGAAGACTGGTTTTTAGGCCTAATAGGTAGTTTTTGAAAATCATGGAGGAAGAAGGTGCTTGGACATGTGTGGCATAAGTTGATGAGTCTAATTACTATGAGGGATTTATATACATAAAATATGTCATTTTTATTCTTTGTTTGATTCCTATGGGTCAGATTGGTTGGCAAGAATGAGGTCACAAGTTGACCTACTTGACAGGGTTTAAGGACAATATAGCTCCTTTGATGAAATTGGTTTGAAAGACCAATATCTTGTCTTGATTGGTGAACCTATATATTGTATAGTTTTAAGGGGTTAAATTTTATCCTCTTCCATGCATTTAGAGGTGTTGAAAGTGTAAGCAATGGTGTGAGAAGAACAAGTTTCCAAGACTAGTTTCTAGGAAACATGTGTATCCTGAAAAACAAAGAAGTTTTGATGACTCTATGAGCTGATTCATGAGGTTTAAAGTGGTTTTAAGTGTTCCTTTGGTTATTTTATTTCCAATGGGTGGTTTCATTCCATATTTGAGGTGGTATGTTGAATTTGGGTCTTCATCTTTGAATATTGGTCTGCTTTGGAGGTCTTTATAATTGATTAGGAAACAATCTAACTTGGTGGTGTCATGGAAAAAATGTATGATTCGAGAGATTCTTGAGTCTACGGAATATTTTTATAGGATTTCCTTGAGATGTGTGAATATTTAATAGACATGATGAAGATTACTTGAGCCCTTGGAGTCCATGAAGTGCTCGGTGGAGATGAAACTAGCCTTTTAGGCCTAGTTGTGCATGTTGAGAGTATTAGTCTAATGCCGACCTATATGGTCCTTTCATGTGAATTTATATGAGTGTGTAGGTGTGTTTTATTGTTGGTATGACTGACCTTAATTGTCATGGATGACCTAGAGGTGTTTAGGATTTTAGTCATGTATATAAAGTATGTTATATTTTCTCATTTAATCTAGTGGTGATTATAGAAGTGTGAGCGAGCTAGAGGAAGTAAGCGAGAGTTTTGAAAAGATCCAAGACAGAGTTGAGAAGAGTCATGAAGTGTTGAGAAAATTTAAGGAGTAGGTGTGAAAGGTCATTATACTAATCAACATGATATGATGCAAGATTGAGAAAAGTAGAAGAGTGAGTTGTTTGAGAGGGTTTTGAAGTGTTTGTGTTGAACTTGTGATCACATTCATCTATAGGAGAAAAATACTTCTATGATCTTCATCTTCATATATTTGAGTTGGTGCTTAATCACCTTAGGGTTTTTATCCTTCTTGTAGGGTTGGTTCCTTGCTAAATAGGGGTTGGTATCTTTATGGTGTTGGTGCCTCACTAAACAAATCTTGTGTGATGTGTCATATTCATGCAAGTATTTTATATTAAGTAATATATTTAAAATTTTCAATGGGTTTTCTTCCCCTTGATGGTTTCCCACATTACATATTGTGTTCTTGTGTACTCTCTTGGTATATGTTATTATGAATGGTTATCTCATGTTAATAATCTCACATTGATGCATGATTGAATGTTAACGGTTCACATAAGTTAACGTAATTAAAGTAATTTTTTGAAGAACTGATTCACCCCCTCTCAACCCATTATGATTCAAAAAATTCGTATTAGATCTAGGACATTTTGAAGAATTGTAATCACTTGAATGATATCCTTAGAAGTAATAAAATGGAAATTTAGAAACGTGGCACTTCTATTAATAAATCTCCCTTATATGATGAGTCAACCTATGCATTTTGGAGCATCAGGATGAGGACTCACATCATGTCCTTAGGATGTGACATTTGGAAGTCAATGATAGATGGGTATACTATTCCTCAAACTCCTCTAACCAGTACTACAAATAAGAAGGATAATAATGACAAATCCAAGGAAATGAATGTAATTTTGTGTGGACTATCAAAATTTGAACTTGTTAAGGTCATGCATTGTACATCGGCTAAGGAAATTTGGGAGAAAATTCAGGTCATATATGAAGGATATTCCAAGGTGAGGATGACAAAGCTCCAAACTTTCATAAATCAATTTGAAATCCTAAAGATGAAGGAAGAAGAATATATTTCTGCATATCTATTTACGGTTGATCAAGTTTTCAACACCATTAGAGGTTTAGGTAAAGATTTTAAAAAAGGGGTAGAGGTGCAAAAGATCTTGAGATCACTCACTCACAAGTTTGATCCATAAGTGTCATTATTGAGAAATATAATGATTTTAAGGTCATGTTGATGGATGAGCTACATGGAATTTTGATTGCATATGAGATGAGGATCATGGATTAAAAACCTATCAAGAAGGAGATTGATTTCAAGGATGAGAAGAAGTCAAAGGATAAGAAGACTAATGATGATGATGTTGCTCCTAATATTGATGATGATGAACTAATTGCAATGTTTGCTAGAAGACTGAAACTTAGTTCAGGTAAGTACAAGGGTAAGTTTCCTTTTAAATGCTTTAATTATGGTGAAATAGGTCATTTTGCCAACAAGTTCCCTCATAAGCACAAGGATGAAGATGATGATGAGCATGATGAAGATCATGACAAGAAGACTCATATGTTTGATAAAGTAAAGAAGAGTTTCTACAAAAAATAAGATTGATTCTCATCGAAGAAAGTGGCAATGATGGTGTTTATGACTCTGATTTTGAGTCTGAGCATGAAGATGTAGGTGATGCAGTCTTGTTTATGGCCAAATATGTTATGATATCCGGAAATTAAGAATCCATACTATCTGGTGACTCCATGTATTACGAATAATAAGAAGAAAATGACATAGAAACTGAGTTATTGTATGTTTAGACTGAATTGAAGCATTATAAAAAGAGTAAAAAGAATTTGAGATCAAAATTAAAAGAGTATGAAGTAAAAAATAATGATATTGAAGGAAAAAACTAGTCTAAAAGTAGTAAACGTGATGAGACATCAAACAGTTAGAATACTGACCAAGTTCTATGAATACAAGCCTTGAATCCAAGGAGGAAGAATGCATTAATTTTGAAGAATAAATGATATTTCTAAGGGAAAAGATATCTAAAGAAGATAACAAGGTTAAGTCATTAAATTTTTTTGAAAAGATCTCAAGGATCTTGATGATCTCTTGGGTAGTCAAAGATCTGCTAGAGACATGACAGGTTTGGGGTTCAAGGAAGACCTCAAAGGAAAAGAAGTGAAGCAAAATGAAAGCTGTTACAAGAAAGGAGACTGAAGGACCAAATACCAAAGAAGAGAAGAAGGAGAACAACTAAAAATACATTGTGAAGAAAATTTTGTGAGGCAGTCAATGCATCAAGGTATTAAAAATATTTTAATGGCTATTGTTATACTTGTAATGGTTTTGGGCATAGAGAAAAGGAGTGTAGAAGGATGGATAAAGATGATCACCCATGGAGGGATTGTATAAATGATCAAACAAAGAATATTTTTTTGTTATAATTGTCATGAGTTAGGTCACATTGCTAGGTATTTCCTATATGCATCATCCTATCAAAATTAGAGAGTTGAAGTTAATGTTTTAATTGTAATAAGGTTGGACATGTTTTTAGGGATTACTTTTATGATCATTCAAGGAAAACTAGGAGGTTTCATACTCATAGAGTATAAGAGAAGAGGCAAGATAGACTTTGGGAGCCAAGAGTAAGTCATGAAATTCCACCTAAGGTAGTTGTTGAAGTAAAAAGAAGGTTCTTAGGTTGCGAGATCGGAAAGAAAAAGGAAAAGGTGAGTCACATGTTTCAAAGAGGTCATGGAACCTCTTTAGCTTTTTTTTCTAGACTCCTCATGTAAAAGGATGTCTCTACTAGGCTTCTTAGATACATTTACCATCTGTATGAAGTATGGTGTTTGGGCGGAGCTTGAATGTTTTGAAGTATAACAACTTTGTAGGGGTAAAATAATGATGGAAATATGATCTCATTGGGTTCTTAAAGGTATCCAATCTATTTAGAAGTTGGTCAGTACTAAAATAGAAGCGGGGATGCTAGATTCATGAAGAGAAAAAAATTTATTTTGTATGATGAATTGATCAAACCATAAGATATAAGGTGTAATGGTGAATTCTAGGTATGCTTGTAAGTTAATTGATTCTATATGTTGTGTCTCAGTCCTTGATTCATGTTTTGAGATGTATCAAGTGTGTTCATACATCATGGAGATAGTATGGATAAGGTTAAGTAATTTTAGGACTACGAAGATCAAAAGGTGAGTTATTTAGTTGATGTGCATTATTACAAGTCTATGTATGGATTCTTGGGTCTAGAGTGGCGTTTAAAATAAGAGTATGGGATGTCAAGTGGCCTAGAATGAAGAGTTGAAGGTATCTAAAGAGTATACCGATGCAACACTAACTAAGGTAGGTTTTGAGTTTATCCTAGTAATGGTAACTATGTAATAAGGAAAACATGTCCTATTACTACTGTGTATGAAGGTTCATGGTGTTTTGTTATGATTACATTACTTGAGGGGGAGCTAGAGTTCCCATTATCCTTTAGATGTGAATTTAGGAGTGTTTTATATCTTTTATGGTTGATCATTTACATCATGACATGGTACATTAGGTTGTTGTGTACTAGAATGATGAGTACCAAGTGTATAGAGATAAGCGGAATGTGACAATGTCCTTAAAAGGTGTCTTAAGTGTCAAGAAGGGCTAGTTTGGTAGAGTTGTTGGTTGTTTACAAGCATAGTTGAAAAGAGAGCTAGTCATATGGTTAAGAAAGATGTGATATCATGAAAATAAGGAAGAGAACACTCAAATGTTGTGTCAGATTGTGGTGATGGTTTTGACCTATCTCCGTGGATTTTGGTCAATGTAAGTGTCCTTATATTTGCATATACGGGTAGAGGATGATGGTATATTTTTAGGTGGAGTAATAAGATGATGTTTCATGTGTTTATTATTCTCCTATACCAAGATTAATTTTGGTAAGATTGGTCGAGGGGGAGCTTCAAGGATCTTAGTCCTAAAATTTGTTACCAAGTTGTAAAATAGTAGGATCAATTCTATCTTGTGTATCTTCGATTGAGATAGGTTTGAGAAGGAGTTAAGCATGATGTTTTTTCTTAGAATAAGGTATGTAGATGTGTGTGTGTGTGTGTGTGTGTGTGTGTGTGTGTGTGTGTGTGTGTGTGTGTGATGTGTGTGTTGTGTGTGTGTGTTATGATATGCTTCTTCCTAAGGGGAGCTAATGTGCTCTCATGTTATTATGAATAAAAAAACAGAGTCAAGAGAAGAGTAACATGACCTTGATCTTGTTTGATGTTTTTGGTTGATGTTTCTAGCCAAGAGGTGGTCCTAATATGTTATTGAATATGGATCTATATGCTACATGTATGTTCTTTTTTATTAATGTAAAATGGGGGAGAAGTATGATGTTGTTTTCTATCAATGACAAAGAGGGAGATTGGCATGTGTGTGCTTATGTTGTCATTGATGTAAAAGGTGCAAGGAAATTAATGAAAATGGAGGATGAAAAAGAGTGCAAGAGGAAGTTTTTAGTGATGATTTCATGGGAAAACAAGAAGTAAAATGGCTCTAAGAGTGGAAATGGTGATAGTTTCTTGGTCTTGTAGGCCTAATTAGGAGGTCTAGTCAACATAGGTGATGACTCGTGGAGGATAAAGATGTATAGAGGGTTTTGAACCATGGTAGAGGCATGGTGAGAATACTGGGATGTGATGGAACAATGATACATGTGTCGAGGAAGGTGATTTGGAGGTTTTTATCATGTTTGTATGTCTTCATCTAGACTTAGTCTAGGTGTTTGGTGGCCTAATGGAGCATGAAGGTTAATTACAAAGGTATGTGGGCTCATGAGGGCATGCAAAGGTGTGAGAAATGTAGTCTTAAGGATGTTACCTTTTGAAGATATTTGAAGCAAAGTTATGGTGTTTATATACTCTGCCTAGGTCTAAACTAGACTTAATTTCATGACTTAGTTAGGAAAGTCATGGTGGTTGAGAATATGCAGAGCTAAGTATGATCAAATGAGCATTGGGGAAGTTGAGAGAGGTTTGATGAGTCATGTAAATTCATTTTTATAAAAACCTCCTCATCTATACTTTTGTTAATTTAGTGAAGCCATGTATTTCCCATATAGTGTTGAACATTACCATCATAACCTAAACTCATGTCATGAATACTAATTAATATAGTTATGACTAATTATATTTATTTTGTGGTATTTTTAGTATGAATTTATTCTTATGGTTGCAATAAGTATTTTGAATGATGCTTTGTGTGATTCCACTCTTTTTGTGAGAAACTCATTATATGCAGTAACATGTATGCAACAAAGGACCCATCTACAACAAAAGGAAATCACCTACAACAAAAGGAATTATTTGCAGCAACCCGTCCACAACCAAAGAAGATCAACTATAACAAAGGAGTTGTGATTATGAGAATTTCTAGGAATGTGAAGGCGTCACTCCAAGCCTCTACGTGTTGTAAAAGAGGAAGTTACAAAATGAAACATGAGAACCGAATAAAACTTGACAATAGATCACTACTCATTAGAACTCCTTTGAAGAACTGATTGATCAATTAAATACGTGATTTCAGGAACTTAATGGTTACTTGAGTTATGTATTTGATATCTGGAAAACTATTAGTTAGTTCCATTACATGTGTTTAAACTCTTGTTTTTCTGTTTAATATCTTCCACTTGTTTCATTGAAGATCTTTTACTTAGTCTATTTGAACTCCTAGTTGAACTCTTCTTTTCATGTTTCATTGTAATTGGGAGTATAAGAAAAGATAATAACATATGCTAGATATGTATGTAGATATCTAGATGGAGAATTAGAGAATAGAGTATACACAAATAAAGTAGTTTCTTTTTTCATAAATGTAATCTTCATGCCAATTCAATAAATAATTTGATTTCTATTCAAGTAGCTTTTAGTTACTTGACCTTTAGAGGGATTAACACCTAAGGTGGGGCCCAATAGTGGTCTTCTAAACTCCTCCATAGTTTTTTTTCTCTATTTCATTGCATGATTATGCTAGGAATCAGTTTACCTCTTTATCTGTATTATGAATTTGCAAGTTTTACTTTCAGTTTTGAGTTTTGTTTCAAGCATTGTACTTTCAAGTTCTATTATTTTCAGTATAGTAGTGACAACTATTTCTTTCCATACCTCATAAATTATTTGTAACTGTGCATACAAAATTGGCATTATTGAAAGTTTATGTCCCTTGGTTTGATGATTAAATGATTGTGAATTAATGAACATCATATTAATTTCTACAAGTTAATTTGCGCCACCATTTTTGGCACCGTTTCTAGGGATACTACTAGGTTATAAGGTTTTTGAAATATTTTTTATTTCTTAGGAATAATTTAGATTTATGAAATTCTTCATTCAAACCCCCACTAATGTATGTTGAGTGAGTTGAGTAGTTTATGCATGCACCATCCAAGAGATGCCCACAATAGATTCTTACCCAATCCACAAGTAACACAAATTTATATATCTAATTTGAAGAAGACATATCTTCCTCTATATAATTTTTGATAGTATAAGATAACCCTCCAAGTGAGACTTCTGAGGATATTCCTAATCAACCAAACATGGCAAAAGAAGTAAACCAAAATGTTGAAGACAGGTGACTACCTTTGAGTTTCCCATTTCCAACAATGATGAGCCTGCTGCTATGAAGAATATTTCTCCATCAACCCTTCCTAAATTTCATGGATCCATAACTAAAGACCCAAACACCTTTTTGTTTGAGTTTTATGTATTATGTAGGAGCTATGATTATACCACCGATGTACATAAACTAAATTTGTTTCTACCACACTCAAGGATGCAACCTTGAGATGGTTCATGGGTTTAGGAAGAGATGTCATTACCACTTGGGCACAGATGAAGGAGAAGTTTCTCACTAAGTACTAGGACTACTGTAGGCCAAGTAGCAGAGGAGGTGATGAAATCTTGAAGATAGTGCAGAAGGAGGATGAGCCATTGGAAGAATATCTAGAAATATTCTAGTTCTTTGTTCAAAAGACAAGGCACACAAGAATGCCTCCCGAATCTCTAAAATTACTCTTCTTGAAGGGACTCATTGAGGAGGAAATGAATGATCTAGATAAGATAAGAGTTGGATACATTTCAAAATCTACATTTGATGATATTTTGAAGCTTACATGAATTACTCCATAGCCACTATGAAGAGAATAAGACATGTAAGATCAAGGGGTGGATCAACTACCATAGCAATTGGGAACATATCCTAGTCAGATATTGTCAACATGTTCAAGATCATATAGTAGGAGATTTTCAATGACATGACCACTCAACTAGATGATTTACATGCCAAGAAGAAAAGAGAATATGTAGAGGCAAAACTTACGAGTTATGACATGCGAAGAAATAAATTTGACTATAGATGCGAGATCATTGGAAACCATTGCATAAGAAAGTGAAGTTGAACAAGAATTTAATATGATAGAAACAGAGGATGTAAATTTTTTCTATGTTTCTCAAATAAATCCATGTCCGCCAAGACAAGGAGGTATGTCACAAGACCCTATGCCATCATTTTATAATTGGGCTAGTAATCTATATATGTAACCCCCACCTTGGGCTAATATGTAATAAGGTTGGGCTCCATACCTTAGTCAATACCAATAAGCAATGGAAACCTCAAATTTTATCCCATAAATAATGGAAAAACCCCCTTCTTAATGGCATCAGCCTTGGAGAGGATGATAACAATGGAATAAACCACCTCCTAACTATCAACAAGCTTACCAATAACGTCTTTATCCACAACAACAAGCTCTGATGCCAAATCCCCAGCTTGGCTCTCAACCAAAAGAAACTTAACAACTATCTCAACCAACACTTAACCCCAACAATAAAGCTTCTCAGCCAACATTTACTAATTAATCATCTCAATACCCTATATATTCAATTGATGTTAATAACATCCATCTTTCTACGAGGAAGAGAACTTATTCCACCAAGTAAACCCACCATTACAGAGATTGCAAATGAACCAAAATTGTTGCAGAGTGATCCACAACAAAGCCATAAGTCACTACAAGATGATTTGCAACAACCGAACAAAATTACAAGTAAGGGTAAAATGTAATCTAATGAACTACCATTTCGAGAGAGATTACAAGAATAGAATATTGGACTCAAATATGAATCTAATTATGATTTTTCAATCGGATCGGGGACATTTATATCAAAATTCCACTTATTCAAGCCATCAAGGATGTGCCCATCTATAAAAATTTGGTTAAGGATCTATGCATTAAAAACCAGGAATAAGAAGGAAGGATCCATCCACTGTACAAGTTATTAGACAATTGGCTGATATCATGCTTGGGAATTCAATTTTACCAAAGTATATAGATCCAGGTAGTCCTTTGGTAAACATTACAATTAATGACACAATAATAAAGAATACTATGATTGACTTAGGGGTAGCCATTAATGTCATGACCAAGAAAATTATGGATGATTTGAAATTGGAAGAACTAAGGCCAACAAATACATTCTTACAAACTTATATAGATCAAAAGTGAGAAATAAAGGAGTCCTTGAGGACATAGTTGTGGTGGTAGAATCTTGGTAATACCCTACTGACTTTTTGTCTTTCAACCAAAAGAAAGTGTAAGAGGATATCATATCATTATAAGAAGGCCATGGTTTGCCCTTCTTTGATGCATTTATAGGTTGCAAGTATGGAAACATGATAATTTCTAATGGAAATGGTACTAAAAGATGACGCTATATCCTCCTACCCAATCGTTGAATGATGAAGATCAAACCATTTGAGTAGAACTAGAAGCATATCATAATGTTGTATAACAACTCATGGTGCTAGATAAATCTTATACAATTGAAGGGCACAAATATTTTGGCCATTTCTTGAGTCCCCCTAAAAAGGGGCATTACAAATGGATTGTGAATCTTAAAATTTGTGATGTCATTAATAATAATCAGCGACAAGGAAAAGATGTTATTAAAGAAGTACAAACAACCTTGGAGACAATGATAAAGAGTTATGGAGAAAGTGTACATTATTTTACATATTACAAATTATTTGATAAAACCAATACATTTACCGTTAATTAAACATAAAACAAAATTGAAATTAAAAAACTATATTTAAAAGTTACATAACACTATGGAAGATAAATTTTATTAATTTTATTTATGAAAATTTTGGGTAAGAATTGTATTCTTCATCAACTCCTTGCCCATGAATGCATCTTTGGATTATGTTAGCGAAATGTATATTTAATTATTGATCTCTCCAAACAAGTGGAGATAACACGAGAAAATCACTCGATGTCAACAAGTTGCTAGATAGACAACAAGAGTAATTGATGATTACTCTTCTACAAAAAAATAAAACATTGTTTGCATGGGATTATGGTGATATGCATGGAATTCATCCTAGGCTTTGTACACACAATATTTATATCAAAGAAAGTTGTAAACCAATCAAGTAGCCATAGAGGAGAATGAACCCAATAATAAGGGAGATTGTAAAAGGAGAATTGAAGAAGTTGTTGGATGTTAGATTTATATATCCAATATCAGATAGTCAATGGGTATCACCTCTTTTCATTGTGCTAAAGAAGAATGGAAAATGGAGGATCTGTGTAGATTATAGAGAGTTGAATGCAACAACAAAGAAAGATCATTTTTCATTGCCTTTCATTGATCAAGTACTTGACACTTTGGCTAGTAAAAGTATTTATCTTTTCTTGATGGATATAGTGGCTATAATAAAATTCATATTACACTAGAGGATCAAGAAAAATACATTCACATGCCCATGGGGAACATTTACATATTCAGTTCTTCCATTTGGCTTGTGTAATGCACCTACTACATTCCAGAGGGCAGTCTTGAGCATCTTTTCAGATCTGAAAAATGACTACATGGAGGTATACATGGATGATTTCACTATACATGAAAACAATTTTGAAGAATCTATGAAAAATATGGACAAAGTTTTGAAGAGATGCAAAGAGCACAATTTGTCCTTAAGCAATGAAAAATTCTACATGATGATGTATGAAGGTATAGTTTTGGGACACTATCTTTCTTTTAATGGAATTCAAGTTGATCCAGCCAAGGTATCTGTTATAATTAACCTGCCAACACCAAAGAAACAAAAGGATTTTAGGAGCTTTCTAGGCCATGTTGGTTATTACAAGAGATTCATACAATATTTCAACAAGATTATAGTGTCATTGTTTGTATTATTAGGAAAGGATGTTGCCTTTGAGTGGACTGAAAAATGTGAGACTGCATTCCAAAATTTGAAGAAAATGTTAACTACTTCTCCTATATTAAGAGGACCTAATTGGAACCTTCCTTTCCATATCCATATTGATGCATCAAACCATGTCATTGGAGTTGTCTTAGGAAAAAGGATGGAGTTCTAAATTATGAAATTTATTATGTTAGCAATAACTTGCAAAGCATTCAAAACTAAACCACACAAGAATAAAGAAGGAGTTCTTGGCGGTTGTATATGATATCAAAAATTCAAGAACTACATCACATGTTATCAGTGTTCATTCACACTCACCATTTTGTAGTCAAATATCTCATAAATAAACCAGTAGTAAGCGATCTACAATCATTAGATGGTTGCTCCTTCTACAAGAGTTTGATGTCACATTATTGGATAAGCCTGACAAGGAAAACATGGTAGCATATTTCCTTTCAAGAATGGAGATTAATGATGAAGAACATGTAGTTGATGACTCTTTTCCAGAATAGAACTTATTTACTATTTATACCAAAACACCTTGGTATGCAGATATAGCTAACTATTTGGTTTCAAGTAAAATACCTCCACACTACTTATACTATGATAAGAAATACATAGTTGAAAAGAGTGTACATTTTTCTTGGATATCCAAATTTCTATTTCATATAGGACAAGATCATGTCATGATAATATGTATAGATGATGAGGAAATATATGATGTCCTCAAGATCCTGCCATAGTGAACCTTGTGGAGGAAATTTTGTTGCAAAAAGAACAACACAAAAAGTGTTAACAATTGGTTATTATTGGCCAACATTGCATAAGGATGCAACACTATACACCATGAGATGTGATAAGTGTGAAAGAATGGGAAAGCCTACGATTTGATGAAATACCATTATGCAACTTTAGTTGGTGTTAAACATTTTGACAAATGGGGCTTGGACTTCATTGGCCCCATAGATCCTAAATCTCAACAGAAGGAGTACATCTTGGTATACAAAGATTAACTAACTAAGTGGAAAAAGGTGAAAGCACTTCCAAGTTAGAAAATTGAGAAAGTATACAAGATTCTCTATGATCATATCTTCACCAGATTTGGAGTTCCAAAGGAGATTGTCAGCGATCAAGGTACACACTTTATTTTTGATGTAATTTCTGATCTAGCTAAAGATTAAGAAATTAGGAATAGAAATTCTACACCATCCCATCCCTAATCTAATGTCCAGGTAGATGTAACAAACATATAGATAGAGGTTATCTTTACAAATACCATTATACTCCATAAGAAATATTAGAAATACATAATTCCAAAGGCGGTATGGGAATTCAACACAACATGGAAAATAACAATGGGTTCACACCATTTGAACTCTTGTATGGCAAGACTATTGTTTTGCTAATTGAATTTGAGCACAAAACATTGAGGACTGCACTTGTGCTAGGTATAGATCTATTTGAAGCTCAAATGCAAAGGATTCTCCCAATCCATGAGTTGGATGAAATGATAAGATAAGATTGAATAATACAGAGGTAGTGCGAGAAGAAAAGGATCAAATCACATGATAATTATATATGGACAAGACAATTTAAAGAAGGTAATTGGGCACTCTTGTTTGAATCCAATTACAAGGACCATATGGGAAAACTCAGGACAAGGTTGATATGCCCCTATGAGATTGAGAAAATATTTCTCAATGGAGCTATAAAAATAACACCATAGATCTGGTGAGGTTCAAGTTATTGGTGAATGGTCATAGACTAAAATTTTACAATAAACCAATTTATAGAAATAAATTCATGTAATATTTTAGAGGAGTTCAAAGTAGGATGGAACTAAGGACATCAAAATGGATATCATAAGTTGAGCCTACTAGTTCATCTTCTGATATTCCGGAGGATTGAGAAATTTTAGTGGCCTTAGTATATTCAGCTTGTTGACTATTCCAAGGGAAAATAAAAGTGTTTTGATCATCCCTTTTGGTGATCAACAACACTCAACTAACACATTTTATTTCTTAGAATTTATGTTTTGTAGGGTTTTGATGTTAGATGGTTGTAAGAGTGCATGATATCCATCACAAGGAGAGAATGCAATGACTGAAGTTCCACTTGCAGCAACATGTAAAAAACCCTAGTTTTGTTTTCATGTATGATAGAGCTCATGATTTCATGAAGAATATCGAAGATATATGCACATGTGAAAGATGGAAAAGAGACAATTGACACCCCAACAGATCAGTATTCCCTCTCTAAGAGTTATTTTATTCTAGTAAGGAGTGGCTAATATAAATTCAACACACGCATGTAACATCATAGCAACGTCGCAACATTATAGAAAGGTTGCATGCAACCAAGGCACAAATTCAATAAGCATGCACAATCATCATTCTAAAACAAACATCGAGATAAGTGCACTTGACTACCACTTTATTAAAGTATAATTAGAATGATTATTATTAATTCATATTTATGCCAAGTCATCGAGTATTTAATGCATTTAAAATACTGCCACCTTTCATGCTATGATGTTTCCCTCCACATAAGCCCATGTTGTCAATTTAATTCAATTAGTATGCTTCATATGGTCACATCAATCAATGATCTCTCCCATAACCATGTTGCATATCCTTTCAGCCTCAAAATTCAAAAATACTCAAAACATTCACATAACTCAATTGTGCATCATTCTTCAAGAAAAAATTGTGTGATTGTGTGTTGAGACCAAAGAAAGCTGTAGGTTCACAATGGGAGGAGACTTGATTCGCCATGAACCGAAAACTCTCTCGGCTTCTTAGTAACCCTCAAATTTTACAGTATTTATGAGATAATAGGTGGCTAGAATATATAAATCAATTCCAAGGTTTCAATGAATCAATGGTTGAAGAGTTTTCTAAGAACTTTGGTGATTTGGGAAGCAAAATTCGAGGGTTTATCAGTAAGAATCAATGATGACATCTTGACAGAGGTAACTAGACTACTTGCACAAGGAGAACTATTTCTAGAGAAATCTAATATAAAGGAAACTTAGAGGGAATTTATAGATGTTGATGACCAATTTATCTTAGATAGACAAGGTACAAAATAAAAATCTCTTAAACCTTTTTGGAATGAGGTTTCAAATTATGTTATTAATTATTTTACTGTGAGGGAATATATTCTAGGTTGAATACGGTTCACTTTAAATTGTTAAATCACTTAAAGAACAATCAACAAGTGAATGTGCCTAATTTATTACATGAGATATTGAAGAAGATGAGTAGGGAGGCACATAAGGGTCGGTCTACACTCTCACACCATTGCCTCATAACCATGATAGTAAAGCATACCCTATCAGAGGGATCATCCTGAGATAAGGTGGGAGGATTTTTCAAGGTCAAGAGATATAAATGATTTGTTGGGAAAGAGGAGAAAGAGTACTGAGAGCACCTCTGAGCATATCACAGAGGATGTACCATCAACCTCCCAACTTGAAGAACACCGTGCCTCTAAAATTTTACCACCCTTCGAAGAAAATCTTGTTACTTTCACCCCTAAAAGAATATTTATTGTTGAAAACCTTGTCTAATTCTATACTTCCAAATCATATAGCTCCAAGGGTAAAATAAATTTTTCCAAGTCCACTCCTACACCACTAAGGCACTCTCATAGACTAAAAACCAAAACACCAAAAAAATCCAAGCCAATAAAATCACAGACCATATCATTTGATAGTGATGTGGAAGCTGCAAAGGAGAACATTGAGTCCACTTGAATGGAAACAATGTAGGGAAGTATTGATGCTGCATTTCATGAGAAACAATACCTTGAAGAGCCCATGGAGGAACATAAAGAGCAAGCTATGAATGTAGAAACAATGTGTGCAATGGAAGATCATATGGAAAAAGAGGAAGAAGTTGCAGAATAAACTAGAAAAGAATACCTTGGAGAGTCCATGGAGGAGCATATAGATGCAGCTCATATAGATGAAACAATTTTAAAATGCAAGGTCATGAGGAGAAGATGGGTTACAAAATTGGAAATGAAACTAACCAAATGGTTCATGTAGCAGAAGGTCATGAAGAAGAGAAAGAAGAAGAAATTGGTGAAAAAAATTGAACACATGCCCCAAGATGTTGAGAAAGACATTGAGAACTTGGTACATGGAATTGAGGAAGGGTAGATGTATGTAGAAATTGAAAAATTACAGGAACATATTCTTGTAGTTATGGATGATGTAATTAAGCAAGTGATGGAGCAGACACCACCATTATTCTCATATGCTAGTATGTGATTGAATATAGCACCATTATAGCCACATATTTTCATCAAAGAAGTTTTTTTTATTAAGGGCAAATAGTTTTGAAGGGACTATACCCTGTATACAAAAGGGCTCAAAAGCCAGATAGCAAAGGTGAGAGAAACAACCCAGAGAAGGGAAAAATGACCAACCTAAGAGGGCTCATCAGCCAGATATGACAATACATGTGAAGAAAGGATCCAAATGAACAATGATCCAAAAAGAAGCAGAAAAGATCAAAAAGCAACCAAAAGAGATTCAACATATAAAACTCCGCCAAAAAGTAGCTCCAGAACCGCCAGATAACAAGAGTAACTCCGTAGCCAAAAAATAGCAACACAGCAACCCGTTACTTGATAGCCCTGTCAATCTTGGTCTTGATAGCCTACAACGACATGAAGAAGGAAATGGCAGTGGCCTGAGAGGAGTCTTTCATATCCGCCTGAGCAATTGCAATATCCCTTTTCTCTTTGGGGCCCCAAATGTCTTCATTAATCCCACTTAAACTGCTGTAGACACTATGAACATGTTGTTCAATGAAATTATAAATTCTTTTAAGGGCAGATAGTATGCAGTCATTGTGAATTTTTGCATTCCCCATTCTGCCATCCAAAGACTGTAACTTCTTGAAGACTTCAGCAATAACCCCCTCTTCATCATCACTTTGAAGAATTCCTTTTCCCTTAGCTTTTTCCATATTTTTTATAGTCCCTTTGAGCTCTTGTATCTCCTTTTCTAACCTATCCACTCTGTCCATCAATTCCTCCTCCTTGGGTTCCTCCATCGGTTTGCTGATATGCAGGAGGTTCTCAGCAAGTTCCAGGTCTTTGTGGCTCCTGAGGACCCATTGAGAAGAAGGGATTTTAGCTTTTATGCTCTTGCTTTTCTTGCTAGAAGCAGCAGCTTCAATCTTCCTTTTCAGCAGGGGGGAGTGGAAGCGGTGTGAGCAGGTGGAGGTATGGAGGAAGAGGGTGGGGTAGGATTCATGGGGGGGCAGCTAGAACAGTGGTGATGGATCAGGAGGATAAGCCCTTGGTGCAAAGGGACAGCCCTAGAGTGGCTCTGAACTTCCCTAATTGATTTCTCCAATGAGTTTATCAAATAGTGAGGAAGCTGATGATGATATTTCTACGAAAGTGATTAAGAAATATCAAATGTTTTTGAGGTATAGTCACAAATATTCCTTCAAGAGTTACATACCTAACAACCATCCTAGAAAGCTCAGAAAAAGGCTTAGGAATCGACGCCACCTTGATGCCAGCAGTCACAAATTCAAGATTCTCCCCATCGTCCAGGAACTTCTTGGTCTCCACCTCCCTGTCCACCTTCTTATTGAAGAATTTGGTGCCCTCCAGGCTGAGGCCCATGATCTGGGCGATGAGCTCTTCCGTGATCTCAATCTCCATGTTACTGTATTTGACAATCCGATTCTTCCATCCCTGGGTGAATCTGATAGAAATGTCTTGGTCAAAACCTTGAATCCTTTCAATTAAATTAGACAGACCCCCGATTTGAAGGTAGTTCCAAAGCACCGTATCCTCTTTCCACGCCGGATTGTGGGTCGGTTCAGTTTTGCAAGGTGGACCCCCCATGTTTCCACTGTTCCTTTTCCTGTTCTCAACAGTAAAAATGCTATCACTATGCGGGATAGGCAGAGCTTTGATGTTGGTTTTTGAATCTTTCCTTTCCGTGAAAGTAGGTTTAATTATTATACCATACTTGTAATTATTGCCCCGCTCCTCGGCTTTCCTCCTATGCCTAGAAATGATGACAGTCCATCTCGCACATATCGCATCAATCATCCATATCTTATGTGATGTCATCATATTGTACTTGAGGATCCGCACATTAGCATCCATATTACAACCGTTAGTGCTGATTTTCTCAGCCATGTAGATCATTGATTATGGATTTATTGATTTGAGTGGGCAGAACATCCCCCCTAAGCCAAGTTTGAAAGGTATTAGTAACACCAAGGTTTTCCAAACTATCTGCGACCCTATTTCCTTCTCGATAGGTGTGGGTGATTTTAACATTTTCAAAGCTCTTGCATATATCAATAGCTTCCCCAATGAAATCTCTAATTGACCAGCTGGGGTGTTGCTTTTTGTTTAATAGATTGATGATATTCAGAGAATCACCCTCAATTATAATATTCAGAATATTACAATCTCTGGTAATTCTTATACCCCAAAGAGCCGCCAGGGCTTCAGAGTAATGATTAGTCTGCCTGCCCATTCTCCCTGAAAAATTAGCAACAAAACAGCCTCTTGAAACCTATAAGAGAGCTTGTGAAACCATTTTGTATGGATATGGAAACAAAAAAACACCGACTAATTCTTGGGTGAATCAATTTGAAACCTATGTTAATAGGTTAAAAGGAAAGTGTGAAAGAGAAAAATAAGAACCCATCTTCCAACACAAGCAAGAACTTGAGGAAAAAGACAGAGAAATTAAAAGGCTAATCAAAAGAAAGAAGATACCCTTCGGGTATCCCATGAAATAATCAAATGCAGGGCTCCCTCCAACATTTATGCTATCTTATTAAAGGAAAAGATGCTACAACTCGAACTCACTTGTATCAGTTATGAGATACCATATGATATCGGTGCATATAGGAGCTTCTTTAGGTTATATCGAAGAGAAATCATGAAATTTAGCTCTGTTATGTGAATTCTACACGTATAATTATGCTCTTGATTATGGCGAGGACTGGATTTCAGTCCTATACATTAGCGATGTTCGGTTAAAGCACTTTGTTCTTATTTTTTGAATGAGTTGGATAGAGAAATAAAAATGGAGGAATACATGCATTTGGAGAAGGTGTAGCCATTGATGGTGGTCAAGGCTGAAGCTATAAAAACTAGAGAAGTTGTAAAATATTTTGTAAATTATATGGAGAATAAGGAAATCAAAAGAAGACTATGGAAAATGAGGAAAATAACACATGAAGAAGTCGGGAAATGATGGACCATGGAATACAAATAGTAAAAGCATGCAGTATGCACTAGAATGAGATGTCTCCTGAGCTACAAAAGAAACAAATGCATTCTTATCCTAATATCATGCCAACTCTACAAAGAGTTAATGAATACATTAACATTTCTACCAAATGTGTAGGTACTGGCTTCCCATTGGCTATCATCCCCCAATATTCCACTTTCCAATACCAGATGGATAGGTGATAGACCACTAAATGAAGTGATACAAAATAGATTTATGTAGAGGTTAAGGATGAATGGTGGTTACTTCTTCACATAAGAGGAAGGGATAGTGACACCATTTGACTTTAGGCATTTATGCTCTTTTCAACAATAGGAAATTGAACCACTTAAATGAGGAAATTTAAGAAATTAAGCTTGGGGGTGTGATGAGTCATGTAAATTCCCTTTTATAAACACCTCCTCATCTGTAATTTTGTTAATTCAGTGAAGCTATGTATTTCCTAGATATTGTTGAACATTACCATCATAACTTGAACTCATGGCATGAATACTTATTAATATAGTTATTATGTCGATTATATTTATTTTGTGGTATTTTGAGTATACATTTATTCTTATGGTTATAATAATTTTTTTGAATGATGTGTTGTGTGATGCTACTCTTATTTGTGAGTAGCTTGTTAGATGCAACAACTGTATGTAGCAAAGGACCCGTGCGCAACAACTCATCCGCAACAAAAGGGAATCATCTAAAGCCAAAGGACCTATTCGTAGTAACCCTTATGCAGAAAAAGAAGATCACCTACAACAAAGGATATGTGATTATGAATATCTTTGGGAACGTGAAGGAAAAAAATCCAAGATTGTATGTGTCGTAGAAGAGGAGATTCTGATTGGAACATGAGAACTGAAGATAACTCAAGAATAGATCTGACTACTCATTACAACTCATTGAATAACTGTTTGATTAGTTAAATACGTGATATCAGAAACTTGATGGTTACTTGAGTTATGTATTTGATACTTGAGAAAATATTATTTAGTTTCATTGCATGTTTTTAAACTCTTGTTGTTTTGTTTAAGATCTTCCACTTATTTCATTGAAGATATTTTACTTAATTTGTTTGAACTCCTAGTTGAACTCTTCTTCTCATGTTTCTATGTAATTGAGGAGAATAAGAGAAATATATTAATAATGGAAATGTATGTAGAGATCTACATGGAAAATTAGATAATAGAGGATGCACTGAGATAAAAAAATTTCTTTGTTCCTAAATGTAATATTCATTCCAATTCAATAAAGAATTTGAGTTATGTTCAAGTAGCTTTTCGTTACAAGCCTTAGGAGGGATTAACACCCAAGGCGAGGCCCACTTATGCTTTGATAAACCCCTCCATATTTTTTTCCTCTAATTCATTGTATGATTAGGCTATAAAATAATTTACCTCTTTATTTGTATTTTGAATTTACAAGCTTTACTTTCAATCATAGTATTAGAAGGTGAGTTTCCTAGCTTGATATGAGATATTTTGTATTAATTGGCATGTGTAATTTTTTCATGGGGACATGATCCTTTCCGGTATGTTGAGGTATGGAGTTAAGAAGGCTTACAAGTTGGAATGAAATTAAATAAGGTCCTAAGATTTATATATGATTTCTAAGAAGCCAAAAAGGTCAAAACCCTCCATAAACCCTAGTTTAAAAGCGATGGAAGAAAAATTGTTGGTGTGAGATAAAAATGAATTCAATCATCAAATATGATGATTGGAGGATGGAAAGGACTCTCTCAACTTTTGGATGGGGGTGATTTAGATTCTTGACTGTAGGCGGAGCCCACTCATATTTGCTTGTTTTTAAGAAAGTTTGATTTTCTCTCAGGTTTTCCATTTGAACTATTTCCCAAATTGATGTTATGAATATATGGGAAGATATGCTATATTTTGAAGTGATTTTAGAGCTTGGTGAATCCATTTGGAGGTTTGCACATGTCCAAATGTGAAGACTAGTTTTAAGCCTAATAGGTAGTTTTTGACAATCATGGAGGAAAAAGGTGCTTGGGAATGTGTGGCCTAAGTTGAGGAGTATCATTCCTATAAGAGAGAGTTGCATGCATACAATATGACATGCTACATTATTTGGTTGAGTCCTACAAGTTAGATTGGTTAGCAATAATGAGGTCACAAGTTGACCTACTTGACAAGGTTTAAGGACAATGTAAGTTCTTTAATGGAATTGGTCGGAAAGACCAATATCTTGTGTTGATTTCTGATACCTAGATATTTGAGAGTGTTAGGGGTTAAATTTTATCATCTCACTTATATTTATAGGTCTTTAAAGTGTAAGAAATGGTGTGAGAAGAACAAGTTTCCAAGACTAGTTTCTAGGAAACATGTGTATCCTTAAGGACAAAGAAGTTTCGATGACTCCATGGGATAATTCATGAGGTCTAAAGTGGTTTGAAGCGTTCCTTGGGTATGTTAATTTCCAATGAGTGGTTTCATGCCATATTTGAGGTGGTATGTTGAAGCTAGGTCTTCATCTTTAAAGACTAGTTTCTTTGGAGGTGCTCTAATTGAGTAGGAAATAATCCTACTTGGTGGTGTCATGGAGAAAATGGATGATGCATAGATTCATGAGCATGTGGAATATTTTGATAGGATGTCCTTTAAATTTTTAATCTTTTGAAGGAATGATGGAGTTTCCTTGATCCCTTGGAGTCCATGAAGTGCTCGGTGGAGATGAAACTAGCCTTTTAGGCCTAGTTGTGCATGTTGAGAGTCTTAGTCTAATGATGACCTAGATGGTTGTTTCATGTAAATTTATATGAGTGTGTATGTGTTTTTCTTGTTTTTACAACTGGCCTTCATGGTCATGTCCAACCTAGAGGTGTTAGGAGTTGAGTCATGTATATAAAGTATGTTATATTTGCTCATTTGAGCTAGTGGTGATTATAGAAGTGTGAGTGAGCCGGAGGAAGTGAGAGAGAGTGTTGAAGGGATCCAAGGTAGAGTTGAGAAGAGACATGAAGTGTTTGGAAAATTTAATGAGTAGGTGTGCAAGGTCATTAGACCTAATCAACATGATATGATGCAAGATTGATAAAAGTAAAAGAGTGAGTTGTTTGAGAGGGGTTCAAAGTGTTTGAGCTTAACTTATGATCACATTCAGTTGTAGAAGAAAAAATACATATGTGATCCTCATATTTAGGTGGTATATTTGGTACTTGATCACCTTAGGGGGTTATATCCTCCTTGTAAGGTTTGTGCCTTGTTAAATAGGGGTTGGTGCTCCTTGTGGGGTTGGTGCCTCCTAAACAAATCTTATGTGATGTTTCATATTCATGCAAGTATTTTGGATTGAGTAATATATTTAGAAGTTTTAGTGGGTTTTATTCCCCTTGATGGTTTCCCACATTGCATCTTGTGTTATTGTGTACTCTCTTGGTGTATGTTCTTATGAATGGTTCTTTCATGTTAATAAGCTCACATTGATGCATGATTGAGTGTTAATGGTTCACACAAGTTAAAGTAATTAAAGTAAAAGTTTTAAAGGACTGATTCAGCCCCTAGTCCATTATGTTTCTAACATTTTCCACTTAAGTTCTTTGAAAATAGTTGTAATAAATACACGTTGTTATAAGCCACTTCTTGATATGCCATAAAGAATTATTTTTATATGTTCGCACGGGTCATGCTTTCCCTTATATTTGTCAAATTTGGGCATCTCGAAATATTTTGGGAAGGGTATGCTTAACATGTCCCTATCAAATGGATAAGGACATAGCTCCTCAAAATTGAATTTCTTTGTTTTTTGGAGCCCCATGAGAGTTTCTTTCATACTCTTCCATTCTTGTGTGAATGGAGAGTTGACTTGAGGAATATCCATGGTGACATCAATGTCATGCATTGATTTGTGTTCTTCCCTGTTTTAGTATTTGTGTTATTTTTAAGTTGGCATTGTAATTATTCAATTTTAGCCAACTATTCTTCTTTTGATGAGTTTTATGTGGTGGTATATTTTGTGTCTTTCGTGCTAGATTTTTCTTTTCGATTAAGTATTTTAAATGTTTGTGCCCAAAGTTGGAGGGAAAATTTCCCCCATTTAAAAAATATGAAGTAAGTATTGATTGTAGTTTTGTATGGTAAAATAATCAATGAATTCCTTCTCACTTATGTATGATTTGATTTTTTTGTAATTTATTTATCAAAATTATTGAATCATTTGAAATCATCAGGGATATGAAAACCTTTACTATGCGTAAAAACCATCATGTTATATATCGTGTTCAAATTTGTGGGATGTAATCAAAACGTAAGTGTGAGATTTGAAAAGTGTTTTGATAAAATGGGATTGAATTGAATTGATATGTGAACAAATTGAATGTTTAATGTATAAAGTGAGGATGTTAGATTGATGTTCTTGATATGTGAGTAACATGAATATTCAATGTATAAGAATTAAATAGGACTCTTGATTTGATTACATTTGATATATCTATAATTTAATAAAGTGAATATTAAATTTTATAGGAATCATTATTGGATTTTATTAAAAATGATTGGGTATGATTACACTTAAAATTTGACAATGTGAATGAAAAAGTAGAAGATGTAGACATTACGGATGATTGATCAAATATGTGCCAAAGTGAATGTCAAAGTATAAGATGCGGATGATTTTGCTTACACTTTGAAAAAGTGAATGTTAGAATATAAGGTGTAGAGATGGATGGATCTGATATTAACAAAGTGAATTTTAAGAAAAGAGGTTTTGAAGATGATAAAGGAATCACTCAAATTTCAAAAAAGTGAATGTTGAAATAGGAGATGTGGAAATGAAAAGAGATTTCTCAAAATTTAACAAAGTAAATGTTAAAATATGAGTCTTAGAAATGAAAATGAAGTACTCAAATTTCAACAAAGTGAATGTTGAAACAAGAGGCTTAGAAATGAAAAAAAATTGCTCAAATTTCAACAAAGTGAATGTTGAAATGAGAGACATGGGAATGAAAATTACATGTTCAAATTTCAACAAAGTGAATGTTGAAATGAGAGATGAAGGGATGAAAGAAGATTGCTCAAATCTCAACAAAGTGAATGTCTAAAATAAGGGATGTAGCGGATGAAAGAGATTTGCTTAAATTTTGACAACGTGAATGTCAAAATACAAGACTTAAGAAGACGAAAAATATTGTGGATTGGTGACTGAATTATGATTGTGCTTAATCCTTGATAAAGTGAATATCAAAGGACAAGACTTGGAATTAAATAGATTGCTTAAAATAGGATATGGGTATCCAAGATTTAATACTTAGATGTGATAGAGATTGGATGATGTGCTTAAACTTTGGAAAGCGAATCCAAAGAGTAAGACTTTAGACATGAGAAATTTAATTTGGAATGGGTATCCAAAAAGAATGGGTTTGCAAAGTTTGAGAAGAGATTTGATTTGGATGAAAATGGAATAAGATGTGGTTCAAGAGAAGAATGTGAAGTACAAATTAAACCAATTTGAGATAATTTGGACAAGAATGATGATAGTAAGGGGGTTTGTCAAGTAACTTGGCTCAGTTAGTCAAGATTCCTAGATATGGATCTTTCTCTAAGTACCATTGTCTGTCTATCTAAATAAGTGCAATTTACTATTTCTAGTCGCTAGATTTACTTTACCCCTTGATTAACAAAGATGAATTTTAATCCAATCAAATCAGGTTTGTCACTATGGATAACATTGGCTCTAATACTCACAAGGTGTACCATTCAAGTAGGTGGGAATATCATTTTGTTGGCCAATTCACTCAATGTGCCAACTACTTTGGGGTTCCTATGGTACTCCTCATAATGCATTTCTGTTTGTTGGCTATGCACTTCCCATATTTACAGTGGATCGGGAATAAACCCGTCTCTAAAAATTGTAATTAAAAAGTGTTTTAGAAATTTTAATAAAAATATGTGATAGGGTTTACTTGATTTTCATGAGCAAGGTAACTTTCACTTAGTATTTTTATTTAAATACAGACTTCATATGATGTGTTCCTAGAAATGATACATTAGTATTTTTCCTAAGGGGAAATCAAAAAATAAAAAACATAAGGAAAACTCACCATTTCCGATTTTCAAGATCACCCAAAAGGGTGCGAGAAAAGAGCATACGTGGTGGTTAAAAGATTAGATTAAATGAAAATATAAAGTAAGATAAAAATCAAATTGATTAGCTATGGAAACATGTAAGAAGAAGATTAAAAATTGCAGCTAAAACATAAACTAGAATAGATTTAGAGTGCTTGAAAAATACATAATTCAAAAAATAGAGTGATAAAATGTTAGCATGTGCACTAGGGTACACTAGCATGATAGGCTACACTAGTGCATGGTATGCTAGCATGATAGGCTATGATAGTGTGTGGTGTGATAGCATGATTTTTGTGCTAGTGTGTGTAAGCGAACACACTTACATAACAAATAAAACTTTCCAAATAGAGAGCAAAAATAGTTTAATGCTAGCACGTATGTTGATGCGCTAGCACTTTACATGCAAGGAACATGAAGGAAAAAATAGAGGTTTATGTTGGCGCATAAAGCACATACAATTCTATGCTAGCATATGAATTGCTATACTAGCGCACTTCATGGGTGATGCTAGTGCGTACATAAAGTGACACACTAGTACATATTTCCTATAAGTGCTCAAAATTGTATGGATAGTGCAAAAATTTGACTATTTTTTTGACAATTTTTCTCGTTGTTCTCCACCAAACACTCTCAAATTTGGATATTTGGTCTAAAATAAAACAAAACACACACAATTGAAGTCATTTTTAAAAGAAAATACTTAAAAAAATATAAATAATTGCGTGGGTGCCCCACTAAATATGTCAAAATGTGTGCAATGAAAAATTGAAAGTAAAAGAAGAAATAAGAAAATAACAAGAATAAATCCTCCATTATAGTCTTCTTACCACCTCAATATGAGATAATTGAAGTGTTAATACACTTGTTGGATATCTAAGGATTTGTTTGATTGTGGATGCTCCAATTTGGTCTCAAATGAAGAAGAAATGATACGAGCAAGAGTGAACACGAGGAAAACCTTTCTAGTATGTAAATTTGAATGGCAAATGAGTAGAGTTTTGCTGCAATTGCTTAAAGCTTCCAAGGATTAATTTCAAAGGATTGAGCCTCATATTTATAGTTGAAGGAGAGGCCATGGATTGTGGATCAAGGTTTGAATGAGTTTGCAAGATCATGAATGCATTTTCTTGAAATATCCATTTGATTTGGTTTGTGTAGTTGAATGGTTTGAATATCCATTAAGGGGAAATGAATATTTGGTTGGCAATAATATTTTATTTGAGAATGTTGTTGTAGGTACATTATTACTACTTCCACTTATGTAGGATTGTAGAACTTGAGTGGAATGGGCTAGTTCATTTGGAGTGACTACGATAATGAAGTGGAGCTAAATATAGGGTGAGTGTATAATTAACTATTTATTTAATTAAATTAGCTAAGGGATATAAGAGTATGACTTAGGCATGATTATAATTGATTAAATTAATTATAAATGTTGTGGGTGAATACTTAAAGCATGATAGAATTAATTAAATTAATTCTTAAGGGGATGTGGATTAACATATTGTGCAAATGATAGGGATAATTAAGAATGGATAGAAATAGGTATGTATTTTTAGTGTATTTAAAAGTAGCTCATTCAATTTTTTACTAGTAATAACTATTTTTGGCTTACCAATGATTACATAACTGACCTCCTCCTTGATTTGTTGTAGAAACTCCTTGCCACTAGTTAACAACACTTTGGAACCTTCTTCTACAGCTGCACATTCTTCTTTCAATGGAGTTAAAACATGTTTCTTACCATATTTTTCAAAAGTATAGGTATTTTTCCTACCATCATGTATTTCCTTTCTATCATATTTCCAAGGCCTGCCTAAAAGAACATGACACACATCCATAAGCATCACATCACACATGACTTCATCCTTATAAATCCCTATTTGAAATTAAACTTTACATTGTTCATTCACTAGAATTTGATGACCTTTTATACACCTAATTTTTCACTTTTCATCTTTCACACATGTTATGAAAATTTCCTTTGTGTAGATAAGGGTCACTTATGCATCTATTTATTTAGTGGGTGCCTTAAGGGGCCTGCTGATAACGGGAATGATTAATCACATAATCATTATGGGTAAGAGACAATACAAAAATAGAGTATAAATATGTCGTCAAGCCTTAGTTGTTCTTACATTAGTTATCCTTGTCCCTTTATGTCTCACACATATTGCATGTTTGACACCTTGCTTGCATTTCACCATTTAGAACTTTTTTCATCCATATGCTTGATCTACGAAACCTTTTTTTGAATTTGCATGACACATTACCTCATGTTATCATCCTCGACCGACGCCATCACCCGTGTGTGATAGTTTCGAGTGTTAAGTTTTTCCTAGCTAACACCATTTCCCATGGGAGATGGGGTCGTATATATACTTACCACATCAAGACATTTATAGAAGAAAGGAAGCTGAATCTTAGGAACTACCTTCTTCTCTACTCTTTTGCACCAACTTTACATCTGCTCACTCATATTTTAGTTCATCTTACACTTGGCCTGGATTGGATTAGACACTCTTCTTCTTGGTTAGATTTCTTACACTATTGGGTCATCTATAATGAGTCTAGGATAGGAACTATGTTCCCCTTCTCCACCTAATAGTGATTCTCTCTCATTTTGCTACTTCTCCGAAGAGATAGATGCATTAGTAACCATCCCACAAGTAAGTGTTATAAATCTATTTTTCATTTTACATAGATTAGTTTTTTTCCCTTCCCCATTGATCTATGTTATCTTAGAGTTATATGAATATTGATACTAGTTGGTATAATGATCTTATTTGATCAGCTCTTTAGATTTCCTTTCTTTCATTTCAATTACATTATAGTAGTATAGATCATGCATGCTTGTTTCATCCCAGTCAATCTATATCTCTCCCCATTTACTCGATATCCTAGGAGGGTACTCTCCTCTATATTTAGTGCAGGCCTTGGAAACCCTATATTGGCATACTTTAGGGATTATTACCCTATCGATATGTGACCATAGCGCTCACTATAACCCCTTTAAATATATCCAATATGTATCGGTACTTAGGAGTGTAATCCATTGAGATATATTCTTGGCCTACCATACATTTTTGGTGAACCCGACATGAATCCTACAGACCTTTTGATCAAGCACGAATCATTAAAAGCATCCATCTTCAATCTTGATCTCATTTCAAAGCAAAAAAATCTTAAAAAATCTAAAACATATCCACATAGGGACCATCACCCAGGGGTGATCTTGTCTATTTTTATCACATATGTTTTTAGACACCTTCACCACCGTACAAACCTTCTTACATGACTGAGCTTGTCTATTTATATTCCAACATTTCCTAAATGCCTTCGGCATTTGTTTAAGCTTTCTAGCAGGGCTGATTTTCTATATTCATATAAGTTTATCTCCTGATGTAATCAAACCCTGTGTGAAAATTCAATAGGGCCGATTTTGTATGGAGCATAGATTTCTTGAACCTTTTTTTTATCTCCCAAGTTGCAAAAATGTCACCTCTAAGGATATTTTTGGCATAACTAAACCCCTAAATTTCTCCATGGGATATTCCTTTGTTCCTACATCTCCTCTTCATGCTCCTAAATGATCTAGCACTAGCCTTCCTAGTCACTCCAATCTTAGCTATGAAACTTTATTGTCCCAACCCTGTACCTCTGATCAGTCATAACATGGTCACTCAGTAGAATGTAATGTGGTTGAGGTTGAGAAAATAGATCCCATATCCATCATTAACAACCTCAAAAAATGAGTATTTTACCCCTGAAAAGGATGGAGGTTTTGAAAGATATCCATCGATGCCATGGAAATGACCATGCCCGTATTAATTAGGGAATACCCTATCATGATAAAAACCCTCCCCATAGGAATGATATGGAAAAATCTCCAAAAACCCCCACTCATGAACATGACAATCATGAACAAACACCCACAAACAAAGGCCATTCTTCTTCTATGGATCCTAACATGGTAATAGTCAAGCTCCTAGATCATATGGCCTTATCCCAAGCTACCACCATAACTAACATGATCCAAATGCAAAATCAAATGTTGTAGATAGCATCTCAAAATGTGGTTCCTAGCATGCCTTCTTACACACCTCCCCCATTAGTGGATGCACACGAGAATCCTATTCCTCCTCTACCAATCTGGAGTAAGATGTTACAAACTATCCAAAATGAACCTTTAGCTCCATAAATTGTTGTCATGGACTTGGGAGCGACTGTTCATATAGTCTCTTATGATGGATCCATGGATTGACCATCTATCTTAATACCTTTGGAAAAATCTAGAAATAATGGATTCAAACAAAAACCTATGGAACTATTAAGCTTCATGAAAAAGAAATTGTAGGTGAGGCATTAGAATGGTATAACTAGCTTCCTCCCAACTCAATAGTTGACTTAGAAGGTTTAGTCAAAGCTCTCATTTCTAAATTTCAGCAACAAGATCTTCCCAAGAACACTCTACAAATATTCATAAACATTAAGAAAGTGATTCACGAATCTACCCAAGACTTTATTAAGAAATGGAAAACACTTTCCATACAAGCTAATCATAATCTTGATAATCAAATCCTATGCCAAATCTTTCTTAAGGCCCTTATACCTACTCTCAATATAAATTTAGGTCCTTCTCTCCTAACACGTTGGAGGAAGCCCTCAAACAAGCAAAAATACAAGATCATCTCATGCGTGAATTTGGATGCACTTCTAATTCATCACCTAAACTTAAAAGCACAACATATGTGTTTATGGTGATTTTTGGTTAGTTGCTATTATGCTGAAATACCAAAAACTCTAAATAAATTAGGGTTTAATGATACTTGCACTAACAAATGCAATGTTGGGATGAGTGAATTTTTGAACAATGCAAGAAGATCATCTTTTTCCAAATGAGAAGACCTATATACAAACACAACTAAAAAAGATAAAAATTAAAAATGATTAAATGAGTTACTTGAAAAATGTCAATCCCATGAATCCAAAGCGTTTTTTGAAGGGTGTCAAACCCGATTTACAATCAAGTGATATGATATGAAAACTTAGATAATAATAACAAAATTATAATTCAATGGGGTTAGAGATATTTTTATCTTCTTGATAGGTGGCCCAAGCTAGGTCTGCGACAACCACGAATTCAAGAAATAGTCAAACCAAGCCTATTCTCATTGCATCTCATATTTCACATATGATTTGAAGTTGGTTCTCAATGTTGTCAATCTCAGGTGTCAAGATAATGAAACACAATCTAATCACGTGTGAGATATCAAAATACTCCCACATGAAGGGCTATTGCACAATTGGGAGGTCATAGATGCTTGTAATGGGGTGTGATGCACCTGAAACTGTCATCTATAAAGAATACATCTTGCAAGAAAATAGATTAGGTCAAAACAAATTGATAAATATATGATAAGTGATAAAAATATTGAAATGATAGGGATCGATGATGACTAGGAATTAACAACTATTGGAGAAAAAATGGTCTACTTTAACAAGGACCAACAAATAGACTATGATTGACATGGGATAGAGTTCGATAGTACAAGATAAACTAGAGGGACTCTAGAACAGGTAAGATACAAAGAATAAAGATTTCAGTATGTGTAAAGAGCTAAATAATCTATGAAAGGATGGGGATTCAATCATGACAATCGGGGATCGCGACGATCCACAGAAAAAAATTGGCTATAGACTAAAAGTTTGAGTAAATGGCCAAATGAAAGACATGAAATTATGATGGCTATACAAAAGTATGAAAACAAGTTCTTGGAAAGTATGACTTATTGAAAATTATTGAGAGACAATGCACTATACCTTGTTGAATGCTGATGTGGGTGACAAAACTTGAAATGACAGATTGGGTGTTAGAGGAGGAATCCTAAAGTAAGACAAAAAGCTGTGAAATCTCTTTGAATGTCGTGAGGTCATGTATGGCTTAAGAAATTCATTCTGAATCCAATCTCTATCTAAATGAGAAATAGAGAAAGAAGGTGATAAAATAGAATTGACGACGTCCACAATGATCATGGAATGCCATCGATTTTGGTAAAAATGGTTGAAAACAAACAAGGGAGGATGGAAAATGGTTAAAACCACTTGCCATCAGAGGCTTGTGTTTTTTTTTATAACGGTGGGAGGTTAGGGATCCAAGTAGGAAAATGTTATGGGGTTAGGATGGTTAGGGTTATTTAGGTTAAGCTTGTTTTAAGTGGTTAAATGAGGGTAAATGAGATTATATGTGGGTAAATGAATGTTTACGATGGTAAATTAGATTAAGGGATAATGGACTTAGGATAGGAATAATAATGTAAATAATGATAGTGTGATTAATATGTGTAGGGTTACCTAGAGGTAAAAAAGTGGTGTCTACGTTTGCCCCTTTTTGTTGAGCTGCATGTAGGCACAGGATGTGAGACAAAAAATAGTGTTGAGATGCCGAGTTTTTGATAAGGATATTGTTCCCCCTCAATCCAATGGCCCACTTTAATGGTCATTGGATTGAAAAGAGTTATATTGATTGAATATGTTTGCTTAAATATACTCTAGGGATTGACTGTAGTCTGTAAAGACCATGTCAGAGAGGAGTGTAAAGATGGCGGTAGTCTCAAAAGAACTTAGTAGGAGACATTATACGTTCTGGTGAGGGTGACAGTAATGTGGAAATCCTACATACACATGCTTTGGGAAGATTATGAAAAGGATATAGTCTAATATGGTGATCGGTGTGGATGTATGAAGCCGTGGGACTAAGTGGTTGAGGTAGACATCCATAATGTTTGCAAAAATGGTCAAAAACGAGTTTTGACAAGGTGTTGGGCATCAAAGAAAAGGCATATGAGCTCTAGATGGTTTCAAAGTGTATGTTGGAAAGGTATAGGAGACCAATATTGATAACATGTGTAAATAGGGATTCGATCGATGATGATTGGAAATCACCGACAAATAGGAAACCCATTGATGGTGATCGGGATTGGTGACGATCCTATAAATAGGGTTTATATAAGCCAATTTGGGTGCGTGAATGGCTCATTTACACATGTTGATTTATGATTCGAGAGCTAGGAGAAATTTAATTTTAGTGTTTTGAGAGATGGAGGTGAGCATGAGTGGTCGAAAGAGGCAGTGAGTGAGATGAGGGGTAAGTAGATTTGGGTTTTTTCATTTTATTTTTTATTTTATATATATTTTATTTTTTTCCATGTTTTTGAATGGCTTTGTTCTTCAAGAAGGGTTGTCATGATATCCTTTTTCCTCAAAATTCTAGGCTTAGGGGGCTACTCGGTTTCATTTTCAGAATCATTAATGAACATAGGGGTAGACTAAGGAGCAGATTGAATCTTAGGCTAAGAGTTGTGGGATTATTCGAAAGAAGTTGGTGTAGGAGTCCCATTGATCCTCTTATGCCTAGAACTTTCTCCTATAATCATATTTTATTCTTTCCTCTTGGATTTCCTCAAGGCCTGGTGCATGAACATCAACTAAATAAGATCCAGGTGCTTAATTGCAACATCACCACCTCCATTTTTATACTTCTTCCCCACTTTTATGATGATATTTTCTAGGTATTTAGGGAGATTGAATTTGAGCACTGGGTTTTCCCTTCCTTTCTTAAAATGGGTCAAAATTTTTAGGGTATCTCCTCCTAATACTAATTATTGTTTGTCACAGATGAAATACCTATTTACCCAAGAAGCTACCTCCTTCTAATGTCCTGGCAAGCTTTCTCTTTTAATACCCATCCGGAACCCCTGGGGATTAACTATTATCTCATAAAGAGGTTCCCCCTCCTCATGAAAAAGGGATACTAGATATTTTAGGGGGAGTTAGTTACAAACTTAAGTCCAAAATATGGAAGACCAAATATTGTGCTAATAATTTGGCTATCTATCTCAATCCTTTTCCCTCCTACTCTAGAACAAGTTGCTTCAAAATTTGACAAAAAATCTTCAATAAAATATTCATCAAACCCTTCAAATTTTTGAATGAAATTCAACCAACCTACATCGTGAAAGACCTAAGAGATAATGGCATTCCTTAGCAGTGGTTCCGCATATTCTGGCTCTTACTTCTTCTTCTTCCCCATCGAAAAGGCTAGTTTGTAATAGGAATGAAAAAGGTAGTGAGGAGGTAGATTTTAAGAACAATGGCAATGGCTTCTTGGAAGAGGCATAGTATTTTTGTGTAATGTCAGTAACTTGAATTTGTACCATGAATTTATAATAACATCATGGTGGCATGGAATAACGATGGAGATGACTAATGTGATTGTTGAAGGTGGTGAGATTTTAATTCATTCACATGGTTCCCACACTTTTATCCTTGTCACTCATGCCATATGTCATCCTTCAAAAAGAGTGACATTATGCCTATATTCATTCATCATTACCTCTTATCTCTCTAATTACTCCTTTAAATTTTTTTGTTTTTAATCAAGTACATTAGGAAGTTCAAATATAGTTAAGACCTTTGGAAAAAAAGTAAGTACACATCACTATACACACCCAATTTTGTAAGTGCTAAATTGTTGGAAAAATAGTTACAAAATTCCCGATGATGATTCATATCCTTTCAGAAGGTGTTCGAGTTCCTAAGCTCATTTTCAATGTATATTTGTAGCCTAGACATCTGTACTTAGCTTTCCCATACTTCCTTCCAGCTTCCCGCTTCTTTCTCCCTATGTTTTGGCCTTTAGTGTCAAAACTGCTACCCTACTTGGGTGATGGTTTTGTAACTGCCACCCAGGAAGGGTGGTGGTTTTGTGACCACTGCCTAGGACAGGGTAGAGGTTCTGTGATTTTCACCTTGCGTAGGGTGGAAGTCTTGTGCGCTTTTTCCGAACTCTTCATGCATGGTTTAAACACATGATGTTTCACTTAACTTGACTTCCAAGGTGCTTTTGTGAGCCAAATTTCCTAAAAATAGTCTTGTTTGCATTATATTCCTTTCCTCTTCTATTTTTAAATAGATTTAATTAGTTTGAACTGCCTCTTCACCCAATGATTTGGCACCCCAAGGCTGACTTTTGTATGAAGGAATATCCCACCTAATTCCTATATATTCAATGCTTGTATTCAAGAAAAAATTCATGAGAATTTTGTGTATCTTTCATAGTATTGTTGCAATAATCCTACTGGAAATTGCATAGCCAAGCTTTTGTCATTTGTGCTATCTCTCTTCCACTTGCATTACAACCAAATTTGCCTTAAAGCTGCCATTGCTCAAGCACATTCTCATGATGTTTCCTTTGCATTATCAATCCCTTTGAATCATATGAACACAAAGACAAAGAAATGATAAAGCGAGGGGACAAACATAAATACAACCAAATTTTCCAAAGCTCTTTCTTATCCAGTTGGAATTATTTGTTTGTTTTTCTTTATTTATTCAAATTGTCAAGTTTTGAATTTATTTTTGCAAATCCATATCAAATAGAGTAGAGAAATCCTTTCATTTTGATTATTCAAGCAATTCCAAATAGATCAAATCATTAGAAATCTCACTTTCAACATTACTGGGAAAGTTGTGGGGAACAATAGCTTCTTTGAAGCTGTGATTTATTTCTAACCTCTGAGGTAGGGTTGAGGGTTTTGATTGAATTAGTTAGTTGTTTTAGATTTAGATTCACATACTTGCACAAGTAATTAGCTACATCCAGTTGATTACTTGTATTAGATTTCATTTATTAGATTAGAAGCATTTTTTAAAATACCATAAAAGATTAAAAAAATATTTGCTTTCATTAGATTAGTTTAATTCCTTGTTTTGTTTAGATATACTGTGAAAATACCAAAAAAACATAGTTCAAATTTCTTTTGATAGTTAGTTTGCTTTAACAAATCAAATCAACTCCATTTTGTATTACCATCAAGGATCCACAACAAGAGAAATTTTTTGGTTGTGATCCATTGGTCCCACAACCCAACGAACCTAAGTTGTTGATCGATATTGATACATGATTATGAATTCTTATCCTGAAAATACCTTCTAAGTATTTTGAGAAAATTGAACAACTTAACGTCTTAAATATCACAGTCAATCAGGCCTACGATTTCTCAATTACACCTAAGAGGAGATTGCCTAACTATCCTTAGGCATAGAATCTTTGCCACTCGTATGACCATACAGAGACCACAACCTCCACGATTTCATGGTTAGGATCCCCAGGTCCCACAACCCAATGGGCCTATTGACCAATAAGACATCGATATTGGTTTACATGCATTAGTCTTTAGATCATCCCCACTTCCACCTGACATTATTACACAAATTTCCATGCTAAATATAACATTCAATCCAGCTAAGGATTTCTAAACCAAACCGGAAAACTTACCATAGACCTTATGAATTTACTACGCCTCTCATTTTCACTTCTATGAACTTGTCTATATATCCATTCGAGGTTTCCATGTGCTATTGCCCACGTGTTCCAAAACGAATAGAATTTTTTTCCGAGCTCGATATTGATTGGAGCCTTCGAGTAACCATTTTATCCGTCAATCCATTTCACCATCTCGGAGTTAGAGAGGCTTTCCTCACGTTAGACTTACAAATCCCGATATTGTGTGTTGAAGACATTAGGTTACCTCAATAGCTTATTGATCACTTCCACAATCATTCGTACACACATACATTTCTATTCCACACCGACTGTCCCAACATGACCTTAGGAGGTCGGGTGTAAAAGAAGGTCACGTGTTTATTTTCTTTCATACAAAATTGGTGAACCCGACGTGAATCAAGATAGTCTCTTTTCGTATCCATTTTCTTCGTCCATCTTCCTCTTTCCCATTATTCTGTGGGTATTCATATACCCCCCGAATATGTCGAGATACGATGAATATGACCAAACCATCTAAGGTCTTGATGCATATAAATATCAAATAGGTAGACAACAACAGTCACCCTCACTTTCTACATGGGAGGATAATTATTCAACTACTCATGTTTAAAACCCTCTCTCTCGGGAACCAATGTTTTTCCTCAAAGCAAGGATTGAGGAAATTGATCAAATTGCACAAACACAACAACCTTAGCTCTCAAACTCTAACATCATGACTTATACTGGAGAGACATGTTCATCTCCTCGGGTTTTATTTATACAACCCAATAGTATGAAGTCTGAACAACTCCCACCTTTAGATGAGGAGTATTTAGCATGATGCGCTAGAAGTGAACAATGCTTCCAGAATATAAACCGAGCTTTTGATAGGTTACAAGGACATGTTGATGTCTTGCTCCAAAATAATAACACTACCCCTCCGAAAATGGAAAAAATTGCTAACGAGGGGTGGCAGAACAACAAACAATTTATAGCAGGATACCACACTCCTCAACAACCTCCAAAAGTTCAACAACGAGCACCAAAACAAAACACCACTCCATCAACGGGTGATGTCATCTTCGCATTAGTAGACAAATTCATAGAATTGGAACTTGTTCAAAACACTCAGACTTCACATACTGGATAAGGAAAAATTCCTTTCTATCCGCAAAATTATGGCCAAGTGCCTACTACGTAATCATATTCTTTACACAAGCGTTCTTAGCCACGAGGTTCTCTTAAGCTGGGTCGGGTACCTTGGGTATTCCCCCTCCCACTACATACGGATACCCACCACAAGCACTAGCTGGAAGTGTGTTCTCAAATTCCATGTCATCTGGAAATGCAATGTTCCTGTGGATTTATGCCTCAAAATCGGTATCAAAACAATCCACCCCCTTACATGCACATGTATTCTAAATTACCACAAGGGGACATGTACACTTACCTAGGTCCATATGGTTAGCAACATGGGATGCCCTATGCCCTAAAAATGTATATGTTGCACTATTTCAACAATCGATGTAACCTCCACCCCCAACAAGGATCTTCAATGGTTGAAAAATACGTGATGGGGACCTATTACAAATACCTTAAGGAGCATCTAGAATTCTCCATACATACGGTCATGCTCCCAAGACCCTTGCCAGATCTTCCAAAATTCAAACCCGGGAGGGTGATCCTAACTCACACATAAAATCTTACGCAACTTCCATTCGAGAGATGATCCTGTGGGATGCAGTTGTTTGAATATTTTCCCTAATACATTAGAAGGTATCACTCTCAATTGGTATTATAGGATATTGGAGGCTTCGATACATTCCTTTAAGAAACTCATGTTAGATTTTATCAAGGATTTTGAAATGAAAAAACTTCTAAGGACAAGAATAAGAATATTCCTTCATATAAAACAAGGGCATAATGAATCTACTGCCCATTTCATCCAAATATCATGGCATGTCTTCTATTCCTATGCAAGCACTCCAAACATGGATCAGATGGAGATCTGTGATCTATTCCTTCACTCCTTAATAGGGAAACAAAGGAAGAAGTCCAAAATTTATCATTAAGGGGCTATGAAGAAATATTAGAGGGTGCTCCCAAATTGATCAGGAAGCTATAAACAATGGTCACAACACCTATAGAACAAATGAGAGACTGATTACTCCTAACCAAGGTAACGCTGATTATCCCAACAACATGAACAATAATAAAAGACCAAAGGTCCTAAAAAGGAATCATGGAATTATAACTGAAGGTGTCACCGATCAGGGTAATAAGCCAAATATTGCTAGCTCTCCCAATGTAAACACTACCAACAACAAAAACAATATGAATGTTAATAACCAAAGAAACAATAACTTTTCACCTTCAATCAACGTTGTGGACTTTAACCATCCTAAAAAAAAACAAAAATAACAATAGAAACACTCTCAATAAATTCGAACCCAAGGTCATAGTCAGTACCCAAACCAATTTAAAAATCAAGGGAAATTGGCTCCAAAATAAACTATAAAAACTAGTAGTCAAACAACAAGTGTAATTTCAGACCACAACAAAATACAAACCAAACACCTCAGGATTATGATCCCGATTTATACTATGGTTTTCATGGGTCTAGGGGCATGGTGCAAGAACATGCCATGATTGTAACAAGTTTTTACAATGTTTTCCAAAAGACCAAAGACAACTCTTTGTGGATATGTTTCTAGAAAATATGATAACACCAACACAAAACATGTACGCAGGGCCGGTTTCCCCTTAAAACACACTACTTAGGATATTTAATGATCCTCTCTCCACATACCCTAAGGACATTAAAATAGATCCCCACAGTTAAAACAAGGGTCCTTTAATAGGGGCTGATGATCATGAAGCTTCGACTTTGTCAAACCCGATAGTGGCACCTCCTTTGGATGCTTGTAAGCAAACAAAAATTGTGGGCCTCGTAGAGTTAGAAAGTGAGCATGAGGTAAATGTTACCACCAGGGTTTGAGATTATTCATCGCAACCCACACCCATTTACCCATCGATATCAGATGACATTCAACAAACACTTGCAAAGCCGGTAGGGGCATATGATCTAATCAATGACTTAATGAAGACCTTTTCTAACATTTCCTTTTTGGATTTGTTGAAGAACTCCCCTACTCATAGAACAAATTTGTTAGAAGCTCTAGGTCTTGGTCATTTGATCAATGTTACTCTACCTCTGGAAGCAAAAGTAAATGGTATAGACTTTGACATTTATCCTCCCTATAAACCACATAGGGATGTTGGATTTGTGTTCGACATTAGAAAAATGCCAATGGATGCTGAAATTACACGTAGAGGTGACCCAACCTTGCATTTACAAGTATGGATCTACAATAACTACATTAAACATGCAATGGTTGATGATGGGGAGGCATTTAACATAGTCCCCTTCAATTTTCTCCAAAAACTAGGATATGGAGAAACAAATTGTTCCTCAACACAAAATATCGTTGAGGGGATATGATAACCTCAAGGAAAATTCAATAGGGACTATAGTATTACCGGTTACTTTAGGACCCAAGATGGTTCTCACTGAGTTTTATATTATAGATTGAGAAACAAACTATAATATGATTCTTTTCCATCTATAGATACATCGCATGAAGGCCATTCCCTCCACATTGTTTCAGGAAGTAATATTCCTAAGCACAGGGTGACCTAAAACCTTTTGATATACACCTAGAAAATTTGAATAAGAGATCGGGAGTCCATTCTAATTTCAAGCTTCCAAAAAACCAACTTAAAAAGCTAGCTAGTTCAAAATTGGTTCCCAGAATAGAATTAGAAGTCATGGGCTTGATTGAAGGCATCCCTATGGTCAAGGATGAAACCATCATCATAGAGATAGTGTCATTAGGAACCACAGAAAATATTGTCGAGCTATTGGAGAAGGATCTACCCATTCTCCTTTCGTTTGATTCTATGGGCATAAGACATGCCTTAGGACTCGACTCTCTCCGACAGATGAAGTTTGCATGGTAGAGGTAACAAAAGCAAAGGAAGAAGATACAAAGAATGATCCAACATCCATCTTCCCGAGTAACTGTTGGACTCTCCATTTCGATGGAGAAAAATGTCATTTCGATGTTGGGGCAGGTGTGATCCTTACTTCTCCTGAGGGAAGGGTTATGCCATTTGCCTTCAAGTTAAAATTTGAATGTACAAATAATGGATTGAGTATGAAGCCCTTATTCTTGGTCTCATTGTAGCAAAAGGATGGGTGTTTGTAACATTAGAGTGCTAGGTGATTCACAACTAGTTACAAATCAAGTGTCTGAAGTATACGAGACTAGGGCCAAACATTTGCAACTCTACAAAATGGTAGTGCTTAATCTAATAAAGGGTTTTGACTTCATATCAATTGAAGAAGTTCAACGAGAACAAAAAATTTTCATGGATTCTATAGGAAATTATGCTTCCCACTTCACTCCAAATAGTGAGTTGGAAGATACAAGATTCACAATTTCGGTTCGCACTGAACCTTTGGCTCAAAAAATACCGAGAACTCCAATGTTGACATATGTAGAAGCTGAGAATGAGCCTACCACCCCAGACCATATTGAAAATGATAAATCAAATCTTGGGTATTTGAACGCTTATGTAGAATTACATCTCACTCACCATGAGATTGACCTTTCTCTTATCCCACACTCTTCTTCCTACTTTGGAAATCCCATGATAGAGTCTTCCCTAAGGAAGGTCTTGAAATTTATGAGGTAGGAGAAGAGGGGGACTTTGAACTACCTCCAGCCCTGCCTGAGTTTGAGGAGGGTAACACCTCCTTGATTGAAGGGATGATTGATATAAATATTGGGACAAAGGAAGAACCAAGAATTTTGAAGCTAGGATCTTCTCTAATAGAAGAGGAGATAAAAATACACACACAAATCCTTAAAGAACACTCAAAATCCTTTGCGTTTAATTACATGGAGATGACGGGAATTGCTCCTGATGTTGCAGTCCATAATCTCATCACCAAGCCAGATGTTAAACTGATTAAGTAAAAGTCAAGGCCTATGAAGCCAAAGGTGGCTCTCATGGTAAAAGAGGAAGTGATGAAAATCTTGCAAGTAGGGTTCATCAAACTGGTTGACTACTCACAGTGGGTATCCAACATCGTCCCCATTCTAAAAAAGAATAGAAAGATCCACATCTATATTGACTTTCAGAACATTAACAAAGCATGTCCCAAGGACAATTTTCCACTACCCTCCATCGATGTTATTGTTGACGCAATAGCTGGTTATGAGTTGTTATCTCTCATGGATGAGTTTTCTTGATACAACAAAGTCAAGATTTTTTAGGAGGATCGGACCAAGAAAAATTTTATCACTCCTTAGGGAACCTTTTATTACTTAATAATGCCATTTAGGCTAAAGAATGTTGGTGCAACTTACCAATGTTCCATGATGTATATTTTCCATGATCTTATTCACAAGATTGTAGAGTCTTACGTTGATGACCTTCTAGCCAAGGCTAGAAAATGTTGCGATCACCCCGAGGTGCTTCACATCATCCTCTCTCGGTTAATTGAATACGACATCATGCTAAATCTAGAGAAATGTGTATTCGATGTAACATGAGGAAAATTGCTTGGGTACATCATCTCTTCATGAGGGATTGATGTGGATCCAAAAAAAACTCGAGCTATCCTAGAAATGACCCCACCATCAAACGAATCTAGCATAAGGTCTTTTCTTGGGAAACTTAGTGCAATCCAAAGGTTTATACCCAATTTAACCTTTGTTATTCACCCTATAAATAATATTTTGAAAAAGTATTGTTGTAATACGTGGATGGATGAATGTCACGAAGCATTTGAATCTGTAAAACAATTCTTACTTTCACCTCCTACACTCATGCCTCCTAAGTCAGACCGGCCCCTCATTCTATATTCAAGGGCCATGGATGTCTCACTAGCCTACACGTTAGCTCAATAAGACAATGATAAGCATGAGCATGCAACATATTTTATCAGTCGAATGCTACTTGGCTACAAGACATGCTACACTCAGGAAGAAAAGGAATGCCTAGTTATAGTGTTTACAACAAAATGGTTGAGACATTATATGATAAACCAAGAAACCATAGTGATTTTAAAAACCGATCATTTATGGACTTTTTTAACACAAGGTTTGTTATCTAAAAATTTCAGACACTTTATAAGGCTAATGGGTGAACTCAAGTTGGCTTTCGTAAATATAAAATCCATAAAAGGAAAAATTATTATGGATTGGTTAGCTAATAATCCATTGGATGGAAGAGACTTTGTCAATTTAGACTTTCCGATGAATGTATATACTACATGGAAACCAAGCCCTCTATCGTTGTATGCCCTTGGTACACCGATATAATCAACCTCATTGTGGACAAGGCATATCCCAAAGGGGCTACATCTAAAAAAAGAGACCACTACGCATCATAGCCACTAAATACGCAACTCTGGAACAAGTGCTCTATCGTAAATCCTTTGACAAAATGCTAATTAGATGCATTGATGGAAAATAATATGAAAAAGTTCTTTATGAGTGTCACAAAAGAGTGTGTGGATGCCATTTTGGAGGCCATGCTACCACTCATAAAATACATCGGATGGGATATTTTTTCCCACGTTAGAGCATGATGCGTTGAGTATGTTCTCAAGTGCCATAAATGTCAGGAATTCTCTCACGAGATTCATATACCCGCATAGGCTCTACAACCGATCGCAACACCATGGCCCTTTTCCACATGGGTTTTGACTTGATAGGGAAGTTTTCTCCCTCATTGATGAATGACCACAATTTTATAATCACACCCAGAGAGTATTTCACAAAATGGTTGAGGCCATGCCTCTTACCATGTATTGGGTTTTATTATTGCAAATTTTATCTTGAACCATCGCATTTGTAGATACGGTGTCCCGCAGTATTATCTTTAATAATCTTACATCTTTCAAGAATGAGGAAGTACGTGAATTATGGGAGAAATTCAAGATAAATCATCACATGGCTTCTCTATATTATCCTCAAGCTAATGGATAGGCTAAGGCCATGGACAAGACATTAAAGTCAATTCTCCTCAAAACCATCAAGAAGAATAAAAGAGATTTGCACCTAAAGTTATTTCTATCTTTATGGGCTTATCGGACATCAATCTGAATGCCAACGAGGGCAACTATATTTTCTTTAGTATTTGGCTCGAGAAGTGGTTTTAGTGCTTGAAGTCAATTTGTCTAGTCTCCATATTTCTTCACAAGGCATTTTAGGTGAAGAAGAATACCGAGCAACATGAATATCAAATTTAGAAACTCTTGATGAAGCTCGACTCCATGTTGAACAAATAAAAAGAGCATATGCTAACCAAATGGCTCAGAAATACAATAAACGATTCCATGAGCATAAAATTTGTGAAGGAGACTTGCTCTTGAGTCTTAATAGTCGGATAGAAAATAAAAGCGGTGAAGGTAGAAAATTCAGGTCCAATTGGTTGGGCCCATACCGAGTGTAGAGGACTACAAAAATGGGGTATATAATTTGTTTACTTTAGAGGGTGAAGAGTTCGGTAAATCTATAAATTCTCTTCATATAAAGAGATACTATGCATATCCAATCAAAATTCTCATTTGTTTCCCATTGCATTTGCATTACATTACCACTTGTAAACTCATTCTGTAAAAATTGTAGTTAAGAAACTTATTTTCAAGTAACTCTCAAAATATTCTTCAAAACATTAGCAATCTTTCAAATCACGACTCTTCAAACACTCGCAATACTATAATCAAAACTTCTTATCATTTTATTAGCTCGAAGAGTTGAGAAAAGTTTTAACATTGATCTACCAAGGCCTCGCATTTTGGTTTTTTCTGTTAGCTTTCTTCTAGTTTACGAGTTTTTGCCTATAGTATATTCTAGAAGCTTCTTGGTGTCGCATCTATCCCATACACATCTCTTTGGAAAAAAATACTCTAAACATTTTACCTAGATCTATGTTCTCACCTATCTCAACCCTCAGTGTAGAGCCCTCGCATTCTAATGATTTCATGGGGTTGATACTAGGGAAAAATATCACTCGCAAAATCACAACTTAAAAGTTTTTAAAAAATGAATATATATGTCAAGTTAAAATCAAATACAAAATTTTCATTTACACACTTCCTTTCCCTACCAATCCTCGTTGTAAACCCACGCTTCTTACTGGTGGTGTGAGGTTGGGAAAGGAGGGGAGTGCCCTTACTCACCTATGCCTTGTCCTTGGTGATGAGCCCATGCTTCCTACTCATATCATGGGGCAAGGTATAAGAGGTCTTTGTAAATAAATTAATAAATTAAAAGCAGCTCATTCAATAAAAGGTTCTTTGAAATCATAAATCCAAGCAAAGTGAATTATATGTCTAAAGTTTCAAGAGAGTTTTAAGCCTTAAACAATATTTTTTCAATCAAGTGGCCATCTACAAGTACATATATAAGTCTAAATAAACTGGAAAGCAATTAGACTTTTAACTATGTACCAAACTTGTGTAGAAATAGGGTGTAGGTTCTCAATTGGGTTTTTGTCAAAACCTTGTCTTACTCTCATCATGCTCATTCAACAAACTCATATAATTTGCGTCTCTTGACTCTCGGTTTTGAGCCCTTGCATCTAACTGGTTGTGTGAAGCTAGAATCGAGTGAGTTCATTTTATTATCATACCATCATTCATAACGTATTTCCAATATCAAATGAAGTACTAAAGTTTAAAAATTACAATGTGTATGCATAATCATATCAAAACATCATTACAAAACAACAAAAAATAATCATTCTGTTAGCATTTTTCATCCAAAGGCATAGATTTTGAAAATCATACAAAAGAGAAAATTCTAAACATCTAGAGTACACATGTGAATCAAACCATAAAAGGAATTCAACTCTACACAAAGAATAGCTGAACCAAAAAGAGGTATATCGTATATTTGTAACAATACCATCATGCACTAGGCGTGGTCAAAACACTCACAATGAGCCCAAAAATACAAAAAAATTGTATAAATTCCCCATAAAATGACAAGTAATAAAAGGCCCACTAGCCTATCAATCCTTGTGGGATCCCTGAGATGGTGCATGGTTGTATCATAGACTCTTACTATGGCTGTGATGTTGAGAATGAAATGAATGGTGGGAATTCCCATCATGGAGGCTGCTATATGTGGTCTCGCTATGAGAATGGATCTACCTCATCAGTCTCTCGGTCATCTCGTATGCGACAACCTGAGTGCGGAGAGAAGTCATGATCTCCAATTCCCTCCAAATAGGTGCAAACACATCGCAGTGTGTCCGGTGATAATGGATGCCCAATTTACTTGGTCAACTAGGATCGTGTATTCTCCAAAGGGATCAACAAGGTATCCATGCACACCTAATGAATAAGATCTCACCAACCATGAGTAGTCGCCGATGCAAACAAAGAAATAACAACGAATTAGAAAACCTGCAAAAATAAAAAAGAAATACCAACTAAATTTTCCAGCCAACAAAGTCAACAGAAGAGTTTCAAAATACTCGGATCTCTAGGCATCCATGTAGGGTTAGTGGTTGTTGCTACTGCTGATGATGAATGGTGGGCCTCCCTAAGTCTAGAGGCGAGATGTTGTCCCATTAAGGACTCATCATCTCCCTCTCTATCAAGAGGAAGTGGTCCCTCAAAGACAAGTGCCTCAATCTCTGTGTCTACCTCCTCTCTCTCTGCCTCAGATCTCTCTGGGGTTTCATGCTACTACGGGTCCCTATCATCCTCCTCCATGTAAGCTACCTTTCCAGTCCCACCACCCATCCCCTCATCTCCGGACTCATCCCAGTCTCACCTTTAGCCTCCTCATCTCTCGACTCCTCTCGGTCTCATTTTTCGTATACTCCTCGAGTTGAAGTCAATATAAATAGGTAGTTCCTCCTCCCTTCCTTGGGTGGGACCAGACTCAATCAGTAACATAGGTGTCTAAGTGGCGGTAGATATCCGTTGGGTGCGAAAAACACTCTAAAATGCAATCGACACCCCTAGAGTCACTACTGTCCAACTAGGGTCACCATTAAGACCGTATCGCGCCTCCTTGGCACTCCTATATATGAGTGCCATAGAGGAAGCATGTAAATATATGGGAAGCCAAACTACTAAGGAACTCGGCCATATGGTGAATCTCCACATTTCTGCCTTATCAACTAACCGAGCGGTAGTGGTACAAGCCGCCACTATGGTCCCTTCCTGTCCCCACACTCCTACCATATCAAGATAAGGAGTAAAACTAGGTCATCAGTAGTAAATGAAGCCACTAGCTAGTGAGGCCCTCTAATAACTAACATCATCATCCATCTAGTAGCCATGAAGGCCTCTAGATCTTGTACTTATCACTCCCCTCCCATAGGGTACGATCCGCTCATACACCCAACTCATAACCAATGTAGGGTGGCTTAAGGACTGGTCCTATAACTTGAAAATCAGTATAAGTCATGGTAATTTATACTAAGTATGTCTGCTCCCCAAGCATAGATATGGCTAGATGCCTCAATCTATGTGATGATAGTAGCCGAACAATATAACAATGTATCACCTCCTTTGTCCTGAATTAACTACAAAGCCAAAATACCCATGATGGCTTTACGAATAGTGGGGCTGGGAGAACTAGAAATAGATCGAACCTTCATACCCTTCTTCAAACCAATTGAAACCATGACATCACCCATATAAGTAGCCCATAGAGTCATCGTGGCTCTGGACCCTACTGTCTCCAGATTCAACCATCTACCCAATATTAGAACCCCAAGAATACGGTACACATCCTCCAATATAATAGTCCACTCACCCCTGGCACCTAGTAATCGAAATGTGTTCCAGTCTGCATCTCAATAAGAAAACAAGTCACATAATATATGACTATCAGGAGTGACATGGGGCACCCGTGAAATCCTCCACATGCCCGCTCTCTGTAGAGTGTCAGTCTCGTCTTGAGTCAACTGATCTAAAATCTTTGGGAGCCAGTCACACTCCCTCTCATGACTCCAATGGATGTACTCTTCCTTATTTTGCATCCAAAACATAGAAAAGGAGCAAGTTAGTGACATATTCCAATAGACAAGCTCATCAAAAACATGACGAAACACTAAAAATTCAAAAAAAATGGCCTTAAGCAAGTGTTTTTGCATTCTTTTACAAACCGCCACCCTATGCGGGCGGTGGATTTGTGATCACCACCTTGTCGGGCGGAGGTTTTCTAATTTTCGCACTTCCAAGGCAGTGATCCTATAACCACCACCCTATTGCGGACAGGGGCTTTTGCAGAATCATTGCACACGTTTTTTGCCCTAAAACATTCTCAAAAATGAAAAAATACATCATTTTGAATAAAACAAATGATTACCCTATCAGGACCACCCCCAGAGACTATTTTAGCACAAGAAATTTTGAAAATAACTCTCTCCTACAAAAATATTTTCCACTATTAACATTTTGGGTTTCAAAATAAACAAGTGAGAAAAAATAACCTTAGACTACGTGAGTCGATCTTCCGGTTGTGGAGGCATGATCACTATCTCACAATGAACATTTTGATTATCCTCTCATCGAAAATGGTCACCGTGGGTCGAGAGATCCAGAATCACCAAGTCAATATGTGAAAATGAATTGAAAAATGAGTTTGTTTGATATATATGTTGTTTTAACATGGTTTTGAGTGCATGGTTCATAGGACAAGAGAGTCTCGTGCAAGTACATTTCTATATCCCCGTGCAAATGGTAAGTCCTCTTGTCATTTTAGTTTAGAATTTATTTTTCAATATTTTATCTATCTACACTTGAGTCTTCTTCTTGTTTTGCATGTAGCGGGATTTTGGATGGTGACATTTGACACACGTGCGTGTCGAGGTATAACTTGTAACTCCCCATTTTGGGAGTGCCATACTCAGAATCTACGTTTTGCACCTCTTCATGGCTAAGACGCTTCTCCGAAGGGGAAATATGTACGCACCCAATTTTTCATGTGCTACATTTTAAGAAAAATAGTTACAAAGTCCCCAATGATGATTCATATCATTTTAGAAGGTGTTAGAGTTACTAAGGTCATTCGCAGATCTATATTTATAGCTTATACAACTAACTTAGCTTTCCCATGCTTTCTTCCAACTTCCCACCTCTTTCTCCCTATGTTTTTCCTTTAGAGTCAAAACCGTTGCCCAAGCAAGGTGGCATTTTTGTGACCACTTCCTGTGCATGGCGGTTGTTTTTTGTGACCGCGCCCAGACAAGGTGATGATTCTAGGATCACACCCTACGTAGGGAAGTGGTCTTTGCGCTTTTTCCATAACCCTTCATGTGTGATTTAAACATGCGACGTTTCACTTAACTTGACTTCCAAGGTGTGTTTGTGAGCCAAATTGCCTAAAAATACTCTTGTTTTCATAGTATTCCTTCCTCTTCTATTTGTAAATAGATTTAATTAGTTTGAACTACCTCTTCACCCAATGATTTGGCACCCCATTGTTGTCTTGTGCATGGAGGCACATCCGGCTAATTCCTATATATTCAATGCTTGTATTCAAGAAAAAAGCCCTGAGAATTTTGTGTAGCTTGCATAGTATTGTTGTAACAATCCTGTTGGAAATTGCATAGCCAAGATCTGTTCACTTGTGTTATCTCTCTTCCACTTGCATTGCAACTAGAATTTCCTTCAAGATGCCATTGCTCAAGCTTCTTCTCCTATCATTGCCTTTGTATTCCCAATCCCTTGGAATCATATGGACACATAGAGAAAGAAAGGATAAACTAAGGGGATAAACACATATACAACTGGATTTTCCAAAGCTCTTGCTTATCCAGGTTGGAATTATTTGTTTGTTTTGCTTCATTTTTCAAATTATCAAGTTTTAAATTTATTCATTATAAATCCATATCAAATAGAGTAGTGAAATCCAATCATTTCGATTATTCAAGAAATTACAAATAGATCAAATCATTAGAAAGCTCTCTTTCAACATTACTGGGGAAGTTGTGGGGAACAATAGCTTCTTTGAAGTTGTGATTTTTTCTCACCTTTGAGGTAGGGTTGAGGGTTTTGATTGAATTAATTAGTTGTTTTAGGTATATATTCACATACTTGCACAAGTAATTAGCTACATCTGGTTGATTACTTGTATTAGATTTCATTTATTAGATTAGAAGCATTGTTTAAAATACCAGGAAAGATCAAGAAAATATTTTCTTTCATTAGATTAGTTTAATTCCTTGTTTTCTTCAGAAATATCATGAAAATACCAAAAAAACATAGTTAATACTTTTGATAGTTTTCTTGAACAAATCAAATCAAGTCCATTTTGCATGACCATCAAGGGTCCACATCAAGAGAAAACATTCAGTTGTGATCCATTGGTCCCACAACCCAACAGACCCGATTTTTGACCGACATTCATATGGGCTTATGCATGTTTTTCCTAAAAAAACCTACTAGGTATTCTCGAGAAAATTGAACAACTTAACATCTGAAATATCGCAGCCAATCGTGCCTACGATTTTGGACCGCACTGAGAGGAGATTACCTAACCACCCTTGGGTGTAGGCTCTTTTCCACTCATATGATCATACAAAGACCACAACCTCCATGATTTCACGGTTATGACCCCAAGGTCCCACAACCCAACGGGCCTATTGACCAATTAGACATCGACACTAGTTTATGTGCATTAGTCTTTACATCATCCCAGCTTCCACTTGACATTATTGCATATCTTTCGTGTTAAACATAACAGCCCGATTAGGCTAAGGATTTATGGAGTAGACCAAAAACCTATTATAGATCTTGTGGCTTCACTATGCCTCTCATTTTCACTTCCATGAACTTGTCTAGAAATCGATTCGAGGCGTCATGAGCTATTTCTTATGTGTTCCACAACCAATAGACAAAAAAATTTAGAGCTCGATATTGACTGGAGCCTCCAAGTAGTTATTTTATCTAACGATCCATTACACCATCTCGGGTTAGAGAGGCTTTCCTTGCCTTAGACTCACAAATCCTGATATTGTGTGTTGAAGATATTAGGTTACTTTAATAACTTGCTTTGATCACTTCCACAATCATCCGTACACACATACATTTCCATTCCACACCGGTTGTCTTGACACGGCCTTGGGAGGTTGGGTGCAAAATAAGGTCACGTGTTGATTTTCTTTCATATAAAATTAGTGAACCCAACGTAAATAGATCTAGTCTCTTTTCATATCCATTTTCTTCATCCATCTTCCTCTTTCCCATTATTCTACGGGTATTTCTATACCCACAGAATATTTCAAGATATAATGAATATGACCGACCCATCTTAAGTCTTGATATGTATAACTATCAAAAGGGTAGAAAAAAATAGTCACCCTCAATTTCTACATGGGTGGATAATTATTCAACTGCTCATGCTCAAAACCCTCTCCCTCAGGGAACCAATGTTGGTTCCTCAATAAGGATTGAGGAAATTGATCAAATCACACAAACACAACCACCTGATCTCTCAAACTCTAACAACATGACTTTTACCGAGAGATACAAGTTCATCTCCTCGGGTTTTTTTTAGACAACCCATTAGTATGTAGTCTGACCAACTCCCACCTCTAGATGAGGAGTATTTAGCACGATATGCTAGAAGTGAACAATGCTTCCGAATATAAACCAGGATTTTGATAGGTTGCAAGGACATGTTGATGTCTTTCTCCAAAACAATAACACTACCCCTCCAACAAATGAAAACATTGCTAGTGTGGGGTGACAACAAAAAAATTATAGCAGGATACCACACTCCACAACAACCTCTAAAAGTTCAACAATAAGCACCAAAACAAAACACGACTCCATCAATAGGTGATTTCATCTCCACATTAGTAGACAAAGTCAGAGAATTGGAACTTGTTCAAAACACTCAGACTTCACATATTGGACAAGGAAAAATTCCTTTCTATCTTCGAATTATGGCCAAGTGCCTACTAGCACAGAATCCTCTAGTTTGCATTGGTGTTCCTAGCCCCGAGGATCTCTTAAAAGGGTTAATCACCTTGGGTATGCCCCCTCTTGCTACATACGGATACCCACCACACACACCAACTAGAAGTGCGTTCTCAAATGCCATGCCATCTAGAAATGCAGCGTTCATTGGATTTGTGTCTTAAAATCCATATCAAAACAATCCACCCCTTATATGCACATGTATTCTAAATCACCACAGGGGGACATGTACACTTACCCAAGTCTATATGGTTAGCAATAAGGAATGCCCTATGTCCCAACTAATTTATACACTACACCATTTCAATAACGGATGCAACCTCCACCCCCCAACAAGGATATTCAATGGTTGAAACATACACAATGGGAACTATTCCGAATACCTTAAGGAGCCTCTCGAATTATCCCTATGGACTGTTTTTCTCCCAATACCCTTACCAAATCTTCCAAAATTCAAAGGGGAGGGTGATCATAACGCACACATCAAAGCTTACACAAGTACCATTCGAGAGTTGATCCTGTGGGATGAATTTGTTACAAAGATTTTCCCTAAGACATTAAAAGGTATCACTCTCGATTGGTATTACAAGATACTAAAGGATTCGATACATTCCTTCAAGTAACTTGTGTCATAGTTTATCAAGGCTTTTGATATGAAAAAACTTCTAAGGATAGGAATCGAGAATTCCTTCATATCAAATAAGAGCACAATGAATCTGCTGCCCATTTCATCCAAATATCATGACATGTCCTCTATTCCTCTGTAAGTGCTCCAAACATGGATCAGATGGAGCTCTATGATCTATTCCTTCACTCCCTTAATAGGGAAACAAAGGAAGAATTCCAAAAGTTCCCGCTAAGGAGCTATGAAGAAGTATTGAAGGGTGCTCTTCGAATTGATTAGAGATATAGATAGTGGTCGTAAGACCTATGGAACAAATGAGAGATTGATGAATCCTAACCAAGGTAATGTCGGTTATCCCAACACACACACATAATAATCGGGGACCAAAGGTCCTCAATAAGAATCGAGGAGTTACAATCGTTGTGGTGTCACCAATCAGGGTAAGAAGCAAAATGTTGTTAGCTCTCCCAATGCAAACACTACCAACAACAACAAAAATATGAATGGAAATAACCAAAGGAACAATAATTTTTTTCCTTCAGACAATGTTGTGGACTTTAATCATCCCCAACAACAACAACAATAAAAATAGAAACCCACTCAACAAATGCAGACCCAAGGTCCTAGTCAAGTACCCAAGTGGGTACCCAAACCAATTTCAAAATCAAGGGAAATGGGCCCCAAAATTTAACTATAACAACCAACAATCAAACAAAAAGCATAATTTTTTAGACCACAAAAATACAAACCAAATATCTCGAGATTATGATCTAAATTTATATTGCATTTTTCACAGGGTCCATGGGCATGACACAAGAACATGCCACGATTGTAATAACTTTCTACAACATTTTCCAGAAGACCAAAGACAACTCTTTGTGGATATGTTTATGGAAAATCCGATAGAACCAACAAAAAACATGTAAGCAAGGTTAGTTTCCCCTCAAAACATGCCTCTTAGGATTTTAAACCATCCTATCCTCACACACCTCAATACGGTAAAATAGATCCCCACGTCTCAAACAATGGTACTTTAAAAGGGGCCAATGATCATGAAGCTTCAACTTTCTCAAACTTTCTAGTGACACCTCCTTTGGATGCTCGTCAACAAACAAAAATTATGGTCCTCGTAGAGTTAGAAAGTGATCCTAAGGTAAATGTTACCACCAGGTTCAAGATTATTCATCACAACCCACACCCATTTACCCATCGCTATCGGATGACATTCAACAAACACTTGTAAATCTGGTAGGGGCATATGATCTAATCAATGAATTAACAAAGACCTTTTCTCACATTTCCTTTTTGGATTTTCTGAAGAACTCCCCCAATCATAGAGCAAATTTTTTAGAAGCACTAGGTCTTGGTCATTTGATCAATGTTACTCCCCCTCCAGAAGAAAAAGTAAACCACATAGACTTTGACATTTATCCTCATGTGCAACTAGAGATGGATGTTGAGTTTGCATTCGACATTAGAAAAATGCCAATGGATGCCGAAATTGTACGTAGAAGTGACCAAAACTTGCATTTACAAGTATGGATATACAATAACTACATTAAATATGAAATGGTTGATGATGAGGTGGCAATTAATATAGTCCCCTTCACTTTTTCTCCAAAAACTAGGATATGGAGAAACAAATTGTTCCTTAACATGAAATACACTGAGGGTCTATGATAGCCTTAAGGCAACTTCAATAGGGACTATAGTATTACCGGTTACTTTAGGACCTAATATGGTTCTCACTGAGTTTTATATTATAGATCGATAAACCAACTATAATGTGATTCTCGGTCCTCCATGGATACATTGCATGAAGGTGATTCCCTCCACATTATTTCAGGAAGTAAGATTCATGCACTTAGGGAAGGTCTTCGTAATGCAGGGTGACTTAAATTTTTTTGATATACACCTAGAAAATTTGAAGAAGAGACCAGGAGTCCATTTTAATTTCAAGCTTCCAACAAACCAATAGACTAGCTAGTTCAAAACTGGAAACAAAATTGGCTCCCACAATAAAGTTATAAGTCATGGGCTTTATCGAAGGCATTCTTGTGGTCAAGGACAAAACCATCATCATAGAGACAGTGTTTTTAGGAACCACGAAAAATATTATCGAGTTGTTGGAGAAGGATCTACCCATTCTCCTTTCATTTGATTATATGGGTATATGACATGCCTTAGAACTCGACTCCCTCCCGAAAGATGAAGTTTGTATGGTAGAGGTAATAGAAGCGAAGGAAGAAGATACAAAGAATGATCCAACATCCATCTTCCTGAGTAACTGTTAGAATCTTCATTTCGATCGAGAAAATTTTCGTTTGGGCCCTAGGGCAGGTGTGATTCTTACTTCTCCTGAGGGAAGGGTTATGTCATTCACCTTCAAGTTAAAATTTGAGTGTACAAACAACGGAGCTGAGTATGAATCCCTTCTTCTTGGTCTCATTGTAGCAAAAGGATGGGTGTTTGTAATATTAGAGTGTTAGGTGATTCACAACTAGTCACAAATCAAGTGTCTGAAGTATACGAGACTAGGGCCAAACATCTACAACTCTACAAAATGACAGTGCTTAATCTAACAAAGGGTTTTGAATTCATATCAATTGAAGTGGTTCCATGAGAACAAAACTTTTCACGAATTCTATAGGAACTTATACTTCTTGCTTCACCCAAATAGTGAGCTAGAATATACAAGCTTCACTGTTTCGTTTTCGTGTTGAACCTTTGGTTCAAAAATACCGACAACTCCAATGTTGACATATGTAGAAGCTGAGAATGAGCCTACCACCCCAGACCAAATTGAAAATGATAAAGAAACTCTTGGGTATTTGAACACTTACGCAGAATTACATCTCGCTCACCATGAGATTGACCTTTCTCTTATCCCACACTCTTCTTCCTACTTTGGAAATCCCATGATAGAGTCTTCCCCTTAGGAAGGTCTTGAAATTTATGAGGTAGGAGAAGAGGGGGAATTTGAACTACCTCTAGCCCCACCTAATTTTGAGGAGGGTAATGCCTCCTTGATTGAAGGGATGATTGATCTAAATATTGAGATGGAAGAAGAACCAAGAATTCTGAAGCTAGGATCTTCTCTAATAGAAGAGGAGATAAAAATTGTTGATCATTAAAATTATTGCACTTAGTTGAGAAAATATAGAAGGTTGACATGCGGAAGCATCAGAGAGGATAGTGTGCAGAACAGAGACAAATTCATGACTTAGCCATTTTTCATGATGAGGATCTATTTTTAGAGATAGCGTGCAGAGCACTCAAACTAATTGGAGACTTACGTGAAACACATTGGCTATTTTTGGATGATCAACTATGAGGCATTTTTCATGAATGTAGGCTAAAGATAGAATTGTGAACTAATAGTTGACAAAGAGAGATATATTGTTAACACTCTTGCATGTAAGCCTATTTTTGTAACATCGCGTAGCTAATAATAGATGCGACCTATTGTGGGATTAGATAAGTGGTGAAGGAAAGTACCACCTTATAAATATGTATGAGTTGTGTAGTAGATATAAGATATATATATATATATATATATATATATATATACGTAGAGAGAGAGAGAGAGCATAGAGATACGTGTGATAACTAGGGTATAGTGAGATTATCTTTGCTAGATCTGTTATGCGCATGAATGTGTACTAATGTTATTATAATGAAGCTTTTGTGTATTTATTGCAATTAATATAATGAAAGTTATGGACTGAAACAAGGTGTTATCATGGTTATAATTCAATATTGCATGCTTGATTCCATTATGGTTATATATTAGATATGTTATGTTCTAGATCTAGGTATGAATATGCACTGTATGAAATATATATTAGTTATAGCTCTGCATGATTAAAGTATTCATCATGCTAACATCTTGCAAAAACAACCCTAAAGAGGGGCCTGGTACCTTTGCATGCTTTGGGTGAACACTCAATCTAGAATTTGAGTGATGTGTTAGCGCGAGAAAGGCTTGTATTGCTAAATTCTAGGCTACATCAAAAATACACATGCAAATCCTTCAAGAACACTCAAAATCATTCGTGTTTAATTACATGGAGATGACGGGAATCACTTCTAATGTTGTAGTCCATAATCTCGTCACCAAGCCGGATGTTAAACCGATTAAACATAATTCAAATTCTTTGAATCCAGATGTGTCTCTCATGGTAAAAGAGGAAGTGATGAAAATATTACAAGTAGGGTTCATCAAATTGGTTGAATACTCATAGTGGGTATCCAACATCATCCCTGTTATAAAAAAGAATGAAAATATCCACATTTGTGTTGACTTTCGGGACATTAACAAAACATGTCCCAAGGATGATTTTTCACTTCCCTCCATTGATTTTATTGTTGATGCAACAACTAGTTATGAGTTGTTATCTCTCATGGATGGGTTTTCTAGATACAACCAAATTAGGATTTCTAAGGAGGATCAGACAAGAAAAATTTCATCACTCCTTGGGGAACCTATTGTTATGCAGTCATGCCATTCGGGCTAAAGAATGCTGGTACAACTTACCAACATTCCATGATGTATATTTTACATGATCTTATTCACAAGATTGTAGAGTCTTACGTTGATGACCTTCTAGCTAAGGCTAGAAAAACACTGCGATCACCTAAATGTGCTTCACATCATCCTCTCTCAGTTAATTGAATATGGCATCACGCTAAATCCAAAGAAATGTGTATTTGGTAATAACAAGAAGGAAAGTTGATTGGGTACATCATCTCTTCACAAGGGATTGATGTAGATCCAACAAAAATATGAGTTGTACTCAGAAATGACCCCACCATCGAATGAATCTGGCATAAGGTCTTTTCTTGGGATTCTTAGTGCAATCCGAAGGTTTATATTTGATTTAACCTTTGTTATTTACCCTATAAATAATCTTTTGAAAAATTATTGATGTAATACGTGGAAAAATGAATGTCATGAATCATTTGAATCTATAAAATGATTCTTACTTTTTCCTCCTACACTCATGCCTCCTAAGTCGAGACCAGCCCATCATTCTATATTTAAGGTCCATGAATGTCTCTCTAGCTTTGCATGTTAGCTCAAGAAGACAATGACAAGAATGAGCATGCAATTTATTTTATCAGTCGAACACTTCTTGACTACGAGACACACTACACTCAGGTAGAAAAGGAATGCCTAGCTATAGTGTTTACAACAAAATGGTTGAGACATTATATGCTAAACTAGGAAACAAGAGTGATTGTCAAAACCGATCATTTATGGAATTTTCTAACACAAGGTTCACTATCTAAAAAGGTCAAACACTTTATAACACTAATGGGTGAATCGAGTTGGCCTTCGTAAATAAAAAATCCATCAAAGGAAAATTATTATGGATTGGTTAGTTGATAATCCATTGAAAAGAGGTGACTTGGTCAATTTAAACTTTCCTGATGAATGTATATACTATGTGGAAACCAAGCCCCCTATCATTGCATGCCCTTGGTACACTGACATAATCAACCTCATTGTGGATAAGGCATACCCCAAAGGGGATACATCTCAATAAAGGATATGGCTACGCATCATAGCCACTAAATATGTAATTTTGGAATAGGTGCTCTATCGCAGAGCCTTTGATGGAATGCTACTTAGATGCGATTGACGGATAAGAATATGAAAAAATTATTTATGAGTGTCAAAGCGGAGTGTGTGGAGGCCATTTTAGAGGCCACACTACTACTCATTAAATAAATTTGATGGGCTATTTTTGGCCCACGTTAGATCATGATGCGAGTTGGGTATATTCACAAGTGTTATAAATGCTAGGAATTCTCTCATGAGATTCATATACCCGCATAGGCTTTACAACCGATCGCAACACCATGGCTCTTTTCCACATGGGGTTTGGACTTGATAGGGAATTTTTCTCCCTCATCGATGGATGGCCACAATTTTATAATCACGGCCATAGAGTATTTCACAAAATGGGTAGAGGCCATGCCTCTTACCACCGTACCGGGTTTCATTATTGTAAAGTTTATCTTGAACCAGCTCATTTGTATATACGATGTCATGCAAGTCATTATCTTTGATAATATTACATCTTTAAAGAATGAGGAAGTACATGAATTATGTGATAAATTCAAGATAAATCATCACATGGATTCTCTATATTATCCTCAAGCCAATGGATAGGCTAAGGCCATGAACAAGACATTAAAGTCCATTCTCCTCAAAACCGTCAAGGAGAATAAAAGAGATTGGCACCTAAAGTTGTTTCCAGCTTTATGGGCTTATCAAATGACATCAATTTGAATGCCAACAAGGAAACTCCATTTTCTTTAGTATTTGGCTCGAAATGGTTTTAGAGCTCAAGTCAAGTTTTCTAATCTCCATATTTCTTTACAAGGAATTTTAGGCGAAGAAGAATACTGAGCAACATGAATATAAGATATAGAGAGTCTTGATAAAGCTCGACTCCATGTTGAACAACAAAATACAACATATGTTAACCAAATGGCTCGAAAATACAATAAACGAGTCCATGAGCATAAAATTTGTGAAGGAGACTTGGTCTTGAGGCTTGATAGTTGGATAGAAAAGAAAACTGGTGAAGGTAGAAAATTCAGGCCCAATTGGTTGGGCCCATACCAAGTCGTAGAGGACTACAAAAATGGGGCATATCATTTGTGTACTTTAGAGGGTGAAGAATTCGGTGAATCTATCAATTCTCTTCATCTGAAGAGATACTACGCATAGCCCACCAACATTCTCATTTGTTTCCCATTGCATTTGCATTACATTACCACTTGTAAACTCATTCTGTAAAAATTGTAGTTAAGAAACTTATTTTCAAGTAACTCTCAAAAAAATCTTCAAAACATTGGCAATATTTCAAATCACGACTCTTCAAACACTCGCAATACTATCATCAATACTTCTTATCATTTCATTAGTTCAAAAGTTGAGACAAAGTTTTGACCTTAATCCTACCAAGGCCTGCATACTTGGTTTTCTCTTAGTTTTCTTCTAGCTTAGGATTTTTTGCCTATAGTCTCTTCTAAAAGCTTCTTGGTGTCGCATCTATCCCATACACATCTCTTTGGAAAAAAACACTCTAAACATTTTACCAGATCTGTTTTTTCACCTATCTCAACCCTCGGTGTAGAGACCTTGCATTCTACTGGTTGCATGGGGTTGAGACTAGGGGAAAACTATCCCTCCCAAAAGCACAACTTAAAGTTTAAAAAATGAGTATATATGTCAAGTCAAAATCAAATACAAAATTTTCATTTACACACTTCCTTTCCCTATCAATCCTCGATGTAAACCCACACTTCTTACTGGTGGCGTGAGGTTGGGAAAGGAGGGGAGTGCCCTTACTCGCCTATGCCTTGTCCTTGGTGATGAGCCCATGCTTCCTACTCATAACATGGGGCAAGGTGTAGGGGGTCTCTGTAAATAAATTAATAAATTAAAAGTAGTTCATTCAATAAAAGGTTCTTTGAAATCATAAATCCCAAGCAAAGTGAATTATATGTCTAAAGTTTCAAGAGAGTTTTAAGCCTTAAACCATATTTTTCAATCAAGTGGCCATCTACAGATCTAAGTCTAGATAAAATGGAAAGCAATTACACTTTGAAATATGTAGCAAACTTGTGTAGAACTAGGGTGTAGGTTCTCAATTGGGTTTTTGTCAAAACCTTGTCTTACTCTCATCATGCTCATTCAACAAACTCATATAACTCGCGTCTCTTCTGACTCTCGGTGTTGATCCCTCACATCTAACTAGTTGTGTGGAGCTAGAAGCAGAGTGAGTTCATTTTATTATCATACCATCATTCATCATGTATTTCCAATATCAAATGAAGTACTAAAGTTTACTTGAAAATCTAAATTTTAAACATTGCAATGTGTCTACATGATCATATCAAAACATCATTACAAAACAACAAAAAGTAATCATTCTATTAGCATTTTTCACCCATTGCATAGATTTTGAAAAGCATACAAAAGAGGAAATTCTAAACATCTAGAGTACACATGTGAATCAAACCATAAAAGGAATTCAACTCTACAAAAAGAATAGCCTAACCCAAAGAGGTATCTGTATATAAATATCATAATAAGTCAAAGTTTGTACAATTCCATCATGCACTAGGCATGGTCAAAACACTCGTAATTAGCCTGAAAAATACAAAAAAATCATATAAATTCCCCGCAAGATGACAACTAAATAATAAAAGGCCCACTGGCCTATCAATCCCCGTGGGATCCTTGAGATGGTGCAAGGTTGCGTCAGGACTCTTAATGCAGCTACGATGTCGAGAATGCACTGAATGGTGGGAATGCTCATCATTGAAGACGTTGGATATGGTCTTGCTACGAGAAGGGATACACATCATCAGTCTCTCAGCCATCTCGTATGCGGCAACCTGAGTGTGGAGAGAAGTCATGATCTCTGTTTCCCTCCAAACAAGTGCAAACACATCAGTGTGTCTTCCAGTTGATAATGGATGCCCAATTTCCTTGGTCAACTCAGCTTGTGTCTTCCCTGAAGGGATCAAAAAGGTGTCCATGCACACCTAATGAATAAGATCTCACCATCCCTGAGCATTTGTTGCAAATGAAGAAATAATGAGTTCGAAAAACTGTAAAAATAAAAAATAAATACCAACTAAAAAAGTCAAGAGAAGAGTTTCAAAATACTCGGATCTCCGGGCATCCATATAGGGTCAAAGTGGATACTATTTCTGCTGATGAGTGGTGGGCCTCCCCAATTCTATAGGAAAGATGATGCCCCATCACGGACTCATCATATCCCTCTCCATCATGAGGAAGTGGTCCCTTGGAGACAAGTGTCTCAATCTCTTTCTACCTCCTCTCTCTCTACTTCAGATCTCTCTAGGGTGTCATGCCACTCGGGTCATTGTCATCCTCCTCCATATAAGCTTATTTACTAGTTCCACCACCCATACCCTCATCTTTGGACTCATCCCCAGTCTCACCTTCAGCCTCCTCATCTTCCGACTCCTCTTCGGTCTCATTTTCTGTATACTCCTCAGATTCAAAGTCAATATAAATAGGCTCTTCCTCCTCCTTGCCCTGGGTGGGGCTGACCTCATTCTATAACAGAGGTGTAGGAGCAGTGGTAGCTAACTATTAGGTGTGAACAACATGCTAAAATGTGATCGACACCCCTAGAGTCACTATTGTCCAATAGGGGTCGCCCTTAAGACCGTATCGAGCCTCCTTGACACTTATATATATGAGTACCACGGGAGGAAGCATGTCAATAAATGGGAGGAAAAATTGATAAGGAACTCAGCTGAATGGATGAATGTCCACCTTTACCATCCTATGAAATAATGTGCCAGTAGTGGTACAAGCCACCACTATGGTCCCTTCCTGTCACCACACTCTTGCCATATCAAGATAAGGATAAACAACTAGGTCATCGGTGACAACAATGAAGCCATTGGCTAGTGAGGCCCTCTAATAACCGATATCAATGTCCATCTAGTAGCCATGATGGGCCCCTATATCTGTCTTGGCACTCCCCTCCCATAGGGGACGATATGCTCATACACCCAACTCATAACCAATGTAGGGTGGCTTAAAGATTGTCCTGTAACTTGACAATCCAAGTATAAGTCTTGGTAAGTTATACCGAGTATGTCTCGCCCTCAAGTGTAGATACAATCATATGCCTAAATCTATGTGATGATATGAGCCCACTAGTATAACAAAGTATCACCTACCTTGTCGCCAATCAACCGTGAAGCCAAAGTACCCATGATGGATTTACAGATAGTGGGGATGGGAGAAGTGCCAATAGATCAAACATTATATGCTAAACCAAGAAACCGAGTGATTGTCAAAACCGATTATTTGTGGAATTTTCTAATGTAAGGTTTGTAATCTAAAAGGTCGGATGTTTTATAACACTAATGGGTGAATTCAAGTTGACCTTCGTCAATCAAAAATCTGTAAAAGGAAAAATTATTATGGATTGGTTAGTTGATAATCCATTAAAAAGAGGTGACTTGGTCAATTTAGACTTTCTTGATGAATGTATATACTACGTGGAAACCAAGCCCCCTATCAGTGCATTCCCTTGGTACACTGACATAATCAACCTCATTGTGGACAAGGCATACCCTGAAGAGGTTACACCTCAACAAAGGATATGGCTACACATCATAGCCACTAAATACGTAATTTTGGAATAGGTACTCTATTGCAGAGCCTTTGATGGAATGCTGCTTAGATGCATTGACAGATAAGAATATGAAAAATTCTTTGAGTGTCACAACAGAGTGTGTGGAGGCCATTTTAGAGGCCACACTACTACTCAGTAAATAAATCGGATGGGCTATTTTTGGCCCACATTAGAGAATGATGCAGTTGAGTATGTTCACAAGTGCCATAAATTCCAGGAATTCTCTCATGAGATTCATATACCCGCATAGGAGATATAACCAACCGCAACACCATGGCTATTTTCCACATTGGCTTTTGAATTGATAGGGAAGTTTTCTCCCTCATCGACGGATGGCCATAATTTTATAATCACGCCCACAAAGTATTTCACAAAATATGTGGAGGCCATGCCTCTCACCACCATACTGGGTTTCATTATTGCAAAGTTTATCTTGAACCATCACATTTGTAGATATGGTGTCCCGCAAGTCATTATCTTTGATAATCTTACATCTTTCAAAATGAGGAAGTACGCGAATTATGGGATAAATTCAAGATAAATCATCACATGGATTCCCTATATTATCCTCAAGCCAATGGATAGGATAAGGCCATAAACAAGACATTAAATTCCATTCTCCTCAAAACCGTCAAGGAGAATAAAAGAGATTGGCACCTAAAGTTGTTTCTAGCTTTATGGGCTTATCGGACATCGATTAGAATGCCAACGAGGGAAACTCCATTTTCTTTAGTATTTGGCTCAGAAGTGGTTTTACCGCTCGAAGTCGAGTTTCCTAGTCTCTGTATTTCTTTACAAGGCATTTTAGGCAAAGAAGAATACCAAGAAGCACGACTCTCAAATTTAGAGAGTCTTGATGAAGCTCAACTCCATGTTGAATAATGACATAGAGCATATGTTGAAAAAATGGCTCAGAAATACAATAAATGAGTCCATGCAAGTAAATTTTGTGAAGGAGACTTAGCCTTGAGGCTTGATAGTTAGATAGACAAGAAAACTGGTGAAGGTAGAAATCTCAGGACCAAGTCGTTGGGCCCATACCGAGTCGTAGAGGACTAGAAAAATGGGGCATATCATTTGTGGACTTTAGAAGGTGAAGAATTTGGTGAATCTATCAATTCTTGTCATTTGAATAGATACTACACATATCCCATCAACATTCTCATTTTCTTCCCATTGCATTTGCATTACATTACCACTTGTAAACTCATTTTGTAAAAATTGTAGTTAAGAAACTTATTTTCAAGTAACTCTCAAAAAATTCTTCAAAACATTGGAAATATTTCAAATCATGACTCTTCAAACACTCACAATACTATCATCAATACTTCTTATCATAGAGTTTGACAAGTTGAGACAAAATTTTGACCTTGACCCTACCAAGCCCTGCATACTTTGTTTTGATCTTAGCTTTCTTCTAGTTTACGAGTTTTTACCTATAGTCTCTTCTATAAGCTTCTTGATGTCGCATCTATCCCATACACATATTTTTGGAAACAAAACACTCTAAAAATTTTACCCGGATATGTTTTCTCGTCTATCTCAACCCTTGGTGTAGAGCCCTCACATTCTATGGTTATGTGGGGTTGAGACTAGGTGAAAACTATCCCTCCCAAAAGCACAACTTAAAGTTTAAAAAAATGAGTATAATGGCGAGTTACAAAAACTACAAAAAAAAAAATAAATACCAACTAACATTTCCAGCTAACAAATTCAAGAGAAGAGTATCAACATACTCGGATCTCCAAGCATCCATGTAGGGTCAGTGGCTTGTTATTGTTGCTGATTATGAGTGTTGGGCCTCCCAAGTCCAGAGGGGAGATGTTGTCCCATCACGGCCTCATCATCTCCCTCTCCATCATGAGGAAGTGGTCCCTCAGAGACAAGTGTCTCCATATTTGCATCGTCCTCCTCTCTCTCTAACTCAGATATCTCCATGGTGTCATGCCACTTTAGGTCATTGTCCTCCTCCTCCATGTGGACTTCCATGCTGATCCCACCACTCATCCCCTCATCTCTGGACTCATCCCCAGTATCACCTCTATCCTCCTATACTCTTGAATCCTCTTTGGTCTCATCACCTCAATACTCCTCGAGTTGGAGTCAATATCAATAGGCACCTCCTCATCTCCGCTTTGGGTGGGACCAACCTCAATCATGTAACAGAGGTGTAGGAGCGGAGGAAGTTTTCAATCAAGAAAAACAACATGCCTAATTGCAATTGGAACCCTTGGAGTCACTATTGTCCAACCAAGGTCGCCCCTAGGACCATGTCAAGCCTCCTTGACACTCCTATATACGAGTGCCACAGGAGGAAGCATGTCAATATATGGGAAGCCGAACCACCAAGGAACTTGGCTAACGATGATGAATCTCCACCTTTCCTATCCTATCAACTCACCTGGATAGCAGTAGTACAAGACACCACTTTGGTCCTTTCCTATCCCCACACTTCTGACATATCAAGATAAGGAGTAGTAACTCGGTCATCAATATTCAATGAAGCCCCTTTGGCTAGCGAGGCCCTCTAAGAATTGACATCATCATGCATCTAGTGGATCGATAGCCCCGAATCTTCATCGGCACTACCTTCCGATAGGGAGGATCCGCTCATACACCTAGCTCATAACCAATGTAGGGTGGCTCAACAACTGTTCTGTAACCTAAAAATCTGGTATAAGTCGTGGTAAGTACTATCGAGTATGTCTTCCCCCTAGGTGTAGATATGGCCATGTGCCTAGATCGAGTGATGATAGGATCCCAATAGTATAATAATGTATTCGCACTTGTCCTCGATCAACCGCAAATCCAAATATATCCATAATGGCTTTACGAGATAGTGGGGATGGGAGCTATGGCAATAGATCGGACCTTCATACCCTTATTCAAACAAATTAACACCACGACATCACCCATATAAGTATCCCACAGAGTCATCAGGGCTCTGGACCCTACTATCTCCGAGTCAACCATCCGCTAGTATCATAACCCCAAGAATACGGTACACATCCTCCGGGGTGGTAGTCCACTCACCCCGACACCTAGTAATAGAAATGTGTACTAGTTTGCATCTCAATAAGAAAAAAATTCACATAATATATGATTGTCAAGAGTGACATGGAGCACCCGTGCAATCCTCCATATACCCGCTCTTTGTGAGTGTCAATCTCAAATCGAGTCAATTGATCTAAAATCTCCGGGAGTCGAGTCACTCTCCCTCTCGTGAAACCAATGGATGTACTCTTCATTATTTTGCATCTAAAACACGAGTAAAAGATCAAGTTGGTGACATATTCCAATAGAAAATCTCATAAAAAACATGACAAAACAATAAAAATTCAAAAAAATTGGCCTTAAGCAAGTGTTTTTTGATTCGTTATAAACCGTCGCCTGCGCCAGTGTGGTGGTAGTTTTGTGATCACCACCTTGTTAGGGCGATGGTTTTCCAACCCTTTGCTCTGCCAAGGCAGCAATCCCATAATTGCCACCTTACTTAGGGTGACAGTTCTACACAAAATATCTGGACAAGTTTGTTGCCCTAAAAAATTCTCAAAAATGTAAAAATACATCATTTTGAATAAAATAAACGACTACCCTATGGGCGCCACCCCTAGAGACTATTTGAGAACAAGAAATTTTGAAAATAACCCCTCCTACATAAAGATTTTCAACTTTTAACATTTTTGGGTTTCAAAATAAACAAGTGAGAAAAACTAACCTTAGACCACACAGTCAATCTCACGGTCATGAAGGAATGATCACAATCTCGCAATGAAATTTTTGACTATACTCTCATCGAAAACTATCACCATGGGTCTAGAGCTCCAAAATCACCAAGTCAATATGCATAAATGAATTGAAAAATGAGTTTGTTTGGATATATATATGTTGTTTTAACTTCATTTTGAGTGCATGGTTCACAGGATGGGAGTGTCGGCACATGTACATTTCTATATCCCCACACAAATGGTAAGTCCTCTTATCATTTTAGTTTAGCATTTTTTTTTCGATATTTTATCTATCTCCACTTGAGTCTTCTTCTTGTTTTGCGATAGTTAGTGGGAATTTGGATGACAACATTTTGATACGTGGGCGTGTCAAGTATAGCTTCTAACTCCCCATTTCAGAAATCCATACTCGAGACTCTCACGTTTTTCACCTCTTCATGGCTAATACACTTCTCCGAGGGGGAAATATGTACACACCCAATTTTTATGTGCCGCTTACTATTGGAAAAATAGTTACAAAAGTCCCCGATGATGATTCATATCCTTTCGTAAGGTGTTCAAGTTCCTAAGCTCATTTGCAGTGTATATTGTCAGTAGCTTAGACATATGTACTTAGCTTTTACATGCTTCCTTCCACTTCCCGCTTCTTTCTCCTATGATTTTTCCTTTCTTGTCACAAAATTTCCAACCTACCTAAGCATCGGTTTTGTAACTATCACCTAGCCGGGGTGGTGGTTTTCAGGATCGCCACCCAGAGACAGGTGGGGTTCTAGGATCGTCACCTGCGTAGGGCGGTGGTCCTGCATGCTTTTTCCATAACTCTTAATGCGTGATTTAAACACATGAAATTTCACTTAAATTGACTTCAAGGTGCGTTTGTGAGCCAAATTGCCTAAAAATAGTATTTTTGCATGGTATTCCTTCCCTCTTTTATTTTTAAATAGATTTAATTAGTTTGAACTACCCCTTCACCCAATGATTTGGCACCCCAATGTTGTTTTGTGCATGGAGGTGCATCCTGCTAATTCCTATATATTCAATGCTTTTATTAAAGTAAAATCCGAGAATTTTGTGTATCATGCAAAGTATTGCTGCAACAATCCTCGCTAGAAATTGCATAGAAAGCTCTGTTCACTTGTGTTATCTCTCTTCCACTTGCATTGCAACCAAATTTTCCTTCAAGATGTCATTACTCAAGCGCCTTCTCCTATTGCTGCCTTTGCATTCCCAATCCCTTGGACTCATATGAACACATAGAGAAAGAAATGATAAACTAAGGGGACAAGAACAAATATAACTGGATTTTCCAAAGCTCTTACTTATCTAGGTTGGAATTATTTGTTTGTTTTGAATTTATTAGATACTAAATCCATATCAAATAGAGTAATGAAATCCTTTCATTTTGATTATTCAAGCAATTTCAAATAGATAAAATCATTATAAATCTCACTTTCAACATTACCAAGGAAGTTGTGGGGAACAATAGCTTCTTTGAAGCTATGATTTGTTTTTCACCTCTGAGGTAGGGTTGAGGGTTTTGAATGAATTAATTAGTTGTTTTAGATTTAGATTCACTTTCTTGCACAAGTAATTAGCTACATCCGTTGATTACTTATGTTATATTTCATTTATTAGATTAGAAGCATTTTTAAAATACCATAAAATATTTAAAAAAATTACTTCCATTAGATTAGTTTAATTCCTTATTTTGTTCGAGATATACTCTAAAAATACCAAAAAGAAGTAGTTCATATTTCTTTTGATAGTTAGTATTCTTTAACAAATCAAATCAACTCAATTTTGCATGACCATCAAGGGTCCACAACAAGAGAAAACTTTCGGTTGTGATCCATTGGTCCCACAACCCAATGGATCTGATTTGTTGACCAACATTGATACGGCTTTGGCATGCTTGTCCTAAAAATATCTCTGCTAGTTATTATGAGAACATTAAAAACTTAAGTTCTTAAATATTGTAGCCAATCAGGCCTACAATTTTGGACCACACACGAGAGGAGATTTCCTAACCACCCTTGGGCGTAGGCTCTTTTCCAATCATATGACCATACAGAGACAACAACCTCCACGAGTTCACACGGTTATGACTCCTAGGTCCTACAACCCAACGGGCCTATTGACCAATTAGACATTGACACCGGTTTACGTGCATTAATATTTAGATATCCCTACTTCTACCTGACATTATTGCACAACTTTCCATGTTGAACATAACAACTGATCAGAATAAGGCTTTCTGTTCCAGACCAAAAAACCTACCATAGACCTTATGGCTTCACTACGCCTCTCACTTTCCACTTCCATGACCTTGTGTGGAAATACATTCAAGGCATATGCGGAGCTATTTCCATCATGCTCCATAACCAGTAGATAGAAGTTTTCAAGAGCTTGATATTAACTTAAGCCTCTAAGTAGCCATTTTATTTGACTAATCTATTAGACCATCTCAGGTTAGAGAGGATTTCCTCACCTTAGACTCGCAAATCCCAATATTGCGTGTTGAAGACATTATGTTGCCTCATAGATTTTTGATCACTTCCATAATCATCCGTACACACATACATTTCCATTCCACACCGGCTATCCCAGAATGATCTCGGGAGGTTGGGTGTGAAAGAAGGTCATGTGTCAATTTTCTTTCGTATAGTCACCTTACAAGCTCAACATACTTTTCATCATTAATGCTTCAACTCCTACATTTGAAAAGCATTTATGGTTAATATAAATTTTGATAATTTACACTTCTAGCCTTTATTTTCATACATAAAATAAAATATATTTTTGTTTTTAGATATAGGGGAAGAAGACTATTACATAATTATGGTCTTCTTCCTTTATTTGCATATTCCTGACAAACTACTTAGGGATGGAAGAGTTGAAGTCTTTCATTGAATTGAATTCCTCACACAACTACATGTCCTTAGTGAATGCTTATTTATCTTGGGGTTGTTGATACAACCTCAATCTATTGCCATTCACTAACACAATTCTTCTTTCACTATTAATTGACAATAATCTTATAGATCCATTATCATATATATTTTCAATTTAATAAGGTCCTAACCATCTTGTCCTCATTTTCCCTTTGAAGTGTTGGTATTTTGAGTCAGATAGTAGGGCCCAATCTCCTTCTCTGACTATTTTGGTCTTGATATGAGAATCATGCCAGACCTTCCTTTGATGTTGAAGGATTTCATATTGATGTTGTGTTTCCATCCACATATCGTCTAGTTCATTCAATTGCATCACCCTATCTTGTTGAGCTACATCTAAGTCAATTCATATCTTCATTGTTGTTCTCCGTGTCCGTAATTCAATTTCCTTTGGGAGCAATGGCTTCTTTCCATTTACTAGTTCATATGGGGAGAAATTGGTGGTGGTTTTCCAATTTTTGTTGTATGCTTAGACTATTTTCAGGAAGTTTTAGCACCCAATTATTTATATATGTATGCTTAGTAAATATGTTTTCCGGTTAAGCTATTTGTGACTTCCACCTGCCCATTGGATTGGGGGTGGTATGGTGATGATTTCCTATGCTTGATATGGTAAATCTTCAAAAAGGCCTCAATCATGTTGGACACCCAATTATTTATATATGTATGCTTAGTCAAGATGTTTTCCAATTCGCTATTTGTGACTTCCACCTGCCCATTGGATTGGGGGTGGTATGGTGATGATTTCCTATGCTTGATATGGTAAATCTTCAAAAAGGCCTCAATCATGTTGGACACAAACTAAGGTCCTTGATCAGATATTATGGCTCTGGGAGCTCCAAACCTTAGCATGATCTTGTGGTACAAAAACTTAGCTACAACTTCTTTATTGGAAGACGCCAGTGCTTGAGCCTTGGACCATTTGCTAACATAGTCGGTGCACACCAAGTAGGTACTCTTTTCCATAATATGGGGTATATAGGTCCAATGAAATCAATCCCCCATTTCTCAAATGGTCCTAAGACCAGTTGAGGATTGAGGGGCATTTTAGAAGACAAAGTAGGATTCCCCATTCTTTGACATGCATCACATTACCATACATATTTCTTGACAACTTTGTGGAGAGAGGGCCAATAGTACCTAACTCCAAGGACCTTATGAATTGTCCTCTTTACTAAGTAGTTCCCTCCTCTAGGTTCATCATGGCATGCTCTCAGTATGTCATATATGTTGGATGTCATAAACACTACGAGGGGGATGAATACGTGATGATCAATTTTACAATCTTTAAACCTTATCGATTAGAATAATAAATCAAACCATGAACAAATTAAGATGCAGTAAGAAGACTAGTACATAGGACACCAAATCTATACTGGGAAACCCATAGAAGGATAAAATCCACTTGAAATCAAGGCCTTTTATTAAGAACACACATTCTTAACATATAATGATTTCCAGTTTGGTTAAGCACCCACTCAACTTGAGAATCACCTACTTCACAGTCTTTCTAGCACCCATTGGAAGGTTGCCAAACACCCACTAGGCTAGTTTAGCAGGATGCAACTTGCAAGGAGAATCTACCCTTGTGACCCAAGTACCCACTTAGTAAGATACAATAAAATTGTCAATTTTATCATTTAGTTTATTTTTTTCTTCATAAAAAAATCATGATCCCTTACTGGATCTTCATTCAACAAATCACAATTCACCTATTTCTCTCGATTTTGCATCACTTTTATTGACCTAGATTTAACCTCCTTTGTTTTAGTGTCTAACCTCATATAAAGTATTGTCTTTTGATCTAGACTTTTGTTCTTTATTAGTCCTCTGTTATCCTTTTCGGACCCTTCACTAATGGAAATTTATTGTTCATAATATTGCAATTCAATGACACACTTGACAATAAAAAAACAATATACATCTCTCGTTATATTCTTCTAACATCTTGAATTCGGTTTATCAATCATATTAAGTCTCGCAATCATACTTTCACACACTCCTTCTGTTTCAATTGTATATCTTCAAGGCATTCATTTTATTTTTCATGCATCTTTTGTTTCACCTTAAACCTACCATCATTATCTTGCATTACATCAGGAATCTTTATATTTTTCATCAAGTGTATGCTTTTATCTCTCTTAGTTAATTTTGAAAATGACTAAGTGCAAAATTTTGAGCTTACATAATTGAGTTGTATGAATAAGTGCCCTTGAAAATAAAATCATGGTCCTTGAAAAACTACACACATCACCATACATATGTGGCAAGCTAAGATTTCTTCAAACAAAGACAAGTTACATAGGGACAACAATATCATGATAGTTGATAAACAAACCCCACAACTTGAGACCTTGAACTTTGAAATCTTCTTGGTTTAGACCTTGAGAACCTTCACACCTATCTATCCACTTGAAAATAAATATTCTATCCTCTGCAACATACCTAAGATACATACTTTCTTATTTGTCAACTTTTCATCCCTGTAAATGCCTTTATTCCTTTAGGACTAACTCTACCTTTACTTGACTTGATGACTTGTAGCATCACTTTTCATGGTTGTAGGCCTTCATAGACTTCACAATTTCCTTTAACAACTCAACAAGAGAACTTAGAACTTTGTTTGACTTATAGAATAGGCCACATTAACAAGGATATGAAACAAAATTATTCAAGAGATTTGAGCACCTTGATGGGAACATGATTAAAATTTTTGACAGTATTTATAGACCTATCATAACTCAGTTGAGGCTTTCAAGAAACCACATATTGATACACTGCTTTGTCAAGATTGTAGCTACATATATCTTGAAGATCAAAAATTCATAACTTCACCTCTTTCACAAAGTAGTATACACCTTTAATACACATTCCTTGGTGAGAGATAAATCTACTCTTGAATGGATAAACAACCAAAACTTCCTCAAAAACTTCAAGAAGTGACCTTTTTCCTATACACCTATAATCACAATCATTATATTAGCATAATTTTGATTCTCTCCTTTAAAATCACTTTGCACCTTTCACCCTTCTATAGCTTTCAACCTTCCTATCATATAACCTTTCCACATGCCTTGTTAGTCATGAGGCTTCATGACCATCTTGAGCATAGTCTAAACCTATATCTTAACATCATCAATCTCAAACATCCATGTATGAGATCATGTAATAAATACATACCAAAATCTTGAAAGAAAAAATTGAAGACCATGATTTTCCCAAAACTTGAAAAGATGTAATAAGTTACACCCTACTTAATATTTCAAAGCACTTAAATCTTTACTTTGACTTAACCACGAGTTATAGCCTACAATACACGTTTATAATAACTTCTTGAATGACTTTAAGATTTCCTCTTTCACTACATTCTTCAATATAGCAGAGAATTTGAAACAACTATAGATTACACAAGAAACTAAATCACTCCCCTTGGAGAATTCATACCTTCCCTGAATTCATAAGTATTATCTAGCTGATGAGATCATTTCCACACTATAGTTTCTTGAAGACACTTACACATGTAAAATTTGTATCGGACATTTATAATGCTTTCGCATAGCCTTGCAACATGTAGTACATAATTTTGACACTGTAAACCTCCATTTAAGATTAATTTCTCATTTTAGGCCTTTAGATATCACTCCTTAATGCATAAGAATCATCACATCTTTTCACTTTGATCTTCATATAAGCATACAACTTGCCTTTACAATCTTGTGAACTATATTTGTCATTCATTTTATAATCACCTCTCTTTTCTCTATCTTAGTCACTTAAAGCATTCAAGGATTATGAAAACTTGCACCTTTATCAAGACACCTTCTAACATGCCACATAATGAGAACATGATCCAAGGACTAATGTTTCCACATGAAGCTACCTCCCTTAGCTTAAGATGTAGACTCACTCTAAGTATTTTCAATTAAAGAACAAAATATGATGCCTACTTGGACATAGTCATGATTGTGTAGTACCTTAACTACACTTCCAAATTTAATTTTACATTTCTTCCACGTAGAGGAATTGTGTAAACATAGTCAGAGACAATGAGTCGTCAAATTATATTGAATTTTGCACTATCCACTCCCAAACTTGCACAAACACCTTGCAAGAGCATCTTAAAACATGTTGAGCACCTCTTAAATGTATATAAGTCAAGAACAACCCTTTCTCATACCTGTAGCACCTCAATATTTTCTTAAGAAATAGGCTAGATAGATCATGTCATGATAATATTCCACCTTTTAGTGTGCAAACTGATCAAGTTATCACTTGATAACGTAGAAACACCTTCAAGAATATTTAGAGGTCTAGACACCACTTTAAATCCTGTAGTTCATCATCACAATGTGCCCTTCTTGTACCATTTGATCCATACACATACTATGAAGTAGACTGAGAAAACATTGAATTTACCATTACATGATTTTGCACCTATAGATGAGCTTTACAAGCTTTGAGTACCTTTGACATCTTTACTAGTTGTAGAGATTCTCAGATATATTGAGACATTCCACATGCATTGATCGCAAACCTCCTTCAAGCTTCTTGTCATTTCATGAACACTAAACACCTTGACATTCATGATACATATTTTAAGCAACAAAAAGACACCGTACACTTGAAACAAAACCTTCTAATGAGCCAACCAATACTCCATATAACTTCATGACACAAGAGACACAAACTTTCTTAGATTCACACATACTATGACTCTAATCAATAACTTTATGACAGGATTTTGAGTTCTCAGTAAAATTTACTCAACCTAACTAACAAACATCTTCAACTAATGTATAGAACCTATAATTTGTATACAAGATAAGCTTAAAAATTCATTCAACATGACATGACCCTATTATGATCCCTTGTGACCATTTCTTTCTTCAAATCTTTCTTAAAGCCTTGACATACCAACACAGACCCATAAAAATCAACTGAGACACACATCATCTTGAACTCAAGATGTATGTAGCCACCTCATGATAACCACACACAAACCTCTTAATGAGGTAGTGTACTTTGAGACACTTATCCTACTTGCGCATTAATACACTATTTTATATACTAGAACCTGAGATCATGATACCTCATACTCAAGAGCAACCAAATGAATCATAACACACTTGGTAACACAATATTCCATACCTTATGCATCATGGAGAAGACTCATACTAACTCCAATGCTTCATTTAAGTGAATATGCCTCCTAGAAGCCTAGAGAAGGCATATTGTGAGCCTTGAATCATCTCAAAACAACATGAAGTCATTAAAACAACATGATGACTCCTTTTTCCCTTTTCTTATCCTTAGAACCCTATTGACCTTCTTAGTTGCTTTTCTAGGTAAGATAACCTCATTACCTGAGATCTCATCTTCTGTAAGAATACCTGATAAGAATTCATGTTGCAATTCATACACTTTCTCTACCACTACTTGAGGAAGAAATTTCTCATCCTTGGTATTGGAGTTGTTTTCTTGTTTCTTTCCTTTTTCATCCTTTGTTGATATCTCATGTAAGGTAGTTTCTCTTGAACACAGTATTAGCTTGTTGTGCCTCTTCCATATCTACCCATGTCACCTTATTTTCAGTATTTTCTATTTCAACTTCTAACTTTTCTTTCTTGATCTTGTATACCCACTTCATTTCCTTCTTTCCAGGAGCTGCTTGAGGCTTGACTGATTTTTTTTTCCTTTTAGAGTTTATCTTCATGTTAGAGGATTTATTTTCTTTCCATCTAAAGGTATAGAAATTTTTGTTGTGCTTAGGTTTTCCATAGTTATAGAAATGCTTTGAGAAATGACCAACTTCATGACAAGTATAACATATAACATGACTTTCATTGCTAAATTGACTTATAGGTTCTTCTAAGAAATGATTGGCAATATGACCTTTATTTATACAATTGAAACATATTATGTTCCTTTCATATTCAGTAGCACAAGATCTCCATGGGTGCTCTTTGTCATAGTTTTTCATGCACTCTCTAGCTCTATGTCCAAATTCATAACATGAGAAACAATATCCATTAAATTTCCTCTCATACCTGAATGCATTTGGTTGTCTAATTGAATTGGATCTTCCTGTCTTTGTCTCCTTTGTATGCTTCTTGTTTGTTTGATTTTTGGGACCAGTCTTTTCATCTTCCTTGTTTTCTAAACATCTTTGACAACATTCATGACTTGATTCAACCTTCAAATCTCTTTTCCTTGCTTGTTTCATTTCTTCTCTGAGAGTATTTAGGTATACACTTAATTTTTCACACTCTTCACTTTTGGATTGAATAGATGCATGACATACTTCATGCTTTATTTCATCAGAATGTCTCTATTTTCTTTGCAAATCATCAAGTTGGTTAGCTACCTATTCTAGTTCAATCTTCAAGGTCTTTACTTCTTCAAGTTTTAGGCAGTCATTCTCCTTTTGTTTCAGATCTCTTGAAACATTTTCTACAAATGAAGCCACTTCATTTAGTTCTTCAACATGGTGAGCTTCCATGTGCTTAATATCATTCTTCATACCTTCTATCAAAGATTGATCAATCTCATACTTTCTCTTCAAGGTTGATTCAACTAAATAGCTCATGTTTGTGTCTTTAGGATCACCTCCAAGCTATTAGGCTTAACTTCGGAGGATCATGCCCGATACCAATTGTTGGATGTCAAAAACACCGAGAGTGGGGATGAATTAGTGCTGATAAATTTTCCAATCTTTATACCTCCTTGATTAGAATCACAAATCAAACCATGAAAAAATTAAGATGTAGGAAACAATACTAGTACATAGGACACAAAATTTATAGTGGGAAACCCATAAAGGGAGAAAACCCACTTGAAATCAATGCCTTTTATTAAGAACACCCATTATTAACATACAATGATTTCTAGTTTGGTTGAGCACCCACTCAACCCGATAAGAACCTACTTACAGCATCCTTCTAAAGCACCCACTGGAAGGTTGCAGTACCCACTAGGCTAGTTTAGCAAACTAAAAATTGTAAGGACCATCTACCCTCGTGACCCAAACACCCACTTAGGAAGATAAAATAAAAAAGTTCAATTTGATCATTTAGTTTCTTGTTGCTTCATCAACATATCATGATCCCTTACTAGCTCTTCATTCAAAAAATCACAATTCACCTATTTCTCTGATTTTGCATCACTTTTCTTGACCTAGATTTCACCTCCTTTGTTTTAGTGTCTAAAATCACATAAAGTACTATCTTTTGATCGTAGGCCTCTATTATTTATCAGTCCTTTGTTATCCTTTTCATACCCTTCACTAATGACACTTTATTGTTCACAATAGTTCAATTCAATGACACACTTGACAATTATAAAAACAATATACATCTCTGTCATATTATTCTAGCATCTTGAATTCAGTTTATCAGTCATATTAAGTCTACAATCACACTTTCACACTCTCCTTACTATTTCAGTTGTATATCTTCAAGGCATTCATTTTATTTTTCTTGCATCTTTTGTTTCACCTTATCCCTACCATCACTATCTTTCATTACATCGCTAATCTCTATATTTTTCATCAAAATGTATGTTTTTGTCTCTCTTAGTTAATTCATTTGAACACACCCTTTTTCATCTTGAAAATGAATATTTGAAAAAATATTTGACACATAATATTTGCACAAAAATAAGATGGTGCTTGTGTATTTTATTAATATCAAAATCAAACGTTACAAACAAATGAGAGAGTTGTGATATATATATAGATATTGGATGACTTCTAGCTCATCCACAATATATGGAAACAAATCATCTAATCTAAGAAAATATGCGGGAATAGCATATTGCCCCTAATCGCCCTATTGCCCCTCATGGAAATCATCGGGAACAAAATATGCAAGATATAACATGATTCCAAAATATAGGGATGAGAGTAATATCACTTCGTTAACTAACAACTAAGTATAACTAATACCTATTGACATAAGTTTAAAATATTTTAAATTAAATAATTTAACTTATTACATTTATTCAAATATCAACTAATGATGAATTAACCTAAGCTTTATTCCTAAAATTCCCCCTTAATTCAACATGGTCTGAAGTGAACAAGAGAGAAAATCTCTAAAACCCTCAAATTTACCTCGAGTAAGTGACTTTGTGAATACATCATTATATATCTATTGGGAAATATTGGAGCTGGATGTTGTTCTTCTAAACATGTTTGCAAATGAAATGTACCTGCACCTTAATGTGTTTGGTGTGCTCATGAAAAATTGGATTTCGAACAAGTTTTACTACTCCTTCATTATCAACATGTAGGATAGTTGGATCTTTCTATGGTATTCCCAATCCTTCAAGTATATGTCAGAGCCATATCACTTCACAGAATGCTCTACCTACTACACTATATTCTAATTCTATGGAAGATATTGAAAAATAAGTCTTCTTCTCACTCCCCCATGATATCGGTCAAGATCCCAATAAGAATACAAATCCTAAAGTGGATTTCCTATCATCTATGCTACCTGCATGATCTGAATCTGAATATCCTGTCAAGAAGAAGTTATTATTCTTCTTGTATTCTAGGCCATAGTCCATATTTCCTCTGATGTACCTCAGTATCCACTTTGCTACTTTCCATTGAGAAACCCTTGGTTCTTGCATGAACCATGAAATATAATTGACTGCATAGTTGATATCCGGCCTAGTGTAATTCAAGTAGATGAGACTCCTAATCAACTGCCGATAGAGAGTTGCATTTACTTGTGGTGATGGATATGTTCAAGACAGTTGAAGTCTTATCTCCATAGGTGTGGAAAATGGCTTACAATCCATCATATTGAATTTCTTGAGCGTTGTCTTGGTGTATTTCAATTATGACACAAAGATATGATTTTCTCTTTGTCAAACTTCAAGTCCAAGACAATAATGTAGAAGCCTAAGATCGTTCATGTCGAATTATTGTGTTAGATATTTCTTTGTTGACTCAATCATCCTCATTGATCCTCCAGTGATGACTAGATCATTGACATATACTACAACGATCACTATCTACCCCATTGATTTTTGAGATAGATATTAGGATCGTATGGACTCTTTTTGAATCCATGTTGAATGATATGCTCATCGATTTTAATATACCATGCCCTGGGATATTTTTTAAACCATATAGTGATTTTATGAGTTTACATACCTTTTCCTCTTTACCTGGTATGACAAAACCTTCTGGTTGAGTCATGTAAACTTATTCTGTAAATCACCATTGAGAAAGGCACTTTTCACATCCATTTGGTGTATTTTCCAACCAAATTGTGTAGCTAGAGTACATATTAACCGAAATTTTTTTATCTTAGCTATGGGAGAAAAATTATCCTCATAATCAATGCCTTCTTTTTGAGCATATCCCTTAACAACTATTCTAGCCTTATGTTTATCAATTTTTCCATCTACTCGTACTTCATTTTGAAGATCCATCTGCATCCAATTAGGATTTTCCCTGGTGGAAGATATGTAAGTTGCCATGTATTATTTTTCATAAGTGACTTATATTCTACATCCATAGCATCTTTCCAAGGTTTAGAATGTAGGGATTTTGAAACTGTGGATGGCTCAGTAGTTTCAACAACTTTACCCATTTAGGCCAAATTGACCTCATTTCGAGCCATACTGCGAGTCCTCATTCTAGTGATAGATGTGTTGGGGACACTATCTAATTTTGCATCTCTCATCATAATTGTATACCATTTAGGCATACTTTTTTGGTTCCTATGGGAGGTTGAATTTCATTATCTTCCCCATCATCACTATCGTTATCAAAGTGATTACCATCCTTTGTTTTCACTATAGGGATGATTTTTTCATCATGTGAGTGTATGGAAGGAGCATCTACTTATTTCTTTTCAAATAACTCAACATCCCTACTAGTGTATACCCTTCTTGGTCTTAGATCCATAATTCTATAGCTAACATCACCGTATCCTAAGAAGATAAGTTTTTTTATTTAATATCAAGCTTAGTTCTTTGTTTCTTAGGAATGTGCATACTTTCTTTACATCCAAAAACTCTAAGGTGTGAAATAGATGGCTTATGCCCTAACCATACTTCCTGAGGTGTTACTCCATCAAGAGTTATAGTGGGAATTCTATTTAATAAATAGACTATCGCTTTTTATTTGCTTTGGCCTAATATGTTTTGATAAACCTACATCATCAATCATACATCGCACCATATCCATGATAGTATGATTTCACCTTTCAAAAACACCATTTTGTTGTGGTGTGTGAGGAGGAGAAATTTGATGACAAATTCCATGTGTTTCAAAAATCGTTGATCTCATTCTTTGGTGTATTCTCCCCTCGATCCGATTGGAGTGTTTTTATTTTCCTACCAGACTCTATTTCAACAAGGTCTTTGAACTTCTTGAAAGTTTAAAAAGCTTGGTATTTTGTAGAAAGATAATATCTCCACATTTTTATTGAAAAATCATCAACAAACAACATGAAATATTGAAACCTAGAGTGGTTAGGTCTCATTGGTCCACACAAATCGGTATACACCAAGTCAAGTTTTTCATTAGCCCAAAATGTACTATGTTTGAATGGTGCTCTATGTTGTTTTCCTACCAAAAATGTTGAAATTTATCTATACCATTTTTATAAGTGGCAAACCTCTAACCATATTGTATCGACAAAGTGTGTCAAGATAGCCAAAACTGAAATTTCCAAGTCTTCGATGCCATATTTGAGTTGATGATGTATCCTTGGCTACAAGTTCTTGATCATTTTACTAAAAAAATCCAACTGAAACATTCTTCCCAAATTTGAATCTTTTGTAACAATTTTTGAGCTTTGTGACTTATCTCAAATTAGGCACATATTTTTACCACTTTTACAATCAAAGTCAATTTTGAGATTATGATCTAATAATTTACTCATAGATAACAAATTTTTGTTAAACCGGGGACATAAAGAACATCTCGTAATTTTAAAATTATGTTTCCCAAGTGGTAGTGTAATGGAACCAATGCCTTCAACACTATAATATGTATCATCACCCAAAGAGACATGATTTTTGGTGGGTGTTTTACTCATTGTGAAGAACCAATATTTATTTCTGTCATGTGTTGCACCCAAGTCGACATACCAAATTTAATTTGTAGAATTGGATACTTCATTTGAATGTGCATAATATAGGAAGTCATCGTCATCAAATTGATCTTCTTGTTCGGATACATTTCCTTGTTGATTTGGTTTCTTCTTCCACTTTGGTGATTATTTTGTCCCCTGTTTACTCGTTATTGACCAAATTTTGTTTGTTAGTAATTAATCTTATTACCACTTGATGATCCTTGTTGGAATGTGTTGTACAACAATTTTTTAACTCATGTCCTTTTCAACCATAAATAAGACATTTTTGTTGGTCCTTTTGGCCTTGTTGAGTATTACCTTGCTTCTGAGGCTATTTACTAGACTTAGCTTTTTTTTCCTTTTTGATTAGAATCAAGTACTGCTCTTCATTTTTAGTATTTAAGTGAATAGCTTCCTCTTGTTGTATCATATTCACTAACTCTTCAAAAGTTTTTGTTTGACCAGTTATGTTTAACGTGGTCAGAAAAATCCTATAAGGAGGAAGAGCTCTCAATACTATAGGCATGAGTGATGTGTTAGTTACTTCTTCTTCCAAAGCTTGAAGTGATGCACACAAAGTTTCTAATCTTCTCAAAAACATTTCAAATTTCTCAATTGGTTGGATTTTCAAGTTCAATAGTTGACTCTGGAAATGAAGAATTGTGTTCTTATTTTTGGACTCATATACTATTTTCAACATGTCCCAAGATTCTTTTGTTGTTGTGGTCTCACGAATATGAGGTTGTACCTCATATGAAACACTAAACAATATTATTAAATTTTATTCTTGATTTGCATGATCAAATTTAGCTTGTTGTGTAACATTTGTTGTAGATCTTGTTAATGTACCAGAAACAATGGACCATATATTTTCAAAATCAAGTTGTGCACAAATTTTTGTTTTCCACGTTGGGTAATTATCAGAATGTAAAAGTTGAGAATCGGAAAAATTTTGGTGCTGTAATTGTGGCCATTGTGAAAAGTGATAAATAGTAGAAGAAAAAATTGAACACTTTTCCCCCCTTAAAGCATGCACACCCCCAAAAAAATATTATTTTATTTATTTTGGGCTCCTTTTCAGCCGTGTACAATGAATTTTTTGCACTATTGGCCTTGTTACAAATTTGGCTCTATGGCCGATTTGCAAAAATAAAATGGCTCTCTTGGCCAATTTGAAAAAAAAATGGACTCTTTGGCCTCTTTTCAAATACAAAAATCTAATTTTTACAATTTTTACAAAACAAATCTTATTAAAAACTAGACCAAGACATAGAGCTCGCAAAACACACACTTTTAAAAAATGACACCTCAATCTGAGGTACTAGTTGAAAGTTATGACTCTTTTAAGTTACGATTTCAATATCTTTCAGGCCCCTTTCCAAAAATGGAAAACACAAATTTCTCTACTTCTAATTTTTTCCACGAAATCCAAAAATGGATTTTTTTAAATGTGGATTTTTGCAAACTAAACACGAATGAAGGCTTATATGTCCGCATTGACCATTGTTTTCTCTAACACCTTAAATATATCCGCCATTTACATTTCTTTTATTGCATTCGAGAATTAGTCCACGTTATTGGCTGATTTTACTATCTTTTCTACAGATCAGTGTTTCAAATGTTTAGAGGCTTTTCTATTCACCTTTCTATTTTACAGGTTCACTTTTAGAATAGCCTTGGCCGCATTGAAATATTTTCTTCTTGCAAACTAATCTCTAATCTCATTTCTCCTCCTCAATTGTTGCAGCTTAGATGCTTTGGACAAATATCTTCTCATAGACATGTACAATTCTCTTGCCATATATATGAAAAAACAAAGCATAGAGAATAGGAGGAGAAGTTATGTGGGGAGCTTGAAAATCTCGGGTTCCCACAATACAAAAATATTTTATATATTTTTTTAAAATGCTTCAATTTTTTTAAATTCGGGTACAGGTAATTTTTTTTTTTAAAATACCAAAGAATGAAACAATGTCACCTTTTGCAACAGAGTTGTATCCAGGTCTGCAAGGGCCTATGATTGCACTCTAGGTGTTCTTCAACTACAAATCAATCGTGAACTAGGTGTGGATTTGGGTAGGGGCTTTGAAATGGTTGGGGGCATCTATGGCTCCTCTACCTCTGTAATTTCTCTAGATCTCCCTAAAATTCCCTAAAACTTCCTACACTCTCTCTATATCAGAATACTACTCTGATACCAAATCTTGATAATGAATACTTGAAAATAATATTTGACACAGAATCTTTGCACATAAACAAGACGGTGATTGTGTATTTTATTAATCTCAAAATCAAGCTTTACAAATAAATGAGAGAGATGCATTATTTATAGATATTGGACAACTTCTATCTCATCCACAATATATGGAAACAAATCATCCACTCTTAGAAAATATGCAGAATAACATATTGCCCCTAATCGCCTTTATTGCCCCTTATGGAAATCATCCGGGAACAAAATATGCAAGATATAACATGATTCCAAAAGCATAGGGATGAGAAAAATATCACTTAGTTAACTAACAACTAAGGATAACTAATGCATGTTGACATAAGTTTAAAGTATTTTAAATTAAATACTTTAACTTATTACATTTATTCAAATATCAACTAATGATGAACTAAGATAATTTTTATTCCTAAAACTTCACTCCTCAATTTCCTTTTAACAAACTCACATTTTTGTCAATATAATTGCCTTCACATATTCCCCTTGAACTTTCATGTGAAGCAACAACTTTACAATTCTTCAAATAGAAATTCACAATTTGACTCTTCATATTAAAAAAATTACACTACTTCTCTTTTTCTATTCTCTAGAGAATCTTCATATCCCCTTTCAACACCTTTTGGTTCATGAATCTTCAACCTCTCCTCAAGAAATTTGAGAACCTTGAATCTTCATATTCTCGTCAAAATCAACAGTTATTAATAAGCTTGCAAGAAGATGAGATAGTGAATTTCACCCTTCCATATTTTTCTAATTCAATCTTAATGAAACTCTCTTTCACACTTCCATTTATTTATCAAGAACTTTTAGAGCATTCAAGATATCTTATCAGATAGTTTTGATCAGACAACTATCACTCATCCTTTCAAAATACACTTTGGACAATTGTATGAGCCAATATCACTATAACAATGTAGAAATTCATGTATTCTATTAACCACACTCCTTTCAAACATGGAAAAGTATCCTCAAGGATTTTTGATCCCTAACACACTTAAATTTCCAAAGAAAATGAGCTCCATTCCATGAATTATCTATGAAACAAACAAAAACACTCTTTACACTATCAAGTTTTTGTGATCGCACGTTTTTAAAATTTCTACAATAGATATCTGACACTATACTTAATCATTTGAAAAAATATTATTTCAAACCTTTTCTAATCACCCTACAGAGATATATTTTGATTTTTCGTGAGATTTGGTTAGTTCGTTTGTGAGAACCAAGAAAAAACTTTTGGTGAAAACCCTAAATTAGGGTATTGTCTCAATCATATCCCGAGAGCATACAAGAAGAAAAATATCCTTTTTATTTGAATGAAACAAAAAAATTCACGTGTCATTGATTATAACAATCTTCCTTTACCTTCTCCATCCTAGAATCAGGCTTGAAACTTCTCCAATGATTGTCAAAGTTTGACTGTCTCATGTACAATGGAGTAAGAAATTTGGAGCAGGTTACAAATTACAATTAGGTTTGATTGAGATGTTGAATGTCTCTGAGGGTTTAAGAAAGATGTTGAGACTTCACTCCAAATTGACACTTTCATCTAGATACCTTGCTCTAAAGCTTGCAAAGAAGAACAACACAGATTCACACTTATAATTGAGCACAACATAACTTAAGAGTTCAGGACACCATGGAGAAAAGAGTTTACACTTTGGTATTCTCTTTTTGTAACCATTACACCATTGTAGGGGTCTTGTACAAGACTAAACCAGTTAGGCTTAAGAGAACAACATTTCCACTTCAAGACACTTGAAACATTTTCTTAATAAACTCACCTTCACTCCTTGTATTTATCACCAAAATAGAATGAAGAGACACTCAGAGGTTCGCTTACACTTTTAACACTCAACATATTGTTTAATGATCAAGCATAACTCAACTTGGACCTTATTTACCACGACACATGTCAGCAAGGAGAAGAAGCATGTCAAAGAAATACTCATAACTTTCTTAAAAGAAGTCCAATTGCCTTGAAACTTTTTGCATTACCTTAGGCTTCAAGTATACTAAAAAAAAATTCTATGATTTATCCGAAGAATCCCTCATTTTTTTTTAGACCCAAGAATCCAAAATCCTCAAAATGCATTTTCCAAGAAGGTTGTTTTAGAAAAATTTGAATAACTCAAAATTCCCATTATAGAATCTGATGAAATTTTACATGGAGAATTAAAAGAATCCCTCTATAAATTCCATGTATTGGTTAGCTATAATTTTTCTTGTGAATCTCTAACTAATCTCATTTTCCTTAGTGAAAATTGTCGGTTCTCAAAGTTACTTTGTGTATTCTTGAATTTTGACTACATTAGCTAAACACATATTATAGACATTATTTATAGGCTATTCCCATGTTCACATGACATTTCCTTGACCTATACAAACCTTTCAAATCTCATTAGGAACTATAAAAATCTTGAAGGCACTACCAATCAACCTTCATCTCCTTGTCTTCTTCACTTCACCAATCAACCCTTTTTGCCATCAATGCCACTTGACATCAATGACAACACTACTGAAAATGAATGGGGTCCAACAATACACTTAATCTTATCAAACACACATGTGAAGAATCATGTCAAGACAAAATTTAAATAAAATTCCATTGGACCACTTATATGTAGTGATATTTTTGACTAATCTTGTTTTCTTTACTAGTGAAATAAGATGGAAAATTCCCGTAGTTAGATAATTGGAAAGGTCAACAAACCATGGAGGACGTGTTGATATTGCAAATAAGTGCTCATCTAGGAAGTGATCTTGAACTACCTCACCTTCTCCTAAAACATTCAATCTTGAAATAAATTCAACAACAACATTAGCCTTTCTAGGATTATCAATAATGGTCAAGTTAAACTCTTACAAAAGAAGAAACCACCTGATAATTTTCCCCCTACTATTGGTTTGTTCATTAAGTATCTTATGGCTGAATGGTATATATACAAAAAAATCTTATAACCAGTAATGTAGTGTCTGAATTTGTTTAGAGAGTAAACAACTAGAAATTCCTTTTTGTAGTGGTGTAGTTTCTCTCCGTAGGGGTCAAGTTTTGCTTTGATGAAATATATGGCATACATTTTTTCTTCCTCATATTTTTGTCCAAGAACAACTCCCATTGCATTATTGGAAGCATCAGTGTGAATATGAAAAGGCTAGCCCCAATTGGGTCCTCTCAAGACTGGGGAAGTGGTCAATTTCTCCTTTATAACTTCAAAATTTTGTTGACATTGAGGAGTCCATTCAAAAACACAATATTTTGTTAGCAAAGAGAACATTGGTGCAACAATATTACTAAAATATTTTATGAACCATCTGTAATAACCTACATTTCTAAGGAAACTTTTGATGTATGTTTGATTTGTTGGTTTCAAAACTTAGTAATGACCTCTACCTTTTTAGGATCAATTTGGATATTCGTAGCGCAGAGATATGATGACCCAAAACAACCCCTTGATCAACTATCATCAAGCATTTTTCATGACTTAAGGAGATTTGGTGTTGCTCACATCTTGCTAACGCTTTTTCAAGATTTCTCAAAGAATCCTCAAAGGTATGCCCATGGAAATTGAAATCATGCATATAAAATTCAACACAGTCATTGGTATGGTCTGAAAAAATAGCTTAAATTTTTCTTTAAAAGGTGGCGGGTGCCTTACAAATTCCAAATGGTAGACCTTTGTATGCAAATGTACCCCGGGGACATGGAGTGAAAGTGGTATTATCTTGATCAATAGGTGTTATAATAATTTGGTTCAATAAACTAAACCCATCCAAGAAGGAGAAGTGTTTCTTACTGCCAAATTATTCGAACCTTATCTATAAAGGGTAGAGGAAAGTAATCTTTCTTGGTGGATTTATTAATCTCCTTATAATCTATACAAATTCTCCACTTACCATTTTTATTCGGAACTATAGCAAGAGGTGATACCCTTTGAATATCAAATATTAGATAGATAAATTCTACCCTCACTCTATTTCATCTTTAACAATGTCTCTTAGTGTTGGGTTTATCCTTCATTGTGGCTGTCTAACTGGTTTGACATCATCAATATAAATATGTTGAGTGCGAGATGCTTGGATGAGTCCCTTTCATATCAAGTATAATCCCAAGAAAAATCTTTCAAATTATTTCTCAGTATGTCTATGACCCAGTCTCTTGGTTTTCTTCTATTTTTTTTACCAATAGTCAATTCTTTTCCTATCTCAATAGTTACTTGTTTAGTGTATTTCAAAATAGCTAGTTTTGTCTCAGAAATCAGAGAGTTTAAGGGACAAGCATGATGTTGTAGTATGTGAAAAATAACCATGTTCTCAAAATCTTTTCCCATAGAAGATACAATCTTGGCTAAAGGACAATGAAAATTAGTTGATGTTTGGCCTTCATGGTAATCATAGGTCTCTCCAAAACCTTCTATAGAAATTTTACTCACTAAGATGATGTTGTTCTTTTCTGAGTTCAAAGCAGTCATTTCCGTAGCCTTTTCTTTAGTTCCGTAGCCACAACTTTGGTTTCCATATCTCATAAAGATATCAACTTTATCTAACATTGATTATGTCTCTGTAATTTCTTCCATATGATTTTTTACTACAATGGTGGCCAGATAAACATGACTCATATTGTTATTATCCAAAAAATCCACCCACACACGTTCACAAACATCCACATATGGTTGGGCAGGAGGATAAAAAGAAATATTTTTTTTTTTCCCATTTGAAATAGTCATTTTTCCTAACCTATAGTCAATGTATGCAGCAACATTAGCTAGCCAAGGTCTTCCTAAGATAACTAGATATCCCATCTTTTGATTTTTAGGTTGTAAGACCATAAAATCTACTTGGATACTCCCATGATTCAACCAGTAACCATTACATCCTCAATTATTCCATCTGGTACAACAATATATTGATATGCTAATTGGAGGATAGTATTGGTTGGTCTGTAATCCTTTCAAAGACAAAAAAATTGAATCTATCTATTGTTATGAAATTTATGTCATCCCCAAGATCCACCAAAATTTTATATATTAACTAACCATTTACAAAAATAGTAATGAATTCACTCCCAGGGTCCCCATATTTTGGTGAAAGAAGTTTTCCAGCTACAAGGTCAACTAGATTTCCTTCTAATTTGATTGTTTTTGGGTATTTCTTCTTCCTTTCTGGTGTCTTTATGTAATGGTTCCTAATGGTTTGGTTTAATTCAGGAATTTCCCTTATTTCTCTTAAGAGTGGGACCTCTATATTCAACTTTTTCAGCTCTTGAACCAGTGTTGTCTCTTCCCCATTCTATATTTCTTTTAATCTCTCTGGGAAAGGAGCTACATGCACATTCTTGTCTTTCTCCTAGTCATCCCTAGTTTCTTGTGTTTGTGGAACATGTTGGTTCTCTCCCTTTCCTCAAGTACCTCAATAATAACTATTGGAGGATTGTTCATTATTTTTCCATATCTCAGCTGCAAGTTATTAATGGCATTAACTTACATTGTCTCACCTTGTCATGCTTCACTAATTGAAGTTGTTTGTTGATTTTTGGGGTTTGAGACAGGTTGGGCTGGAAGTTGAGTTTATGTTTCTTTCCCCTACTGGTTATTTTGTTATGGTGGTGGCATTAAAGCTTGTTGTTGTGTAAACCTCCTTGGATGATTATAGTTCTATTGGGGTGACCATTGTTGGTTTGGCCATGGATGTGCATTGGCTGATGGTGTCCAACCTTGTTGATTATATGGAGACATCCATAATTGTGGATTTGGGTAGGCCATCGTGTTTGGTGGTTTCAATAAAGTTGTCCCCACCATTGCATCATCCAAGGGTTCTGAGAAGGTCTAGGGGCATAAGCAGACTGATTATTTGATCTTTGAAAAATTTTACTTCTCCATTTGTTTGAGTCATAGCATTTAATATTTCTTTCAGCTGAGGTAGGAGAGTACAATGGTTAGTGTCATGTTCAGGGACATCACAGATCAAGAAAATTTCCGTGATATCTAGAGGACACTCTTTCAAAGTATGTATTTTCCTACATCTGGGACAATATATGTCTAGAGGTTATTTTACATTGCATTGTCCTTAGCTTTCAGCCCATCCATGGTTGAAGTTAACTATGTCAAAATGTATGTTTTCATATTGGCTAGCTCCTCTAGAAGTTATGAGGTACCAAAGGCATGTTTTGATGTTTTCTTTCTTCTAATGCCTCCCCTTGTTCTAGAGTAGCTCCTACATAACTAGACAATTTGTTCCCGTATGAGTTTATTTACATCACCTCCTCCCATGAGATGGAGGGATTCTTTGGCTTCATCATCAATTCCTTTAAGGAAGATTGTCTTGCTTATTTATGCATTCAACTCATAACCACTTCTCCTATGGACAAAAGAAATATGTCCAAGTAATCCTCCATATTTTCATCTTCCTTTTGTCTCATCTGAAAGAATTCTTCCCTCCTATCTCTTCCCCTACAGTAGTCTTGGTACTTGTCCAAAAATTTAGTCTCCATCTGTTCCCATGAATTAATGGAGTCGGGGAAAATCCCATAAACCACCTCATGGTAGAGTCCTTGACAAAGTGGAAGGAAATAGCTTGAGTTTCTAGTTATTTGTTTTGTATTCATATGTTTGGCATAGGACTTTAAATTCAAACAATAATTGGTCTGGATCTTCTGTGGACATTCCTCGAAAGATAGGAAGAATGGATGAGGAATTTTTTTCATAGGTGATTACTCTTCATCATTTAAGACTGTAGGGTAGGTAAAGGCTCTACCCAATTGTCTATCATCATTGCTCCCATTTTTTTACCATGTCTCCCATTTTTGTAAGATGTTTAGGTTATGGACAAGTTGATTCAAAGTCAGTGTCACTCTTAGGAGTATTATTATCTGTGTTTCCTTGAATGTTACGAGGTATATATCTCCCTTTAGTTTCCCTTATCACGTGCATCAATATTTAAGGCAAAGATTCGAACTCTACTAGTTGCATAATTCAACTTCAATAACACCCATAACATAAAATGTGAATAGAATGGCATGTTTTGCTTATGGTAGTCCCTAGAAATGGCACCAAAAATGATGGGTCATTGTAACTTCCAATCATTTAATCAACCTATTCAAGTGTTGATGTCATTATAGACTAGGGTTGTGTTCAAGGTTGTATGCAAAGAAGTTGATATGCAGCTTAGTCACTATGGTGGTTCTCTCTTTGGGGGTTTTGTTTGGTATCAATTCTCTTATTCTATATTACTTAACTACTAAAAGTGAGTAAATTTATAAACTATTGAATATCAAAAGCTTCTAAACTATCGAATGGAAAATAAAGTATATAAAATGCATCTATTCTACTAAAACAAAGTTATTGAATGAAATGCTTGTTTAAAGGAAATGAAAAGTAAAGGAAATTTTTGAAATAAAGAGATATAAGATTGTATTCAGATAATCACCAAGTCAAGATATTAAAACTGGAACTTAGTAAATGTAAATATTTTACATGAAGTACCAGTCCTCCAATCTCCTCAGTCGAGTGGGCCCTTGCTCTACTTTGGGATTGAGACTCTTAACACAAATGTATCCTCAAAATATCATGTATTGTATTGATAAAAAATGAGTCTATTACATACTTCAGAGAGCAACTGAAAATAACTTCTATCTATTATTTGTTGTAATATTGAAAATAACTAACTAAGAAATAGTCATGAGAAGGTGTCTTATAGACACAAATGGTTACAACACATGCCAAAGCTATAGGAAATTGATTAGAAATTCATAAAAGTCCCATAATGCCCCATAACTCTGCTAGAAACAAGGGTCCTAGTTTGTAGCTTGTTATGGTTTAGTATTCAAAATGGCATAGTGGTTGTAGACTCGGTCTCCTTTGACTGTAACTGTTCAAAATGGTAGAGAATGTGCCTCATCATCCTACATATGTCACCAAATTACTCAAAAAAGTAGTTAGTGGGAGTTTCATTGGTCATTAGTTTGCTTAAGACAGAATAAGGGGAAATGCATTACTTTCTACTTTAGATATAACTATTTAAAACATTCCCATGCATTGATTAGTGTTTTTGGAGTAAAGTTTATAGTTATATAGATGTTATGATGAGTCTTTTATGGAATCATCAGACAATATTCATGACTCATACACACACATAAAAGTGACTTTTAAAAGAATTAGGAAATATACAAAAACCCCAAAACACTTATAGGAAAACAAAGACTGAAGATGAACCTACTAGTAGCAAGACCTAACCAACACAATCCATAACTTAAGAACTCAATAAGACAATGATGAAACTTTACATAATAATGACATTAAGACACAAATACATAACTTGGAACAATTTGTGATGACTTCAAATTGTTTATGGACTCATCTCATTTGCACCAAGACAAAGGATTTCACTATTTTACTACTAGACCAGAAGATTCAAGACTCATATGACTTATTTGCAGATAATGGGCCTTTGAAGGTCATGTTATACATATATAAAAATATGACTCAGATTCCATACTACTGCAAGAGTGGAAACATTTGGAATACCACACACACATATTCCTCAACACATCATAGCATATGTTAGAAATTTATAGCTCACTAGAGCTCCTTACACTCCTTGACATACTTAGAACAAGAATACTGAAATAGACCTTCATGACATGACTTTTGGGTTCTCAAAAATATATATCCAAGCTTTTGATGAGTCAACCTGACTACGTATATTCCTTTGATGCACTTGAAAAAGACTCATTTAAACTTGTAGTCAGACATTAACTCTCTCTCTCTCTCTCTCTCTCTCTCTCTCTCTCTCTCTCTCTCTCTCTCTCACACACACACACACACACACACACACACACACACACACACACACACACACACACACACACACACAATCTATTAAACACAAAATGCTCTTGACAAAACTTAGAACACCTTCAAGACAGATACAAACTCTTTTTGGACTCATTATGTTAATCATAGACTTCTTCATGTCAAGAAAAGAATTACAACATTTATGAAGAAAAATTCATGACAATACAAACAACGTTGGAAGATACATGACATACATATTAGACACCTACAAATGACACAAGGACTCAAAGACATATGATGATATCATTTTACATACCTTATAGCTTTTGAAGTATCCCATATTCCAAGTGACTTTAACTTTTCATGAACTAGAGAGTGAGTAGTAGTCAAGCAAAAATTATCTTCTTAAAATATGAGCCCTTCAACTAAGGAATACATGTTTCCTTGAATTTTTACACCCTTTCTTGATGCCACAAGCACTTTCTTTGAAAAACTTCACTATATTAGGCTGCAAATTAGAATGAGAAAATGATCCCTTACCATTTCTTACTTGAAAAAATACCTTCTTGTCCTCAAGATTTGTCAAGACATCCTTAGACTCGTTCATGGGATTTTTCTTCTTGAAGAACATTCCATTTTGAACTTAAAATCTACTTTTGTACCTTGATAGTCCCATTTAATGACAATATCTTGCAATATGCCCTTACTTGTGAAACTTATTACATACACCACCATTCTTGTTTCTTCTTGGCTCAAACAATCTTAGGTTTCATCCCCAATCCATAGCTTTATGCCCATACACACAACATGAGTATCATTCACCCTTGAAGACACCTCCACCATTCTCAAAGGCCTTTTCTTGTAATCTCTAGCTCTATGACCAAAACCATGACAAACAAAGCAATGACCATTGAACAAAGAACCATACCTCATAGCATTAGGTTGTCTAACTAAGTTATACCTTCTTGGATCTACCCTTTTGATCACCTTCTCAACTGATTTAGTACTTGGACTAGCTTCATCATCATCATTTTTTCCTTCAAACCCTAGGTCTGTATTGTCATTTATGGCCTTTTGACCTTTTAGAAAATCATCTTAAGATTTGGAGCTCTTCTAAAGTCTCTAATAGATCTTAAATCTATTAGAATCGTCCTCTAAATCTGATTCAAGATATTTCAATTTTTCTTCATACCTGAAATAAGAGTCTTCTTTCTCCTTTAGGGCTTTGGTCAAACTTTCAACTTGAGATTCCAAAGCAAGAATGGCTTGACTATGCTTAGCTTCCATATCCTTGACCTAAATTTGATAGCCCTTAATACATGACTGAGCTATTTCATTCCTTCTTCTCAATATAACCTCAATATTTGCAGACTTACCCATTGTTTGTGCTTCAAAGGATCTCTTTCAAGTGTTAGACTTGCTTCACAAGGACCTTCTTTGATACCAATTATTGGAAGCATAATGGACTGAGAGGGGGGTGAATCAATCCTACAAAAATTTCATTTAATTTACCATTCATCATATGTTATCATTCATACAACCATTTATTCAACCATGAACCATATGTGTGTTTACTTAAGCATATAAACAACCATAAGAAATATCAAGAGCAAAAGAGTACACAAGACACAAAATTAAGTGGGAAAACCTCATGGGGAAGAAAACCCACTAAAAATATTCTTATATTATACAAAGAAAAGTGATTTATTAAAGCACCAACTTCACAAGGAGCACCAACCCTAAAAGGAGCACCAACCCTTAATTTAGTGAAGCACCCACTCCACAAGGAGGCTACAACACCCTAATGATGACCAAGAACCAAATCATCCACCTAAAGATATTTTATATCTTATTTTTATGCTACCACAACTGATGGAGATCACAATTTTAGCTCACAAACCCTAGCTCACACACTAGGTCTTCAATCTCTCATAATCTTGCTCTTTCTTCACTTGTATTTACTCTATTTTCTTGATCACATGTCTTAAATAATTCATCAACCTATCATGATATTCCTGATCCTTAAAATAATTCTCTCATACCTACAAAACATCTTCCTCTAGGTCACACTTCTTCCCTCTAAGAGCACTAGTTCAAAAATGAACCCAAAACATCACTTTTATATGTTTTTCTTTCTTCCAACCCAAAGGAGGTCAGTCTTACACCTTTAATTTGACCCATGCATCATTAAAAAATCCCAAATTTGAATTAAAACATTCATAAGTGATCCAAGTAGGTATTCCTAGTTCAAACCATCATTTCATGTGCCAAAAATGGCTTAAAACCCCATGTGCGCAAACTTAAAATTATGCTAACATTAGTACCATACTTTGTCACAACCCAAAATTCATAAAACATGATTAAAATATCATTTAACATTCATTAATGGCTGAAAATAATATCCACCAATAAAATTATTTCATTTATGGGCTGATTCCTTTATAATTATCAAAATAATTGTTTCTTGCACCCTTCAACACCCTGGAAACTTCATTTGATTACAAAATAACTTAAACAAGAGAAAAAAATGTCATGTAACAAATAAATACCTCTACATGGATTAGTTGGATGAAAAATTCATCCCTCTTCGCACAAACTGAGGTGATATGAAAATTTAAGAACTTGTAGAACACTTCTAATAAATTTATAATTCATGAAACAACCATATCTTCAAACCACAACTACTTTTTCATTCACCAAAAGAATCTGCCAAAAATGTTGTTTCCAAAGGTTAGCTCATAAAATCATTTATACAAACATTAAATACCTCTACATGGATTAGTTGGATGAAAAATTCATCCCTCTTCGCATTACAGGTGATATTAAGTATCACCCAATCAATTTATCTCTTCATATGACATCAAACCATTACGAGAATACATGTTGTCTTGAATTGCCACACAATCTTTCTATCCAAAGAATTCCTTGTAAACCATATCAAATCACCTCATCATTATAAGAACCTCATTGATGGGTGTTATCATTCCCTTTATTTAATCAACTTCTTGTTGATGTCATATCAAACCATGGATTTTTCTAAAGCTATATGCAACAAGAGTAATTTAACCGATCTAGTAGTTGACTATAGTTATTTTTGTATTTTACGGGGATCTCTTCAATGTCTTAAGGACTTCTTAGTAAAACCTTATTTAAATCAAACTATGAAAACTTGTTGAAAGTAAACACACTGAAAGCTTTGCTGAAAGGAAACACACTATGTAGAATGGAAACACACTTGTTGTTGGAAAATAAACACACTTGCTTTTGGAAATAAACACACTCAATTTAGAATGCTTGAAAACAATTGCAAGAAATATAAGAATCTATCTAAACACCTGCAAGAACAAGTATACAATAGAGTTTAACTGAAAGAATTAAAACAATACAGAATTAACAGATCTAAGCTATTTACTAAAGAAATATAAATACCAAATAAATGAATATCCTAGTCCTTGGGGGAGTGGGCCCTTGCTCCTCCTCAAATCAAGATTTAACAACTCAGAATTCTCTCAAATAAGAATGGATATTTTATTGATAAAACATTTGGTATTACAAACATACTGGATCTAAGTACTTAGTCTATTTCTCTTCTCTGTTCTATATCTATCTCATATCATATTCTATTTCTTCTATATTATATTTATCTACTGCAGGTCTGCTTTATATACAGTTTACAATCACAGCTGTCTCAATGATTCTGATGAAATTGAATCATGCCCAAAATAGATGATGAGTCGGGTTGCAGTTGATCAAATAGTTGTAGGATAACTCTCCTTGGTTCTGTGTTCAGAAATATTCTCATCCTTCTTGATTGAAAGGGTCGTAGATGCAAAATCTCCAGATGTGGTTTTAAAATAGATAACTCCCATAGGTTTGGAACTTTGGAGAAGTTCCAAAACCATAGGAATTTGTTAAGGATAAAAACAAAGAGAGTTTAGAGCCATCCTCGGGAGTTTGGAACTAATACAAAAATTCTAGAACTAAATACTGGAGTTCCGGAACTAAGTCCGAAAGTTCTGGAACTAAATGATGACTGTGTGATGGAGTTTTGGAACTAGCTTGGAAGTTCTGAAACTAAGCATTGTGAGACAGGATGTTCTTTGAAAACATATTGAATGCTTCTGCTTCATTTCCTCGACTGATTAGACCTGCTTTATTACAAAATTGAATTCAAACACACACTTGTCAAGAATTCTAGAGCTTTTAACATTAGAATCACAATCAATCAAAAGACAGACAATTACATCCTAACTCATATAAGATCAACTAAAAGTCACATAATGCAATCAAACTTAATAAAAAGAGAGTAAGATGAGATCATATATTATACATTAATTGGACATATTCTAGCCTCATCATTTCCCCAAAACTTACTTATTTGTATGTCCCTTTACAAACTTCATTCTTCAAAATTGGGGTTATAAGTTTTGCATTCCATTTGATTGCTCAGATCAAATGGCTGAAACTGGATTTTCCAATGTTTAAACTTGGATGTACTGTACCCTTCTCTTGCTTCTATTTTCCTCTCCCACTATTCAAATTTAGTAGGGTCTTGAGGTTATCTGTTCTGCCAAGGATACATGGGGGTGAGAAGTAGAGGGGACTTGTTCGCATTCCCATCCATATTTTCCCGTAGGTTTCATTGACTTGGGGAATTATTGTACATAAATATTTTTCCCTTTCTAAACTCCAGATCAGATTTTTGGGGAAATTACTTCCCTTCTTCTCAAGGAAACAGTAAGGAGTTCCCACCTCTTTGAGCATCCTTCATAAATATCTTCAAAAATTTCCTCCTCATAGGAGGTGAAGGCATTAATACTCTTTTGCAGAATGGCAAGATAGTGTGTCTTGAATCTCTCATCAAAAGCATGAGTTCTAAAATGTGTGAGGAAAGCAGAGGGTTTACCATAATTAGCTCTCATACGAGAGACACTGTTGAGCCGAATTTCAATAGAAATTAAGATTCCCTTTCCTTCCATGTAATTTGGTTTTGTAAAATAGAAACAAATGCATTGAAATTTGGATCTCCCTATATAAAAATTGATCATAAATCCTGTGTTTTCTCTAGCATAAAATTGCAAAGATAAAATTCACATGAGAAGATTTTTCGCTCGGGGCTAGAGAGAGTAAGCTGCCATGAATTCAGATTCATCTTATGGTTCATGTGGAAGTCCACATGAAATTCTTGACAACATTGTCGTGGATGAACCTGCTCTTCCAAAACACACGATATGCAGGAGAGGGCCTCCTGTAGGCAAGCAATTTCTCACTCATAATACAAACCATATGAATTTTTGCAAGGCATTTATATTTATTTCCTTCCTCCTTATAAAAATTTTCTTCCCATTATTTTCTTGCCTTCATCTCTTCTTCCATCTTGGTCTTTAATTCTTCATTTGATGTTTTGGCTTCTCTGAGTTCCCTGCAAGTGTCATTCCATAGTTGTTTAAGTGGAAAATAGGTTAACTTAGTCTGTGCAGAGACTGTGGACACAACACTCTATTTTCTAGAAGTCTGAAATTCTTCCTCTTTTTCTATCAGTTGTTTCTTGGTTGTTGATAATTCCTCGATCTGTGCAAGCTGAGTTGTTAGCTCTCCAATGAGCATTTCCCTTTGTTCCAATTTGAGTTTGAGGAAATCCAATTCCTCATCTTTTTCTCTGATAATGAGCTCTGCTCTAGACAAGAACAGAGCTTGTTTAACTTGATGTCTTTCTTCTTCCTCTGAAATTATTTGAGGAGTTGGGCATTCTTCCTCTATTAAGGAAAATTTCATTTTCTTCTCCAGGATGCCAACTCTTCTTCTTCATGTGGCACTGCTGATGGTTAAGACAATTCCTAAAAATCTTGCTCTTCAAATCTCTCCTCTCCTCTATCCATTTCAGCTTGACTTGGCTCAAGAGGAGTCATGGCCATGCTACCCAAAATATCAGTAGCTTCCTCTTCCATCCTTTCCTGCTCACTCCTTCCCTCTAGGGTTTCCTTTGACCTCTTATGAATTTTTCTTCTCTGGGGAAGTTCATCATGCCTAGCAGTGGATTTCCTTCTAGAGCTTCTTCTTACTATTCTTTCTTGCTCTTGCATGGGTGAGCTATCACCGTCAGAGACAGATATTGGCTCCCTAAAGTTACTAGAAGAAGGAATTTCCTTCACAGGTATAGAAGGCTCTGTTGTTTTTATCTTTCTCACCGACCTTCTTATTTTTGGTATATTTTCTCTTTCCATTTCCCTCTATCCTTCTATAGGGGCATCAATTTCCAAATTAGCTGAAGGAGAGAATGGGGCTGGAATTTTTCTTCTGATAATAATAGGGTTTTTCTTGAACTTGCCAAGAAACTTGTCCCAAATTTCTTCTCCATTATTCTTTGACAGAAAATGGTGTTGGCATATTAAATAAATTAGACCATGATGCTTAATTTTTCCAACACCCCGGGAATACCTCTCGAGCCATGGTGCGGATGGAATCAAAAAGAAACCCTAGAAGATTTATTATGTACTCAGGTTTGGTGGCTCCATACTTTAGATATATGAGTATTTTTAAGACTTATTTTCCCACATACCCAAATTGACTATCACAGGTTAAATATTTTACTATCCAAAATGCTACCTGTCAAAGGGTTTGGGAAAGCTGGCCCTTCGACCCCTTTTATGATTTTCTTTGTATTATAGATGTCTTGGGTTGAGTTTCTCCTTTTGCAAAGTAAGACTTCAACCAGCTCTTTCAAAGTCCCCTTGGCAGTTTGTGGGACATGCATAATTGGCATTCCAAACATGTTACTACAGTATTTATAGAAAAAGGAATAAAGATATTTCTCACCTTTGTTCTGGATTGTTCTAGGTTTATGACAAATTCTCTTACCAATTCGTCATTATGCCTTGAAAATTTCTTCAGGAACTCTAGCCATCTTACATGCTCAAAGATGGATGCCACTTCTTCATCTGCAAGTAGCTGGGAATCATCCTCTAGTTCTAATTTCTTCTTAATCCCCATATCGGCTTGAGTTCTGTCTCTTTTGATTTTGTGTGAATTGGTTGTAGGCCCTTTTTCTTAGTTGTGGAATTGATGAATTTGGCTATGGAATCTCTTGTTTTAGCTGGAACCTCAATTCTTAGGCAGAGGACTTCAATTCTTCTTTATTGCGGAACACAAACTTAATTTGATGTTCCTTCCTCAAAATATCTCTGTAACTTATTTTACTTGATTTTTGCAATAATGATTACTAATGATAACCATTCCACCACTTATTCCATCCAAATCATCTTTATGATTACACACTTGTAATCATAATGTATAAATAGATGACTCATCATACCTACTTTTAAATTAATTCAAATCACACATGTAAACATTTAATCAACCCTAAATAAGTAAAAAGACGTAATTACCATCCTTGATGATGTACTCATTTTGCTATGATGACTCATCATTCCTACAAGTGGAACAAAACATGATTAGATAAGACAGTTGGAATTCAAAATAATTCATTTATTTGAACTAGCCAAAAAAGGTCAACCACCATTTGTTGGTTTTCAATTGACCTTTGAAAGAATTTTTTTTTTGGGAAGAAAACACCTTTTGCTAGTTTTCATCTTCTTCCCTTTATTCGGATTTATCATCTGGTTATTTGATCATTTTGGAAAAGCTGGATTCTTCCATATGATAAAATTCTTTGTCTACTTCAATCTTCCTCAAGAATTCATCCTTAGTGGGAGGCTTCCTATAGAGTTTCATCCTATATCCATTGACCAAGAGTGTTCTACTACTACCATCAATGGGAAGTAATTGATTATAACCATTGTCAACCATCTGGTTAATATGATAGGGTCCCAACCATCGGTTCTCAATTTTAACTTGAATTGCTAGTACTTAGAATCGAACAGCAATTCCCAGTCTCCTACTTTGAATTTCCTTTTCTTTATGTGTGTTTCATGCCATTATTTCCTTTTCTCTTGAATTATCTATTTCTGCTGAAGTGCTTCCAACCTTAATTCATCCAATTCATTGAGTTGAAGGATTCTTTCTTTTTGAGCTGCATTCAACTCAATTCCCACCTTCATTGTTGTCCTCAATATTTGAAGTTCAAACTCTATAGGAAACAAGGGATTTTTCCCATAGACTAATTCATATGGTGAAAACCATGTTGTAGTTTTCCAACTTGTATTATAAGCCCAAACAGCTTTAGGTAGTCTCTTTACCCAATCTTTTCTCCCAGCTTCAACTGTTTTGGTAAGGATGTTCTCCAATTCTCTATTTGTTACTTCAGCTTGTCCATTTGACTATGGGTGGTAAGGAGATGACTTCCTATGATTGATTTGGTAATAACTTGTGAAATATTTGATAATATTAGACATGAATTGTGGTCCCCGATCGAAACTATGCTCCTTGGTGCTCAAAACTTTATCATAATTATGTTCCACAGAAATCAGCAAGCTGCTTCTTCAAAGTGGCATTTGTTAATGATTGCACTTCTTCCCATTTTGTCACATAGTCGGTACACACAAGAATATATTCCTTCCCTTGTGAATGAGGATTAAAGGGACCAACAAAATCCAATCCCCATCTCTCAAATGGTTCAACCACAACTTAAGGTGAAGAGGCATTTCATTGGTGAAAGTTGGTTGTCCCATCCTTTGACAAGGATCACACCTCTTGATATATCTCTTCACATCCTTGTATGAGAGATGGCCAATAATAACTAATGCCAAGTATCTTATGGGTTGTTATTTTCACTTGAATAGTGTCCTCCACTTGGTTCATCATGACACACTCGAGGATGTCAAATATTTCATCCTCTCTTACACAAGTGCACAAAATAAAATCAGGACCACACTTAAATAGCATTCCATTTAACCATTTGAATTGTGCATTGGTTTTAATTAACTTCTTTATTTGTTTCTTAGTGAAAGAAGGAGGAAACTTCCCTATTGCAAGATAATTTTCCATATCAGCAAACCATGGTGTACTTGCTGAGATTGTAAATAGTTGTTCATCGAAAAGTTATCCTTGACTGGATCTTTCTCCCCTATGGTGGTTAGTCTTGACAAAAAATCAGCTACCACATTAGATTTTCTGGATTGTCCACAATGCAAATATCAAATTCTTGCAAAAGTAATAACTATCTAATTATTATTCCTCCAAACACTTTGGTTTGTTCATTAAATACTTAATTGTTGAATGATATGTGTGTACAAATATCTTGTACACTGTAATGTAATCGAATTTATTGATTGCATAAATCACAACGAGAAATTCCTTTTCGGTGGTGGTGTAATTATTTTCAATGGGAGTAAGATTCTTATTAAGATAATAAATGGCATACATCTTTCCTTCCTCATCTTTATGTCCCAATATCTTTTGCACTAATGGAATAATTTGAGGCATCTGTTTGGATATGAAATGGATTTTCCCAATTAGGTCCTCTCAATCTTTGGGGCCTTCGCTTAATTTTTCTTTAATTTCTTCAAAAGCATGCTGACACTTTTCATCCCAAATAAATTAATAGTCCTTGGTTAGAAAATTAAACATGGGGGTAGAAATTTTATTGAAATCTTTTATAAAGTGCTTATAGTACCCAGCATGCCCTAGAAATGATTTGATATCTATGGGGAGTACGAGGAATACGTAAATATGAAATGATCCTTTTTTTTTTTTATCCACCTAAATTCCTTTTTTGAAATATGGTGTCCTAATACAATCCCCTCAGCCACCATCATCAAACATTTTTCATCACTAAGAGATAGGTTGTGTTGTTCACATCTTATTAACACTTTGTCTAGATTTCTCAAAGCATCTTCAAATGTATCTCGTATGCGGTGAAGTCATCCACATATACCTCAACACAATCATTTGTTAGATCAGCAAAGATTGCAAGTACTGACTCTCTGGAAAATTTCGGGAGCATTGCATAAACCAAAAGGTAACACCCTATAGGCAAAGGTTCCCATGGAGATGTAAATGTAGTTTTCTCGATCTTCAAAGCAACAACTCTGATTTTATTGTACCCACTAAATCCATCCAAGAAAGAAAAGTATTATTTACCTGAAAGGTTATCTAGGACTTGATCTATGAATGGTAAGGGAAAATAATCTCTCATTGTGGCTTTGTTCAGTTCCCTATAGTCAACACATTCTCCATTTTCTCGTTATTTTTGGGAACAATTACAAGAGGAGATACCCACCGCTATCGAGATAGGGTAGATGAAACCTACTTGTAATAGTTTTCAATTTCTTGTTTGACTATATCCCTTAAAGCTGGGTTAATCCTTCTTTAAGGCTGCCTAACTAGTTTAATGTTTTAGGTATAGATGTGATGAGTGCGAGATACTTGGATGAATCCCCTTCATGTCTTTTTAATCCCGGGAAAAATCTTTAGTATGATTTTTTAGAACATCAAAAAATTTAGCTTCTTCATCATCCTTCAACCAAGCTGTTAATGTTTAAAGTTTTACCCGGTTGAATTTCAACATGTTTGGTTCCAATATGTGATGAACTGATTTGTGGGAAGCGTTTCATTAAATTATTCAATGGACATGCATATGGTAACAAACATATGGTATGTAGCAACATCTCAAAAGTTCCTTGAGACTAGAATATTGGAAAAAGGATAGTAATGAGAATTATGATACTTATCTCTTTGCAGGCCAAATTCTTCGTCACTGCTACTTTCCAAAAATTCTTCACCACTTCTTGATGTACTTAAAACTGAAGCTACCGATTCATCCTCTCCCCATGAGAAATCTCATTCCTCTGGAGTGAAATCATTTTCAATCAAAGAGAACTACTGTTGTCATGGTTCAGGAACTAAATGTGATGGTTTGAAACTTCAGCCGTAGGTTCCAGAACTAAGTTCGTGGGTTCGAAACTAAGTTCGCGGGTTCCAAAACTAAGTTCATGGGTTTTGGAACTAAGTTTGCAGTTTAGAACTATTTCTGATTGCTTTGAGGACAACATGTTCTCATCCAATGGTGGATTAATCATCTCTTCTACTTCTCTTACATGATCCTGCAATGTGATCATAGCCAAAGAAGACAAATTTTGCTTATCAGTTTCAGGAGAATCAACCCACAATTGTTCATGATTGTCAGTAAAAGGTCATGCAATAGGATATAAGGAAATATGTTTAGAGTTCTTACCATTCGAGATTGTCATATCACTTGACCTATAATCTATCAAAGCAACAATTATAGCTAACCATGGTCTACCCAAAATAATGGGATAACCCAAGGTTTTACCTTTTGGCTTCAGTATAAGGAAGTCAACTGGATATTCCCATGACTCTACCATAACTACCATGTCTTCAATAATTCCTTCGGTTTTCTACTGCATGATTTGCCATCGTAATATGGTATTAGTAGGTTGTATACCCGTTAATGGTAATGTTTTACGAGTATCCTTTGTCATTACATTGATAGAATCTCCCAAATATATCAAAACATTATGTACATCCTTATTTCCTATAGAGATAGAAATAACGGGACTTCCGGGATCTTCGTATTTAGGAAGTAAATTTTTCTTGCTAATTGCTAATAAATTAGCAAGTTTCCCATCTACTCGATAATCTTGGGGTACTATTTCTTCCTTCCAGGATTTTTCATACATAACATTTTGATTAATTTGTTCAATTTTAGAATATATTTAATTGCTTGTAACAATGGTATTTCAATATTCAATTTCCTTAGTTCTTGTACCAATTCAGACTCCTTGATTTCTATAGCTTCTTTGAATCTCTCTAGAAATGGAGTCTCGGTGAGTGTTGCTTTATCGAATCCTTTTCTTTTCTTTCTATATCCTCTTTTGAAACAACAATACTGGGATTTAATTTTATTTTGTCATTTTAGTGATTATAAGGGTGGTATTAATGATTTTCCCAGATCTAGTTTGAATATCCTTACAATCTATAGCATGTAAATCAACTGATTTTTCTGGTTGTTCCATAAACAGGAGTTGTTTGTTTGTTTCTTGGATTTTCTACTAGATGTGCTGGCATTTGCATTTGGAATACATTCTCAGTTTATGAATTTTGTGCAGGAGATCCCATGATGGCCAGTTGATTCTGATTTGGATATGTTCTTCCTTGAGAATAATTACTAGGTTTCTAGCTAGGTTGTGACCAAGCATAAGGATTTCCTTGACCAGCCCATGGTTTTTGATGTCCCTGAGCATACCAAGCTTGATTTTCCCAATCTTGAGGGTTCCAAGTTGGTTAAGGTACCCAAGGTGGTTGTCCCCAATTTTGTGGTACTTCCTGAGCATCCCATGGCATCGTACGGGGATGAGGAGCTGATCTTGGCATAAAGCGCCCTTCGTTAGGTTGTCTCTAAACAAAATTCAATTCTTCTATTGTAGATGAGGCCTTTGGTTTGTTTAAGCTGATTCTTAATCATGGGAGGCAAAGAACAAACATCAGTATCATGTTCTTTAGATTCACAGATAAGACAAAGTTTTTGTTTTATCCAAAGGACAATCTCTTAGTACATGCTTCTTCCTACATCTAGGAAAATACATAGCCAATGGTTCAGTTTTGGAATTTGCTTTAACTTGTAATCCATTCATAATAGAGGTTAATTGCACTAAAATGTTTGTTTTAAAGTTTTCTAACTAATCCATTAGTTTGTGCATACCTGGATTCAGACTTTTCACTAATTTTCCTTTTCTAGGTCCACCTCTCATTCTGGAATAGCTTCTACAAATCTCTTTAATTACATTCATTCTTATCTGATCAATGTCTCCACCTCCTATCAAGTTAAGGGCTTCCCTAGATTTGTCATCCAAGCCTTTAAGAAAAATTGTTTTACTTAATTCCTCTGTAAGCACAAATCCACATCTTTTGCTAACAAAGAGGAATCTGTCTAAATAGTCTTCTATGTGTTCATCATCCTTCTTCTTCATTTTGAAGAATTCTCCCTTCCTATTTCTCCCTCCACAATAATCCTGGTATTTATCTAGGAAGGTAGTCTCCATATGTGCCCAAGTGCTAATAGAGTTGGATGGTAATCCCATAAACCACCTCATTGTTGCATCCTTCAAAGTGGATGGAAACAACTTGAGTTTTTGATTATCTTATAATCATAGGTCGACATAGTACCTTGAACTCAAGCAGAAATTGGTCGGGATCTTGATTCCATCCCTCTAGCGTGGGTAAATGTGTAGGTAAGATAGTTTTCATTGATGTATCATCATCTCCCAATTGGATTTAAAAGGTAAAGGTCCTATCAAGTTCTCTCTCAAACTTCTTGTGCCATTTTAAAAATATTTTCTGAATTTTCCTCCCAATCAATGTGATCAGCGGTATGCCTTGGGGAAGGTGAAAAATCAGGAGTAGGAGGTTGACTACTCAATTGAGAATCAAAACTCACCCTAAATGGATATTGAGTAATAAGCCTTCTCCTAGAAGTTCTACTTCCTTGGTGGTGATCTAAGAATTCCAAAAATGGCAATTCTATTTCTTGTCTGACAGGAGATGATGATGTTTCCAATTCTTGATCAATTTCCTTACTTTGACTAGAGGATGTTATGAATTCTTGTGAAGATGTTTTTGGGAGGAATCTACCCTGTGAGTCTCTTGGTCTACTCATATATTTTGTGATATAGCAGGGAAGATCCTTCAACTACTAGATGTATGTTTTGTTGCTCTTGCTAACACTTAATTAGAAAGTTCCAACTAGTGATCCCCGACAATGGCGCCAAAAATGATGGGTGTCGTCATTCCCTTCATTTAATCAACTTCTTGTTGATGTCATATCAAACTAGGGGTGTGTCTAAAGCTATATACAATAAGAGTAATTTAACCAATCTAGTAGTTGATTGTAGTTATTTTTGTATTTTCTAGGGGATCTCTTCAATGTCTTAAGGACTTCTTGGTAAAACCTTATTTAAATCAAACTATGAAAACTTGTTGAAAGTAAACACACTGAAAGCTTTGCTGAAAGGAAACACACTGTGCAAAATGGAAACACACTTGCTGTTGGAAAATAAACACACTTTCTTTTGAAAGTAAACACACTTGCTTTTGGAAATAAACACACTCAATTTAGAATGCTTGAAAATAATTACAAGAAATATAAGAATCTATCTAAACACATGCAAGAACAAGTATACAAATGATTCTAAGCTGAAAGAATTAAAACAATACAGAATTAACATATCTAAGCTATTTTCTAAAGAAATATAAATACCAAATAAATGAATATCTTGGTCCTTAGGGGAGTGGGCCCTTGCTCCTCCTTGAATTAGGATTTAACAACTCAGAATTCTCTCAAATAAGAATGGCTATTTTATTGATAAAACATTTGGTATTACAAACGTCTTTGGATCTGAGTACTTAGTATATTTCTCTTCTCTGTTCTATATCTATCTCATATCATATTCTATTTCTTCTATATTATATCTATCTACTGCAGGTCTGCATTATATACATTTTACAATCACAGCTATCTCAATTATTTTGATGAAATCGAATCATGTACATAATAGATGTTGAGTTAGGTTGCGGTTGATCAAATAGATGTAGGATAACTCTCTGGTTCTGCATTTAGAAATATTTTTGTCCTTCCTGATTGAAAGGGTCATAGATGCAAAATCTCCATATGTGGTTTAAAATAGATAACTCCCATTGGTTACGGAACTTCGGAGAAGGTCGAGGAACCATAGGAATTTGTTAAGGATAAAAAGCGTGAGAGTTCAGAGCTATCCCGGGAGTTTTGGAACTAAGTCGAAAATTCTGAAACTAAATACTGGAGTTCTGGAACTAAGTCTGAAAGTTATAGAACTAAATGATGACTGTGTGATGGAGTTCCATAACTAGCTTTGAAGTTCGGAACTAAGTTATGTGGGAGCAGCAGATGTTTTTGAAAACATACCGAACACTTCTGCTTCATTTCCTTGACTGATTAGACCTTCTTTATTACAAAATTGAATTCAAACACACACTTTTCAAGAATTATAGAGCTTTTAACATTATAATCACAATCAATCAAAAGATAGACAATTACATCCTAACTCATATCAAATCAACTAAAAGTCACACAATGCAATCAAACTTAATCAAAAGGAGAGTAAGATGAGATCATATATTATACATTAATTAGACATATTTTGGCCTCATCACTCATATAAATGGAAATATATATAAATAATATTTCCAACATTTCTTGAATCACCTTCAAACTCCACATGTAGCTCAAGTTATGCTCATTTTACTGAACCCTACTATTTGGGACCCCAAAATTGTCCTTTGACCAATCAACATGTTTGGACCTCAAAACACCATGTACCTAAATGAAATTTTCTTGAATCCTACATGGAAATCAATAATAACTCCCAAACATCACGCACCATCAATTTTTATGCTACTCCTTTGGACAACCTTGTCCTAAAACCTGCTTCTTCATAAACTGCTATTTTTAGGTCGGGCCCACTCATAACCATGACCTCAACCATACATTTTGGAAATCGATGACTTTACAATATCCAATAACCACTTTTTATGAACCAATCAAAAGCGGGTCAATATACTTCATTCTATACAAACATCTCTAGCTAGGGTTTAACTAGGGTTTTAGACTACTTTACCTTCTTAACATTTGTTCATAAAATCATGATGATAAAATGATCTCATTAATTTTTGAATACTTATAAAATAACCATATAAAATCCCCTGAAAGCTACAAGGTCCCATGTAAATCACACTATTCACAATGAGCATCTGAAGTTGAATTTTGAGCTAGAAAATGACTTGATTTTCACCCTGTCTCACATAAACGAGCCTTAAATTTTCTCAAATCACTATAACATATATCTCTAACATATAAAATCATCATAATGTCAATTCCATACCTCAATCTCTCCATTCATTAAGACTTACCTATGTTTGCATGTTTGTTCCTCACTGTAGAAGCTAGGGTCAACTGAAAGAATGCAATAACTGATCATAAAACCTCTAAAAATGACCCAAACATACCTAATATACCATTATATAATTGAATTCATGCTTCCATGATCTCATATGGCTCTAAAACACATAGTCACACCTCCAAGCAACCATACCTACTTCCAATGAGAACTTGTAACATAGTGAACTGTTATACCTATACTATGCCACTGTTGTGAGTGCCCAAGCACCATAAAAACATGCTATCCATCATGTCAACATGATTTCCAAGAATCCAGGAATCTCATACTACCATGTTGCATCACTTAGGCACTGTATAGGCTTGCAAGAGCAAACAATCCTCACTGAATCCCATTGTATCAACTGATATACATATGAAACATCATGTTAGCACCATGAAAAACATCATATGACCTCAATAAAACATTAAATTTATCATTAATGTGGTTTTTCATCAATGACAACACCTATTAGGACCACATGCCAACAAAGTGAGATGGCCCCTTTGGTGTTTGGATTTACGAAGAGATCATCAATGTATTCTTCTACGTTTATGGATGAGATCATGGAAGATATAATTTATGATGCATTGATAAGTGGCCCCCACATTCTTCGATCAAAGGGCATGAATCGGTAGTAGAAGGTCCCCTAAGATGTAATGAAATGTGTTTTATGTTAGTCCTCTAGTGCGAATACCCATAAAAACCACCCATAAGAGATATCATCTCATGTCATGTTGTAAGGTTGACAAGCTAATCATTGAGGAAGAGGGGATTCATCTTTAGAACAAACAAGATTGATATCTCAAAAGTTTGTGCGAGATACGTAACTTTCGGATGATTTGGTTACGAGTACAATACTATTGATAGCTAATGGGAAATATAAAATTAGCGAGAGAGAAGACGTTGTAACACTTATTTTTTGAGAAGGGCTGCATCGGGATGCATCCTACGTAGATTTTTCTTAGCATGTTTTGCATTAGGAGTTGTGAAAATCAATAGATAGAGGAATCTACCAACTTAACTTCTTGTAGGTAGAGAATGTCCATTTCTGAAAATTTCCTCTAAAAATCACACATAATATATTTTTGATTGGAGTATGTAAGACCCCAAACATCCCATGAGAATAAATTCATGAGAAGCGGACATCAAGGGAAATATCCTCTATCTCAAGGCCTTCTAAGGCATCAAATTTGTTTTACAAGAATTGTGCATTATTATACTTCTAAAAATCCCAAAACTCCACTTTTCTTCTCCTAGAAAATTTAATGTTGTATTCCTCTTCTATTGAGTCCACACTACACATTAGGTTGTGTGAGTGGTCTAATAATTACCATCGGTATGTGTTATAGGCTCACTTGGTAGGACCTTATGCAGAAGTATGCGTATAAGACATGGATATGGAAATTTTGAGGTCACCCAGAAAGGAACTTGAGGAATTGGTGAGAACATTAGAATCCCTAGGAATGCTGGTAAATTTAGGTAAGACAACATGAGACTCCAAATCAGCTAAATCTTTATAGAGTTTGTTTGCTTATGGTTTTTCCTTAATAGCTAGTTTGTTAAGTAGACCACTTGTTGAGGGCTTAGCTTGAGAAACATTCATAATCATTCTCTTATTTCTATTATTTATGTGACCCATAACTATATTCCACCCTTCTTCTTTATGGGGTTTGGAGGACTTGATGGATTCAATGGGATTGGTCCTATTGTGTGGAACATTCAACGAGCAATCCTTTATTTTTTGATTTGTAACTTAACATCGAAGGCAAGTATTTGGTAGATTAATGCACAACACTCTTTGGAATAATGAGATTCTCCCATCTGTATTTCCATAAATTCTTTGAGTTCTTGGGATAGATCTACTTTCACACATACTCACCTTTGGGGTTTGACATTGTAGAACTCTTAGGTTCCATGCAAAAACTCTTCTAATGGAAGACACTATTTGGTGTATTAATACATGCATAGAAATTGAAACCAAGGAAACTCAATCGAAACCAAAAATTTGAGTGTTATGTAATCAAACACCAAAAATCCCAATTCTATGGGGATAAAATCAAAAATGAATCGAGGACACAACAAGTGGTCAATCGATTGAGAATGGTGAGGGCATACGAAGGGTTATAAATATGAAAGATAAAAACCTTTTCATCTTGTTTTGCACACTTTCCATCTTGATGGCATGGGAAATCCATACCGATTCTACCATGTATTAAGCATAATTTCAAAGGGAATATGGCCCATAAAGTATCTGATAAGTAAAAATACTCTAGCCATAGACATAGAGTGTAAAAATCATAAATGTGAAGAACAACATCGTGGGGAGTCATTACCTTGTGAAACGCCTTCATGAAAAACTTTCGGGGAACTTCGGCAATGACAACATTGTTTGAAGCTCTATTCATGACATCAATAGGTATACTAGAATGGTATGGGGCATTATATAGGCTTTTCCAAATGGTAAGGACCCCAATAAAAGGAAGTAGTTGTGACATCCCAAAACATCCAAAAGGACCATGGTATGACCATGTACTTGTTCACCCAAACCCTAGTAAAGTAAAAATACAAACCAAAAATTGAATTTATTTTTTCAAAGAGGTAGGGGTCTTTAAAGGCCTAAATTTAACCTTAGAATTCCCCAAGATTTTTATTCATTGATCTTCCTCATGTCTTTTCCATATGTTTATCTAGAAATTTCACAACAAAATTTGAAGCATATTTCTCATATGATATGTCAATCACAATTTATAAGATATTTTATATAAATTAAATTAATTAAAACTCTAATTTTTGTAAGGAATCATAATAATGGAATTGAAAAAATGGATTGAATTGGAGCATGATATGATTCTCCTACATATATTTTAAAGGCTTTTGATCATCGTATGAAACTAATAATCACACTGTTGTTCCCGAAGATGACCATCATTAGAAATATTTTGAAAATGACGATCATAATGTTAACTTTATTCATAAAGAGGTAGAGTTCTCCCAATATTTATAACCCGAGTTACAAGAAAGATATGGTGACCAGATCATCCAGTTGAAGACAAACAATTTACTTAACATGTTGGTCACCTTACTGAGAGGACTTGTCACCATTTATTATCAATACATATGGGAGAATAATAATGTGAAGATAAATAATGAGGATTACCGTGAGGTTTTTATATCCCATGGGGATCATCTCAAATTAGGAAAGATGTGCACTTTAGAACAACAAAAAACATTTGTAAAATCATTCCAAAAGTATGATGATATCATTTCTTAACCTATGATAATATTAAGGGTTATATCCTTGGTATCATTCAACATACCATTGATCTATCCCTTGAAACCAATCTTATGAGAAAAACAAAGGCCATTCAAGCCCAAGATTTAACCCATCATGTGAAAATAATAATCAATTTGATCAAGGACGTCATCATATTTTTATTAAAAATTCCTCTTAGGTTTCAATCTAGTATTTTAAAGGAAAAATAAGGGAGAAATTATGTTGTGTATGGACTTTATAGGCCTAAATAAATCATCCCTCAAATACTATTACCCCTACCATCTACGGATCAAACTTTACAAACAATATTAGGGAATGAGATATTCTCATTATTAGATGGTTTTTCATATTACTATCATATTCTTGTCTAATATTCCTATCAATATAAAAACTTTCACCTCTTAATTGGGGAGGTATTCTAGTACAAAATACCTTTTGGGTTTTCTAATGTTTGTGTGTCCTTTCAAAGATAAAGGGATTTTCAGGTCAAGGATTTAATCAATGATATTATTTTAGTCTACAAGGATAACATTACTATTTTTTCTAGGAAATAGGAGGATCACTTGACTCTCCTTGATAAAACATTCGACATGTGTAGAGAATATGGGGTGTCCTTTAATATAAAAATGCATATTATATGTCCATAAAGGTAATATTTTAGGCTATGTTGTGTCAAAATATGGATTTTTCATTAACCCTACAAGGATCAAATCCATCATCACTCTTTATCTTCCTTCCCATAAGAAAGAAATCCAATATTTTCCTATAAATATTGATTTTGTAAGGAAATTTATCACTAAAGTTTTAGGTCTAGTGAGGCCCATTATATAATGTTGAAGAAAGGTATTATTTTTAAGTGGACTCAAGAGGGGAAGGATAGTTTTCGGGACATAAATTAAACCATAGCCCAGGATCTAATACTTAGAAACCAAACCTCGAAAAGGAACTCATTATTTACACTTTTGGGGGATGGAATAGTATTAATGTCATTTTGAAACAAGATAATCAACAAGGATTAGAATTACCCATATACTTTTCCATCTTGACGCTAAATGACTATAAGATAAAAAAATTAAATCATACATTTCATGTGTTTATGTCTCTAAAAAATTTAAACATTTTTGTCCAAAATTAAAATAAAGGATTTTGGATTTCATCCTAGAACCAAATATTACAATATGAGTAAAACAAACAATGAGAAGATGTTACGCCCTTAACATATTGCTTGTATTAGGATATGAGTAGCCAACTTGTGGCTTACCATATCATTTTATTATGTCATTTATACTTTCTCATGCTTAGTAGGTTGGCCTTGGTGATGGCCATAACATAGGAATAGTATATATAGGGGATTGTAGGTAGTAGTTTATCATCATTCGAGCATTTGAATCTTATTGTATGGTTTGGAGGTTGCCCCCTCAAAGTGGTGAAGCTATTTTAATTGCATATTGAGATCATTTATCTGAAATATTGTGTTCTTTGGTGTTCTATTGCTTCTCATAATCTGAATTATACAAGTAATTTCATTACAAGTGGTATCAGAGCTACGATTTGGGCCAAAATTAGGCAAAAACACTAATTTTTTGTTTCCACTATATCTTGTGAATCGAGTGATTTTTTTGAGATTGTTTTACGAGTTGAGAATCATTTTAAGAAATATTCCTGAAAATTTCATACTTTTTTTCTTTATTTTGCAAAAGTTTTTGTAAATTTAGGGCATTTTATAACATCACACCCTAGGCTGCAATTTGTGGATCTTTTCTAAGTTCTTTACATTTTCTGAAAGCTCTCAAAAAAATATTGGTAGTATCTTTTTTTTTCCTATTCACCAAATGTGTATCGAAACCCTAAACCCTAGAGTTTGAAATCATGGTGGGGCCTTCCACAAGAGATAAAAAGAATACTATCACTCCGGGTAAAACCCCAGATAAATATGGGGTAGTGATTGAAGAGTTGGAGTCAGAAGGGGTAAATACATATTCCTTAACTTTAGGGTTTACATCAATTGATCATAAAGTGAGCCAACTATGAATTGTGAAATCTCCAATCACGAGATGGCTAGTAAAGGAAACATAAACCAAATCAATCAACAATTGGATGATATCATACAACATATAAAGGGTAAAAATTAGTTCAACCAAGGAGGATCTTCAGTTCAGAATAATGGGAAAAATAACCATGTTGGATCACTTTTCCAACCCAATCAGAAAATCCAACTTATGCGCAACCACGAAACATGATGCCAAAAGTGGAGATGTGCAAATTTGATGGGAAGGATCCACTGAATTGGATAAATAAAATGGAGAAATTATTTGAGTTACATCAAACCCCATCAATAAAAAGGTGACCTTGGCATCCATGTATCTTGAACCAAACCAATTCATCCGGTATCGATGATTATGTACTCGGAGAGGCGGAAGAGTGGTATTAATGTCACTTGGAAAGTTTTTACTAAGGAGTTGCAATTGCACTATAGTTACTGGTGTTTCAGATAACTTCTTTAGTCAATTGGAAAAGTTACGACAAACAATATCAGTCAAATATTATGTGTGTTAATTCCATAACCTATCCTTAAGGGTGGAGAATATCACGAGAAGAGAACCCGAATGACTTGTTTCTTGGGGATCCGAAGGACCACGTTTAGCATGAGTTACATATGTTTAATCCACTCAATATTTCTAATTATATTATCATGGAATGTAGAGTAGAGGAAAAAATTATTTGTAGTAGGAGGCAACCTTTCACTAACACTAGAGACCGTAGTACCCCTTCCCCATCATTCACTCGGCCAACTAGACTGAATCATCAACAAATGGAAAAAAATAGTAAAAGGATTATGTTTTACCTGTGACAAAAAATATGGACTGGGACACAAATGTGTTGAGAAGAATTTGTTCTATATTGGAGGAGGAAATGAGGATGAAGATGAAGCTGAAATTATAAGAGAAGATGAGGAACCAATAGAAGATGAAGTAGAGGATCACCAACCTACAATTTCTTTCCATGAATTTTCAGGTATTAGTACTCCTCAAACACTCAAGGTTATTGTCTATCTCAAAAAATAGAAGGTGTTAGTGTTGATTGACTCTGAGAGTACTCATAACTTCATAAATAGTAGGTTAGTTCCCCACCTCAATTGTTTTATTTACCCAGCTCCAAAAATGCAAGTTATGATTGTGGATGGTGGGATAGTCAATTGCATAGGAAATTGGCATACTATCAAGATCTCCATGAGAGACTACATGTTAGACTCACCTATGTTTTCTATTTCTATGGGAGGGGCAGATATTGTTTTGGGTGTCCAATGGCTCACAACCTTGGGTACTATAGAGATGAATTTCCAAGAATTTTTCATGCAATTTCATTCAGAAGGAAGGAAAATACAATTGAAAGGGATGATATCTAAGTCTCCAAAGATTATTATCTATCATAAAATGAAAAAGGTTCTCGAAAGGAGTAGATTGATTTGTAGAAAAGTTATTTTCCATAGAGGTACAAAATACAAAGTCTTCAATGCCACCCGATATTCAGAAGATTGTTGATGCTCACTCATCTATTTTTGATGCAATTCCAAAGGGACTACCACCAGTTAGGGATCATGATCATGCCATTCGGTTGATTCTAGGGAGCCATCCACCTAACATCAGACCATACAGATACCCATATTCCCGAGAAATTTGAGATTGAGAAAATGGTGCAGGGAAATGTTGAAGGCGAGTACATTAGGCATAACCGAGTGCATATTCTTCACCAAAGTGGTCATGGTACATAAGAAGGATGAAACATGGAGGATGTTTCCATATTATCGAGAACTCAATAAGTACACTATCAAAGATAAGTTTCCTATTCCAGTAATTGATTATTTACTTGATGAATTGCATGGTGCTATTTATTTCACAAAATTAGATCTTCATTCAGTGGTACCATCAAATTAGAATAAGACAGGGAAGATGTTCATAAAATAGCTTTCAAAACTCTTGAGGGCCTTTATGATTTCTTGTTAATTCCTTTGGTCTTACAAATGCTCCCTCAAAATTTCAAATCTTGATGAACACTATTTTTAGGCCATTTTAAAGGAAATTTGTATTAGTTTTCTTTGATGACATATTGATTTACTGATAATACATGGGAAGAACACTTGCAATATGTAGATTAAATGTTGGAAGTTTTCAATAAACATAAACTTTATGCAAATCCATAGAAAATTTATTTTTGTGTATAATAGGTAGAGTACTTTGGTCACATTGTATCCCATGAAGGTGTGAAAGTTGATCCTCGAATATCAAAGCTATGGTGGAATGGTCAAGGCCCAAAAACTCTAAAAAATCTCTCGAGGGTTCCTTAGACTAACATGGTACTACATAATATTTGTGAGAGGATATGGTAGAATTGCATTCCCACTCAATGCATTTCTAAAGAAGGATGCCTTCCATTCGAATGAGATGCAACCACTAAATCCTTTGAGCGGTTGAAGGAATCCATGTGCACCACCCCATTTTTGGATACTCCCGACTTGTCAAAAACCTTCATTTTTGAGTGCCACGCTTCAAGATCAGGATTGGGAGTAGTTCTAATGTAGGAAGGAAGACCAATTGCATTTGAGAGTCACTAATTCAAAGGAAAATATTTTCTCAAACCTTTCGATGAGAAATAAATGATGGCTATTCTTCATGCGGTCAAAAAAATGGAGGCCCTATCTAATGGGTAGAAATTTCAAGGTGAAAACTGATCATGGTAGTCTCAAATACTTTTGGAGCAAAGGTTATCATCTAAAGAACAAAAAAGTGGATAACAAAAATGTTGGGTTATGATTTTCAAATCATATACAAAAAGGGTAAAGAAAATGTAGTAGTCGAAGTGTTGTCTAGAAGGGATACATCCGCAAATGCATTACTATGTGCAATGTCTATGTTGAAGGCCAATTGGGTAGATGAAGCAAGATTGGAATGGGAGAAGGACAAGGATACACAATCTCTAATACAGAATATCAAGCAAGGCTCTATAACATCTAATAAATTTGAGTGGAAAGCTAATACCCTATGGTATAAGGATATGTTATACTTGTGCAAAGATTCTGAATTGAAGCATAATATTCTTTCAAAGCTACATGCATCACCTATTAGAGGACACTCTAGGTTTTGAAGACATATCATAGAATAAAAAGAGAATTATTTTGGGAAGGACTCAAGGGTGATGTACAAGAGTTTGTATCAGAGTGTTTGGTGTGCCAACAAAACAAAGGTACAACCATTAAGACACCAAGTCTATTACAACCATTACCAATTCCTAGCTAGAGATAGGAGGATGTCTCCATGGATCTCATCACAAGATTACCTTGTTCGAGAGGGTAAGAATGTTATTTTGGTTGTTGTATATAGGATCACAAAATATGCCTTTTTTTGTGCCCTGTCACACCCATTTTCAGCCGATCAATCGTAACTATTTTTTTGGAGATACATGTGATCCATAGGGATCCATAAAAACACACCACTTCATCAGTTCCATTAGCACCAAGAAGGAGAAATTAAAAAAATGAGTAAAATGAGGTAAATGGAGGTTTTGGAAAGAACCTTCACTCGTGCAGTGGTGGTTTTGAGAACCACCACCCTATAAGGAGAAGTCCTAAAACCGTTGCCAAGCCAAAGAGGTGGTCCCGAGACCACCAGTCTACTCAGGGCGGTGGTCCTATCACTTTCAAACAGAGAAGAAGAATGGAATGTAAATGGACATGAAATTGAAGCACCCAGCTGTGTCTCTTCCCTTCCATGCCCTTTCACATCCTCCAGTGCATGGGAGGACATGGGAAGGCCTATAACCGCATGAAATGAGCAAGGGAATGGGAATTTGAAGATACAAAGAGATCAAGAAGCAAAGTTTAATGAGAGCAGTGGGCAAGATCTTCAGTGCTGGAATGGAATTGTAGGAGCAAGGTGTAGAAACAAAGCAAGCAAGTAATTGGAGAGAAGGCTTACATTTTTTCTTCTATTCATACTTATTGTAATCTATAATTTTCTATATTAGACCAATAAAAGTGGAAAGAAAGAGCAATTTCCCTTCCCGACTAGTTTTCCTCCTTGGAGGTTTCCAGGATAAAATTGTTGGTTTTGAAGTCTTGAATTATTTCCTTCTCTACAATTTATTTTCTATAGCACTAGATAATCAGTCACAAAGCTCTAATTTTTCAAGTAAATGTGTCATTTTCCAAAGTTGAAAGTAGAACAAAGCATAGTTTTGTGATTTTTAGAGTTCCAAAGTAGAAGTTTATGGATCATTTTGGTATCAAAGCTGATTATATATCCAAAGACCTTTGTGGTATTTGAATCTTTATTGTGATTTTTATGGCACTTTGGAAAGGTCCAAAGGTGAAGAATTTTTACCTTGCAAGCCAGATATTTCTATGAAGAAGTGGAAATAGAGAGTTCGAGCTCAAATGGAGGAAGAGAACTTGGTCCATAGAGTCGAGATGCTAGAGACCATGATGGATAGATTGCATAGGAAACAAGAAGAGCTTTCAGATTTGCAAAAGACAACTTTGGTTAAGCAAGATTCCATGGACTCGGTGGTTTGAGCACTAGCCAAAAAAATTGGTATCGGAAAGAGCCATGAAGAGGAAGAATGGGAAGAGCATGAAGAGACGCCAATTGTAAGCGAGAAGGTAAAATCTGCACATACACCTTTTAAAGTTGAAACAAAAGTGGAAATAAATAATTTTGAAGGAAAAGTAGATGCAGAATTACTAGATAAATGGATAAAAAGTTAGAAATATACTTTAGTGTGCATAATTTCACTGAGGCACAAAGGATCACCTTTGTACGTCTCAAAATGGAAGGTCGTGCTCTGGTTTGGTGGGAAACCTATTTAGCCAATTGTGAGAAGAAGAAACGTCCTATTGTCAATACTTGGAAAGGTTTTAAAGAATTTATTAGAGCTAACTTCTATCCTATTAGCCATAAGATTGACATGATGATTAAGTGACAATACTTTAGACAGGGCAGCGGTCAAAGCGTGCAAGACTACACTACAGAATTTTAGAGATAAGCCATGTTACTTAATATGGACTTGGAGGATGAGGACATTTTGACCAAGTATTTGGGAGGAATTCACACTCACCTTCAGAGGAAGGTAATCTCCACGAAGCCCAAGGATCTCAATGAAGCTTGTATACAAGCATACTACATTGATGACGAGAAGAAGCAAGGAGAAATAGAGCCAAAGGGGAGACAGGAGACCATTCAATAGAACAACATGACAAAGAATAAGGGAAGACAAGTAGCAGAGGTAAATGGAAAGGTAAACTTTCCACCATTGCTTTGCATACTTGTAAAGATCCTACAATTTCTGTAAGAATTGTGATGTAAATGGACATATTGACGCCACATGTTAGAATTTGCATCTAGAATTACACCCAAAGCACCGAACTAAGGATTCCAAGAAATCCATGGCCACCTTTGTGAAGACAAAAGAGAGGTGGATAATGAGGATGAGTTGGATGTAGATGAGAGGCTGGGATGCATGTCCACTAACATGTATAGAAAGCAAGAAGAAGAAGAGATGAGTAAGATATTTCAAATCAGATTCAAAATCAAGAAGACTAAGGTAAACGCTTTAGTAGATTCTGGTTCTCAGTCAAATTTGATTTTTGATGCGGTTGTAGAACAACTTACTCTAGAAACTTACATACATCCACATCCATATCCACTTTGGGATGGGTGAAGAAGGGTGTAGAAATACAAGTTATAAGGAAGTGTAAGTTTCAATTTGGAATAAATACCCAATACATATACGTATTAGAGGTTGATACTATTCCACTTGATGCATTTTTGACATTGTCTTGAGAATTCCTTTTGTATGCCAAGGATTTTTGTTCACAAGGAGGGAGAACCAAGTACAAATGGGTCATAGATGGGTCAATTTTAACATCGGGGCACACTAGAGAAAATCAAAGAAAGCTATGGTAAGTGCCAACCAAATACTAAGACTTATTCAGGAAAATCATCATTTTTGTTTGCTTTCATTGGAAGAAAAACAAAATGGACGTGAGAGCACAAATATTTCTGACCAAAGGATGGAGAATTTGGATAGCACTTGTCAGTTTTTGTAGAAGAAGACACCACAGGAACTGATCATTCAAGGGGCAAAACAAACTTTTGCTATGTAGTCACTATATCTACCTACAGATTCACAAGACCTGACCATGGGGCAGCAAGAAGAAGAGGAGATACAAGGAACAGTGGTGACTATAGCAGCAATGTACTTGGAGAGGATTCGGCCAATCCATCTCAAGAGAAAAAGACAGGAAAGGACTAAACCACTATAGTATGGGACCTTTGTCATACTTCAGTAAGTTGGAGAAGAAACCTTTGGGCCATATTTCATGCATATGCATGCGATAGCAAGTTCAAGAGCTCGCATGATAAATAACACCATCTATGCATGAAAAATAAGGAAAGATACAAAATTTACCTTCCAAAGAGGATTGTACTCAAGGAAACTCAGAGGAGGTTGTAGCAGTAGAACAACAAACCAGAGATCCACATGAGTCTTGGTAGGTTGGACAAGAGAATACACCAAGGCAGACCCATGGTATTCGAATGAGCACAAGAGGGAGTTAATTCTTCTACCACTCCCCCACTAATATTTTTGGGACCAAAAGCCTCCTAATTAGGGGAGTTATGATCCATAGGGATCCAGAAAAACAAACCACTTCATCAGTTCCATCAGCACCAAGAAGGAGAAATAAGAAAAACAAGTAAAATGAGGTAAACGGAGGTTCTGGAAGGAACCTCCGCTCTATGCAAAGTAGGGTTTTGAACCGCTGCACCGCTGCCCTGCAAGGGTGGCATCCTAAAATTGTCGGTCTGGCTTGTCGGGGCGAAGGTCTTGTCACTTTCAAACAGAGAAGAAGAATGGAACGCCAAAGGACATGAACTTGAAGCGCCCAATGTGTCTCTTCCCTTCCATGCCCTTTCACATTCTCTAGTGCACGGGAGGACATGGGAAGGCCTATAAATACATGAAAGGAGTAAGGTAATGGGCATTCAAAGATTTACAGAGATCAAGAAGCATATTTTAATGAGAGTAGTGAGAAAGATCTTCAATGCTGGAATGGATTATAGGAGCAAGGTGTAGAAATAGAGCAAGAAAGTAATTGGAGAGAAGGTTTACATTGTTGCTTCTTTTCATACTTATTGTAATCTGTAATTATCTATATTAGACCAATAAAAGTGGGAAGAAAGAGTAGTTTCCCTTCCCGACTAGTTTTCCTCCTTGGAGGTTTCTAGGATAAAATTGTTGGTGTTGAAGTTTTGAATTATTTCCTTCTAATTTTCTTTTCTATAGCACTAGATAATCAGTCACGAAGCTCTAATTTTTCAAGCAAATATGTCATTTTCCAAAGTTGAAAGTAGAACAACATAGTTGTGTGATTCGTAGAGTTCCAAAGTAGAAGTTTACGGATCAACATGGAACCCCAAAGATAATTGTAAGTGATCGTGATCCTATTTTCATGAGTAATTTTTGGACAAGATTATTTACATTTTTGGGTACTTAGCTAGCTCATAGTTCATCTTACCATCCTCAAACTAATGGGAAAACAGAAGTGGTTAACAAATTCTTAGAGGGGTATCTATGTTTTTGTATCAGATAAGAAGGAACATTGGGTTAAATGGCTACCACTTGCAAAATGGTGGTATAACACATATTTTCATACCTCTTCTCAAATGACCCCAGTTTTAGCATTATATGGTTACCATCCACCATCTATCACTTCTTCCTTGAAGGTGTAAATTAAGGTCAAAGATGTTGAGGAACACGGATCAACATCAACAACGGAGTTTTGGCTGGTTTGAAGAAGAATTTGGCATTGGCACAAAACGGGATGAAACAACAAGTAGATCAACACCGTAGTGAAAGATATTTTGAAATTGGTGACTAGATTTTTATGCATTTGTATCCTTACAAGAATATTTACTTGAAGCAATAGAAAAGGACAAAAACTTGCTCCTAAATATTATGGTCCTTATCAGTTCTGAGAAAATTTAAAGTGTTTCTTATAAACTAGAGTTTCCTCAATCTTCACGCATACACCCATTATTCCATGTTTCCTTCCTGAGGAAGGATATTGGACAAAAATTTACAGCCCAAACAAAGCTACCAAAAATTGATGAGGTAGGAAGAATCATTTTGGAGCCAGAGCGAGATAATCTGTAAACATGTACTAAGAGGTGAGAACCAACAACATTAAGGAATGTCTAATCAAGTGGAATAATCTGGGCATAGAGGATGTGACCTAGGAGGATGAAGAATTTCTGCAGCAACATACATGATTATTCAACGTTGAGGGCAACATTGGTTTGAAGGGGAAGGAAATACTACGCCCTTAACCTATTGCTTGTATTAGGATATGAGTAGCTGACTTGTGGCTTACCATATCATTTTATTATGTCATTTATACTTTCTCATGCTTAGTAGGTCAGCCTTGGTGATGGCCATAACATAGGAATAATATATATAGGGGATTGTAGGTAGTAGTTTATCATCATTCAAGCATTTGAGTCTTATTGTATGGTTTGGAGGTTTCCCCCTCGAAGTGGTGAAGTTATTTTAATTACATATTGAGGTCATTTATCTACAATATTGTGTTCTTTAGTGTTCTATTACTGCTCATAATTTGAATTATACAAGTAATTTCATTACAAGTGGACTCAAGAGGGGAAGGATAGTTTTAGGTCTAGTGAGGCCCATTATATAATGTTGAAGAAAGGTACTATTTTCAAGTGGACTCAAGAGGGGAAGGATAGTTTTGAGGAAATAAATCAAACCATAGCCTAGGATCCAATTCTTATAAACCAAACCTCGAAAAGGAATTAATTATTTACACTTTTGGGGGATGGAATAGTATTAATGTCATTTTGACACAAGATAATTAATAAGGGTTAAAATGACCCATATACTTGTCCATTCTTACACTAAATGACTATAAGATGATTTTAAAAATAATAATAATACATTTCATGTGTTGATGTCTCTAAAAACTTTAAACATTTGTTGTCCAAAATTAAAATAAAGGATTTTGGATTTCATCCTAGAATCAAATATTAAAATATGAGTGAAATAAATAGTGAGAAGAGGGTTGTTTGGATTAAAAAAACCATAGATTTTGATGTGGAGATCAAGACTACAAATATTATTAAATGGGTAGATATTTTTCAACACTAAAAAGATCTTGAGGATCCTTGAGAATTTGTGTGCATCCAAGAAGAGGAATTTATAGTAGAATGACGTTTACTGATCAATTGGTTTTAGAAAATGGTGAGCTATTTCAATATAGGAGAACTATTTAGAGGCCTTGACATAACTAAGAGAATAAATTTTATGTTATAGGGAATTACATTGAGTTAGGAAATGGGATTCCATTTAAGATAACATTGATGGTGTCATGTTTAAGTGTGTTGAACTTGAGAAATTTGAAAAATACTTAAGGGGTTTCACTAAAGATTATATTATGGCTATTTTTTTGCTCAAACAACTATAATAAAGATCACTAAAGCCGGTTAATTCTATCCTACCATGTTTTTATTCTCACAAAAGGGTAAGGGCTTGTAAGGAATTCTTATTTTCCACTAGAGTAAAATTGAAGGCATATCTTCCTCTTCAACCAATTACTACCAATCAACAATTTTCTCTGTTGGGATTGGAATTCATTAGCACATTGAATTATCCTTATAGTGTTAGCCACAAGTGATTACTAGTTACTACTAATTCTTTTATCAAGTGGGTTGAAGAATTTCCTTTGAAAGAAACAACTAAAAATTTCATAGTGAACTTCCTTGAAGATATTTTTACTAGATTTAGAGTCACATATACTAATTTTTGTAAATCTCAAGATTTTATTTGTGTAAAGGTTAATAATTTTCTTGTAGTTATTAAATTTCATAAAAACATATTCAACTTACTACCCTCAAGGAAATGGTTTACCAAAGTCCTCGAATAAGAATCTAATCATAATCATGAAGAGGAAAATGCTGGAAAATTAGAGATAGTGGCATACTAAAGTAAAAGGAGAACAATGGGATAATAGGATCATTACCTAAAAATAAATTGAAAACTCACATTTCATGATAGTGTATGGAAAAAAATCTGTACTTATAATTTCACTTAAGCTCATATCCCTTGAGATAGCTCGTAGGTTGAAGATAGAGCATCATGATGTAAGAACAATTAAAAGTGTGGAGCTTGTAAATTTGTAAGTGATAAGGGATAAGGCCAAATATAGACTTCAATAACATCAACAAGATATGAATTATTGGTTTGATAGGAAATCTCATCTCCATTAGTTTAAAGAAGGAGAGTTTGCACTAAAGTTAGATAAGGATAGAGAAAAACTTATGAGGCATAAGAAATTTGACACCATTTGGAGCAACCCATACTAGATCATGAAATGTAAGGAGAGAAATACTTTTGAATTTTCCAATCTTGATAGTGACCCCTTAACTATCCCCATCAATGGGGTATTTCTCAAATAGTACCCCTGTGTTAGCTAAAATCTCTTTATACATATTACTTTAGTTTCCTTTTGTTGTCCCCTTTGTTTTAAATTTTCCTTGTTATTGTGTTTTTTTGGGTCTTGTTATTTTTAAGTCTAAGTTTTGGGTGTCTTTTCTAAGCCTAAATAACCACTCATAAGTATTCATTCAAATTTCATTTTATAAAATGCTTATAAGAATACTTTTTAGATAAATAAGTGTTATTACACACCCTATACTTTTCACTTGAAAAGTGTATGTGTTGTCTCTTTGTATGTATTTATTTATGTGTCTTTCTAAAGAGATTTTTTGAAAATTGTTGCTTTAAAAATAGATAGTGTTGTGATAAATATTAAGGGATTTCCAAATTTTAATTTTCTAATATTTCAAAGGGATATATATAGACTCCATGCCTAATGGATGAAGAGGCTAATATTATGTAAATTTCCTTGTGATTTTCCATAAATGTTGTTAAAAATGAGCATCATACTCTTTTGATAAACTAAAAGGGATTCCTACCTATTTTCACACTTTATTAAAAAAACTATTCCATTTTGAAATTTTTGTTCCTTGTAGAGGTGTTTGACTACTCAAAACTCAATCTTAATAGTTGGAGTCATTAGAGCATTGCATTTTTGACATATTTCATTAATTTGATGCTCCAATTCATTTTACAACTTTTTCTTGTTTTCAATCGGCCCTAAGATACATTTCAAGATTTAACATGCTTTAATAGTTGGACCTCAGTTATCTTCTAACATTGGGTAGTGTTTATAATTAGGAGGAAACATTGGGTGAAACTTTTTCAGTCGTTGAAGTTTTGTTAATGGTGGAATTTTGTATTATGATTTTTGGATTATTCCCACATTCATGAGGAATAAAGGTGCCTTACACTTTATATAGAAAAATGATTCATTTATACAATGTATTCAATGCTCCATGACACTTAGCTTTTAAGAAAATATAAAATTAGATAAGGCATGAAATAAGAATTGAAATATTTCAGATAGTGACACATATAACAACTATAGATAAATTTGAAGCTAATCCTAGGTGTAAGATAAGAAAATTTCCCAAAATCCATTTGATCTAGATGTGGTTGTGTGGCATCCATCTAGAAGCATGTGGTCCAAGATTGATTGAGGGAAAAAAAATTAGAGGAAATTTTAAAATATTGGGGGCAATAATGTTTGTCAAGTAGCACAAACTGGTGAATTTTTGAACATTAAAGTTAGATCAAGGTCAAGGAGGAGATATAGTGAATGCATGAAAGCTTTTCATGTGGAACATGTAGGTCCAATCAATGAGAGATAAGTAACTGGGATAATTTTAGGGTTAATTTTTATGGCCAAAATAATGTCAATTGTGAAGAACGATAGAGACAAATATTTAAAGTCATATCCTTTTCCACAAGAATCCAAATTAGGTCAAGAAAATTCCTTTGCAAATATTGAGGAATGTGATTTTAAAATAAATTTATATTAGTCCATGCCTTATCATAACAACATGATAAATGTTATATAATCACTAACATAGTACCTCAAGATTGAGTTAAAGAGAACAAATCAATACCTAAATCCTTGTTGCATGAATTTTCTCAATGGATGTGGAAGCTCAATCGATTTTTGAAAGATTTGGACAGTGTGCTTGTAAGCAGGGGATGGAAAAAGGGAAATTTTCTATAATGGGATGACTTCAAAATTTATAAGGGATCCTATAAAAGATGATTTCTCAATTTAGTAAGGTTTTTAGAAATGGAAATATCACATGAGAGGATGGTGTAAAATGTATTTATTCAGAAATATTTCTACTCCTTTAACTTGAATTAACTAAGCAAGAAAATAGAAATATACCGACCTCGGAGGACGTGGAGTTTAACAATACCCCTAGATTTTGATTGATGATATTTGATTTTGTGCTCTGTAAAAGATGTATGCAAGATCCTTTACTGCAAGTAAACTTGCGATCAAAGACAATACACAAGATATGAGTAGAAAGATGGATAAGAGAGCTGCTTGGAAAATGTCGATTCTAGGAATCGAAATGGCTTCCTCGAAGGATTTCAGCTCATTATTTAAACAATCAAGTGAATTGAAATAAATAAATGATACATGATAAACCGGTGTAGGAAAGATATATGAAAAATGATAAGTTGATACAAAATTTGATAGAAGTAGATAAGAAATGAATAAGAGACAGATCAGAAATAGACTATGGCTTGAACTCAAGCTCGAAAGGGATGTCATGTTCAACCTCATATGCAGCCCAAGAAAATTCAACTTTGATGAGTATGTAATCAAAATACATGTGCCAATAGTCTTCTACTGCTTGATGGATTTCCTGAGTGAACTCAAAAATGTTCTCCAATTCATCTAAAGGAGTGTGATGGATGGTGCACATATTATGCTTATGAAAGGGAAAACTTGTGTTGGTGGATCATTGATGAAGTTCCTAATGCACATTTGGTGATATGCAATTATTTGAATATGGTTGAGCTACACACTAACAATTTTGACCACTTACTTATGCACTAGATATCTAGAGAGTGAGAATCCTTGTTCAACATTTGTAATAAATTTGGTATTTATGATTCAAATTCCCATTGTTAACCCTCCTCATAGACTTGGTACACTTGGGACCAATGTCTAAAGTGGATTATATTGGGTGCTCAAGAAACTTGACCTAGGGTAATAATTTTGATGTAGGATAACTTCCCTTTTGATAATAAATTTTCTTGTATTTAGAATTAATGCCTAATTATTTCCTTTTCTATCATTAACCTATCATATTTTGCATTTCTGGAAATCCTAGTACCGTTATGTCATAAAACACATTTTCTTGAACGTGGCACTTATGAATCATGGGTCCATTATCAATCACATAAAACATGTTTGGAACTTGGTTCCAAGTCCCTATGAGTAAAATAGTTAGTAGGCCACTCAATAACAAAGTAAGATCTAGTGGTGGATAGATGTGATGACTTAGGCCTCTATGTTCCTCAAATTTTATGGGTGACAACTTTCTTGGATTCAAAATTTCTTCTACTCCACCACCTCTTCTAATCTCAGTCATATGGTGGTGGCACTAGATATAAATCCTTTCTCTAATCTTATCTAATTACACATTGTAGAGCTTAGGAATAGTATCCAAATTACGATAACTATAATGCCTTGGGTGCCCATATTTGAGCTTGGTTGTACTTGGCTCAAACTTAATGATAAAGTTTCCAAATAATTCTTTCAAATTCTCATGCGAGTAAATGAAATCCATCCATGAAAATGGCCCGTGATTTATTGAATATAAGGATATGCTCCAAAACTTTAAAAAATACTACAAGTAGGTTTTCAAATCCTAGGATCCTTCTGTGAAGTGTTAAATTACATTGGTGAAATGTTTGACACTTGTACCTTCAAGGTTACCACCGCTTAGATAATTGGTTGTTATAGATTAATATCCATTTAATACCTTCATGAAGTGGCAATGTAAATGTATAATGATAAATCCCCGAGTGCAACATGTTTCCCAATGAATTCTACAAAGTATTTTACAATTTGGTTGGTATTGAACTCTACGAGTATATTTGGATGGTTTTCACACGTAGAATTTAGGAATAGATGGAGCATAAAATTCATTCCTAAGCAAGGATACCCTGAGAAAATATACAATTGACACCTAATTCTTCTTCTTAATATCTCCTATAAGATTATTGCCAAGGATTTGGCTCTTCATCTTCACCACTTACTCTCTGCTATCATCGGGGCTAAAAAAACATGGCTTATTAAGGGAAGATATATTCTGGACAACATCATTTGTATCAGGAGGAGGGAACTAAAAGGGATTCCCGATATAATCAACAAGCCATGTTCATCAAAATATATTTTGAGAAATCTTATGATTAGATTGAATGGAATTTCATTTTGGCCATGCATAAATCCTTGGGTTTCAGCCCCAATGTCATTCGAGATGGTTCAAATTATCTTTTTGGTGCCTCTTCCCACATCACTATTAATGTAAATATCTTAGAGCAATTTGGATTATTTAGATAGATCTTTCATCGTTACCTCCTTTCCCCTACCTCATATGTTTTGGCATCAGAAGGTTTTGGATATCTTTAATCTCAAGGTACAATTCATGTTATCTCTCTCCCTGGTGATGAATCTATACAACTCCTTAACAAACATTTTTCCAATGAATCCTTTCTCACTCTAATTGAGGATAAACAAAACATTTACAATGTTTGTATGGATGTTTTCTACCTTGCTTCTGGTTCTTTGATTTAGTGGCATAAACCATAATGATATAAAAAAATCCTTCCTTCCTCTGCCTCTTTAGTTGGGAATTATGACTGGAAAAGTATTCAACATGGAGAAATATTCAAATTTTTGGGTATCCCCTTTTATTTTCAGGAAACCCCTTAAAAACTTTGCCAATATGTGGTGCATTATGTTGTTATAAAGTTAGAATACTCGATTACTAAGATGCTTTCTCTAGATGATTGTTTAAAAATTTATCCAAACTATTGGAATCCCCCAAGTCTATTACTCCTCTTGTTGGGTTCCCTCTAAGAAATCAATGCAAAAACTAGGAAAAGTTGTCTCCAATTTATTATGGGCTAACCCCTTGACACTAGAAAATGATTTCATACAATTGTTTAGGAGTACTATTTTCTTCCTAAAGAAGCTAGATGAATGAGGCTTATTAACATCCATAGACTAGGTATTCATGCATGCTAAGTAGACTATACAAGCAATTAAAGGGAAAGAAGATTGGAAATTTCATATCCGTCATTACATTGTTGAAGGCTCACCCCGAGTTATGATCCATGGAAAGGAATCGACTTAACCAAAATTTTAACTCTCTGGTTTCGTTATAATTTTAGGATCCTTTTTATCAAAAGTATATGGAAAGCATGGGAAAAATTCAAACCTTAGCTGATGTGGAATGGAAATGGTTTCCATGATGGGATTTCATTCAACCTTGATTCTATATGGTGGTATCCCATCATCTACTATCATGACCGCTATTTTTAGGTACCTTGGATCCTTGCGCTCAAGCTCTCTAGGTGGGATATTTTCACTATGAAAGACTCTTTTTGCAAACAATTAAAATTTTTACTACCATGGAACATCATAAAATCTGAATTTAGGCTATTCTAATAGGCTAAATAATCCATTGATGAAATCATTATTGCGGTGTCCACACACATGACACATGAAGTTTTTGTAGCCTCTTCTTGGACCTGGTGGAAAGGCTGTAAATGGTGTGTTAAAACTCCATTCCAAAATTACATGGACAAAAAGGATAGTAATGGATATCTCCCCACATCCCCTTGGTTATTAAGTTTAATTCAATATGTGTAATTTGATCTAACACCTCAACGTGGAGTCAAAGATTACACACTATTTGGGTGGCTTTCTTGGAGCCGAAAATGCTCACTTTGCATGGAACATATTACACGGGTGGCTTGTCTATTAGGAAAAACTAGTCCAAATTGGAGTGACCAACCCAACATGTCCATTTTGTGGGCATTAATAAAATTTATTACACCTCTTCTAGTTCTATTACAAGGCTAAAAATACCGAAATTGGATCTGTTATTTTTCCAACCCTTTTGACCTAAACATTTCTCATGGAAACACATTATTCTAGAGGATGATCCCAAGATGCCACAGATGTTCACCCAAATATGGAATATTTTTAGAGGGGAGATTTTATTTTAGATGTGGAAAGAAAGCAATGTTTTTCTATTCCTAATTTTACTATGGATCAATAGTTTTCATTACATGATAATTCCATGGTTGTATCCAATGTGTTATTTCAAATTAAATATTAAGAAAACAAATTTTCTCTCAACGTTAAACACTTCCAAAATCTCTTGTGTCACCGGGGTGATGCCCTGTGTAATATTTCTTGAGTTTTTAGGCAGATTGCAAATAATGTTGATAGGGGCCCTCCTCCAAGTATATCTCTATAGGGATGTGTGAGATCTAAAAAACCTCCCCTTCCTCCTCAAGGGATATCTAAAGAACTAGGGAGATCTAAAGAACCTCCCCTCATCCTTATCTACCTAACTCTATATATATACCCCTATTTAGATCTATGTCACATCACTTAATTGATATCGAGGGGATTCCCTAAAATAATCTCCACATCAGATAATTTTCTTTCCCCTAATCCATGAAGATTCGATATGGATATATAAGGCTAGGTCTAGGTTTTGTACAATTGAATGGGTTTGGGGGCCTCTATATATGTATAGTTAGATTTATCCAATGCTTTGTAGAGTATATAGTCGGTTTTGTAGAGGATAATATACCCACTCTAAATAGTTGGGAGAGGGACCCTAATCTTAATATCCATCATCCCCATTTTGTCACTCTCTACTAAATTTCCCGATGAAATTCATAATCAAGGTGGTTACCAAAGAAACCACTCCCATCGCTTGTCTCATATATTTTTCTTCCGATCCCCACGCCAGTCACCTATTACATGGGGTGTCATGTCACCATGAGATTGGGGATGGGGTTCCCTCTTGTTGTTTAAGCCACACACTTCCTTTTCTTAATATGGGTGGAGCTTACTACCACCCCAGAAAAATTCCCTTGGTTGGCCTTAACCATTTCTCCATCTCATGTGCAAGTAAAGGATATTCTTGAAAAGGAGAGAGTTCTAGCTTAGGATCTGGTTAGAACCCACCTAATACTAGGAAATACCTTCTAGGGTCTAGTTAGATTGACCATGACCTATCATCATTGAAAAATAATTTTCGGTGGTGGCTTAATTTTCTATTTCCTTTTGATGTAATAGATCATTTTTCCTAGTCTCAACCTAGTTTAGGCAATTTTATTCCTAGGCCCTTTTGTTTCTGGATTATCTTGATTCTTCAAGGCATTTTCCCATACCACCTATATTTTGTGAATATTATTATATCATAATACATGTTATTTAATATAATATTTATTTCATAAAAGAATTCAATCATGTTGAACTAATCCTGTTCACATGGGTGTACTTTAATAACATGGTATCAAAAATGTGTTTAGGCATGATAGAACTAATAACATTAGAATCAATCATACAATTATGAATTATATGTTTATCAATGATTAGGGACACATAAATGGGAGGATGATTTGGTACGTAACTTAATTCGAAACATTGGATTGGTAGAGGCTATTTAGCATTGAAGTCACCTAATTTTGGGCCCTCAAGGTGGGTTTGAAATGCTTCAAACCTTATTGAAACATGTTCACTCAACCAAGATTTGATAAATCATCCCACATGGTGAAATTTAAACTCGCCTTCTTTATTTTATCTATAATATTTAGAGGCACATGTGTAATATTTTATAGATTAAAATTATCTCAATCCTTTTCTCTTTCTCAATCATGATTTGGTAGATATTAGGCTTAAAATTATTGGTAAGGGATTTTTTCTTTGTATCATTTATGTTATTGGATTTTATTTTGTAGTAGAGTTGTGTTCTTCTTGATGTGGTTTCACCTAGACTTGATTTTTCTAAACATTATATTAAAAAATATTCTTTAGTGATGTAATTAGATTACGGTTGGGTTCTAAGTGATTTCTCCTCACTTTGGTTGAATGCAAAAAATTCACCTTCTTACTAAAAATTAAGTTTTCTTTAATAAGTGATGTGGAAGGATAAGATGGACATGTACCTTGAATTTTATATGACAAATATCCTTGCACTATCAATTATTTGATAAGGGTTCTATTAGGAAATTATTAGAGTTATGTGGTTGTGCACAAGGGTCACTTCATAACAAAAATTCGACTATAATATTTTATACTAGAACCAAATCTCTATTTGGGTTAGTGATGGAAGGGAATTGTTGAAGAGGAGATCTAGTAGAGGCAATTTGGAGTTTATGCTACATATTATTATTTTGATAAGTAGGTTTATAAGGATGATAAGGTCTAGGAGATAGCTGAAATTGTTGTATTTTCATGATAAAAAGTTCATTAAAAATGTTTCTACAAAATGATTTGACTTCATCTAGTTCATTTTAACAAGTCTTGGGAATAAAATAAAGTGGTTGAGCTATAATGGATTGAAGATGGCTCTCAATAAGAGGGGTTATCTTAGGAAATAAATGTATAAGAATACTTTGAACTAAAATTTCTTCTTGAATTAGGTTTTTCTAAACTAGAATATAAATATCATAAGCATCGAGAAGAACTCTTATGCACATAAACTATATTATGACTACTATATTAAAATTTGATTTCATGAATAAGTAGAGAAAATCAATATGGGGTGAAGGTTTTTGGATGGAGAAAATCGACTAAGTACCAACAGAGTGCAAAGGCTTACGCACAAGGTTGCATGCATAGGAAAACACATAGTAACACATCTGCAACAATGGAATGGATCAACATACAAGGTTGTGTGCATGCATGCTAAAGATCATGGACTTATCCAATTTTCCAGACAAGGATAAAAATAGAAAAGAAAAGTTGGAGTGTGGCTCAAAAAAATATCTAAGAACAAATAAAAGCAAGATGACTTGGTGACCAAGCAATGGTTATAATTGGGAAAAGCACATACAAGTCAAAGATAAAGAACATGCATGGAAGAATCCTAATAATAGGATTAAAGTAGATTATCGCATGATGTATATTTAGATTAATCTATTATTAACATAGATCGTAAAAGGAATGAAAGCTATTGTAAGCATGTCTATTATTAGGAAATTTCATGTAGCCGATGAAGTACAAGTCCCCACCATGTTTGTGTGTTTGTATATATGTGTGTGTGTGTGTGCGCGCGCGTGCGTGTGTGGTTGTGCACGCATGTGTGTGTGTGTGTGTGTGTGTGTGTGTGTGTGTGTGTGTGTGTGTGTGTGTGTGTGTGTGTGTGTGTGTGTGTGTGTGTGTGTGTGTGTGTGTGTGTAATGCATCCTTATTTAATAAGTTCACAATTCTAATTTTTGGAGAGTCATAGAGTGTGAATACTAAGTATGTAAGGTTTGTGGTATACCATTGATGATATCAGATATGTGCGCATTGTCCAGTATGACCCTGATGTAATGGATTGTCATGTATTCAATTTCTATGTTATGTAATTCATTATGGTTTACAATGGATAATTGTATATGGGTTGCTAGATTGACTAGATCTGAGCATGGTATAATGGGAATTCAAATCTTGTTAATTATTCTTTATGTTGAGTGAATTTCCTTATTATATGTGTTGTTGAATTATCATGTTATGATGTATCTCTCTACATGAATGGTTGTTTTGGTCATGAATATGATAAACATGCATGCTAACATCTTGTTAAGCATAAAAAAGGAGGGACTTGTTTGTTGTGTATGGTTCGAATGATCTTCTAGACCTATCTGGATGAGGTGTCAGTGCACATAGCTATATTGGGTAATAAAATACTAAATTTTGGTTCCATTTAAGGACCTATTTTTGATCTATTTACTAGGATGTTGCATGAAAATGGCATTTTAGTTGTCCTTGGAAAACATTGAGAATTGGGTTTATGATATCAATATGCTTTTGCATGAGATATATATCATTAGACCTAACTTTAACACACAAAAGTGGGTGGAAGAAAATCTATATGAATTCTTGCATGAGATGTTCTTTGGATTCTTCCAAAGTATAATTATATCAATGGTTGGCATCTTACGTGGAAAACAGAGGTTTCGGCTAGGAAAGAAAGATTGGAGATAGGAATATTACCAAACACTCTCCAATTTGGAGGAGCCATAAACCATAGTTATATATCATTTGTGGGAAGGTGTGTTGCATTGTTATACTTTGGAGTACACAATTTCAACATGCTCTTTCCCAGAGGAAGAATATTTTTGGTTCTTGCATGACCCAATAGGATCTTATTTACGCGTGACACCTTTAGCTATCAAGATATTGATGATTTAATTAGGAATGGATAAATTATCTATGGAATAATAAAACCTCACCACACGTAGGGGATGGAAAGGTTTGGGAAGGATGGAAAAGGGCCCTTGGTGGAAGAAATAAAGAGAGAGGAAAGATGACTTAGGTATAATGATGCACAATAGAGGGTGGTGGATGCGATGCATAGGTCAAGAGGAATGATGACTGGTGGAAGTGATGAGAACCCCGCAAAAGGAAAGGCACCATAGTATCATGTCCTCTTGACATTGGAAAATCATAGTAAAGAGAATCATCATCTAATGAGAGTGAGTCTAAGGAGAGAATTAAAACCATGGGTGTGCATCGGCCTAGCCTAGCCTTTCTATCCCTTACACAAGGTGTTCAAAATCTAGAGGTAATTATAGAAGAGCATCATAGTGAAGGAAAGAAAGAAGAATATCCACATTGGGTAGGAGATACAAGTAGACATTTTATTTATTTCTCATGAGGAACCACATATCAAGGACATGCACATGGTAGTATAGTAGGTGCCAGTATTTGGAACGAGTACTTTTGGAGGTATTTTTATAGGTGTTTCATCAGGACATATCATTGACATGCAAATGTTCTAAAGCAATCCTATAGGTACTTCTATAGTAAAAATAGTTAGCTTCCGGTTTAGCACAGCAAATGGTAAAAAGCAATTTCATCTACATGACCACATGTCATGGTAGGAGGCTCAAGTGGTTCAAGATAGCCACCACCACACAGAGGAAACCCTGGTGGAGGTTCAAGATCTTGCCCCATCCCAAGACAAGGACCATATCCACCACATCATCCATCACAACCACCATCTCAACAACCATAATAGATGAAACCTCAAGTTTTATTTGAGATGTCTCGTCACTTTCCTAAGTATATATGTGTGGAGGATGGGTTAGGAATTAGAGAATAAATATGTGGAAACAATTCCTTAGATCAAAAGAGTAGGAAACTATTTAGCATATATGTACTTGTAGAAATATAACATCATATATAAAAAATGCACAAAAAAAAGACAAGACAAGATTTAACATGGTTCACCTAATGTGGGCTATGTCCACCAAGAACTTGCTCAGATTTTACTATCACAGTCTTCTCTTAGTTACAATTACACAACAATCACTCATGAACTCACAATAGAATTCCCAAAGATGCTAAACCACATCTAAGACTCCTAGATATTTTTATCTCTCCATATCTTCTAAGACTCCATATCTCTTTGATCACTTTGGATACATTAGGATGCTCCTAATACCTCTATTTATAAGATTACAATCCTTCTAGGAAGTTCTATAACCAACCCTAGAAAAATTCATTTGAAAAATTTGACTTGAGAAAGTCATGATCTTTCAACTTTTCACGGATGAAAATATGTCACTGTGAAAACAACTGATTAATCACTACTTAACAGCAAATACACAACAATGTCACAACACGAAAAATAATAGAGGACTATAGAATTCACCTAAAGTCTCCAATCTTAACCGTTCTAACTCCAACACTTCAATGTTGATTCCAGAAGACTAAAAATAGGCTCCACACCCCAACAATCTCCCACTTGGAGATTGTTCCCACTAAGAAAAGTTCTCAACCATTCATTATCATATCCACAGGATTCTGAAGGCCAACCAAAGTTGAACAAAACTTCAAATTCTCCCTTGTGACTGCCTTGGTCATCATATCCACAGGATTCTGACTGGTATGAATCTTTTCCAGCTTCAACTTATCTTCTTCCAAAGTTTCCTTGATGAAATTATATCTTAGTTGAATGTGCTTCATCCTAGAGTGGAAAGTGGATTTATTCGCCAAATGAATTGCCCTTTGACTATCACTATGCAGTCTCCCAACTTCTTTCTTATGCCCCAACTCATCAAGAAAATTTTGCAGCAAAATCATCTCCTTTCTTACCTCTAACATACTCACCTCTATGGTTGACAAAGCCACAACCTTTTGAATCTGTGTTATCCCAGTAAAATTGATGAGGGAAATTTTATAGGTACCCTTACCAAATTTTGTCCTGGTCCCTCGTCGGGGACCCCTCTCGCATTGGGAACGCCGCAAAATCCCTTTCCAGGAAATCTAGTTTTCCGAACTTAGCCATTTTTATCCCTTTTGGTGGGCGCACCTTTTATCTATGTAACACGGAGTAAATCTGTGCCCCCTTCATTTCCTTTGGCGCACCCTTTTAGGTGTCAACACATGTTTTGGTGTGCCTTCCCGTGATGTGCCATTCTTGCGTGCGCCAAGGCGCATGCACCTTCATGTTAACACATCAATTGTTGCGCCGTAGTTTGGTGCGCCAAAGGGCGCAAGGAATGGAGTGTTGATAGTCTTAAAATTGCGCCAAAGGCGCAAGTATCCCGTGTTGACATGCATTTATCCACGCCAAAGGGTGCACCATTTGACGTGTCGACACATGTTTTGGTGCACCTCTTAAAAGTGGTTGGTGCATTTATTGCACCTTTGCCTATATATAAGTGTATCCGCCCTGTCACTTTCACGGCCCGGAAAACACGTGATAAATTTTATTCCTCTCGTGCCTATCAAACGCACCTTTGTTGTCCTCGTGTCACATTCGTGGACCCCGCTTCGTCTCTCACATTCTATATATTCCGGGTAAGTGGTCCTTGTTGCTCTTGTGTTTTAGTTTTGTTGTTGGTTATTTGTTTGTGTGGTAGGATAGATGGATCTGTGAAACCATGAGAGCCCCTCTTGCTGATCCTTGTTTTCCCTCCCCAAGCTCTTCCTCCTCTTTCCAGATCTGCTGGTAGGGAGGGCTCTACCTCAAAAATCACTTGGATCTTCTTGCTGTGCACCCCTTCACCATCCAAAAAACCCTGTAAAAGAGGCCTAAAATACATGCAAACCTGTCAGGAAAGAAAGAAAACTCGGAAGTTCGTATTAGACTACATTTTCCCTCTTGGCGCATTCGCCATTCCTGCTGCATAAAATATAGTCGCACCCAGAAGGCACACTTTTCTTGCTTGCAACACCCCATAACCCTGCGCCCTTAGGCGCACCGAGCTTCTCTGTTACATTGCAAATATTTGTGCCATTGGCGCACCCTGCCCCCATGCGACACCAACATTACTTGCGCCAAGTATAAATCACGTAAAGCGGCGCAGCAGTGCATCCCCTTTACAAAGCAACATAATGTAATGCAAACCTTCTCTACGCTGCACCAAGTTCCCTTTTGCGCACATAAAGTCTATGTTACACACATCAACCCTACGCCCTTCGGCACACCAAAGTTCCATGTAACATAAAAATATATGCGCCATTGCGCATCCTGTCCCCGTGCAACATGAAAATTATCTGCGCCCAGCATAAAACACATATGAATGGTGGCGCAGGTGCACTTCTGCTTACAATAAAAAAATGTCATGTGCAGTGTTCATGCGCCCTGCGCCCTTTGGCACTAATTTTTCCTTGTAACACCCTTCTTCCGTGCGCCATACTATTAACCCTGCAGCCTGCAGTGTTCATGCGCCCTGCGCCCTGAGGCCTTTAAATTGTTAACTCCTCATTCTATTCTGTAGCACTTTAATGGAAGATCTAACAGCTAACATGGCTCTTCTGCGTTGGGTTTCGCTTCTTCTTCTTGCAGATCAGCAACTGAATTCAGATCCACATATGTCTACATCAAGCAAGAGGCCAACCAAGTCAAAAGGTAAAGCCAAGCTTACAGAAGAAGAAATGAAATACAAGTACCAAAGGGTCAGAATGCCTGAGTCTCAGGCTAGAATGTGACCTGGATATAAGAGACTCAGAGCTCGGTCACATCGATATGGAAGATTTCTGGGCCAGAACCAGGAGGGTCACAGGGAGTCCCTGGATGGACAAACTAGTAGGTAGTGGCCTGCACTTTGCTGGGGGGATCCCCGTCAGTGCAGTGAACAATGAATTCATGATGGTAGTGGCCCGCTGCTACAACAAAGACACGAGGTGTGTCCAAAATGAGAAAGGGAAGTCATAATCAACCTGACCGCCCAACACTTCGAAATCATGCTTGGCATCCCTCACCACCGGCACTTTGTGGCCGTAAGCCAAGAAGACTGCACCAAGGCTTGGGAGGACAATGAAGACCAGTGCATGCAGCTAATGAATGAAGTGTATTTAAAGAACAAGAAGGTGGTAACCAGATGGCCACAAGTTATTCACCGAAGTGATTTCTCCGAGGAACTGAGTGATACTATCACATTCCTAAGTAGAGTATTTGGGCTTTCTGATGCCCATTACTTTCATAAATGGATGCTCAGGTACCTGGAGACCATGAGCAAGAACGTACCTGATCAACGCTTCGAGTGGGTGGAGATAATAAGCAGTACCATATCTAGCAGCTCCAACAACTCACCACAATGGGGAGGTTCTACATGAACTCCTACGTAGTTTATGTTGCAGCCTCGGAAAGGGATTATCCAGCATTGAGCCGATGCGGGGTTTGGCCCCAAGTGAGAATATATGAGTACTACCCAGAGCTGAAGCTGGAGAACAACATCTCACAGTTCACCAAAATCAACGATGCCTTTTTCTACGGCATCGTCTGCCTATTGAGGCCCAACATGACTCACGGTCGAATGACCAAGAGCATTGTCGCAGCAACGGAAAAGTGGGGGGCCTTGTTCACACAGTTTCCCACCTTCACCTATCTCAGGGCAGCTAACTTCCTGGGTGAGCCCACCAAATTGCCGAGATATGTCGGCCCTAAACTGATCTTGTTAGAGCTGTCCAGACAGCTCGTAACATATCATGAGAAGTGCTTGAAGAGGAAGAAGGGTGGAACTCCTTTCCCCCTCACAGTGGGTAGATACACCTGCGTTTCTCATCACAAAGCCCAGAAATGGTTACTGAGCTAGAACTGCTCAATCTGAAGCACAACTTCCGGTGAGGCCCACTTTTGATCCAAGGAATTTCCTTCCCAGGGAAAAACTCGATCCTATCCACCTTCCACAGATCGAGGACATCTATATCGACCTGTATCATGAGGTCGAACTTAGAAGGAAAGGACCACTCCCACCTGGCCCTGGCAGAGATCATTCAGTACGGCATGGCCATTGTCCGAAAGGTTATCAAACTACCGATCAAGAAGTTGATCAGGTATATCTTGACATGGACGGGGACAATTGGTCATTTATCGCAATCGAGTAACCAAAGTGCCCTGCACTATCAAGAAAGGGTCAAAGAAACTCTGCGGTGGACAGAACACTGGTGCAGGATGAATGGCCTCATCTACCTCGGGGTAGATTTCACTACATCTCCATTGGGCAATGCACCATCTAGGCCAAAACATCTGCCAAAAGTAAAAGGCAAGGATAAAGAGGGCGAGTCAAGCTCTACTCGAGAAGAGGCTCCTGAGAGTCCCCCTTCCGCCGCACAAGAACAGGTTGTGAGCCTGTTATCTCCAGAGAAAGAAGCGGCCGAAGATGTTCTCGATGGGCACATCCACTCAGGATGTTGCCACTACTACAACTGCTGAGGTCCCTTCTGTCCCTTCTCCCTCTCCTCCTTCTCCTCCTCGTGTGACCCAAGTGACCATTCCTTTGGTCGTATCCTCTCCCCCATCTTCTACTATTCCCCCTCCTCGTCATCCATCTTCTCTTCTCTCGGAGCTGTCCCCCACTATTTCTTCTCTCATCTCTCAGCTCCCTTCCATATCCTCATCTTCCTCCCCTGCAGTATCCCTTCCTCCCTTGAGTACTTCGTTGGCCTCTCATTCAATGCCGCCACCAAGTGTCTCAACGCACTTTCCTCCGCTACTACGCAGCTGCTCCCTCTTCTACTTCTGGTCCCACTCCCATAAGTCCAGCATGGATCTCTCAGCACCTAAGCCAAGCAAAAGAGGAAAGTTCCTATCGCACCGATGGACTTCTCCGTCATCCCATCAAAGGGGGCCAAGAAGCAAAAGCCTATAACCCGCTTCTCTCAGAGTGCATCAGGAGAGAGAGTAATGGAGATAGCGTATCCCGATCCTTTAAAGGATAAAAAGGATCTGTCTCCGACAGATTATACAGTGACCCAAGTCACGATGGGAACGTCTTCAGAAAGCCTTCAAGGAGAGGCCCTATCTACAGTGGATGCCCTTTGCAAGAAACTTTAGGAAGCAAAGGAAGAAAAGAGGCTATTAAAGGAGCAAAATAAACATCTTCTCCACGCCTTGCAGAAAATGGGCAGTGCACCTCCTACAACTACCACCGAAACTCCTGAGCCCCTAAGCCAGGATAAGATAAATGAATACGCCAAAATCGGTGAGCAAGGTATGGCAGTATCCCTGGAGAGACCAAATCCTCAAGGAAAGTGAGGGAGTAATCGTCAAGTTCACTAAGTTGTATCAGAACATCAATCAGGTGAACAAGGCACTCCATGTGATTATGGACCCATCTCTCGAAGAGTTGGACCATGCTAGGCTGTAGCATGAGACCTTCCAGAAAATGCTCGATTGTTCAGTCAAAGATCTGGTCAAGTTCAGCATCTTTAATCACCCCAGAGCGCCCAACAAATTCCTATCTACTTTGGACTACCAGGTCGATCAGTTGGAGTTTGTCCTCGAAAAGATAGATAAAGTCAAAGAGGAAGCCTTGGAGGCTATGCACCAGATGGAGCAAATCATCTTGAGAATGTCCCTAGGCTTGCTCACTCCTTCTTTCACCCTGAGGAAGGTAGACCAAACTATTCAGATCTTTAAGGAGATCGTCTCGCAAGGGTTAGGGCCAGAAGCCACGTTCGACACCGAATGCATCAACAACCTTCTGGCCTGTCGTGACTTTATAGGGTTCCTGATAGAGGCGGGAAATGAATATGCCAAGCTCCCAGAAAGGCTCATGGATGAACGTGAAACTTGTGAAGTTATCAGTGATCACCACAAGGATCCTGCTCAGGATCAACTTCAGCCCATGATCAGCAAGTTCATGGAATATCGGGCCCAGTTCAACATCACTTCTCCCGAGCAACAAGCAGAAAGCAGACACTCCCTTTCGGCCGCGAGACGATGACAAATAGTCTCCTTCCTCTCGATCTTCTTTTTGTAAATATCTAAGAGTATGTTGGCATAAACGATGACATCATCCATGTTGCACCATGGGATGATGTCATCCACCAAGTTGCCAAAAGTCAACAGTTGACTTTTAGATATTTTGTAGATATTTTGTAATTAGGTGGTTGGTTTTCTTTTGCCTTCTTTCCTTCTCTTCTTCTATAAATACTTGAATACTTGTTGTATTCAAGGGGTGGATACTTTTCAGATGAAAAATAGAAGTAAGAAGAAAAGACTTTGAACTTTTTGTAATAGAAACAAATATTAATACAATATTTAGACTTTGTGTTGAATACCTATGTTTTACATCAGACCTTTCTTATGTTAGATCTGTATGTTTGTTCTGTTGAATCTACTTCTACTTTATTGTCATTTATTCATCAGTATTGCTTTTTTCTATGTGAGTAAGTTCGGCTCTGTTTACTACCAGCCCAAAACATAGACCCTCTGACCTTTCTGCTTTGGAATTCATTTCTTTTCTCCCTTCAGATATTTCCTATCTCCCCACCTTGTTTCTTTCCCTTCTTCTATAGTTGGAAATACCTCTACTGGGATGAGATCCCAACCCCGAAGGCGTAGAATATTGTGAGACTTGCACAGATTCCTACTGGTAGAATAGAAATAAACCAGTTTTGCTTTGCTGACTCAAAGAGGGGCTATGCCCTGCACACTGTTGGCTCGTCTATCCATAGATCTGCCCTCAAGACAAATTTTCGGACCAACAATTTTTAGCGACTCTACTGGGGATCGAATAGGTCTAACGGATCTATGGTAGTGGTGTGTTTGAAAATTAAGGAAAAGTCAAAAATCACTACCTGTTTGCAAATTTTAAACTTTTGTCTAAAATCCAAAATTTTTGCAAAAGTGACCCAAACTAAAAATTTTCTTCAGAGGTCCATAGATCTGGGCTAGTTAGAGATCTTTAGTTCACTGAGTTTTTACAAAAATCTGTATTTTTCCGTAGATCTGAGTTTTTGACAGTTTACCAAAATTTTCAAACTCTTTAAAAAGTCAACTCTAGATCTGAAAATCAGCTTACTAAGTTTTACCATCATTTTATCCTTGTTAATCAGACATTAAAACCGCAATCGGTTGTTAAAAGAGGGATAAAATTAAATATTTAGAAAAGTACATACTGCTGATTTTTGTCAAAAATTTTAAAAATCAGCAAGTACAACCAAAAAGAGTTTTTAGGATTTGCTCCAAATATTGCAGATCTGGAAGGTACACTGGCGGGTGAACCATTTACTCGTAGTAGAAGGGCTCATGGAGAAGTTGATCCTACTTTCGATCTGCTTCAAAGGCACAACTTCAGTGTAACACCGGCGCGCTTCCCATCGCTAAGTTCAGCTAACCGGTTATCCAGAAGTATCTCACCTCCGCGAAGGAAGCATCTTTCACAAGGAACATCTTCATCACTTTGCAGTGCTTTTTTGCTCAGTGGGACCATCCTCCCAGCACGCGTTCTCTTTCCAGCTATTCAAATGGCAGTGCCATGGGGAAATGCTATGGGCCCTCTCGCTTTGCCACACCCCATTCATGCACTCCCTCATGGAAATCGAAAGAATTTTCCTAAATTTGATGGTAGCGGGAACCAGAGCACGGATTCACACATATCCGCATTCATCATGTCATGCAGTATCCTGGATGTGACCCATGAAGATGTGTCAGTTCACCTCTTTCTGGAAACCTTGCAAGGACCAGCAACGGAATGGTTTTAACATTTGTCACCCGGATCTATTACTAGCTGAGCCACCTTACGGACTGCATTTGAAGAAAGGTATAAGCCTTCTAAGGACACATTTGCGTTGCTGTCAAAGATCACTCACCTGAAGAAGGAGGTCAATGAAACCATGCGTGATTTCATCACCCATTTCAACTCACTAATCAATCGAGTTCCACCTACCATGCTGCCAATGCCAGAAAATCAGAAATGTTTCTTCGTGAATGCCATGAGCTCAAAAGTAAGTTTCTTACTCTTGCAAGAACAAGTCACTACTTTGGTTCTCACCCAAGCTGCTGTCATACGAATTGAAGACAACTTTCTAATATCTAGCGAATTAAAGCGAGAGCCATCCAAGCCAAAAGTTTCATCTCCTCCCACCACTTCATCCGATCCGGCATTCCAGAAGATGGCGAATGATCTGCTCGCATTAAAAAAGTAGCTAGCTCAGGCTTCTCCTAGAACTTCATACCAGGATATCCCACGGAGGAACTTCACTTCTAACAACATCTCACAAAGGCCCCACCTACCCGTAGCTACTCCATGGTTGGCGCTTGAAGCCCCTCCGGTCAATGCTTTAGCCAAAATCGAAGAAGAGGAGCAAAATTATGAAGAACCTTCATCGCCAGGTGAAGATGATCAAGATGTCATGAACCGACTAGTGACTCTACTATCGGGTATATGGAATTTGATGAGGAAGAATCTGACGAAGAGGAGGGTACCCAAGGATATGCAAGCGGACAATCTTATGTTGTTTTCACCCGCTCTCAGGAAAAGAAGCGAAATTGCTGCCAAGGCGCAGAAAGAGAAGGCCGTGTCAAACACGTCGCCAACCATTGTAAAAAGAGGTAATCCCCTTCCTGCTCAGCCTGTTACTAAGTCTTTTTCAAAGAAATATTTTTCCCCTTTTTCCCCTCTGAATCAGCCTCCTCATATTCCTATCAAGACCAGCAATCCTACCCTACCATTGCGAAATGAGGGACTCATTCCTTCATCAACGCAACCTTGGCCGCATTTGACATAATCGATCATGCTAAAAAGACCAAAATCTAGATGTCTGAAGCTGAATATCTTCAGTCAAATCCCGAGCAGCTTGTAAGGTTGACCGAATACATCCAAAGCCAAGCTGTCATAACTACTCAGGTTTCCCCGAAGGGAATCCTTTCTACTCCTCCTGCATCTCGCATAAATGTTGCCTCAACATCTGCATCAGGCAAGATAGAACCTTTTTATCTCTCCCTCCTGATCAATGGCCACAAACTAAGCAACTACATAATTGATTTTGGGGCTTCCGATAATGTCATGCCAGCAAAAGTCACCCATGCCTGGGCCTCACCCTTACCAAGCCTTTTGGCAGATGTTATTCCTTGGAAACCAAGCAGGTTCCGTTGATTGGTCAAATCAAAGACGCGCAGTTTGCATTTGCAGCGTTTCCAGAGAAAAGAGTGAAGATGACCGTCCTTGTTGCCGATATTCGGCAACATATGGAATTCTACTAGGAAGGAGCTTTTGCAGTGAAGTTGGTGGGGAGATTCATATGGACTGGTCTAAGGCTAGAATCCCCGTCAAAGGTGTAATGCAAACATTGGAGCCTGAATCGCAAAAGAAGTACCTGGTTACTAACTCCGATGACCCCAAAGCCCAAATTCTCTTCGAATCATCAGGGATGGGAAACTATTTCTTGTCTACCGAGTCTGACAAAATGGATGTCCTCATCCAAGTAGAGGATCTTAACAAGATCTAGACTTTGCAGTTTGATGGCAGCTGCGTGACTAGTGGGTGCGGTGCTGGAGCCATGCTAATATCTCCCGAAGAGGAGATTATTCCCCTCTCTTTCAAGTTGCAGTTTTTCAACACGAATAATACTGCTGAGTATGAATCTTTGCTACTTGGCATGCAAGCCGCAAAGGAAAGAGGAATCAAGAATCTGAAAGTACAGGGTGATGCAGAGCTGGTCGTAAATCAAGTTAAAAGGGTATACCAAGTGAAGAATGAAAGGCTCAGACATTACCGCAATGCGGTATGGGACAACATCGAGGAGTTTGATGCTTTTTCGATAAAAGCCATTCCTAGAGCTCAGAATGACATGGCCGACTCATTAGCCGTCTCAGCATCCCTCATGCTCCCTCACCCAGGTTTGAAAACAGATAAATATACCATTGAGGTGGTTTTCTACCCAAGCATGCCAGATAATTCTCAGCACTAGCAAGTATTCAACGATGACAATCAACTCATTGCCTTTCTCGAAAAGTGGAAAATTTTAATGAGCTTCATTTTGAAGGATCTACTTCCACGTGCCATGATTCTGTTACTAATAAGAATGGGGAATCCAAAGGAAATGACGGCATATGTCAGCTCAAAGGAAATAAAATCCCAAAAGGCCTAGTTTCCCTAGAACGGTTGTTCGACAGGCATGATCGTTTTGTCAAAAAGAAAAGGTGAGATGATCCTAACTCCTCCCCAGAAACCGAACCGGTCAATTTAGGTTCGGTAGAACATCCAGCAGTTTGTGAACATTAGAAAATGTTGCACACCCGAAGAGAAGCGGAAATTCATCAAGTTGCTGAAGAAATACATGGATGTATTGGCATGGTCCTATGCCGATCTAAAGTCTTACAAGAGAAAGGACGTCCAGTATGACATCCCATTGAAAGAGGATGTCAAACCCTTTCGCCGTAAAGCAGCAGACACTACAATCCTAAGATCTCAGGTACTATCCAAGCATAAATTTAGAAAATGTTGGAAGCACGGATCATTTTTCCTATCCATCACAGTACTTGGGTGGCAAACATTATGCCAGTACGTAAGAAGAATGGTGAGATACGCATCTTCGTAGATTTTCGCAACCTGAATCAAGCGTCCTTGAAGGACAACTACCCACTTCCCATAATGGATCAGGTTCTACAAGCAGTAACTAGATCAGAAATGTTGTCCATGCTTGATGGTTTTTCTGGCTACAATCAGATTGAAGTCTCGCCTGAAGACCAATTCAAAATGGCATTCACTACCCCTTGGGGTACATTTGCCTACAGCAGGATGCCTTTCGGCTTAACCAACACTGGTGCTACTTTCCAGAGGGCAATGGACTTCGCGTTCAAAGGCATGATGGGGAAGGTCATCATGGTTTATTTGGATGACTTAACTGTGTTCTCTAAGTAGTGAAATGATCATTGTGATCATTTAGAACAAGTATTGATTAGATGATGAGAGCATGGGATCTCCCTGAATCCAAAAAAATCCATTTTCGGAGTCACAGATGGAAAGTTACTGGGACACATTGTAAGCAAGGAAGGGACGAAGATAGATGCCGAAAGGGTTAAGGCTATTCAGAGCCTTCTTTACCTACAGATCCACTTTACTTCATGTCAGTGCTCTCTACCTGGATCACTCATAAACCTCGCTCATTTCTCCCACCGCATGGGAAATATCAAGCCTAGTGCATACCATAACATACATCAAGTTGTCAACTACCGATGAGTACAAGAACTGGACATCTAGATTCTATCCTCCTCGCCTTGGGGCTCTTATCCTTTGATAATTTAAAGTGACCTGCCAAAGGAGTACCAACCAATTTAGTATCTTGCCTACTAAACCTCTATAATACCTTCTTTATGCACTCTTCTTGAGATAATACCAGCTTCCTTTGCTTCATGTTCCAAATTATTTTCATACCAAGGATTTCCTTTTTGTGCCCAAATCCTTCATAGCAGAGGAGTCACCTAGTTGCTTCTTGAGTACCTTTATTCATGCACCTTCTTCCCTACAACAAGCATATCATCCACATACATGCACAAAATAATATAACTACCATCAAGAAACTTCTTAATGTGCACAAAATGGTTTGAGTGACACATGGAGTAACCTTGATCTTGCATAAAATTGTCAAACTTCTTATACCATTGTCTAGGATATTGTTTGTGCCATACAAACTCTTATTTAATTTACACACTAACCTCTCCTTCCCTTTGACCTCATAACCCCGTGGTTGTTGCATATACAATTCCTCCTCCAACTCGCCATGAAGGAATGTAGTTTTACATCCAAGTGCTCTAAGTACAAGTCTTATACGATACTAAACCAAGAACAGTCCTAATAGAAGTCATTTTAACAACACGAGAAAAATTTCATCAAAGTATATACCTTTCTTCTATGCAAATCCCTTAACCACCAACTCGGGCCTTGTAACATTTTCTCCTCCATCTTCCTCTTTAATTTTTTACACCCACTTGTTCAGCAATGCTCTCTTGCCTTTAGGTAGATCCACCATATCCCAAATCCAGTTATCCATAAGAGATCTATGTTCTTCATTCATGGTCTACTCCCACTTCTTCCTGGCATCCACCTGCACTACTTCCTCAAAGCACTTTGGCTCTCCACTATCAACGAGAAATAAATAATTCAAATATGGATTAAAACATTTAGTTTCCCGTCTTTCCCTAGAATACCTTCTCACCTCAAGAGTTTGGGCTTCCTGATGAGTAGATTCCTAAATTGGTTATGCCGGAACATGTTGTACCGAACCAAGCCCCTTAGACACCTTCCTATCCACAATTTCCTCTAACATTGTGTATTCTTTCTTTGATTCCTCTTTTTTTCCTGTAACTAATCTTTATACATGAATTTTTCATTAAAAACTATATCTCTAGAATGAAATATTTTCTTGTCCTTAAGACTCCAAACATGGAAACCAAAGTCATACTCACCATATCCAACAAAGGTGCATTTCTCAAACTTAGCCTCTAACTTGGTCCTATCATCTTTATCAATGTCAATGAATACCTCACATCCAAATAATCTAAGAAATGAGTAATCAATTTTCTTACCAAACCAAGCCTCCTTAGGTATACCTCCATCCAAGGCTATAGAGGGTCCTCTGTTAATCAAGTAAACAATTGTTCTCACCACTTCTACCCAAAACATGAGTGGCAGCCCTGCATGTAACCTCATGCACCTAGCACACTCCATGATTATCCTATTCATTCTTTTTAACATTCCATTTTCCCATGGATTCTTCAGAAGCATCCTTTGCCTACGGATCCCATTTACTAAACAGTGATCAAGAAATTCATTATTGTAATACTCCCTCCATTATCCGACCTTTGACATTTCATCTTGAGAACCGATTCATTTTCAAACAAGTTTTTCTTTATTTTGAAAGTTTCTAACACATCAAATTTGTTTCGATGACATATATCCAAACTTTTCTAGTTGCATCATCAATGAAAGTGGCATAATAACATGAACCACCAATAGATTTTACCTTATTTGACCCCCATACATCCGTATGTACCAACTCCAACTTACCCTCTTTCCCGGTAGGTCCAACCTTGAGGAATCTCACCCACTTTTTTCCCATAAGCATAGTCCTCACAAAAGTCCAAAACTATCTCCTTTAATTCAGAAACCTATGTTTTAGAATTGACATGCCCTTTTGACTCATATGACCGAGTCTCTAGTGCCACAAAATTACATCTCCAAACAAAAACTAGATTACAATAATCAAAACCACTAGTTAAATACAAAGTACTATTTTTCTTACTCTCGCAACCATAAGAGCTCCCTTTGTAACCTTCCAAGAATCCATTGTAAAACTGATCAGATAGCCATAACTACCCAATCGACCCGATGATATTGATTTTCACCTCAACTTAGACACATTTCTAACGTCCTTAAGTAGCCATATGTTCCCATCTCGAATTTTCACCGAACACAACCTTTCCCTATTATGTTACATGGTTCATCATCACCAAGATATACATGTCTAAAATCACCTTAAACAAACTAAGTAAATTAATTTCTATGTGGGGTGCCATGGAAAGAAGCCGTTGAATCTAACACCTAAGACTCGTAAATATTATCTAAAGAAAGAGTTAAGGCATCATGACAAATATCACATGCTACCACATTTATCACCCTAGTTTTCTCCTTTTTGTTCTTTTTATCCCGAAGATCCCAACAATCTTTCTTAGCATGACCAACCTTCCCACAAAGGCCAACATTCCAACTTTCTCCTGGACTTTGACCTTCCATGATCATTCGACTTCCCATGGTGACCTTTCCTTTTTTATTTTGTCTCCCTCTTCTTTCCACCTTCAAAGCATCTATGCAGTGGAAGATTCCCTGGAGCTCTTCCTTTGCATTTCCTCACTTAGGATCACACCTATCACATCTTCAAAATTCAAATTTGACTTATTAGATATCGAATTACTTACAAACATAACCAAGTTATCTAAAGCCTATCCGGTAAGGAGCACAAAATTAACAAAGCCCTTATCTCATCATCAAATTAAATTTTCACAAAGTTTAACATACTCACAACCATGTTCAATTCATTCAAATGATCATCAAATGAACCATTATCATATATATTCATATTAAATAACTTTTTCATCAAAAATATTTTATTAGAGGCAAAGGGTTTTTCATATAACTCCCCCCAATGCACTCATGAGAAATTTCGTGGTATTCTCCGTGATATGTTGAAAGAAACCGAAGATGCAAGGCATAACCGAATTTCCCAAGTGCCTTTCTATCCAAAAACTCCCAATCCTCATCCGTTATGGCTGTAGATTTCTTTTTTTTCCAGCCAAAGGAACATGGAGGTCCTTCGATACATGTAATCCTCCATCCGCATATTCCACAAACCAAAGTTCTTCCCATTGAAATTCTCAATCCTAAATCTAACCTCATCTTCCATAGCTCTCACTCAAGATAAAATTTCCCTGTGATTCACCGCTTTAGCAATAAACCACCAAATCTGTGATACCCGTTGTTAGGAATTAGAGAATAAATATGCGGAAACAATTCCTCAGATCACAACAATAGGAAACTATTTATCAAATATGTACTTGTATAAATATAACAACATATATAAACAATGCACAAAAAAAGACAAGACAAGATTTAACGTGGTTCACCCAATGTGGGCTACGTCCACCAAGAACTTGCTCATATTTTATTATCACAGTCTTCTCTCAATTACAATTGCACAACAATCACTCATGAACTCACAACAGAATTCCCAAAGATGTTAAACCACATCTAAGACTCCTAGATCTTTTTGATCTCTCTAGATCTTCTAAGAATCTAGATCTATTTGATCACTTTGGATACATTAGGATGCTCCTAATACCTCTATTTATAAGATTAAAATCCTTCTAGGAAGTTCTATAACCAACCCTATAAAAATTCATTTGAAAAAATTGTGACTTGAGAAAATCATGATCTTTCAACTTTTCACGAATGAAAATTTGTCCCTATGAAAATAGTCAATTAATCGCTAGTTAATAAAAAATACGCAACAACGTCACAACATGGAAAATAACAGATGACCGCAGAATGATCCTGAATTCTCTAAAATTAACTGCGTTATAAATCCAACGCTTCAATGTTGATTTCAAAAGACTAAAAATAGTCTCCACACCCCAACAGATGTGATTGAGCATGTTCACAAGTGTGAATTGTTAGGGAGAGCTAAGGGCATAACAAATCTTGATAAGAAATAAAATCAGTTTTCCACCACACTTCAAGGAGCACACACACTGGTATATAAAGTGTGATACACATCAAACTCGCAAAGTGGTTTTTATACCTTTTTGCTGAATTTCACATCCCATAATTTGAACAACAAAGCATTATCACGCTAAAGGACATAAAATATGGCTTATCTGAAAGTGTGAGGGAGTATGATGTTTGGTTTAAGAATTTTTTCCAAGTTATCATATGACATTCATTATATCCAATATGCATGGTGGTTCATTGGAGGCTTGCTGACTCCATTTCGAAGGGCCTTATCACATAAAACATTTACTGATCCACGTGACTCTTTAGAAGTAGAATTGCGCTGCGAGTAGTTAGGAGTGCGAGATACATGAGTGGGCCCTTTTTTGAGGAACAAATAGAACTATGGCTAAATATATAGAAAACATATCTTCTAACTTGACACTTGAGATGTGCAAGTGGGTTGTGGTGCACCGATTCGACATAGAAGGGCATACTAAGGATAGTTTTCTATGTAGGAATGTGCACACACTATTACAATCTTGTGATATTTTCCACAAGGATCATGATGTTACGAATTTCCCCCTTCGTAGCACACAACAATGAAGAATGTTTCTATGTACTGTAAAATTTGTAATGCACTTACCCATGATATAAATTATTGTTTCTTGATTCACCATATCCATGAGGCATGTGATACTCAATAACGACTTGCATGCACCACCATGGCCGATGTAGTTTTTAGGTGCAGGAAGCCCAACCTAATGAAGGACACAACAATGGAGATGGTAAGTTCCTAAGTGGATATAAGAGAATAAGTTATGGTGGTAGAGGAAGGTTCACATGTGGGACTTGGTATACTTGTTGGTCCCTACATCATTACCATTGTGAGTTTCCCAAAAATCAGTTATGCGCGTACTGTGGGAAACCACATAAGGTTGAATAATTCCCTAATCTTTATGAACATATTTGTAAAAATAAGAATAAAAACAAAAGTACAAGGATGATCAAGGTACAACGCGTGAAGAATGAGTACTGAAACCTAAAAAGACAGCTTGATTCGGAGTTCCATTATGTGTTAGTCACTATGCACATAGAAGCAGTGTGTGAGGGAACCTCTTAAAGCAAATCCCCTTATCAGGAGGGAGGATATTATACATGTTAAGTACCTAGATACAGCTCAATGTAAAGAGGTCTAACAAGATACCATGGGAGTTATCGAGAGAGTTACAGGTGGTGAGATCCAAGTGCTTCAAGGAACACGTATGCGAGAGGGAATGTGTAAATAAAAATGAGCTTCCACGTAAGTATGTAGATGACATAAAGGAGGTATGCAGGATGTTGTAGTAGGAGAAAATCATCCCATTACTATGAGAATGGCTATGTGATAAGGTTACGCATGTTGGAGTTGAACAAGAGCACTAGATACTTCATGTTAACTTACCACCAAAGGACCATGAGTATGACAAGGAAATTACAAAGTGGATGCAAGTGAATGATGGTTGCATGGTGAGTAATATTTTGATTGACATAGGTGCAGAGGTCAATGTTCTAAATTTGGATGTATAGAATCGATGGGAAGGCCACAATTATATCCATCTTTGAATGTTGTGTACATGGAAAATAAGACAAGGTTCATGCTCGTTGGTGTATTGAAATATTCCTCTATTATTATTCATAGTGAAAAGTTCATAGGTGATTTTGAAATCTTGGAGCTAGCCAAGGCAGATAATTTCCCAAAGATTGCTTGGGTGCCTTTGGTGTTATGCCAACAATGCAGACTTGTGTTTCAACAAAATATATATAATTTTTTAGAACAAGAAAGAATACATATTCATACCCCTAGATGATGTAAAGGCTACACCCTATATTGAGTATGTGAGTGAAGAATAACTCAATAGGATTTATGCATGTATAATGTGCGACCCCGAGAACGTGGAACCAACTAAGGAAGGCATAATTTAGTGGGAAGATGCACAATATGTAAGTTACACTACTAGTAATGCTTATAACAATTGGGCCCATAGTGTGTATGAAATGGTAGGTTGCAAGGTTAAATTAAGATTCACCGGGATGATTAGGTCGCACATGATCAGGCGCCTGGGTGAAGTTCAATTAGCAAGATATAATGGAGAAGAAAAATATGACTCATTCTTGTGCGCCTATGGAGGGCCAATGGAATAATGAAGGATATAAATAGAATATGATGGTTTATAAATTGTGTGGGACAATGGCGTGATGGTGGGAGACACATAGAGATAATTTATTGACTCGGGCGTGAGGTAAGGATAGCCTTTTTGAAAAGGTTTACTCGGAGCAATATTTCTTCGTGGGTACATGAGTATGATGGGAAGACTCTACTTTAGTACCCATCCACAACTTGAGAGACAATGGGCACAAGGCTAGGAGGCTATACCACAATCTCTCTAGGCACATAATTTTTACTCTAATTTGCGCAGATGCTCACGGGCATGGTATGTACATGCTAAGATCAAATAAGAGACTACAAGTTGGCGAGACATGACAGAAGGTATGTTGAACCCTTGTGCATTGGTTTTATCTTTGATGTCAAGTTACATTGATGGAAAAGGTGTAAGTAGGTGGAGTGAAGATCATTTCGTGGGACATGAATGTTGATTGGTAGTGCTCGATCAATGGATGGTTTCAGGTGTGTTGCAGCTTGGTCGTCGAAGGTAGAAGACCACCGGAGGTATGGAGGTGATGTGTAAGTTTGACTAATGTGTCATATAGGTCAGAAATGATGTTTCTAGGATGTGCAATATATTCTATGGTGATCATTAGGTCATGAGGTGCAAGTCACAATTGAAACTAGCTCATTTAGGCCTAGTTTTAGAGCCTAATGAGGTGTATGGGAACAAATAAGGTCATTTAAAGACTAGTAATCATGTTAGGATCCTATGAAAATTTATTAGGGCATGTATGAGCATCCATAAGGCTTACTTTATCTCTTGAAATAAAAATTTAATTTCTCAACAAAACTATCTTTGAGAACCGACAGTGAATCCCGAGGTAAATGAGATTGGTATGAAGAGTAAAATGTTATTTATGAGAAACCAAGTTATGGGTCATGTATAGGGATGTATTTTAGTTCTACATGTCAAGTTTCATCAAGTTTTGAAGAATTTTGTGAAATTTATTCAAGTTTTACTCAAACTTGTGTATTGAGGAGTGTAATTTGAGTACCCTGTCTTCTTAGCATCAAAAAAATATTATCAAGACTCCTTTGGATAAATCATATAAGGAAGGTTTTAAGATAAATCCTAGCCTAAAATTTTGTAAAATTTTTAGGGGAATTGGTTGAGAACAAACTAAGTTCTATTCATTTTTCTAATAGGTTTTCTCTCTCCTCAAGCCTCCTTCTTGAAGTGGTAGGCACAAAATGAGTTGTTATGACTCCAAATGACTTATGTAAGTTGGTAAAATCTCTCAGAAGTGTTAAATAATATTTCAAAGTTATAATGGTGGTATTATTCTCCTTCAAATTGAGTCAGCTTTGTATTGTTTGACCTGTCTTGCATGGTTTTAGGTGTACAGTGCTAGTTTGATGGTGTCAAGTTGAATCGTCTACTATGAAAGGTGGTACATGAGGTGTTTTAGGTTTCATTAAGAATTTTTGCAAGCTTAATGCAATGGTTGGTGTGAACTCAATTCATTTTCATCCTCCACCATCAAAAGGATAGTCAAACTAGACATGTCATAGTGTTTCAAGAAGAAGTTTGTAGGTAAACATGTCTACGAGTTGAAATATGATTCCAATCACTTTCTACATATAAAAATGTTCGATGAATCTCCTGGTATGATTTTATGATTAATTTTGGAGTTTAGTTCTTAGTGTTCCATTTCTAGTCTATAAATAGTCTTGCCAAGAAGAGTGTGGATTGAGTTATTCTTGTAACTTCATCCTAAAAATTATGCTCAAAAGGTGATGAAGATAGTGTTGGTGTTATTCCTAAATTGTTCCCGCAATGAAGAATCATTATAATGAATCTCTGCTATAGATAAAAACTCAATGTCCTGAGAATTTGTACACACAAGTTTGGCAAGTAGGTGTGTCCATGTCCATATCTTTAAAATGAATCTTAGCATAGTGACTTGCCTAAAGAAATGTTATTGAACAACCTCTACAGCTCATAGTGATGTGATAGAGGTCAAATTTTATTGGTAGAAATGATATAAAGTTCTAGTGTTTTTTCTCCCATAAATTGTTGGAGTGATGTGTTGAATGTCTTATCCAAACGGACTAAAACACATTGTCCCAAAATTGCATGTTATTCATGTCAAATCCTTTGACTAGGTAGTTGTACTTAGTGTGGTCAGTTATCTAATGTATGAAGCTTCTAAATTGTTTCTCATGTGTCCATAAAAATACACCTCATATGTTAAAATTGGATCATTTTTTAAGACTAGTTTTGTGCCTCTGTGACAATCGTAACATTGGGCTCACTTTTCCTAAATCATGAAGCGTCTTCGTGGTAAAATGTAATACAATGGTTGGAGACTATATCTAGAACATCTCTTGAAGAGATCATGCAATCACAATGATAAAATAGTGAAGGATAAATGTGGATAAGAATTCTAATAAATAGCTAGGGTTTTGAGTTTGAAACCCTCCCCTGCAAAGTGTCTTTTAAATATATAACAATAACGAGCATCTTAGTATGAGGAAAATAACTTCGTGATCTTGGGAATTTGTGTTATTGTCTTTACCTTGTTGTAAAATGTCTCAGAAGTTATGATGAGATAAGTATATTGTGATATCAACTAGTCTCTTAATGGGCCAAGTCTTTGTTGACTACAAAGAGCACCATGCTTTCATAAGCTACTTCATGAAGAAATTTTCTCTTGATTACGGTGAGATAATTAAAATCTCATACATTATATTCTTAAGTTTTAAAATTGGTTTAAGATGTCAGATCTCCCTTCTCATGATAAAGAATTGAACCTATACATTGGATATCTGAAATGTTGTTGGTTGTGAAATAAAGACTTCAACATGTACAATGACTTTTATTTAAGTAAATAACATGAAGATCTCTTGTACTCTAAATCACATAATCTTTTCAATTATTAACTATAATTTCTCTCACAAAATCTATCCTAGGACTGTAATGGTAAATCAAATAATCTCCAAATAAGGCTAGAATGAGGTTTGTGAGAAAAGGACAAGATATATAGAGACCATGAAACATGGTAATAACTTATTGTAATGCATATTCATACTTATGACACCTAGTTATAATTTTGATTGTACCTCGGAGGTTTGTGCTCTCCAAATCACATGAAAAAATATTATCAATTACAAAAGAGACAAGGTCTAGATTTCGAGAGAGTTATTTTCTCAATTGTCGTAAGTGTTTAAGGACCTTTTTGGGCATTAGTTAAGCGTAAGGCATCTTAACAATCTTGATAAATTTATTCAAGTAGAGGAAACCGAATAGGTGTAATGATGTTATCTTAAGGTAGTTATCTTTGACGTCTTCTTATCTCATTGGTGCGAGTGGATTAAGGATGTAAAGTGAGTAATTCTTGAATATGAAGGTGAATGGTCTTTTATAGTCTACAAAAAGTAAATTTTTATACTTGTAATATGTTGATGAAGCTTAGAGAGTGAGAATATACATGATTAAGTATATAAAGAGATATAGATGCTCTTAGGAGTAAGTGAGATGATGAACTTAGTATGAAGAGTCTCGAAAGTATATAAAATTTCATGTGTTAGTGAATATAGTTGTAGTTGAAGCTTGGGAGAGCCTAATAATTTTATGTTGTAGAGATAGTTGCCTTGAATACGAAGAAGAACAAATCCTCCTTAAATTCTTGATCCTCGAGGTGAGATTTCAAAGGTATAAAGTGTTGAAGTTATTTTCAAACTTGAGGCTATTAAAGAGGAGAATAAATATGATGGTATACCAGGTTAAAGAGCATGATATAAGTGTGTGAGAATCTGGGTTGATAACTCTTGTTTGAATGGGCAAAAGTTGGTGAAAATAAGGAACCGTATAGAGTGTATGTGATGTTCTCATGCGAGAAGGTTGTATACTTGAAATTTTGAGAGTTTATGAGAGGTAATATCAAGGAGACACTTGTGTCAAGAATATATGCTTGAAGAAATCCTTGTACCATAGAGATTGCAGTAGATTGAAAGAAGGAAATTTGATAAGACAAAGATTTGAAGTGGCCTCGCTTTGAAAAGAGTTGATGGAAAATGAATACAAGTGAGCTAATCTAGTGATCACTATCATTTTTGAGAGAAAAAAATAGTGAGATCAAAATATTGATTAAGTCTAAGTTCTTGGTTTCAATGGGTTTTTCTCCCATTTTGGGTTTCCCACATTAAATCTTGTCTATACATGCTTTCCCGAAACCTTGTAGCAGAGGGAATTGTTCCATGAAATCATCATCTTCTTTGAAGATTCAGATATCTTTACCGCATAAAGGGTACAACCTTTATTCTTAGCCTTTTAAGCATAGTGTGACAGTTTTCTAACTGAAATTTTCCATTTCACGCCTTGAATCTCTGCTGATTCCAATTTGATCATCTAAACATTTTATGTTCTTTTCATAGCAATCTACCTTTTCCTTATGGTCAGCTAACCAATTGACACCAATAATAATGTCATATGATCCTAAAGGTGCAACATAGAGATCAACTTCCGTGGAAAAGTTAGGTAAGTCAAGGACCGCCCCAAAAAGACACATACTCACCGTATGAACAATTATTACCATACCTTTATGTGCATACCCAAGATTTATCCATTTTCCCACTTTTCTTTTAAGTTTAGAAGCTAGTTTATTAGATATAAAACATTCAAGAGTAGCTCTGTATCAAAAAGAATAGTGACAGGTATGCCGAATAACTTACGGAACTTCTATAGGTGTCACTTGCTTTTCACTTGCTTGTCCGCTCTGCAAAGATGTATCTTATGTCATTGATTACGATCATCCTTCTTCAAAGGGCATTGATTAGCATAGTGGTCCTTACCACAATTGTAGCAGCCTCCTACAGTCCCTTTTAGGCTCAAAGTTGCCTCAGCTTTATAATTGTCACGCCCTCCATAGGGCTTACGCCATTATTATAATTTTTAGCAAAATTATCCTTTACGTTTCAATGAGCTTATTTACTGCTGCCTTCTTATTGTTATCTCCTGGAAACTTACTCTTGTTCCCAAACTTTTTCCATGGTCCTTTTCTGGGTGCAAGAGAGGTTGAAGAAGGGTTTGCAGTCTTCTTCCGTACTTCCTCCTTATGAGCAGAAATAGCCTTTAATTTCTGTTCTTGCCTTATGGCCTTTTCAACAACTCCTTCCATAGTGGTTGGACTGTGAACATCGACCTCTCCCCCTATCACAGGATTCAATCCCATGATGAATTTCCGTATCCGAACTTTTCGCCGCTTGATGATCTTTGCGGTACATACTTGAGGAGTTTTGTAAACCGCTCCCAGTATTCAGTTACCGTTAGCTTTCCTTGAGCTAAATTCTGAAATTCTGTCATTTTCTGATCATAGAAAAGTTGTGGCAGCCAACGTTGCCTAAAATAGCCTTTAAATTGATCCCAAGTAATATTGGTCTCATCAATGTTTAGTTCACTTTACGGCTATCCCACCACGAAGATGCTTCGTGGGAAAGCCGATAGGCTCCCCAAATAGCTTTGGTTTCCTCCGAGAAGTTCCTTATTGCAAAGTACTTCTCCATTTATTGAGCGTTCTCGGCTCCATCTCCTAATGTGGTGCCATCATACTTAGGTGGACTTATCCTTTTTATATCATTAGTGAGTTCCGCCGCTAACTGGCCTTTTTGTTTTGGTTGGATGGTGCATTCCCAAAGATTAATATCAACACCCATGTCGGGGTTGTCCTCGGGAGGTTGCTGATTATTATTATCGCTTCATCATCCTCCTCATTTCCCATTACCTACTGTTCAAGTACAACTAAGCGATCTCTTGTGTCCAACAGGTAAGCAGCAAGGATCTCATCAAGTTTCGGTTGTTGCCGCTCCTCCTTCGGGTGGAGCATTATTATAACGTTTCCCTTGTTCTAACCATTTTTACATTACAAGAAAAATTGGGTTTTTATCGGATTATGGACTCAATAGGTCCAAGAGCTGCAATGACTCAATAGGTCCATTTTATACCTTAGAACAAGTGAAATTTTTATTTTTTTGATAATTGCATCCACGGTTCTAAATACATAATTTAGAACTCACAAATCAAATAACCATTCATATAATGACAACCATATGCATTTGTAATGACTCGGATTACTTCCGATCTATTCATTCCATGACTCGGTAATCTACCGATCTATTCATGAGTAAAAAGAGTTGGTGTTTTTAGATAACACTTTACTCTTGCGGTTCTCTTCCTACTCTAGGATTGAGAATGCTCTGTCAAGGAACCTAAGCTGAATAATCGTTACTATTATTCATCGGCATCTCATCCCTTAGACTAGGTGAATTAGGACAACGTAATCAAAGACTTGCGATACTTTGGCCAAAGATTTGAAACACATCATGTTTATGTCTCGTATTCCTTAACGGCATACTCGCCAATCTGAATACGTCCTTCACCCCATTCTTATGTTATATAGAATGTCTTATCCGACTCATGTCAGTCCTTCCCTTTCACAATGAATCACTCGGAGGCAGATTAACAAGGTGATAATGTGATATGGATGCCCACGAGGATTAGGGATATGGTGACATACTGGTTCAACCTTGCAGTTCAACCAATGTGTCATGATACCCCGAATCTCCTAGGCAGCCTCATAACATGACCACGTTCTTAATCGGACCCTGAGTAACTCATGCGAGATCAAAGTGTAAATCTTAGCGATCAATGCAAAGGGTGTCACCAAAAATCACCTGCATTGTTGTAACTTCGAGAAGATCCTAATCTTCTCGAGAGGTACAACCCTGCAGTTGACTTGTGTCGTCAACCTTTAAATCCGCCTCGAAAAGATCTACTTAACAACATGCGTTACGCACTTGAGTTTAAATTACTTTAAAGACTTTTTCTAAGTTTAGCCTTTCCCGATCCCTGGATTCTTCGTCTTAAGACGACCCTCCTCTATAAATCCCATTACATGGTAGAGGTATTAAGGTCAAACTCTCGTCAAGGAGTCATTAGAATACACCTGATTCTAAAATAACATAATTGGACAATATCTCATAACCTTTACTTGAGATTGCCATCTGAACTCCATTTGATTTATATCGAGTTCTCATAATTGAATTTATATCATACTTATTAGTATAAGGATATAATTGATTAAGAATCCTATTAAGTGATGTCTGTCATAATCAAGACTAGGGATCAGTAATTTAATTCAACTTGTTTAGCGTTCTGCTTAGGCTCATTTTTAACCTATCTTCAAGAAAGACAATTATTTAAATCCAATATTGCTTTCGCTAGAACAACAAGATCTGCTAAACACTCATATGAATTCAACCACATTTTCTTGTAAGCTTTCATTGTCAATCACAAAAGCATCCAAATTAAACAAAGATAACATTGCCACTCTGGTATATAAACCGAAGAAGGTCAACCATCAGAAATAGAATACAACACATAAGTATCAAGCACTTATTTCCATTCCTTTCAAAATTATACAATTACATTTTATGCAAACAAGCATACTTGATACAATGCTTAACGGAAAAGAAACATCTTTCCACATACAGTACATTTATATAATCAAGCTGTAATTCATTATGAAACACATTAATAAATCTGATCATCCTGTCAGATCTGCATTGCTTTTACCACTTACGGCAACCATCTGCAAAATAGTCAACATGAGTCAGTTCGATGAACTGAGCATGATAAGCACTAACTTTTAAAACAATTGCAATCCATCAATTGTTTTCATTAAACACCCTGTTTAAATGATATCAATAATCCAAACAAGTAAACATGATTCAGACTATGCCTTTGTAATACAAAATGACTACAAATATGTAACTCTATCATTGTTACAGAATAGTCCTAATCACTTCTCAAATATTCCATCGAATATTAAGAATCAAGGAACGAATGTATACAAACAATCATTGAATCCAAATCACAACATTGGATGAGATCGTTTCATTCATCCAAAAGGAAAATATCATAACAATTCGTGATTCTACCAATATGTTACAAAACAATTCCCCTTTGTTAGATGAGATATCAACAAATATAAATAACTGAAGAGAAAGAAACATATCATTCATACTTCCTTTCACATAAGTTCATTACTGTTCTGTCTACACATATGAAAAACATTCAACCAGTATGTATATGAACAAGTCCGACAAGCCACAGGAAGAATCACTATTTTAAATCAAGAAATAAAACACAGCAAAACTCCTGTAATGCAGCTAACACATCAACAATCCCATATATCAAGCTTAAGCCCAATACTAGTTCCTTTTATACACAGTATGGCTTTTCGACACAAGTTGAAATCAAGGAACCTTTAGCATAACGCTGTAAACAATAGACTTCATTGCATTAAGCAATTTGAGGTTTCCCAAAGACTATGCCAAGACGATCACACAGTAATTCCAAAACATGCTCAGTCTAAATCGGACTGAAGTAAACGGAAAGGAACATAGCATATCTATTCTCACCGGGGCACATTCAAACCTAAGTATGGTATTCACGACTCACTTCAGAGCCAGGATACAAGATAATCATTCAAACTCAAGGAGCAGGTGACAAAATGACAGTTGTCCCAAAAATCAGATTCAATAAGGTTCAAGCAATACAAGATACCTTCCAAGAGTTCTAATGATTCCAACGGTGGTAACAAGACGAACAATTGCATGCATGATAAGGGTTATTATCCATGACCTATATCATAAAGCCGATATACAAGATGTCAAACTATTCACAAAAATCCATCAAGGCCAAATACACATCACGAGTTCAATCTCGGGCTTATACGAAGCCAAAAGAAACAAGATACCCTCCACAGGTCAAACAAAGACCAAAATAAACCCAACAAAGTCCCTAATTGAAAGCAATTATTACTTTGTCCATCTGCACAAGAATTCAACCTGAGTCCTAACAACAGAACCAAAATAATGTAAGATGATAAATCCATCCGTGCCAACAATGGCAACATTATAATCGAGGCAAAAACGAACGAGAATACTGAAATTCCAAAACAAGGAATCCAACGGTACCCTTACCAACATTTCGCACAAGATGGCACAGGAAAGAAACGTAGAATTTCATCCAAGGAGTTTAAACCACAAATTCTTGCAACACAAAGGTAAAATAACAAAGGTCGTGCTACCCGTTACTCTTCGAGTACAAAATCGAATTACCAGTATCCAAATAGATATTCAAACAAAGTTCAACAGTGGTCCACAATATGAATCATTCAATGGACTCAACAGAGTCGTCCGAATAAAATACATATATCCATACTGTACACTGTCAACGGGTTAGATCCCGTTACCAAAATAACAAGGAAAAACAACTACCACCGAGTCGAAAGGAAAACTGTAACACAATAGTTACTTGTTCCTAAACAATTTTAAAAGGCAGAACGAAACCAAAAAGTATCATTAGCCACTGTCATTAAAACCCACGACAGAGCTTACAAGTGATTTCATAATACTGAACAAACAAACCAGTTCCATCAATATTTCTTGACTGTTTCCAAAACAAGAAACGGCGACCAAAGATCGACAACATAACAGTGGTCTATACCCAACACAGGTATATTCTATGGGCTCTCGCCGAACAGGCCGAGCATTCATACCTTTTTTATATATATATATATATATATATCTCACATATTTGAGCTAGAATGAATACACAAAGAAATAGAGCCATACTTGAATTTAATAAACACCCATCAAGGGAAATTGATAAATCGAACGAGAAGAGATCTGATACCAAAAATCAAACAAGACCTCCATAGAAAATCATCTATTTTCTCAAAACATTTAAGCAGAGTTGTTCTAATGAAATCACTTGAAAGACAAAGAAGATTTTTAAAGGTTAGGGCCTAACATGCCCGTATTTTTGCTCAAATTTAAAAAGCGGAGACCTTTGGAAGAGCTCGTGCTTCCTTTTCCTTTTCCAAGTTAGAGCGACCAACAAAATTTTGCTATCTCCATCACATATATATCCTCCATGACAGAGAAAAGAGCTAGATAACCTCATGCTCGCCATGCAACACAAAGAAGACTGGTGCGAAGAACCAGTGAACAGGCAGAGAGAGATCGAAAATCGCGACAAGCCAAACAAACCAACAAACTTCCCGTTTGCATGCCTTCTCGCGAGTTCCGAGCTCGACTACCGAGAATATTGAATGCAATTAAACCAACTTTCCCGCTCAGACTCCACTTCCACCGACCGCCAGAATTGGCGACAGCCCAATGAAAACTCAAGTTCATTTCCAATCTTAGCGACCTGCCACGTCGGCTTAGGTTAGCTGTTGCCTATACCTCCGCCATGACCTATCCTCCATCCTTATCCTTAGCATTTAATGACATAGAAAACGCCGCCCATGGTTCGCACCCCTCCATAGGCCCCTTTACATTCTTCTCATTAGTTAGGTTAGTAACTTAGGTTAGAATTTAGGATAATACCTAATCTAACTTCCATAACATAGATACTAACTTAGGACATTAACACATAGCCTAGGTCTAGGTTAGATTAACACTAATCTAACCCCTAGGTTAGGTTTAGTCTTAGGTTACTAATCATTTAATAATTCCGATTAGGTCGCATTCGTACACTAAAAGACCTATATCATACCTTCTTAAAGCATGGGGTTAGCTCTGTTCTACCGAGAATCATATGTAATCGAATTATTACGGTCCACGATCGAGACCTTCCGGATATACTTGATATCGGGAATCAATTCATTTCACTTGATCGGCTGAGTCATACTCCGACTAGCTTATTCAATGCTTGCTAGACCTTCGCAACTGTTCAAGGTCCGTGATTTTAATTCATCACGAACAAACTTAAAGCAATACTTGGATCAATTCCACGATCCAAGACTAGGCATTATAGATGGATAACTCTATAATTTATTCCGAGATCGATTAAACTCGAGATACAAAATGAAATAGATAAAAGAGTATAATCATATTTCGACTACCAAGATCTCGTAATCTGCAAAGAAATTACAGTACATATCAAGCATGATTCCTTAATCTAGGAACACATCCTTTTTACAAAAGAAATCACATATCAACACTTGTATGCATAGGAGAAAGTAACAACAGTTTAGGGTGTTACAATACTATTTATAGAAGATATACTTGAGGGAGTTTCGTGGTGTTAAATCTATTCATTTACTAATGTCTTTTCAAGGTACTACAAGGTATGCATTGCACATGAAGATCAAGAGAAGACCACCTTCTCCACTAAATGGGGAATCTTTGCATGTATTTTTATGTCTTTTGGGTTGAAGAATATGTTAGCAAAGTGTTCTCGCGCATAGTTGTACATGTATTGCATGAATTCATTTATAAGTTTTTATAAGTTTATCTAGATGATTGGACCATTTATGGGCTTGTGAAAGATCATTATGATAATTTGAGATTGATGTTTGAGAGATGTAGGCACCTTAGCATCTCTAAACATTAAGAAGTGCATAATTTCTACCCCTTTGGTACATTACCTAAGAACATCATTTTTAAGGAAGGATTATTGGTAGACCCTGCTAAGATTGTAGTCATTTGTGTCTCAGAAGAACCTAAAAATTAGAATGAGATACGTAATTTTTGTTGAGTTGTGGAGCTCAATTACTTGAGTTTAGCATGCAATGGAAACTTTCTGGAAAATACAGTAACCGGCATTGGTTAAAAGGGAACCAACATCAATCACCCAGGACTCAACATCATCAAGTATGACTGGCATCGGTCAAGAAAGGAAGGAACCGGAAGTGGTTAGGGCTAACCAGGCATCGGTTACACATGTAAGGATGTTTTAATCAACTCTCGGGAATTAGACCTATTTTTAGCATTAAAATATATCTATTGATTGTAATTGCATGGCTAAGTTCCCTAAGTCTATAAACAACTATATAAGCATAAAATCTAGGGTTTAGAAGTAAGAAAGAAGATGGTTTACAAGAATTAGATAGAACTTGTAAAAGTTGGTGAGAGAGAGAATTCTTGGTGATAAAGAAAAAGTTTGATAAAAATAAAGCACTAAACATCCGAGAGGTGTGGAAGATTGAAAATATTCATTGTATGTCTTGTCAAAGCTTTGGATAATAGATTGGATTGTTTCTTGGTGGACATAGCCCACACTGGGTGAACCACGTTAAATTTGGTGTTGATTTATGTCTCTTGTTTTGTATATTTCTTCTGGTAGAATATCCACTTTTATTTGCATGTATGCTTAGATCTGATATATTGTTTGTACAACCGGTGTGCTAACCCCAACAACTGGTATCATAGCTTTGTTTGAGGGTTTTGTGTGTTGATGATTTACTCACAAAGGGTTTTCTGATTGAGTGGGAGCTACAAATGAATGGCGAAGATAATAAATACAAGGTAATGAAATTTGATGGCCGAAATTATCAATTATGGAAGATACAGATTGAGGATTATCTATATCAAAGAGATTTGTACTTATCGTTGGATGAGAAGTCTAGACCTATGAAGATGACTGATGAAGAATGGAATATTCTTGACAGAAAGGCTTTGGGATCTATAAGATTGAGCCTGAAAGCATCTGTGGCTTCCAATATTATAGAAGTGGCTTCTACATTAGAGTTAATGAAATATCTTGGTAATTTATATGAAAAACCTAGTGCTTCAAATAAATTTTATTTGATGAAGAACCTATTTAGTTCAAAGATGCATGAAGATGAATCTACATCTAGTCATTTTAATGATTTCCGATCTATTGTAAATCAGTTAAAATCAGTTGTTATACCATTTGATGATGAAGTAAAAGCACTTTTATTCTTATGTTATTTGCTTGATAGTTGGGACAACTTGGTAATGGTTGTTAGTAATATAACATCTACTAATAATATTTTGAAGTTTGATGATGTGGTTAGTATAATCTTGAATGAATAAATTCATAGGAAGAGTATAGAGGAATCATCATCTGGAAATGATTTGAATGTAGAAAGCAGGGGCAGGAAGAAGGAGAGATCCAAGAGTAAGAGTAATGGGAAATCAAATTCAAGGGATAGCAGATCTAAATCCAGAAGTAAGGGAATTACTTGTTAGAAATGTGGAAAGAAAGGACATGCAAAGAAAGATTGTTGGTCAAAGGATAAAGAGAACCAACAACTAGACAAAGGTAAAGAATCAAATCTTGTTACATTAGAGGTAATGCAAGATGCTCTTATTCTTTCTTTAGATAGTAGAATTGAATCATGGGTTTTAGATTCAGGAGCTTCTTTCCATGCAACCCCTAATAAGGGTTATTTTAGAAATTATGTCTAGGGAAATTTTGGGCATGTTTATTTGGGTGATGATGAACCTTGCAATATTACTGGTAAAGGGGAAGTTCATCTAAAATTGCATAATGGAAATACATGGGTATTGAAATATGTGAGGCATGTGTCAAGCCTTAGGAGGAATCTTATTTCTGCAGGTAACTAGATGAATTCAGTTGCATGGTTACTTTTACGTGAAGAATCTTGGAAAGTCACCAAGGGTGCTTTTGTTGTGGTAAGAGGTAAGAAGGTAGTAACGTTATATTTATCTACATGTATTACTGATTCCTTTTCTTTCGCATTATCTATTTTAGATTCAGATGTATTCATGTGGCATAATCAGTTGGGTCATATGAGTTAAAAACAAATGCATATCTTAAAGGTTAAGGGTAAGTTATCGATTTGAAAGATATAGATCTTGATTTCTGTGAGCATTGTATCTTTAGAAAGAAAAAGAGAGTGAGATTTCTCAAAGTTGGGGAAACTAAGAAGGAGAAAAAATGGAGCTTGTACACTCGGATGTGTGGGGCCACTCACGGTAGCTTCTTATGGAGGATCCCGGTAATATGTTACTTTCATTGATGATGCTACAAGAAAGGTATGGGTTTATTGTATTAAATGTAAATATGATGTTTTTGAGACTTTTAAAAGATGGAAATCCCTTGTTGAGAATGAATCAAATTCTAAGTTAAATTGCCTTAGATCTGAAAATGGTGGTGAATATTGTAAGAAGTCTTTTAATGATTATTGTTCAGTGAATGAGATACGTAGAGAAATAATGGTTCCAATAACACCACAAGAGAATGGTGTTGTAGAAAGAATGAACAGGACAATCATGGAACATGCTAGAAGTATGAGGATTAATTTGGGATTGCCCTTGCAGTTTTGGGCAGAAGCAATTGATACAATGGTTTATTTGATTAACCATGGGCCTTCAAGTTCACTAGATGGAGGAATACCAAAGGAAGCATGGACTGGAAAAGAGATAGATCTTTCTTTTCTTAATTTTTTTTGTTCAGAAACTTTTGTGCATGTTGATAAGGAAAATATAAAAAAGTTGGATGCAAAATCCAAGAGATGCACTTTCATTGGTTATGGATCTGGTGATTTCGGTTTCCATTATTGGGATTTAGAGAATTATAAAATTATTAGGAGTCGTGATGTTAAATGGAATGAAAAGAGAATGTACAGGGATCAAATTTTGGTACCCAAGTATGAACCAGTTGAGAAGTTTTTAAATGAAAATAAACTCTCAGATTTAAAAGAGAAATCGACAGGGTTACACAGTAACCGATGTCGGTTGACCCACTGACGACATGATCGAGATTAACCGGTATTGGTTACAGAGGATCCAAACCAGCATCGGTTAGAGGTGACCGGTGTTGGTCACTGTCAAATTTGGATAGGAATGTCCAGGAGGTCCAGATTGAGCCTCCGGTACCCCAAACTCCTATGAGAAGGTCACAAAGGGTAAGTAAACTCCAAAAATATTTACACCTTATCTATTTTATTTATTATTAACTGATAATGGTGAACTAGAGAGATTTGAAGAAGCAATGCAGGATAAGACTCACGTTTAGTGGGAGCATGGCATGGATGAGGAGATGGACTCCTTGGAACAGAACCAAACTTGGGATTTGGTTAAGTTACCAGCAGGTAAGAGAACATTGTAGAACAAGTAGGTTTACAAGATTAAGGAAGAAGAGGGTGGATAGAAAAGGTACAAGGCAAGGCTTGTAGTAAAGGAATTTACACAGAAAGCAAGTATTGACTTTGGTGAAATATTTTCTCCTGTTGTTAAGATGAATTCTATTCAATGTTGTATTGAGTTTAGTTGCAGTAGAAGATTTGCATTTAGAGCAACTAGATGTGAAGATGACTTTCCTTCATGGTGATTTGGATGAAGATATTTATATGCAGTAGCCACTTGGGTATGAAGTCAAGGGTAAGGAGAAATTAGTGTGCAGGTTGAAAAATATCCTATATGGGCTCAAGCAAGCTCCAAGGAAATGGTTCATGAGGTTTTATAGTTTTATGCATGAGCATGGTTACTTGAGATGTGAATCTGACCATTGTATTTATTTCAAGAAGCTTGAAAATGGGAGCTATATTATTTTGTTATTGTATGTGGATGATATGTTTATTGCAGGATCTAGTATGCAGGACATTGGTGAGCTTAAGGGAAAGCTAGCTCACACATTTTCTATGAAGGATTTAGGAGCTGCAAAAAGAATCCTTGGCATGCAAATACATAGAGACAAGAAAAATAAGAAATTATATTTATCTTAGGAGGATTATATCTACAAGGTGTTAGAAAGGTTCAACATGCAGAATGTAAAACCTATTAGTACACCTATGGCTGGACACTTCAAATTGAGAAAATATCAGTGTCCTTCATCACATGAGGAGGTCAAATACATGACATGAGTACCATATGCTTCAGCAGTTGGAAGTCTCATGTATGTTATGGTTTGTACAAGACCAAACATTGCATAGGTAGTGGGATTTGTGAGTAGATATATGGTTAATCTAGGTAAAGAGCATTGGAAAGTAGTCCAATGGATACTCATGTATTTGAAAGGGACATCTAGCATGCAATTATGCTATGGAGGTTCGGATATTTCATTATGTGGCTATGTTGATTCATAGTAGGTGGAACAATAGTTAGCTAGATTTCAAGATTGCAGAAGGTTGTGGCTTTGTCTACTACAGAGGTAGAGTATGTTGCAGCTATAGAGGCTAGCAAGGAGATGATATGGATGAGTAGGTTCATGGAAGAGTTGGGAAATGAGCAAGGTGATTGTAAATTGTTCATTGACAGTCAGAGTGTAATTCATTTGGTAAATAACTCAATGTTTCATTCAAGAACAGAACACATTCAGTTAAGGTGTCACTTCATACGGAAGGTATTGGAGGATGGACAGTTGAATCTAGAAAATATTCATACAAGCAAGAACCCTGCGGATATGCTAACGAAGCCATTAGTAAAGGAGAAGTTGGAGCTACACTCCACTTATGTCGGTCTTCGATTTTGAGACTTGAACAGGAAGAAACAAAGCTAAGGAAGAATCCAATAATGATGTTGTACAGGTATGGTGCATTAATTAATCTCAAAGTGGGAGATGGTTGAGTTGTGGAGATCAATTACTTTAGTTTAGCATGCAATGGAAACTTGCTGGAAAATACAGTAACCGACATCGGTTAAAAGGGAACTAGCATCTGTCACCCAGGATCGGTATTGGTCAAGTATGACTGGCATCAATTAGGTAAGGAAGGAACCAGCAACGGTAAGGGCTAACCGGCATCGGTTACCTGTGTGAGGATTTTATAATTAACTCTCGGGAATTAGATCTATTTTTAGCATTAAAACATATCTATTGATTGTAATTGCATGGCTAAGTGCCCTAAGTCTATAAATGACTATATAAGCATAAAATCTAGGGTTTAGAAGTAAGAAATAAGATGATTAACAATAATTAGAAAGAACTTGAAAAAGTTGGTGAGAGAGAGAATTCTTGGTGATGAAGCAAAAGCTTGATAAAAAGAAAGTATTGAACATCTTAGAGGTGTGGAAGATTGAAAATCTTCATTGTATATCTTGTCAAAGCTTTGGATAATAGATTGTCTTGTTTCTTGGTGTATGTAACCCACACTCGATAAACCACATTAAATCTGGTGTTGATTTATGTCTCTTGTTTTGTATATTTCTTCTAGTAAAATATCCACTTTTATTTGCATGTATGCTTAGATCTAATATATTACATCATACAACCGGTGTGCTATCCCCAACAGTTTCTTGGGGCATACTGGTTGTTACAATAAATTTATCAAGGGTTATGTAAATATTTTTGTGCCCCTACAATAATTACTCAAATCCAAAGAAAATTTTTATTAAGGTGACATGCGGTAGCAAGAGCTTGAGACCTTGAAGGAGAATCTTACCACCGAAGCAATCTTGTGCTTCCCTTCATGGAACAAACCTTTTAATATACATGTAGATATCTCGGCATGGCTATTGACGTAGTCATAGTGCAACCACAAGAGGGCAATTTGGATCATCCCATATGCTTTGTAAGAAGGAATTTGACACCATCGAGATAAGAACTATACAATGACGAAGCACGAGGAAATATCCATGATCTACGTGCTTCAAATTTTGATAGTACTTATTGGCTACACCATTTATCTTTTATACAAATCATATGGCATTGATTTACTTGGTCAAAAACTTGTTTTTCAAGGGTGCATCTACTGGTGGATACTCCTTTTCCGGGAATTTTATTTACAAATGATCGTAGTAAAATCGAGAAAAGAGAAACCTAGGAACCGATAATTCATCAAGGATAAATTCTAGAGAGGATAGAGAGTATTGAAGACATTATTCTTGATGCAAAATTATTCAGATTAAACTACGTGCTAGCTAATTTGGAATATATTATAGTATTTTTATGCCTTTGGACTTGCACTAGAAGGAATGAAGACCTTAGAAAAGAAGTAGCTTGATATACATGTTGTGTCATATCAATTCATTGGAGGAGACCTGTACAAAATGGGTAGAGATGAAGTCTTACACATATGTGTTCTAAAACATGAGCATGAAGCCATTATGGAGGAAGTGCATGGAGGTATTGCATAAGGACACTATACATGGGAAGTGATTGACGCAAGATCCTATTAATTGGTCTATGGTGGGAGACATTGTATAAAGATACCAAGGCTTTTTCAAAGCATGTGATCACCGCCAAAGACTTGGGAAGCTTGGATGTAGAGATGAAATGCCATTAAGGCCTATAGCAAGCATGGAACCTTTTGAAAATGGGAAATTTATTTTTAGGGCATATTGTACCACCCGCGTTCAAGACCAGTGTGTACTACATAATCACATGCATTGATTACTTGACAAGGTGGGTAGAGGTTACGCCTACAAAATATTGCACATTGGAAATAAGCTGCAATATTCCTCCGGGAAAACATTATCAGTAGGTATGGATGTCCATTGAGTCTAAGTGAAGGGGAACTCATTTCTTGAATGATACCATTAGAATTTTCATTGGAAGAGTTTATGGTGGCACACCATAAGACCACCCCTTATCACCCATAGGCTAATGACACTACTCTTGAATAATTCAACAACATCTTGGGACAAACATTAATAAATATATGTGATGATAAGCTATCAACTGTTATTTGGGCATATAGAATGACCCATAAACAGTTGAAAAATGCCACACCCTTTCAGTTAGTGTTTGGAGAGAATGAGGTACTACCTATGGAATTTATGTTACCATCATTGTGTATTATGCACGTATGAGGATTGGATGGTGAACAAGTAGTTGATGAGTGAATTGATAAGTTGATGCAACTGGATGAGTGGTGAGTCATTACACGTTGGAGCTAGAAGACATAAATGGCACAATAGAAGGCTTAGCATGATAGGAACATTGATGTAGGAGCATCATGGAAAGAGCATAAAAAAAATTAATTTCCCATTTGTCATGATTGTAATAAGAATGTTAGTGTGTGTGTATAGGTCCTAAAATTGAGCATGAGGATGTCTAATATTCACAAGTTCATATTTCAAGTTTCCCTCCAATTCTAAGTTTGAATTTCTAAAAAATATATGTGAAGGAAAATCGTGAGTTGGGAAGGGTCTTGATGTTTTCAAGTGTAAGGGGTCTAGTCATGTAAAGAATGAATTCTCAAATTTATATGTGAGTCAAAAATTATTAAACTAATGTGAAAAATACCTCATAGTATGTTAGTGGGCATGTACAGAGTCACCAAGATCCAATAATCATTTAGGTTCCTGCATGTGAAGTGCTTTAAGGAGGTGGAGTTTGAATGGAGAATGGATTTATTTAGAGCTAAAAAGAATAAAACCTTCTAAGAAAGGTAGGAGATGATGTGGAAGGAAGAATCCTCAAGCTACAGAGAAGAAAAATTAAGTTTTGTAAGAAAATTGTAGTAATAACATATAATGTTTTGTTTGGACTGATATCTTGTCATTTATCATGAATGACATTGAATATTGTTCTTAAGAATCAAATTTTATCACCTTTTGAGTATGTCGTAACCTTTAGGTAAATGATAAAGGTATAAAGGGAGTATGCTCAAGCTTTAGTTAAATAAATCAATGATCATAATGTGCATGATAGAGAAATAGTGTTTTCCTTGGAAGAATCTCTTAGTTCTCTTCATTGTGATCTTGAAAGTAAATTCTTGTAGAGGCTAACACATGGTGATGAAGGGAAGAAATGTTCTTTGTGTAGTTTTCAAAATTCAATCCCCTACTACAGAGCATGCATGATCTAGACCCTAAGGTCTATGACTATATTTTCTTAGTTTGAGTGAATTAAGTTTGGGGACACTGTATCACATGTATGAGAGTATTGTCAAGAGTAATTTCATTGTTACATGAGAGGAAGACCAAGGAAATTTTCTCATGCATTTAGTTTCCCTACAAACCTTTGTACATTGATTGGAAAACCCGATTTGGAGAGCAAGAAACATGTGATTTTGGTGGTTAATTGTCTCTTGAAACCTTATTGATTTCTCAAGACCCTAAAGATAAAGATAGGTACAATAGAGGAGTTTGAAGTTTTGAAAACAAATAGTACTTATTTTATAGAAATTTACTTTTCTTGAGTTGTCTCGAGTCCACGGTTAGGATTCATAAGAAGATGATGGTGAAGCTATTAGACATGGATTCTATATTTTAAACTTGGAAATAATCACGGTGGCAAAGAAAGGAAGGTCATTCAAGAGAAATTTTAGTTTTTCATTTGTTAAAAATGAAGATAATTATGATAGTATAGAGGAGGTTTTACTAGCACATTGTAAGGGTTAATGGTGAAGGGTATTTAACAAAGGAAGTAGGAATTATTTGTAAATTCCGGGTTTAAAACTTGATACATAGTTACAATAAGAAAATGGATTCTTAGAAATGAATTATTTTTTCCTTGAGTCCAAAAATAGAGAAAGTTATGCATGATAATGCCCAAGTACATGGCTAGTGAGAGTTGATATGCAAGAAAAGAAAGATATACGTTTGTGGAAGAATATGAATGAGATGAGTGATGAAAATTGACATACTCCTTATTAGGGATAAATGGTCAATAAAGATGTTCCCACTTTCTTTGGGTCACTCTATATCATTCCAACCATGATTGTTCCAAGGTGCATGGTCTCAAGGGTAATTTTAGAGGGCAGTTTGATAGAGATGGTGACATTAGTGATTTGACTTCTTTTGATCCAAATTTTTGATTGGACTAACATTGGTTGAAGTTATGGAAACAAGGAAAGGGTGTTGAAATCATTGGAATAAGCTAAAAGATCAAGTTTGTCTCAATTGGGGTTAAGTCCCAAAGGAAGCTTAAAATGAAAGTGAAGGATAGCTTGGAGTATAATTAGAATGGATTATTTTTTCACTAAGGATCATGGTCATAGTAAAAATTTATAGGGTTTGAGGTTGATATAACAAATTGCAGAGTCCATTCAAGGTGAAAATTAATCAAAATATGTAATTTATCCATTTAGGCTTCTTAAGATCCTCAATTTACAAAGTTTGAGTAAGGTAGTTGATTATTCCTCTTAAATTAGTTGAATGAATGAAAACAATTTGTTTGGTTCTACATCATTTGGTATCAAAGCTTGAGGATTACATATTGTTTATTTATAACATTTGAATGATATTTTGGCTAACATTGAAATTTTGAGTGTGTGTGAAAGTGACGGGTATAAAGAGAAGAGTGAGAAGAAATGGAAGTGTGAAAGAGTTAAAGAAAAGTTATAAAAGGTTGAGAAAAGTGAGAAGAAACCAACATACCAAGTTGTAATCCTAGGTGAGGTGTGGAGAGAACTAAGAAGATAAAATTTCTTGAGAAGACAGAGGAAAGCGAGTGAGAAGAAGAAAGAAAGAGATGGACAAAGAAGAATTAGTGAGAGAGTTAGTCAAGTTAATTAGCCACAGAAGAGAGAGAAAATAAAATAAAAGAGGAAAAGATGAAGAAGCTAGAGAGGAAAAGAGAGTTGTGGATCCAATAAGAGATCACAGGGCTTAAGCAAGATATAGAGTAGTTGATGGTACTCATGAAGAAAAGAGAGAAAATTCAAGATACGAGGAATGAATTTGTGTTGAGAAAGAAATAAAAATGGCCAATTAGATTTCTTGTGGAAAAGATACGAGAGAATGTAGCTGAGAGCAATGATCAAGCAAGAAGAAAGAAGACAGAAGTTGATGAAAAAGGGAATGAGTAAGCAAGAAACGGGTGATTAAAGAGATGGTGTTGATAGGGGATAAGAGTGATGAAGAAGAAGTGATAGAAGAATTTTTAGATTCTCTTAAGAGATATGAGCATGGTAATGGAATTTTTATGAAGTGAAAAAGGAAGCAAGAGTTCAAGAGAGAACAAAAATGAAGTAATGAAAAGGAAAGAACAATCTATAGGGAAGATAAGCCTCAAGTTTAAGATTCTAATATTGTAAGAAAGTGTGTAAATACAAGTATGGAGAATGAGTTTGAGATGGATGATGAAAGCAAGAAGACACTGGACCAAGAACACCAAGTGGTAGGTGAAGAAGAGCATGTGTTTGTTTATAAAATCCTTGAACAATTGGAGATGGAGATAACAGCCTTAGCACATGTCATAAATGGAAAGGAATCATGTAGAACAAAGCTTGAAATCGGTCAGAGAAAGAGGAAGAGCACCATGATATAAGGATGAATGAGAGGAAGTGGGTAATGAAGCAAATAAGTGAAGAAAATGAAGACTATGACAAGTAAATCAATGAATGCAAGATGGACATGAGCTATGCAGAGATGGAGGAGATCTTTGAAACATGAAGAAATGGGTATATTTGTTGTCATTATGTTTTTCACGCATGAACAAAAGATGGAAGAGTGATAATGGTGAAGGTGAAGATGGAGATCACGAGGAAAGAAATAAATGTCAAGGTAAATGGAAGGAGAAAAAATACTATATGGGACCTAGGTGGTCTTAAGAAAAAAAGGACAATGAGTGTGAAGAAATAAGGACAAGAACAAATAAAGGAGATGAAGAATTCAGTGAAGATAAATCTATGCAACTCAAATACAAGGACTCTTTTCTCCACCTTGAGAGTATGATGCATGAGTATAATGGAAAGATCATCAAAAATGTTAATTTCATGTTTGGCATGATTATAATAAGAATGTTAGTGTGTGTAGAGGTCCTAAGATGGAGCATGAGATGGTCTAGTAGTTACAAGTTCATATTTCAAGTTTCCCTCCAATTCTAAGTTTGAATTTTGTAAAAAATATATATGTGAATGGCAAGAGTGAGTTGGGAAAGGTATTAGTTTTTTCAAGTGTAATGGGTTTATTCATGTAAAGAATGAATTCTCAAATGTATATGTGAGTCACAAATGATTAAACTAATGTGAAAAATGCCTCATAGTATGTTAGTGGGAATGTAAAGAGTTACCAAGAGCCAAGAATAAGTTAGGTTTTGCATGTGAAGTTCCTTAAGGAGGTGGATTTCGAATGGAGAAGGGAGTTGGTTAGAGGGAAAAAGAAGAAAACATTCTAAGGAAGGTAGGAGAGGATGTGGAAGGAAGACTCCTCGATCTACAAAGGAGAAAAGATGAAATTTTGTAAGAAAATAATACTAATAACATATAATTTTGTGTTTGGACTTATGGCTTGTCTTTAATCATGAATGACATTGAATCTTGTGCTTAAGAATAAAAATTTATCATCTTGTGAGCATGTCATAACCTTCACGTAAATGATAAAGGTATAAAGGGAGTGTGCTCAAGTTTTAGCTTGATAAATCAAAGTGAACATAATGTGCATGATAGAGAAATAGTGTTTTCCTTGGAATAATACCTTAGTGTTCTTGGTTGTGAGATCTTAAAAGTAAATTCTTGTAGAGGCTAACACGTGGTGATGAAGGGAAGAAATGTTACTATGTAGTTTTCAAAATTTAATCCCCTGCTACGAGAGCATGCATGATCTAGACCCGAGGTATATGACTGTATTATATTTGTTTGAGTAAATTATATCACGTATATGAGAGTATTATCAAGAGTAATTTCATTGTTACATGAGAGGAATACCAAGTAAATTTTCTCATGCATTTAGTGTCCCTACAAACCAATGTACGGTGATTGGCAAACCCTAATTTGGAGAGCAAGAAGCACATGATTTTGGTGGTTGATTGTTTCTTGAAACCTTATTGATTTCTCAGGACCCTAGAGAGAGTAAATATAGGTATGGTGGAGGAGTTTGCAGTTTTGAAAACAAATAGTACTTATTTTATAGAAAATTGCTTTTTCTCTATCTTAGTCCCACAATTAGGATTTATAAGAAGTATAGTGGTTGAAGCCCTTAGACATGGAGTTTAGATTTGAAACTTGGAAATAATCACTATGGTAAAGCAACGAAGGTGATTTAAAAGAAATTTAACTTTTTCATTTTTCAAAAATGAAGATAGTAATGACAATCTAGAGGAGGTTTTACTAGCACATTGTAAGGGCTAATGGTGAATGGTATTTAATAAAGGAAGTAGAAGTTATTTGTAGAGTCTAGGTTTGAAACTTTATACATAGTTAGAAGAATAAAATGGGTGCTTGGAAATGACTTATTTTTTCCTTGAGTCAAAAAATATAGAAATTTATGCATGACAGTACCCAAGGACAGGGCTAGTTGGAGTTGATAAACAAGAAAAGAAAGATATAGGTTTGTGGAAGAAGATTAATGAGATGGGTGACAAAAATTGGCATGCTCCTAATTAGGGAGAAAGGGTCATTAAAGATGTTCTCACTTTGTTTTAGGTCACTCTAGATCATTCCAACCATGACTATTCCAAGTTGCATAGTCTTAAGGGTAATTTTAGAGGGCGGTTTGAAAAAGATGGTGAAAGTAGTGATTTGACTTTATTTGAACCAAATTATTGATTGCAATAACATTGGTTGAATTGATGGAAATAGGGAAAGGGTGGTAAAAGAATTGGAATAAAATAAAATATTGAGGTTATCTCAATTAGGGTTAAGTCCCAAAGGAATCTAATAATGAAAGTGAAGGATAGTTTGGAGTATAAGAAGAATGGATTATTTCTTATCAAGAATCATAGTGATAGTACAAATGACGGGGTTTGAGTTTTATAGAACGGACTTTGGAGTCCATTTAAGGTGAAAATTGAGCAAAATATGTAATTTTAGCCATTTAGGCTTCTTGAGATCCTCAATTTATAGAGTTTGGTAAGGTGATTGATTATTCCTCATGAATTAGTTGAATGAATGAAAAAAATATGTTTGGAACTGCATCAAACATCAAGAACAAGTATTCGCAATTGGAAAGATGGTATTCGTATAACTCCAAGTTTTTGCACCATCTAGTGAAATTGAAATTCCATTAGTTGGGACCCTTTGTAGTGACCAAGATACTAGAATCAAACACATGTCAATTACAAGCACTAGATGGCACCATGTCACTTGGTTACTTAAATGGGAGTAGGTGAAGCCCTATTATAAATCGATTCCTTTATATATATATAATAAGGCATTTTTACCACTTAGATTAGATTTCCCTTTCATGTTTTTTTGTTTGTTTTTTTTTCTAATAAGTGTGCTTGAACGTGGAAGTTGATTACTACTTATTGAGTTGATGTGCATAGAAACATGCATACTTTTAGTGTGGGGTGGATATATGTGTGACTATGTGCAAAAGAGACTATGTGATATTGGTATTTGTATTAGAGTTCGTTTAGTGGTGCATGTGACAATATTAAAGAAGTTTGCTTGATGGACACATATTAAGGGTGTGCAAAAGTAAAGGAAAGTGTTTCAGGAGTTGAGGAATGATGGTACTTTCTCATATTAGGAAGCCACGCAAGAAATAGGTCGCACAAAGTGTAACATGAGGGAGGTATAAGTAGGATATACTACTTGGTATATGGCGTAGAGGAAGATGGGTTGTAGCATTGGGAAATGTGTGCAAGGATGTTTGTAGTCTTGGAAGTAGTGGCATGACATAAGGTTAGTTTTTCGCACACGGAAGAAATTAGGAAAAATTGTAGAAAAATTAGAAATCATATTTAATGCTTTAGAGCGGTGGTAGGTAAGGGGTAATTAATAGGTCAAAAAATTGGAAAAATATAAAAAGAGCATGGGAGAGTTCATTATAATCTTGCATATTGAAGAGTTTGAGTGATTGAAAGAGCAACTAAGTATAAACTACATCTATGAGTGTGAAGCTCTTGTGCAAAAAATATTTGAGATGAACGAGAACAAGATACAAACTATCAAGTTTGGAGTTATTTCGGTGGAAGTAAGATCATGGAAAGAAGGTTTGGAGATTGAAAGTACATAGAGGTTGAGGTTTGATGGTTTAAATTCATAGAGATAGGGTTTGAAGAAAATTGAATTCACATAACTCCAAGTTACGGAAGTAGGGCACTGTAGTGCCCACACTTTTATAGCTCAGTTACTTGTTGTTCCTCTTACTATTAGACATGTTTTGACAGGGATTTGTTATATTTTGGACATTACATTAGGAGATTTGATCTGATTAGACATGTATGGACATTTAGGTGTATAGCACCGATTTAGCTTGATTATTATGTTGTCGCATTATCTTATGATGTCATGGATGTTAATTGATATGATGTTGTTTTGGAACGTAATTATATTGATGGATACTCAGTTTGTTGCATGTTGGGATTCTATGGATACATGTCATTTTATCATTATGACTAACTTATGGTGAATTATGTATAGTTGTGCACATTGTCACACTTTTGATTCCAGAAAGATGATATGTTAGTCTAGAATTCATTGATATCTTATTTAGTAGTTGATTTATATTTTATCGGACATGTGCGTTTAATGTGTGCAATGAGTGTGCAGGTGATAGGTCACAGGAGAACGTGGGATTCAGGCCAGCTACACAACTTTGCACAAGCAGCCACGGGGCTAAGTCCTAGCCGTGTTTATTGCTTGAGGCCTTAGCGTTAGGATTATTGTTTTGGGCACCATGGGTGACCCTCATTTGTAATGTAATATGTCTTGTAATTATTAATTTTGCTTAAGGTATTTAGTTTGTTTTATAAGCTTGTTTTTGGGAATTAATGACCCCACTTGCATTAAGTTTTGAATTAGTCTAATGATGTACTTAATCTAGAGGGTTTAGGGTCACATGTGAACCCTTGGGTGGGCCCCACACCCTCTAACCTTGTGTCAAATTTTCCAAACCCGAAATTGGGTTATTTTAGGCATTTTTAGGGACCCTTTTTAGTTTGGGAGTTCCCTTAACATAAAAATGAGCCCTTGGACCCTACCTAATAGGTAGGGGGGCTTATTTCCAAGGCTAGAGGGAGTTTTCCCTCCCTTTTTGCCTCCCCTTTGGTCACATCCATGTAAGGGGTATGGATTAGTGTGTTTGTTAAAAGTTGCACAAGAATTGTTTTGTTATCATTTAGAGTAATTTGGGAGAAGAGGGCTAAAAGTCATTTTATCATTTCTCTCATTTATTTTTGGCATATTTGACCTTGAAGGAGGAGAGGGGTGACACATGTCACCCCCTCATTTGTGAGGATTTTTGCTTGCTCCTCTTCAAATTCCCCCTCATGGGAAAAGAAGAGAACTTTTTTTTGGAGATTTTGCTTGGAGTCTTGTGGATTTGGAGCTAGAGTTTGTTTGGGTCAAGAAGTGGAAGAGATTGATTTTGGAGAGCTTTTATTTGAGGTAGGCTTCTTGAGATTCTTTGTATTTGTTATAACATGCTAGATATTAGTTGTTTTCTTGGAAATGTTTGTTGTTGTATGAAGATTTTGTTTGTTGTTTATTTGATTTTTCTCCCTCCATCATATGGCATGATGGAGTTTTGGAGTTTGTGGGGGAAGAGAGGGGAATTTTTCCTCTCAATCCTTATAGGTTTGATGGGCAAGCCTTGTAGGATTTATTTACTCCCCTCAAATGGTTGAGGTGGGGAAGGTGGGTCATTTGGCATGAACCTCCTTCCCCATTCTTGGTAAGGAAACCCCTTTGGGGTTTGAAAATCCTTCCAAGAAGGATTGGTGAAAGGGTGGAGGAATAAGGAGGGCTTGAATGAAATTGGAGAAATAAGGAGGGTATGGAGATCTTGTTTTGTACAAATAATGATGGTTGCAAACATTTGGAGAACTTTCTTTTCTCTTCCCCATTTTTGAGGTAGAACATGGTTTCTCCTCTTGTTCATCTTTGTAAAATTTGGAGTCTTGTCTTAGTCTTTGCCTTGTTTTTGTATGAATGCAATGTTGTTTGTCACCCTCACTCTTGTGCATAGTTGTGGATAGTTGTCCTCTTTCCCATGGGCTTGGGGGAGGCTAGCATGCATCCCAACCTTGGGAAAGGCATGTAATGATGCCTATGGTTGGGTGGCAAAACAAGCTTCTTCTCCTTGCATGGATTCCTTGAAGGCATTTGAAGTTGGAAGTTTGGTGATAGTTGGAGTTTGTGACTTCTTGATCTCTCCTTGTAACTCTAAGGATATGGCTTTGTGGAAACTTGTACTTCTTGTAAAACCCTTATTTTGTAATTTGCATTCTTGTAAACTTGAGTCATTATTGATTTAGCAATCTCCTTAACATCTTGTAAGAGGCTTGTAACTCATTTAATGAGTAGTTATGTATTTTGTGAAAAACATATTGAACATTGAATTTGAGTCCATTGTAAATGAAAATTGTGGTAACTCCTTTTGAAGGAAAAGTTGTTTATTGAAAATATGTCTCTTCAAAAGAAACTATATTACTTGTTGATCATTCTCCTTATTTAAAAATCTGGAATATGTATTTTAAATAGAGCATTAGAAATGGAATCTACTCTTAGTATTAAATCTTATGACTATCATTAAATGGAAATGCTCTCATTCTGCAATATGTCTTTTCTTGTAAATGTTGGTAATATTAATACATGAAATGAAAGTTGAATTTTTTTGGGTTTCATTTCCATGAGAAGTTTAAGAAAATTTATCTTCATTTGTGAAGCATGTAATGAGATAAAATTGGTATAGTGACTTCCCTTTTTAATAAAAGATCATTTTTTGTATTTAAAGGATAATATTGTAGTCATTTACTTATTTGTAAGGATTTGTTTCCTTTTATAAAAAAGGGAGAAAAAAATGGATTTTAGCTTATAACCAAACTACATCAAGCTAAGCACAATTATATCTATACTTCTTAATAATATCATTGTTGCCTTTTTAAAACGAACATATATATATATACGACTAATTTTAAAACTTACATTTTTATATGCCAAAAAAAAAAAAAAACAAACAAAAAAATAGTTTTGTATTCTTTTTTTTTTAAAAGGATTTTGTTTGGGGGAGGGTCTTCCCCCTCCCCCACCCGTATGCGGCCCCTCTCCATTCCTTACGGCATGTGGCCCCTGTCCCGCACCGGCCTCAACCACACCCCACCTCCGCGCCGCTACTGTGCATGCATGCCGCCGCCACCGCCAGTGCAGCCACGCTGCCCTACGCGCCACCGTCCCTACCTTGTTCGCGCCCTGTCCCCCACACATCCCCCACACGGCCTTCCCCACCGAGACTCCTCCCCTGCGCGCTTCTTCCCCCCCCCACTCTCCCCTTCCACACGTAGATCCCCCTTCCACCGCCACTTTTTCCCACCTTCAAAACAAAAGAAACAAAAAAATACCTCCATTCCTCGTTTCTAAGCACTACACAAAAATAATATATGTATACATTTTTAAATTCGGCCCAACCAAACATTTAAAAGGGGAAAAATACAATAAGGGTTTCATAAAAAAATAAAACTCCATAGCTCCTCAACCTGCAACAAGAAAACAAGAATGAAAGGAAACAAAATGAAAGAAAGAGATAAAAAAGAGAAAAGGGGGAGATAAAGATATGCTAGGGTAAGTTTAGGGTGAAGGAGATCAAGGGCCAAGATTGATTTAATCCTATGGTCCATAAGTGACCCTAGACACTTTCTTTTAGCCATGGAATTTAAAGAGGGAATGGGAAAATAACTTTAGTGGTGGGTGGACAAGTATATATTAAAGGGAGACTAAATTAATTAAAAAGGTTGGGTAGACTTAATAAAATTTGTGATTTCAGTTAATTCTTAGTAGAATGAAATAAGCAAGATGTGTTGGGCTAGTGTTTAGTCAACCTCGGGAAATTAATAATTAGTATGAATTAAATATTAATGAAGGGGTTGAGTAGAGCATTGGTAATTATTGACCACTTTTTAAAAAAATATCCCAAATTTTTAGTAATATATGGTTTTGATTTCACTGTTGTCCGAGGTAGAGGCACGACATGTGGGGTTATGTGTCACAAACTAGAGAATAAAGGATATTAGGAAAGGACTTGTAAGAGTTGAACGCACGACGGTTGTAGCACAAATATTGGGTTAGTTTTAGTAGCACCTAGAGCATGTGTTTTCTACAAATTCCATATTTAAAGTCCGAAGAAATTTTAAACATAAGCAATAGCACCAAATAAAACACCCACGAGACCACCCAAAGGTAAAGGAAAGGGTAAGGGAAAAGATAAGAATCCTGAGGTGGATGATGCACCGGAAGAGTGGTTTTTAGAGATGCAATACCCTCACGAGGTTGTAGTAGGGAAACTATGGGAGTCACACTTAACAAAGTGCAAGATAAGTGACTATAACCATCACTCGGATGCGCACAAGGCCAAAATAAATAGGAGGTGATAAATAAAATGGACTAGAGGACTACATAGGGATAGTTGGTCTATGATGACATAGTGCATAAAGACTTGAAAAGTGTTTGAATCCTTCAATTATATGAGTTACCCTTCTTCGACAAGTCGGAATGATTGTACCAATGGCTGATGTCATGTGTCTATGAGGACTACTTTTATTTTTAGGGAGACAAATGCACATTGCCACGTAACTAATTGGAATAATTGTAGCTTGCATAGCTTAGGATTTAAAATAGAGCCAAATTTGGAGGATGATACAATATTATAGGCCACTACCACCGCGATTAACTATCAAAGGGGAGCACGTGCAAAAGACATTACAGGTATCGGTGACCCAAGCATGAGAGTCATCATGCACCTTGTCGATTCTGAAACCAGTGCTTGAGAGAGGTGGTACAAAGTAAATAATAAGTGGCTTCACATAGTGCACAAGATGGATCAAAATACCATTTACAACATTATAGGATTCATTGTTGAGGTCATAGTAGAAGAGGTGTACATCAAAGTAGTCAAAGATGAGAAGATAACTTGGGGTAATATCTTGATTTTAATAGTTTTGTGGGAAATAGGGGTACTAGATGGGCCTAAGGACAAGGTTTGGATATAGACAATAGAGAAAAAGTCCCCCGTGTAGAGGTTCACAAGTTACATATACAATGGAGGCATCAATAATGCATATAAGCACTAGGTGGAAAAGTGGTACAGGAAAATTTGCAAAGCATTCAAGGATGAGTGGCACATACTGAGGGAGCTACCCTTGATTTTGGACGAAAAGGTGGAATTTTTAGTACATCAACATTTTTGCTTGGGAAGGTTCTACATGAGTAATGGGGAGAAAATAATGTGGTGCAAACTTTCATTCACCTTCATAGCTAGGTACTTCTAGGCATCGAAGAAACAAGATCATGGGTGCGCGGAAGTTAATTTTTGATATATGTAAGGTAGATCTTTAATGCCACACATTTCACATTAGGTGTTTATATCCCTTGAAGTCAGCTTATGTAGAGACGATGGAGTTAGAAAACATGGACATCACTCATGTAACTCTTGTAGTGGAGAAGGATGCAATATAATTTACTTATATCCGAGGCCTATAATGAAAATTACATCAATGGAGTAGACCTTAGCCTCCCGAAGCCACCAAGGGAAATCAAACTATGGGCACAAAAGTAACGTGCGAGGAGAACCCTTCCAGAAAAGAAGAAGAAGATAAGGAAAACGATGAGGATGAGGTTATTTAACAAAAATATACTTTTATAAAACCTTAATTGAGAGTAACTTAATGTACACTATGATATACAATTACTACATGCAATATAATACAAGCAATAAGCTAATATGAAACCCTAATTGCAAGACAAAGAGAGAAAGGACTTAGTTGATTTGCACTTAATCCGAGACTAGGAAAACTGTTGAATAAAAGATGAAATGTGTCGTAATTCTCAAATTAAATTTTGTGACTTTTGAATAAGGTCGGACTAGGGTGCCTGGATAGGGTCAGGGCACCCCAGTGCAAGAGTCTACTGGGCACCCATGAGTGCAAAAATGGTCGAACTCGGTTTCGGAGTGTTGCAAAAGTGATGTTAATACTCGTTATTGATCATCTATATGTCACAATATGGTTGTTGAGGTACATGTAATCTGCAAACAGAGATTCACTGTAAAACCCATAATACCACATAAAATACAAAAAAATAAAGACACAATATGGGCAGTCATCATACGACTCTCGTGGTCACCCAACAAAGTGAAATTATGACTGAGCAATGCACTACAACCTCGAGAATCCATGTAGTTCTTGTGAGTGTGTGAAATAATTGTGCCCTAAGATGCCCTTATGCAACGCACTTGATAAAGCGGGTTGTAATTGGATGTAAGAATGTAGATAGATGTGTGGATGGAATAATTAACTTCCCCTTCATAAGTAGTGTATGTATAAAATAAAGTCCCTTATCCCTTGAATGGATGTTAGATGGATGCATTTAATGCTCTTATATGCCTTTGGATGCAAGCTTAGGTGATGATAATAGATGTTTAGAGCTTGGTCCCTTATTTTGATCACATAGCTATGTATTTATATGATTCCCTTGTTTGAATTTCATAATTGACAATTGAAAGGTCGACCCATAAGAAAATAAGATGCCCAAAAGATAAAAGAGACCCAAAAAGAGTGAGTAAGGTGGAAAGATGTCAAGGGCGCCCAAAGGGGACGAGAAACACCTAGGAATTGGTGTCCTGATTGGGTGTTGGTGTCGAAGTCATAAAAGATAAGAAAGTAAAGTACCAACTAAGCTATAGGGAGTGTAAGACCAAATGTAAAATAAGAAACATAGACAAAAAGGCCAAAGATAGTTGTCAATTACTAGTTTTCTCGCTTAAGAATCATGTAAATACTATTGTGCTTTTATGACCTGGAAATGTACCCAAGTGCATGATTTTATGTCTACATTTTCCCCCACTTTATGTTTTTGAGTGAATACTCAATAACATAAATTAATTATAATATGTGTACCATTTGTTCCTATAGAGTGTGATGGTGATAGCGTGCCAAAGAGACAAGTGGAAGCGTGAAGTGATAAAAATGAAGTATGGAAGCTAAGAAGAGGAAGTGACCCTATGGGTGAAGTGTATTGTGTTGTACCATGTTGTACCTATTATTGTGCTTTATGTAGGGTTTCTTATTGTTGCATATTAAGTAAGAACCTGTAAAAGAAGAGAAAAAGAGTAGTCAAAGTCATGTATTATGAAAACTTTGCAAAAGAATGTAAAAGTGTGTAAAAATTATGTAAGAGGAAAGTGTGCACCTGATGTATAGAAGTGTAAAGGATAGAAAATGTCCTAAAAATTTTGTGTAGAGTGAGTTTTTTAGGACATATCATGCTAAGAGTGAGTTTTTTGGGTGATCTCACGCCAAGAACAGGTTTTTTTGGCGATCTCATGCCAAGTGCGATTTTTAAGGAGATCTCACGTCATGGCGAGAAGAGTGTTGGGGAGAGAGGTATAGTGATACTCTCCTTCCATGATTTATTCCTAATAAACACCATTGCATATGGTGTGTCTTGTGTTATTCTCGGGTTGTAATAAATTAGTTTCAAGTTATATTGATCAGAATGGAGATAGAATGCATTATATTTTCTAGAGAACTCGTGCTCAGACTGTGAAAATTCTCTATAAATTGTTGTGAATTATGCTTATCTAAGAAATTAATTGTATCTTCCCCTATGACATAGGCACTGGGAGGTCAAGAGTGCCCAGGAACTAGTGTCTAAGCTATATTGAGGACCCAAGTCGAATCTAGGTCATTCTTGAAAATGTAACCTATGTTGATTTTGTACTATACATATATGAATTGTAGCTCGACCTAGTATATGGAGTGACTGATTTACCCAATTTATGCCCCCTAATTTGGGGTTCATGTGATGCTAATAGGAACATGCGGTCAAAGGAGAGGACCTAAAACTGATCTCAAGTGGATACCTGCAAGGAGGAGGGAATTCGCATGGTAGATACCAAGGCACATGAAAATAGAGTATCTAGATACATTTTTAGTTCAAAAATATATCAAACATGATGCCCATTCACGAAACTCTTTCGGTCACATTCCTCTTAGAATCATCTTATTTGGATAATATCTCTCTTATTAGCTAAACATTCCTCCTTTTGACCATTCAAAACCTCCCTAGTTCTCTCTAGACCACTTCTATTGGCTTCGTAGGCTATCTATCACCACAATTGGTTATCCAGACCCTCCCAACTCTCAATGAGTCTCTAATCACTTGTTAATCAAGTTTTAAGCCTAAACCCTAGCCTAAAACCAAACTTAACTAAGCCTAAAGCATGTTTATCCTAATCTAATCCTAAATTGATTCTTGAGATTTAGTCCCACATGCACCCAAATTCCAAACTCTCCCAAGTGAAAAACTATAAATACAAGGCTAAGCCTACCCATTCAACTTACACCTTCACACCTAGGATATTTTATTAACACTAAGAACACCTAGTTTTGGGGATTCCATTTGTATTAGCTTTAAGCTATAAGACATTTGATCTTAAACTTACTCCCTTCATTGATCTTGAGCTAATAACCTCCATTTTCATCCATAATCCAAGTTTTGAGTAAATAGAGAGAACCATTGGCCTTGAAGCCATTAATGGTGAGACTCCATTCTTGAAAGCTTGAGAACCATAAAACAACTAATCACACCTTTGATTGCTAAGTTGATCTTCTTAGGTTCAATGTTTAATTAAGTGATCTAAAGAGTAGAGAGTAGCTTTATCATGTTAGTTTAGATTTAATCTAGTTCATACAATGATAGATGTTAGTCTTGTTTATCTCTTATCATGATGGTTTAGTGTAGATTAGCTTCATGCTTTGAGGTTATAGGTTTTAACTTCATTTCCATAGCATATCTAATTTATCCATGAACACATTTGGCACGCCCGGTGGGACACTTATGTCCATCCTCCATTAATGGAGGTCTTTTAGGTTTTTCAAAGTTCATTTTCAAGTTTTTAGGTCAAATCACTTGTTATTTCCTCATTTTTTTTTAACCCTAGATAAATGACCTTCATTTATATGCATTTTGTGGGTTTGATATAGAAATAGGAAAATTTGACTAAAAACTAACCTGTTTGCTTTTGAAAATTTTGAAAATATGTGTTTTTTGTAGGTTTTTCACAGGGTGCACGTAGGTGTTTACAAGGGGCGTGTACTTAAACCATTGAAAAATCTTCAATCGATTGAACATGCATCATAATACTGTCTGGCAGTCCTCATCATTTACAATTTTTACTCTCTATAAGGATGTGCATGCATCTCTCTATCATCTGGGTATGTATCCGCCTCTCTGGCCGTGTATGCGTAAAAGGGTTGACTGTGTAAAAATTTTAAATTGTCTATTTTTTTGCTAGGCGTGTATTTTTCGTTGGTTCAAAGTGCGCTTATGCATATTCATCACTCTAGGTCATGCAGTGTCATGTTCCACTGCTGACTTTGCCTTTTTTTTTTACCTTGCACATGTACCGCCTACTTGGGCGTGTATCCATTTTTTGTTGGGGCGCGTAGGTGATGTGTCATTCTAGATGCACAGTGTCTTTGTGTAGTCCAAATTCATTCATTTTATTTTTAGTGCTCCTTGTTTTGATCATATCTTTTGACTCATTAACCCGTTTTTAGAGTTTGAAAGTAGGAAAGATAACAAAGTGTACTTTTGAATGAACTTCAAAATTAGGATACCTTTGGTATACCAACTTCTATCACAACACTCCCAAAATGCCCCAGAGACCTCCAAAATTGCAATTTACTAAAAACTGTTTAAAAAGTGCAAAAATTTGATTTCTAGAATTTTTCAATTTCTTGGTTTTCTAACTCTTGCAGGATTTTAACAACGGTTTAGAGGTTTCCTTTGCATTAAGTTTTTTTATACTAACTTTTTTAAAACGTTTGCATCTTTATTCATGAAAATTTGAAACATGTATGCTCTTCCCTCACGCCTTTCTAGGTGATCTTGGGAAACATAAACATTTCACCACTTTCTTCATATTTGCAAAATGGTTAATTTAGCTTTCAAAGTTGGTTAAAAGGAACTCATTTTCACATTTTACTTAGGATTTTTCCATTTATTGCAAAGTTGAGTGAGATACCTTGTTGCGTATGTTCTTTCCTTGTGTCTTAGGATGATCTAGGAAATCAAAAACAACATCTTATCTCCTTTGTATGACATTTTTGGAAAATTACTAACCTTGGCATTTAGGACCAAAATCACTTGTCAAATAAATACGTCAAAACCAAAAAAACACAAAACATCCAATACACGTGTTTTGCAGCAGTTACCAAATGGTGTGCTACTTAAAACCACATTAAGTTCTGCAAGATTAAAAAAACACACCATATTCAAAACATTGTATCATTGTAGGTTTAAAAGGGTATGTCCCTATCCTCTCAATGGAACATAACCCTTTGGCATAACGCCTTAATCTACAATAATGGGGGTGGTACCAGAACCCTAAAGTATTCCACACTGTGTAACCTCGTGGATGAAACAGGAAGCACCTCGCTTACCCACTTGACTAGTTTTCCTTGTGAGTTAGCATTACAAAGTTGTTTATATCACAACCTGGAAAGAGTACATGATGGATGCATTTAGTGCCCACTGTACTTGAAGGGGGAAAATCCAAGATACTCCCAAATTAGTCAGTGTAACTTTTTGGGTAAATCGTGCCCACTCTTAGATGGCTTTGTAACACCTAGTTGAGAGATCTTATTAAGGAGGCCATTTTGTCTTGAGGCCCACTTTACTAGTCCTTTGTCACGTCTTAGCCATCATGAAGTGATAACAACTCATTTGGAATTAAACCTTGTTTTTCGACAAGGAAAATAATCCACTTAAGTTTGATCTAAGTGCCTTTCATCACGAAATTAAACTATGTCCCTTACTTTCACTTTGTTTTATTCTTCTCTTTAGATGAGGCAAAGCTCTGCCCAAGTGGCACTTAGTTTATTTTCCATCTTTTGATCTACACCTTTGCATTCTTGTTGCCCATTTGGGGCAAGAGAAGGCATCTTTCAAGAGTGTTGTCATAGATAGTGTTCACCACTTTTTTGTCCATTTACGCTCATCCATGTTTCATGCAGCTGAGTTGTTAAACATCTAAAGTGCATGGATGCATCCTTATATCTTTGATGGCCACTTGATCTTGATTTCAAGATCATCATCATAGTTTGATTGATTCATCATTTGATCTCCCTTTGTTAATATTTACACCTTGTTCATTTCGAGCTTGACATAAATATTGACATTGTGTTGATCATCTTTACATCGAACTATCACTTTACACATGCATTTGCATAGGGTGTATTTCCTTGTTGATTGGCTTTGTGTTTCACACTTGCATGATTGTTCCTTGTGATTATTCATCTGGAAAAATTGTTTTCTAGGAAAATCCTTTTGATCTCATCGAGATTGCATCATCACGATGTCTATTTTCCTTAGACCTTCTTTGAAAAATCACGCACGCATCTCCATACTTACCAAATGTCTAGTTGGTTGCCATTATGCTACCCAAATCAACATGTCACTTCCTTCCCTTTGAAGGAGTTCCATCACACTATCTAGGTCTAGGCATTTGCACCTAAACGATGCCAAAAATGATTAACTATCGTGTGGTTTCTCACATTTACTACAATATGGAACCTAGGTTTAGCAATTCAAATCAAAAGATTCCCATTACGACTAAGCCTCGTTTGGTTCTTCATGTTAGAGAGCCCATTGGGTACCCTATTCCCCACCTTCAACTCATAATTGGTGGTATGGTTTGGATGCTTCTGATCCAAATTATTATTCAGGTTCCCCCACTCTTCTTCTTTTCTTTTTAGATCAAACTACCATTCGGACTCCCACTCTTCTTCTAAAGATTTGGATCCCAACTATTGTTCGGATACCCCTAGATCAAATCTTGAATCATGGTCCTCCCTTCCTTCACAGGACCTTTATTCCAAATCACCTCAATGAATGTCTTCCTCCTTTGAAGACTCATGTGACTCCAAGTTCCATCGATCAAACATCTAATTTGGTTCTTGAGTCACGGTCCTCCCTTTCTTCGCAGGACCTCCTTCATCAGTCATCTCAATGACCTCTTCCTCCGTCAAAGAGTTCCATGACTCGGGTTACCTCTATTCAATCATCTAATTCGACTCCTACGTCGCAACTTAATGAATGGCTATGTGATCCTACTTTCCAACCTACATTACGTCATCTTCTAGAAAAATGACCTAGGTCCAAATCCAAATCATCCATTCATGAGACGCCTGCCACCAATCCTACTTCCTCTCTTGAGTCATATTCTTCTGTCAATCAATATTCCCTCCTTATCGAACCTATTTCTTCTATTCAACCTTCTATGACTAAAGAAAAACAACCTCTACTGATTGATTTCTCTCATAATGAAGAAACAATTAGAGTACATGAATGATATCCCTTTAGAGGATTGCAAACAAGGATTCTTTCTAGAACTTGATACACTCACGTATTGGGGAAAAGAAGTTGATTCCTTTTATCAGAACATAGAGGAAAATCCTAAGGTCATGGAACTTGATTCTTCTTCTGTTATTCCATCTTCACCTTCTTCTAAGCATGATGAGATGTCAGGGTCTAGCATTGATCCATGGCCTATCTTCTCATTACCCAATCATTCATTATCTATCACCATTCCTCAATCAAAATCTCTCCTTGGGTCATCGTTGAGTATCCCATCGTATTCTTCTATCCTGGGCCACATCCTAGTAGCCCTCCATTTTCTACTTGTGGGTCACCTCTTGGTAGCCCATTACCTTCTATTCTTGGGCCACGTCCTAGTAGCCTTCATCCTCTTCTATCTATGGGATACCTCTGAGTAGTCCCTCCATCTATACTTGGGCCACGCCCTAGTAGCCCTTCATCATCTTCTTCTATTCTGGGCCATGTCCTCGTAGCCCAATTTCTTCCATCTTAGGGCCATATTCTAGCAGCCCTTCATCATCTTCTATTAGTGGCTCACCTCCTCGTAGCCCATCCTCTTCAATTCTTGGACCGTATCCTTTTCATCCATCACATTTTCTTCTATCAATGATTGTGGCAAGCCCACCATCATTTATCTCATTCCTATCATCAATCATAAATGTCCACGTTCTCTTCTTCTCCTTCTCGGGATCAAACAAGTCACGCATCAGCTTATAAGAAACCCAAACAAGTTTCTTAATCAAGCTCAAATCAAAACTTCCAAAGAGCTCTAAAGCTCCCAACAAATCAAATGATCTTAAGGTTAAAAATCAATGTGATTCAAGAACGCACACATCAACGTAACCATCAAGTATGGCGCAAAGTGCATAAACCTATGGATAGGGAACTCAAGCTCCCACATATGAAATCCATGTTTTAGGATAAATCATAGTCATTTGTTGAGTATGAGCTCACCTCGATCATCGAGATGGAGAAAACATTACTCTTGATAAACAAACATGCCTAGTCTCCCTTATCAAGGAAGTTGCAAACATCGTTGTTGGATCTTACCACATAGAGTGACTTTGTTTGTCCCACCTTTCCAAAACTATCAAAAATCTAAAAATAAAAAAATAATTCAAAAATACAAAAAACATTGAGAAAACAACAAAAAATCAAAGGTACAAAGATCAAACATTGCAATCAGGTATTACATACACATGGATGTTTCTTTCTTCCCTTTCTTATCATTCTTCTATGAAGTCTTCCTACCATTTTCATCCCTTCGGTGATATTTGGTTAGCCTATTCACACGCATTTTGTGACATTTATCTCTATGGTATCTGTTTGACCTGGTCTTTTATCACCTTGGTAAATTAAAGAATGACTTGACCTCTTAGAGATCCTATCACATTCAACATCTAATAAACTTTTTGAAGAAATTTTTGGACATATTTGTTGACACTAGCCAATGTCGTCATCACAATCACTTCCACCTCCTTCCATCAAGCCATCATGTGGTTCTTAACCCCTTGTCAAACAAGAGAGCTGAAATAAGTTTTCAGAAAAAAAAGAATCAAAATCAATCAAAAATCAAAAGCTAAAAGCTAAAAGTAAAAGCAAATTGATATATAACTCTCTCTTGGGGTATTTCCAATAATCTCTATCGGGGCTATGGGACCTGACTGGCAAAGTAGAGAAATGTTGTGATTAGAATCAAATACATCTCATGGGGCTATGGATGCCTGGCTGGCAGCAGAGCAATGTACGGCTATCCTTTCACCATCCATTCACAAAATCACCTTTCAAAATCAATCATTCCTACACATTGGCTAGGGTGTCTTCACTTATTGTCTATTAAATCTTCCTTCAAGAGGTAATTAAATTTCCATGCACACACTGGATCTCTATGAGTAAACAGGATTAGTATGTTACCAAGTGTCTTTTTTTTGGACCTTGTTCAGACTCTTACTCTAGTCCATATCTTGTCTCATGATTTGTGCCTTTGGCTAATCACTTCTTCATCATGAGGCTTCTAAGCTACATTCATATCATTCACATCATTCTTCTACTTCATTCAAAACATCCATGTGTATAAGATTACCTTTTTTGCCATGTTTTCAGACACCTTTGTCCCCTTTCACAAAAAAATCTTCTCTCCTTCCTTTCTATCATGTGCTTTTAGGCCAACTTACGTTGGGGCATCCTTGCTTCTTCCCAACACTTCATTGGTTTACGTTCATCATCATGTTGAACCTATCCATAATGGCCTTGGGTCCCGCTTCTACCCGTGAAGAGTTTTCCTTTGAATACTCCCACCTAATCACTGGGGCATTTTCACATCTTCACCTTTTTCTCATACGCACGTGGCCTTATGCCCTTGTACATCCCATCTTATCTCTAGGGCATCCACATTTCCTCGTCTTCCTGTACATAGTTTTAGAAAACTTTCAAAATCACAAAAACATTCAAATATGTTAGAAAAATCACAAAAACATTCAAATATGTTAGAAAAAAATCAAAAACATTCAAATATGTTAGAAAAATCAAAAACATTCAAATATGTTAGAAAAAAATCAAAAACATTCAAATATGTTAGAAAAATCAAAAACATTTTATGTTAGAAAAAATCAAAAACATTCAAATATGTTTAAAATCATCCTAATAAAATCATCCTAAAAATTCGCTCTTTGGTTCTCACCTATTCATGTGCGTGACTCACGGATCATCTTGATCTACCTCCATCAACAAAAGCTAGGCTACTTACTTCATCTATACTCTGGGGCACAATGAGTTGCCTGGTACTATTTCGTAGTGCACATTTCTTTTTCATAGGACCCAAGTGTCCTCCATTATTCCCCTCACATGTATCCTTGCTTGGGGCACCATCATTAACCCTTGTCGTTAATTCACATAGGTTGGAACTGAAGCTTGATAACAAAAACATTACATTATGTTTCTCTGTTAGGTTTAGCTTGTTTACTTTCTCGTATTGCATTGCATTATGTATGTTGCATGGAGTTAGGCATCTTTTACTTTCTCGTATTGCATTGCATTTTTATGTTGCATGGAGTTGGTGTTTTTAGCAATGGACATTTGTTCGTATATGGATTTTCATGTCATACTACACTTTTGTTCATTTTTTTAATAAGGACCGATGATGAAGATCACTAGCAATATGATGAAAAATAAAGTTGTTTAAAAGGCATTGGATGGATGTTAGCTCATTCCCCTTCCTCATACTCCTTTTTCTTCTATATCCCCTTTTTCTTCTTCTTCACACTATTCTTTCTTTTGTTCTCTTTCTATCATCTTTTTCGATCGTCGATCGAGTTCTTTTATCACCCCATCGACAATCAAGGGGGCATCCTCCATTCTACTCATTTTTCTTCTATCCCTTCAAAATTTTCTACTTGTTTATGCTTGTCTACTTTCTTTGAAGTGACGTCACTTACGCCACCTCAAAGAGGGGCAAATGTAGACACCTAAAATATGCTTACACTTAGCATTTCTCCAATTCAACCATGATTGATGACACTTCGTTAATCAACCCTTCTTCGCTCCATTCTCGATGCCCATTCACGACACTCTTTCGGTCACATTCCTCCTATAATCATCTTATTTGGCTAATATCTCTCTTATTAGCTAAACATTCCTCCTTTCGACCATTCAAAACCTCCCTAGTTCTCTCTAGACCACTTCTATTGGCTTTGTAGGCTATCTATCAGTCACAATTGGTTATCCAGACCCCTCCCAACTCTCAATGAGTCTCTAATCACTTGCTAATCAAGTTTAACTAGCCTAAACCCTAGTTAACTAGCCTAAACCAAGCTTAACTAAGCCTAAAGCATGTTTATCCTAATCTAATCCTAAAGTTCTTTTTGAGCTTTAGTCCCACATGCACCCAAATTCCAAACTCTTCCATTTGAAAACTATAAATACAAGGCTAAGCCTACCCATTCAACTTACACCTTCACACCTAGGATATCTTATTAACACTAAGAACACCTAGTTTTGGGATTCCATTTGTATTAGCTTTAAGCTATAAGACATTTGATCTTAAACTTACTCCCTTCATTGATCTTGAGCTAATAACCTCCATTTGCATCCATAATCCAAGTTTTGAGTAAATAGAGAGAACCATTGGCCTTGAAGCCATTAATGGTGAGACTCCATTCTTGAAAGCTTGAGAACCATAAAACAACTAATCACACCTTTGATTGCTAAGTTGATCTTCTTAGGTTCAATGTTTAATTAAGTGATCTAAAGAGTAGAGAGTAACTTTATCATGTTAGTTTAGATTTAATCTAGTTCATACAATGATAGATGTTAGTCTTGTTTATCTCTTATCATGATGGTTTAGTGTAGATTAGCTTCATGCTTTGAGGTTATAGGTTTTAACTTCATTTCCATAGCATATCTGATGGAATGGTATGTAATTCGAATGTGATAGGAGTAATGTGGCCCTAGTAGATATGGAGGAGTATGAGATGAGGTGAATTTATAAAAGATCCCTCAACAATCAAGAATGAACCGTAGAACAAGAGTGTTTCATTGGGAAATTGTTTGAAAATTTTCACTACAAGGATAGATCATGAAGTGGAGAGTGTAAAGAGTTAATTATGTGAGGTTCATTTCAGATTTAGACCCTCGAAGTTGAGTATGAACTGTGGAAATATACTGTCTCATAGGGTAATGGTTTGAAAATGGATGCTAGAAAGATAGATCATGAAGTGCAGACCATAAAGTGTAGAATAGGGAGGTTCATTTCATATTTATACCCTCAACAGTTGAAAATTAATCTGTGGAACTAGAGTATGTCTTAGGGAAACGGTTTGAAAATAGATGCTAGAAATATATATCATGAAGTGCAGAGCATAAAGTGAGGTTCATTTCATATTTAGACCCTTCGCAATCGAGTTGAACCGTGGAACTAGAGCGCGTCATAGGGTATTGATGATACAAGATGTGTATCAAGTTGTGTAATTATGCTTAGAAATATGAAGTATGAATAACATAGTGTAGTAGTAAAAATGGTAGACAATTGATTATTCTAGGAAGGGGGAAGTAAGCATGATGCCCCCCAAGTGTATGATGTGTATAAGAATCAAGTAACATCGTCTAGAAGATCATCATTGTCAAGATCATAGCCAATTGGACTGGATCGTGGGTTTGATCATATAAAGAGCGGTTGTAGTGTAAACTATACATGACAATAGCATATTCTTCATCAAATAAAGGTGGTTACAGAAAATCATGTGCATACCAATGCATGAAATTTTGAGTATAGCCGAGAAATGAATCATTACAAATAGAAATGGAGGGAAAAGGCATGGGAAATGCAATACTAGTGTGATTAGGATCCAAAGTGTTGCCGGTGTAGTTGAGTCATGATTTCCCAAGTGTAAGTGGAGAGGAAAAGGAATATGTGCAAGGAATACTTATAAATGGAAGACCGGAGTCCAAAATCGGTAGTCATAAAGACACATTCATGATAAATGTGAAGAGAATGAGGTGGTGCGTGGAGATCATCAAGTTTGAAACAAAGGTGAGCTAATCCATCGTGCATGCAAACATTGTTAGAGCAAGTGGGATCAAATGGAATATGAGTCCAATAAGAGTTATTTATGAAAAAAGCAGTGCATGTGAAAGGAGGAAATGCCGACACGAAGGGTTATTATCCAAGAGATGAATGAATGGCATGGTGTCTAATGCACAAATATATCCTTGGAGAATAAGCATGATAATGGTAGGGAAGGAGGTTCCATGATTTTATAATCATCGAGTGAGATATGTAGGAGTATAGGGATTAAACATCATGATATAGAAGTGGAGTAGGGAGTGCAGTGAGTGGGTCTAGGTGGAAATATTTGAATGGGTCATGATCAGCAACAATAGTATATGTATAGCCATCATGTAGGAATTTAACGCACCAATGAACTATAGAAGGTACTACCTGCATAACATGAAGCCATGGCCTACCAAGTAAGCAATTGTATTGGAGTTTGGTGTCGATAACAAAGAATATCATAGGAATGGTTTTAGGTCAATTGTGAGAGGTAAGGTGATATTCTCCATGCCCAAAAGTGCTAAAGAACCATAACTACGGATAGAAATGGATGAGGTACTAATATAAGCTAAGGAAATACCAAGATGTTTAATAAATGTGAGATTACAAAGATTGAGCTCAGATCCATTGTCAAATAGTACTCACCTAATGCTTATGTTATAGATGTGAGCATTAATATAAAGAGGAGGATCATTGTCATAAATAGAAAGAGTGGTAGCTACATCAAATGGGAAAGTAATTTGCTTATAAAATACAACTATGAATAATTGATATACATGATCCGGAGGATTATTAGAAGGAATGTAAGTATTAACCAAGAGAGATTTGATTTTAGCCTTACATTCAGGATTAGCTTGCAAGAAGGCATATATGGAAATATCCATGGTGAGAGGATCCTAAAATAATGAAATTAGGAGGAAGTGATGATCCAAGAGTGTTTGAATGCGGGTTCACCAAATGATTTAACAAAAATATGCTTTTGTAAAACCCTAATTACATAGTAACTGAATGTACACTATGATATACATCTACTAGATGCAATATGACACAAGAAATAAGCTAATATGAAACCCTAAGTGCAAGAGAGAGAGGAAAGGACTTAGCTAATTTGTGTTTGATATGGGATTGATCCATACTAGGAAAATCTGTTGAACATAAATTGAATTGTTCCACAATTCTCAATTTAAATTTTGTGACTTTCAAGTAAGGTTGTACATTTAGGGAACCTAGACTAGGTCATGGCGCTTGTGCGCTAGATTCTACTACCGGGAACCCATGACTATGAAAATGGTCAGAACCTGGTTTCTGAAGTGTTTCAAGAGTGCCAATAATACTATTTTTTGGTAACTTTTATGTCGCAATATGGTCGAAATGGTACCTGTAATCTATAAATAGAGATTGATTGCAGAAACCCATAATACCGCATCAAATCCAAAAAAATAAATATGTAATATGGGGAGTCAGAATGGCCCGACAAATACCTAACAGATTGAACTTACAACCGAGTGTTGTACTACATCTCAGACTCCATGAAGTTCTTGTGAGTGTGTGAAATAATCGTTCCCAGGATGCCCTTGTCCAAGTGCACTTGATAGCGGGTTATAGCTAGATGTAACAATATAAATAGATGTGTGGATAGAATAATGAACTTCCCCTTCCTATGCATTGTATGCAGAAAATGTAGTCCCTTGTCCCTTGAATGGATGCTAGATGGATTCCTTTAGTTATCTTATATGCCTTTGGATGCAATCTTAGGTGATGATGATATATGCTTAGATCCTGGTCCCTTATTTTGATCACATATCTATGTATTTATATGATTCCCTTGTTTAAATTTTGTAATTGACAACTAGAAGGCCGACCCATAAGAAAATAAGATTCCCAAAAGATAAAAGAGTCCCAAAAAGAGTGATTAAGGTGGAAATAAGTCAGGGGCGCCTAGAGGGGACGAGGGGTTGACCATTGGCATCTTGGTTGGGCATTGGTGTCCAAATTCATAAAATATAAGAAAGTAAAGTATCGACTAGTTTGTAGGGTGTGTAAGACCAAATGCAAAATAAGAAACATAGACAAAAAGGCCAAAGATAGTTGTCAATTACTAGTTTTCTCACTTAGGAATCATGTAAATACTAGTATGATTTTATGACCTAGAAATGTACCCAAGTGCGTGATTTTATGTCTACGGTGGAGGAGGAGGCGAAGAAGAGGATGGCGTCGAGCTAGACCATAGCCATGAGAAGAATTTCCATAGGTAGTACGTCGAGAAAATCCAGGCAAAGGGACTTCAAAGGAGAAAATAAATCACCTAAAGTCACCCTAACCAATCCAATCCTAGAGAATAAAAATAAAAGGAGGTGACATTTGGTTCACGTTACGGAGAGTGAAGAAGAGAAGTCCAAGGAAGAGGTCACACATAATGAAGAAGCCCTAATCATCCATAATTTAGATGAGAATGAAGAAGAGACTAAGGATGAGACTCTCTAATATGAGGAAAACATGTGTGACACATATAAGGAAGGCCCTAGGGGAATGAAGAAGAGAACAAGGAAACGATGAAGATCAACCCACCGGAGAAGTCCTAGAAGTTGTAGATAGTGCATAGATAAATGTTGAGACAAGGATGCCCAAGGGGAAGCATAGTGGAAGAAGGAAAAAGAAGAAGGAGATCTTATGGCCCCCACATATGAGCTATATTGATGACTAGACAATGTTTTTGTGCGTGAGGTTCTAGAGCACAAGATCAAGAAAATAACTCTATGGTTGGGAGATACTTGACCGTAAGCGCAAAAAAATGCACAAAAATAAAATGCTTTCGTGGAATATACAGACTCACATGGAAGAACATGAGTTCAATATTAACAACAAAGAATATGTTTGGTGTAAAATGAAGAAGGAACTAGGTACAATCCTCATGACAATAAACTCCATAGAGCTAACAAATGAGCAAAGCCAACAATGCTCGAACAAAATGGTGGACAAATTTGTGCACTGAAATTTTGAAAAAAGGGCCACTATAAGAATATTGCTAGTGGATAAGAGATATAAGGAACAAAAGGTCCAATAACTAACAGAGTTGGAAAATGTAATGAAGTGTGAAAAATATTCCTTCAATAAATTAGCTCATATTGTAAATACAATTACAACATAGCACTGGACACGGTAGAGAATGCTAAGGATGAATATCCATCAGAATTGCACTACTTGGAAGACTTGGTAAGGACATTATTACATGATAAGAAGTATGTGTAAGGGTTATCAGAAGAAGAGTTGGCTACAGAGAGGGAAAATAATAAGAAAGAAATGGTGCAAAAATAATTGAATATGAGGTGTTGAGCACCATGATCAAGGATGCAATGAAAAGGTAGTGTGTGCGTTTGATAGATTTAAAGTCCTTGATCCCATCCTCAAGGTGCACACCACTCAAAAGGAGGTTGAACTTAAGAAAGCGAAGGCTTCCAAGAAATACAACAAGATTAGGCAAGAAGAGATCATGGTTGAGATTGTGTAGAAGTGGGATTTGCTTAAGGCCATGAGAGACACACTTGAGGTAAGACTCAAGGAACTTGGCTCGTTGGTTGCACACATAATGGATGCCTTAAAATGAATGGAATCAGGCCTCGGTGGGGTTATAAGGTAATTAAAGGAGAAGGTGAAGAAATGACCCTTGAGTGGGAGAAGGAAATTGCCAAAATGGTGCCAAATACAAACAAGCAAAGGAACTTGCAAGGTGGGAAGAGTGGAAAATATCATGAAGGGAGTTCCTAGAACTACTCCAACCACCCCAGGAATAATTTGAATGCGTGTAATAGAAATTTTATATTCTTTGATTCATTAGGTATATGCCCCACTATTCTTTGGTCTTCCATTTATTTATTCTTTGGTTCTTTGAAGCACATTCTTTGTTGACATATTGTCGAGGACGGAAAATATCCGTAGTGTGGGGTAATGTTGGACGGAGAAAATTAACCAAGTACCAATAGAGTGTAGAGGCTTACATGCAAGGGTGAGCACGCGGGGAAAATAGAGAGTAGCACACAAGAGGCACACACAACAAAAAGAGAACGGATCAACGTGAAATTTTGTGCACATGCATGTTGAACATCAAGGACTTAGCCAATTTTATGGACAAGGCTAAAAATAGAATCGAGTTGGAGTATTGCTAAAGAAAAGATATAAGAGTAGACAAAAGAAAGATGATTTAGCATCCAAGTAAGGGCTATAATTGGGAAAAGCACATATAGGTCAAAGATAAAGAAAACGCATGGAAGAATCATAATAATAGGATTAAAGTGGATTAAAGCATGATGTATGTTTAACTTAATCTATTATTATCACAGATCGTAAAAGGCATGCAAGCTATTGTAAGACGCCTATTATTAGGAAATTACATGTAGACGATGAGGGAAATTCCCCATCGTATGTATGTATGTATGTATGTATGTATGTATGTATGTATGTATGTATGTATGTGTGTATGTGTGTGTGTGTATATATGTATATTTGTATATGTGTGTGTGTGTATATATATGCATATGTATATGTATATGTATACGTATATATGTATATGTATATGTATATGTATACGTGTATATTTATATGTATACATGTATATGTATATGTATATGTATATGTATATATGTGTATATGTGTATATGTGTATATATGTGTGTGTAGTGCATTCTTGTTTAAGAGGTCAACAGTTCTAATGTTTTGGAGAGTCCTTGTAGTACTACGTATGTAAGGTTTGTGGTATACAAGTGATGATAGTGGATATGTGCGAAGGGTTCGGTCTTGTAATCGATGTAATGGATTGTCATGTATTCAACATCTATGTTACATAATTGATTATGGTTTGTAATGGATAATTGTATATGGGTTGTTAGATTGACTAGATCTAAGCATGGTATAATGGGAATTCAAATCTTATTGGTTATTCTTTATGTTGAGTGAATTTCCTGATTATATGTGTTATTGCATTAACATGGTAAGATGTATCTCTCTGCATGAATGGTTATTTTGATCATGAATATAAAAAACATGCATGCCAACATCTTGATAAACATGAAAAAGGAGGGACATGGTGGTTAGGTGCACTTCGGGTGAGCTTCCAGACTTGTTTAGATGAGGTGCCAATGCACATAGCTATATTGGGTGATAAAAGACTACAATGTTTTACTAATACTGGAATTGTATCCCAAGTTCTCTATAACTTTTTAATTGAAAAAAAAATTAGTGCGTGATATCTTAATAGTAGTTCACTATTCCATTAGTGATAAGTTGTTAGTATTTTCTTGATATTGTCTCTCTAACATATATATAAACACATCCCACATGTGTATGCGAAAGGAAGGTGGAAGTATCCTCTACCAAAAAGGGCTTTAGCTTTGAGTGAATTTCTCAACAATCTAATTGCACACATCATTGTGGGTGACATGGTGGACTAAACATATATCGAAACATAGTTGATATGGTTAAAAGGTTGAATTGGATTTCACCAATGAATTATGAAATAATTTTAAGAGATGAGATCTGTTATATTATTATATTCAATCAAAGGCTAAATGGTCACATGTAATGAAGGAAGGGCGGGGATTTTTTTATGGGCCACATAGGTAAAAGTGTGAAGATTTATTGGAAAATGAGGAGAAAAAAATTATTTTTGGAGTGGATTGGGTTTTAGGGTGAGATCTTGCATGGATTTATAGAGGCCTACCTATTTCAAGGTATATTTTCTTCCAGTGAAAGTTGTAATAACTTAACTAGTATACCTTTTTGTGCTTCCCCTTATCTCAATTATTCTTATATACATGTAGGATAACTAAATATTCAATAAAAATATCATGTTAGAGTCACCACGTGCTTGAAAATGGTTCAAAAATATGAACAATTAAGAACAAACCAAATCCTAGTTATAAACTATAGAAAACTATTATTGACGCTTAATATTTCAAATTTTAAAACAAGAACACTCAAGCTCCCAACAATCATGCTAGAAACTATTGGTTGATGAATTTGTGTGGAAAAGGACACCAAAATGGAAGTTTTGTGCTTCAAAAATAATGGGAATTCCTTAAAGTGTGGGACTTTGTCTCTCGAGGAAGACCCTTAAATATATTTGGTTTTGTTCCTAAACTATCGTAATGCTTACATTAATCCTAAACTAATATAAAACTTGCATGGGGAAAAGGAAGAAGGAAAATACCTAAAAAGGAAGTGGTGATGCACCAAAATAGTAGGGGATATCTCTATGTGTAGTAATAACACAATGAATACATATCCTTTAATTATAATCCACACACAATATATCATTAAGAACATAAAGGAAATAAACAAAAAGACATAAATTCAAAGGGAAGCAACCACAATCAACCTTATATTAATATTTATACTATATACAATCTATAAAATAATTGGGATATATACTAGAAACATTAAAAACTCGGAAGAAAGAGGTTTTAGACAATTGAAACTCCAATAATTAAAAGGTAAGAGTAATACTATGCCTAAAATAGGAACCCATTGCAGTAATACAATGTTTATCCCTCTTAAAGTAGAATAAAAGAGTGAAGAAGAGAGAAGATAGGGAAAATAAAAAATTTGATTGTAAAAATGTCACGCAAATGCAAATTGAACACTTTGAATGGGAATTTTTGTGTTTTCCCAACCAATAAAAGAACAAACCCTAGAAATTTCAACATGGTCATAACTTTGGGTGAAAATAGGTTTTCTTTAAAAACAACACTAGACTCAAAATTTAAAATGTATATAAAGCCATGGGATTTATTAGCCCTTCATATTGAATTTGAAAAGATGAGAATGTCTATTTATTTCTCAATGCTTCTAGAAAAATATAAGGTATGGCCCAAAATAAATTTAATTTAAAATCCCATCCATTGAGATTTGGAATAGACCTAATTCAACCCAATTTCGATTCCTATGAAAAAATATACGGATTTAAATCCTTGTCTTTATCTTTTTACATAATTGGCATTCATCTAATTGTCAAAATTAACCAGAGGATCATCCCTACCACTTGTACCTCTCTAATTGAACCTACGCTACTCCACATGACAATCTCTCACACCTCTACAAGGTCTCTTCCTTGACCACTATTTTAAATTTAAATTTGTAAATTCATTGATTCACTCCAAGGATCATCAATAATGTACATAAGATATAAAAGGTTTCCCTATTTTTATATCATCTGAATCATTCCTAGATCGTAGGCTTCCGGATAGACATCACGTGGTGGCATATGGATTTCAATAGCTTTTCTTATTTTATGCTTGAGCCAATCTTCAACAATGTTTTGAGTTGTGAGGCATATCAACACCACAAAATCTTTTAATTGTTGTTTCATGCCTTAGCTAATTTCTTCTTCACTCAAAAGGAAAGTCTCATAGATCCTTTACTACAAAATATTAAGGACATTTTTCTATACAAATATTAGGGCACATTTCTTCTTCATGAATGTGAGACTAATTCCAATAAAAAAAATGCAAAAGGACACCATTAAGAAATCTTAAATGGATGAAATAGATATTTTCCAAAAAAATCTCCTAATTGTAAACACCATGTTATGTTAGAGTATAACACAAACCCAAATGTAAAAGCATGTAAAAGATCAAAATCTATCCCAAGGATGAATGCAAATAAGAGAAAAGTTTGAAATGAACTAGTGTCAAATGAATGAAATATGTCAAAAAGGACAATGCTCCAATGATTCCAACTTTTAAGACCAAGTTCTAAGATTTCAAACACCTTTTTAGAGAACAACATTTAAAATGGATTGTGAGATTGTTGATAACATAAGAAAACATGTAGGGATTAGCAAAAATAAATTCTACGCATTCTCTCCCATGAATCTCTTTAAGTTTACTCTTCCTAAAATCTTAATCCTCTATCTTAACACATATTCTCCTACCGATATCATTCTCTCATCTCCCATATTAATGTGTGACTAAATTTACGTCCTAGTATGTGTCTCAATAGTCAAGTCCTTCTCTCTATTTATAGGTTTCACAAGTACTTGAATATCCCTTAATTATGCTTCGTGATCCTAGATATTTCCATGTTTTTCTAGCACTTAAATGGCATGCATTACCCGAATCGGGCAGATCTTGGTTGTCACATATCATCTTCCTCTTATAATCCCTAAACATGTGCCATTTTTTCATTCTTTTCGTCCCCATATCCATAAACGTGTACCTCTTACTTCTATAGAGTGCATATGATTTATGTTGTGTTTTTTATCTGCATGTGTCACTCATGTGGTAGTATTGAAGGTGATTCCAAAAATTCCCCTATCAAGTATATTTTATTGTTATATTTCTAACCAAATTCATCGGTTGGTATCAAAGAATGTTTTTAGTTATGGAAAAGTAATCTTTTTTAGTTGAGGTAGTTGTATTATTCTTTTTTACCATGATTTTGTTAGACGAACACCTACATGCATTAATCTCCACTACAATCACCAAAGTTAGGATCCATGAGAGAAGGTTAACCCATGTCACAAAACTCATAAGGAGTGTTAGATGCACATGCCAACAATATACCCCTAGCATTAACCAAGTGAGTTTCGAACTTGAGACCTCTCGCTACGATACCATTTGTTGGACCAATATTGTTGTTAGACCAAAACCCATAGGCATTAATCTCTACTACAATCGTCGAGTTAAGATTCGTGAGAGTGGCTTAACCCATGTTGCGAAAATCACAAGGAGCGTTAGACACAAATTCCAATACTTTTCCCCGTGGATTGATTAACCTCAATCTCATTTTTCTAATCTTTATTATTTCCTATAAGTTCTACATAATGGCATGAAAAATCATCTAATAATATTATTGATAATAGGTCATGTAACTCATTCAATCATATTATATTATTGGTAATAAATCTATAGGCCTAATCTCTTTATCTTTGGTATTAAAGATTGAAGTACATATAATTTTTCTAATCCACATACATTTTAGTTTTTTGGGTTTACAGGACCAAACTTATTTTTCAACAATTTATTTATTTATATTGTGTGTTGACAAGGTTTTTCATATTATAAAGTTGCTTTATGATGTTGGCGGGAGTTATATGAGCATTATAATATAGCATGAAAGCGAGAAAAATATTAAAATTATAATAATAAATAATATATAATAGTTGAATTGCTAAAATTTTGGGATGTAAAATCAATTCACTCCCCACTACTTATTTGGGGCTCCCCCTTGGTACTAAAAAAGTATCAACCAAAGTCTGGAATGACCTGTTGGAAAGATTCCAAAAGAAAATGGTTGGGTGGAAAGGAGCCATTCTGTCAAGTGCGTTGGTAAGTGTCTGCTCATAAAAATCACTCTTCAGAATCTACCTATATATATCATGTCTCTCTATAATATCCCTTCTGTCTTCAGAGAAAAAATTGAGAGGATTCAGAAGCACTTTTATGGCAGGGAATGGAGGATAAATTCAAATATCACTTGGTAGCTTGGGACCAAGTATGCACTCCCAAAAAAATTGGGGGCCTGGGTATAAAAGACATCAAAAAAATGAATGAGGCTCTAATTGCAAAAATGGGCTGGAGAATGCTCTCAGAGAAACAACCCTAGATTGAACTAATTAAGGCCAAATACCTTAATCAACAAGCAACCATTTCTTTTCTTCAGGAAGAGAATCTTCCTTATGGATCCATTTTTTGGAATAATTTAGTTCAGATCAGGAATTTCATCAAACAAGGAAGTAAATGGAAAGTGGGGAATGGCAGAGATATAAATTTTTGGGGGGATAACTGGTCTAACTGCAGTATTATTGATAGATTTGGAGCAGTAAAAGATAGCCTTGAACAAAAGTATGGTACTAGAATCATGGATTACATAGACAGGGATGGCAACAAGAAGAAATGGAAAAAACTCTCTGGGGATAGAGATGATCTGAACCACATGATGTCCTCTTTGCAAGATCATTTGGACCTTATCCCCTTAAGTCAGTTGGATGTTAAGGATGAATTGGTCTGGAACAACTCTATTGATGGAGAGTACTCTGTTAAATCTGGATATAATTCTTTCTTTGAAATTGTTCAGAGCGAGTTCAACTGGAGCAGGATTTGGATGGCTGAGCTTACACCTAAAATCAATTTTTTCTTTTGGCTTTCTCTCAGAGGCAGAATTCTCACCAATGACAACCTGATAAGAAAAGGTTTCATAATGCCAAATAGATGTCACCTTTGTAAAAAATAATCTGAGGATATCAGACACATGTTAGTCCATTGTGAGTATGCCACTAAAATGGAGTTTTTCCTTTTCTAAATTCAAAGTTTCCTGGGTTGTGCCAAAGGATTTCATCCAGTTTTGGACCCAATGGAACCCTCCTTTTAAACATTGTGTTGTGAGAAGACTCTGGAAACTGGTAATGCCCCATATTATTTGGAGGATATGGAAAGATAGAAATGACATCATTTTTAGAAATATTAAACAACATTGCAAGCTCAACTTTGTTAAGATTACTAATGTTGTCAAAGAGAACATCGAAAGATTCAAACCTCCCAAGAACAAGAATTATCCTGAAAATGAAGAGCATATTTTGTCCAACTGGAAGATTGGAGTTGATAATATTTAGAATAGCATCATTTCCAGCATTGATAGGTCTTTGATACATTGGAACCCTCCTGATCTCAACTGGCACAAGCTAAACTTTGATGGGGCTTCTAAGGGTAATCCTGGGATTGTTGCAGGGGGAGGAGTGATTCGAGACCATAGAGGCAGTCTGATTGCTACCTATGCTGGAAAAATGGGGATACAAACTAACCATTATGTTGAAGCCTTGGCTGCTCTATGGGGGCTTAGAATTTCTCAGACACATAACATTCAGAATATTATTCTAGAAGGAGACTCACTAAACATCATTAATCATCTAAATCAGTCTTCGCCTCCTAGCTGGAATATCAAGGATTTCATCATGGAATCTATAAGCATTTGTCAAACCTTCAAAAATATCCGAATCAAGCATACATACGGGAGGGAAATAAGGTTGCTGATGCATTGGCTAATCATGGCATAAATAATAATCTAATTATTTGGGATAATGTTAATCACATCCCTGAGAAGGTACAAAGCAACATTAAAGTGGATATTTATGGGCACTCAAGTATGGAGTAAGGATAATGATAAATTGAAGTGGGCTTTAGAGGGGATAAAAGATCACACTTGCGGGAAATATCATGTAAGCTACGGCCACATTAACTTTCATTACTCCCAACAAGTGGGCGGAACTCTTAAAATTTGGGATAGGTAGAAAGATAACTACATTTCAAACAAAGTTCAAACAAGGGTTTTGAGGACAAGATTTGCAATAATTTCAGAGAGGAAAAAATGGGAGGAGCCCGTGCCAGTTAGAACCCAAAGCAGTGACCCAGAATGGAAGAGCAACAAGGAGCTGTGGAACCTCCTCAAGAAGGGTGGAATCACAAACTTCATTGATCGAATTCAGGGGCACGATCAGAGCATTTCGGTCCAGTTCGCTATGGATTGGAAAGATCAAAAAGTGGAGTATGGAGGACATAAAATCACTGTTAATGAAGAGCTAATAGCTGAAGCTACAGGCCTGGAGATGGATGGCTTCCGTTTCTTCAATAAGAGGATCGACAAAAATGTTGAGGAGAAGAATTTTTCTGCTGATAACGAGGAGCTGGTTTTTGTTACTACGGGATTGAGGGTAAGTTCTATCCCCCACCCTTTGATGAAATCACCCGAATTATGGTCCAGTATATCACTTTGGAAGGGAGATATCTTACAGTTCCTATTAAGCATCTGGTGTTCCTAAACCATTTCCACAAGTAAATCACTCTTTGCTTCCCACATTATCTTTTGAACTCCCTCGAACGCTCCATCTTGGATTTCCATAAGCATTCCTGGGCTATTCCCCTACATCAAGGCCTTATCCTTTTGCTACACAAGCTCTGTGTTTCCAAATACCCCAGTCTCCCATCATCCCTCAAGCACCGTTCCACTCTTTCCTACCACCACTACCCCCACCCCCATCCCTTCCACCATGACCAAGCCTAAAACGAAGAACCATAAGAAGCCCAAATTGAACACCCTTGTTTTGGGCAGAGTTCTTCGCAACAATCAAGATTTAGAAGATGTCCAAAACTTATTGCACATCAGCAAAGTGTAGGCCAAGAAGAGACCTTACAAAAAGAGGGAAAAAGTACTTCCCAAAGGCTGGAAGCTTTGGAAAATGAAATGATGCAACTGAAAGAAGAAGTGCAGCATTTGGCCAATCAAAAAGGCAAAAGGAAGATGGATAAGGATACTGACCTTGGCAATAAGCAAGTTGAGGACATCTACAAAAATCTAAACTCCTTGGACAATCATCTGGGGAGAGCAAAGGATCGCCATGATCACAACATGGCAATTTTTAATGCAATCAAGTGATTTCCTTGAACAAAGCATGTTTGTAGCATTTATGTGCTTAGTGAGATACCGGACACTCTTTGGGGAACAGACAAGGAAAGTAGTCAAACCATAGAAAATTTGGATACTAAGGACCCCACACACATGACAATGGTGGCTCTTTTCACCTCGCTGTAATCTATTAAGTCCAAAATTAACAGAGCTGCCAAGAAGTAAAGGAGGTCTTCATTGCAGATGCTACTTTTTATCATACTTTTTGTTGTTTTTTGGCTACTTTGTTGTAGTGCATGCTCTGTTTTGCTTTTCTTTAGTAACTCTCTTTCGGTTACTGTTGGCTTTAACACCTATTCTGGATGTTGATCCTTTTTGTGGAACCTCTTCATGTTTTATCTAGCTTTTAGGCCCTCTATGTAAATAGGGTATAGTCCCTTCAAAACTATTATATATATATATATAATAGTTCACACAAGAAAATGCATAAACATCGTTGTGTGTGTGTGTGTGTGTGTGTGTAAATATCCACTAATTACTTGTTGAGAATGTAAATAATAGTTAACCAATGGTTACCATGAGTCATTATGAGTGAAAATACGCAACCTTTTCCTTTTAAAGGCTATATAATGATGTAAAATATGGGGGAAGAGAATATCATGAAAATGAGTGAGAAGAATTAGTAGAATCAAAAAGATGAAGGAGAGAAATCAACATAAGAAATGAGAGATATGAGTATAATTGATCTAAACATATATTTAAATCATATGTATTTTGATGTGTGTTTGATCTTTGTGTGTGTGTGTGTGTGTGTGTGTGTGTGTGTGTGTGTGTGTGTGTGTGTGTGTGTGTGTGTGTGTGTGTGTGTGTGTGTGTGTGTGTGTGTGTGTGTGTGTGTGTGTGTGTGTGTGTGTGATATTTGTAGTTTGAACCATTGATGTGTTAAGTATTATGTTTATTCATGTTTAATAAAGGATAAATACTTATGTTATAAGAGAGCAATACCCTTCTTTGTGATGTTATCTCTAGCTAGGATAAATGAACTACTTAACCCTCACATTAACATCAAGGTTTAAGGTTAACATTGTGAAACACATTAATTACATTTTCTATCATTGTAAGTTGTATTAGCCATGTTTCATTAAATAATTTTATTTGGTATCGTTTGATGGTCAAATTTGAGCAAGTGTTGTTTCTAGAATTTCATCAAGTGTAAGGCATAACAGGATCATAGAGCTCGGTTTCTATTTTTGAATTGACATTCAAAAATTGCATAAAAAAATATGAATGGTATCCCCACTTTTTATATGTTGACATTGGTCTAGATTAGCATCAATACATCTTCTTTATTACTTGTCTTACCTCCCACTACATCCTATTCTCTTTGATCTACACTCATTTTTCCTAATATCTCATGTTCAACACCACATTGGCCATTGTCTCTTATATAGTAGTGTGTCAAAGTTATACTTTATTATTCTTGTTTTAGTTGGTATATCATCAATAGTCTTATAATATTAGGGGTATTGATATAATTTTAGGTTTAGCTAATGATATCCACACAAAATAGTACGGAGTTCATTTATTTTAAATAAATGGTGTATACCACATGTTTTTAGTGTAGGGTTTTTGAGTCTTTTATGTCATTTATGTCAAAATGTAAAAAGTCTTGTCTATGGTCAAAGATTTTAGTTTTCATTAATTTAATTTATTTTAAATAGTTTATAGCCTATATTGGGATTTGGTTTGTGTCAAAACTATTATATTTGAGTCTTTTGTTTATAGTATAATTTGCATCGTTATATAGTTGTGATAAAAAAATTAAATATTACTTTTTGAATTTTCATCTTTCTAAACTTTTCATGTTGTCCAAATATAGTCATTTTATGTCATTAAAATTATCAAAAAATCAAAAAAATCACCTTAATTTTATGTGGACACATTATTAGGGTAACCAATGTCTAATTTCTAATAGATATGACAAGTTTGGGGTGGATAATTATCTTCATTTTGTGTGTGTGTGTGTGTGTGTGTGTGTGTGTGTGTGTGTGTGTGTGTGTGTGTGTGTGTGTGTGTGTGTGTGTGTGTGTGTGTGTGTGTGTGTGTGTGTGTGTGTGTGTGTGTGTGTGTGTGTGTGTGTGTGTGTGTGTACACTAGTGAAGATAATTCCCACTATCTATATATATACATTAGTGAAGATAATTCTCCTTTGTGTCATATATATACACTAGTGAAGATAATTCTCCACTATATATATATATATATATACATTAGTGAAGATAATTCTACACTATGTCATATATATATATATATATATATATATATATATATATGACATAAAACCATAGAAAAAGGCACATGAGATTGGAGGTTGATCAACAACCTCTCATCAACCACTAGCAATGATAGGATTACACAATTTTTAGTGACATTTTTAGTATTTTAACATTTTCCATTGTGTTATGTGATTATAAATCTTCTACTATAACACTTTAGAAAGAATTGTATTTTGAAGAAGTTTTCTTTTAAGGGCGGGAGAATATTTTGAGGTAAAATAAATATGGATTGTTGTCCATATATATTGGGAGCTCTAGGAATCTTGGAGATTATAAATTTTAGAGTTCATGTAAAGGGGTCTAGGAACTCACCCAAGGAATTTGGCTTAGGATCTATACCTTTATGAGGGTTCAATATAGCTAGATAGATTTATACCTAGTATAAGCATTGTTTTTAGAGAGAATATTATGCATGATATCATTTTATCCTCCCATGTTCACACTAAAAAGGGGGACTATTAATAAACTAGTGCTCAATTATAATGTTTTGGGATTTATTAATACTATTGTTATATTAATAATGTGACATTAGTATAGTGTGTGAGTGAGTGAGTTGATGCATATGTCATGTTGAAGCCCAAAATGAACAACCACTTTGTTTTTTTGGCATGCTCATTTTAGACTCATGGTACCACCTATTGCTTTTTATTTTTATTTGTATTCAACTTTCAAGTTTGACAATTCAGAATATATGTCTAAATTTTGAATTCTTGGATATGTTTGTTTCCTTGCAAAACCTCTAACTAGTGTTGATTATGGAAACTTGGCAAACATACGTGTTTTTGTGTACATGAAAGATTTTATCTTTAGAATTTGATCTCTTTTTGCAAAATTCCAATCATGGACATGTGGTGCTAATCAATATTATGACCAGCTAGGGGAATTACAAAGTCAATCTTTTAATGAATCCTCAACACTTGGAACTAATCAGTGTTCTTAAATATTTTGAGGGTTATAGACTCATTATTGTGAAGGGATACGTGATTGCCAACAAGTGGAAACCATCAATGATTTTAAATGATTGGGGAAATTGAGCTCACTTTTTGTGATGGAAAATTGACATTTGGTACTCATCAATGTCCTACAATGTGTTAAAACATAAGTCTTGGCTTCCCATTCTAAAGAATTATGATCATTAACTTGTGGAAAAAATCGAGTGCTTTGCTTGTTTGTCTTAATATTTGAACTCTTCTTCCTCCCCTTTGAACACAAAATAATGATGCTTTGCACATGGCATAAATCAATGGAGTTATATCCTATTATAGTATCTTCCTACCTAACTAAGTTTTACAGTTTCAAGGTAGATAAAAATGAAATCACTTGGATATCAACTAAACATAACAAAGGTAGTCTTCATTATAATAGAATATATCACAATATTTTCTTTTACGATTTAACATGTACATTTATTTTATAAGTAGAAAATAGTGAAATATAATAAAATAATGTCAAGTGGTGCATTGTCTTAATTTCAATAAGACCATAGTGGGAAAAGCGAACATTTTCCAAAATATGGAGATTTTTTAATGGAGAAGGAAAACAAACAAAGCTTTGGTTTTTGTCGATAACTTTTGGTTGGGAGCTTCATTTTTAGAGTGAATAATAAAAATGTAAATATTTTTCAAGAAGAGTTTGCAATGAATCTAATTTTGAGAGGAATGGTTAAGAAATTTGTGAGCGAGTCTATAATATATTTTGTAAGCCTCTTTTGGTCTCATAATTAAATCAAATGGATCTATCATATTGGTCTCACATGGAAATTATGATCGATTAAACAAGTGGTAATCTCATTGTCATCTCATCTCTTGATTTCGTAAATGTGTATTTGATATTTTCCCTGGATTTCCATTTTCCTTTCTTAGGGATCAGTTTTATGTTATAATTTACTTGTTTTAAAGAAATTTATGTGTTCTCTCCACATTGACTTGGAAAGAGTGATCAGGGAATTCTCCTTTCTATGCATTCATTTATTTATGGTTTGATATCTCACATTATTGATAATTATCTCACTCTCATCCTCCGAGATCTCCCAAAGGTGTGTTTTGAGTACCTTTTATTTCCATTTTGCAAAGGGAATTACTATATATTAGAGGAAAAATACTTCATCCTATTTTTTTGGCTCATGAGAACACTTTTATTTCATAATTAACATTATGTTTCCTATTTTTTGAGTAGTTATTAGTGTGCAACCTTTTCTAATTCAAAGAAAAATTATCGTCAAATGTTGAATAAGTGTTTGAAATTTGTTAGAAGACATTGAATGTAGAAATATATTGTCCTGTAAAATGTCCCCACATTTTACTAGACAACCCTATTAAATTTTTACCTCTTTCATTCAAATTTGTCAAAACTAGTACAGATTACCAAAATTGCCTCTTTCAAAATTTCAACTTCTGGGAAAGGTTTCAAGAGCCTCAGAGTGTTTTAGGAGCCAATATTATAAGCAACAAAAAAATGTATAGGATTTTTTCCCATGATAGTATGGTTTAGAAGAGATTCTATAATATTTGAAATGATATTGGGAAATCTCTCTCTAGGTAATTTTTGGTGGAAAAAATGGGTGTGTGTGCATTATCGAAAGGTCAACTTCGCGAAGAGTTCGGGAACTCTGGTGGTTTTGGGAGCTAAAGTACCAGTCATTAGAAATAATAAAAATTCTACTACATTGTGAAATGGGAAAGATGTGCTTTTGGGAGTATAACAAGATGAAGCCTTTCCAACACTTTGAAACACGATGTCCTTTCTAGAAAATAAATTTTCACTAAAGGTTTGAGGCACCTCAAGTAGATTTGGGATCCTAAAGAAAGGTTAAATCCAGAAGAAAATTGAACCCCCTTCATTACTCATGTGATGGTTTTGTTCACACTTGTTACAAACTCCTCTAACAAATAAGCTCACTTGCACGCCTTCTTATGCAAAAATGGAGGTATGATATAAAATTAATGAATAATTTTTTTCGGAGTTTATAAATGTTCTCATGAACAATCATATATTATATGTCCCAAAATGGTTAAGTTTGGACCTTGGGGAAGAAAGGACACTCCATATTCTATTTTCACACTATGTAGTTGATGTTATTGAGTGCGCTTGGTGCACTTTGGAAGGTTGGCGGCCTTTTGAGGTGGGATTTCTCCTTGAATTCTCTCCACTTTTCATTCCCACTAGTAAAAGTGTGCCCCTATAATTGGTCCATCAAAACTCAACACAAAAACATGATTAAAAGTAAAATGTAGAGTGTATCATGCAAGTGGGTCCCACAAAGTTCATCTAGGCATGCATTGGATGCCTCATTTCACAAAGGAACACTTTGGAGGTGCAATTACACCTCAAAAGTGCACCACAAGCTGGTGGAGGGACACTTTGGCTATGTGTTTTGCATTTTGGGTGGAAAATACACTTTGCATTTGTAAAGTGCATTCTCCACCACCAAGTGCACTTGGTTTTTAAAATTCCACTTCCCTTCAGAAGAAAAAGTTACTAAATAAGACATAAAGTGACTCCATGAAACCAATTTTCAATTTTTTTCACCTTCATGAAACCACTATTGTGCTCTAGGTCCCCAAATAGTTGTTTTGCTCAACTTGTGATTCCATAGTCAAATTCTCTCCAAATTTTAACCACATAACCCTATTGAAGGAACCCTTCCATTTATCCTAGGATCATGTAATTTTATTCAACATTTTATTTTCTATAAAGTCATGAAATATTCACCTCTTTTGCAATTCTAATTTACTAAACCACCAAAACTTGTACTAATGATTGTGCCAAATCCACACAGAGGAAGCTTCCCAAAGTTTTCCCACATGTTCCCCTCACCAAAAATTTTGTTTTTAGCCATTGAGAATGTGCTATGACAAAGGATTTATCAAATTATGAATAAAACATCTATCCACCTTCAAAACCATTCAAGAATCCCATATGCACTGAAAATGTTTTGTATTTTCCTCCCAAAACCCGTGAGAGAACTTCACCAAATTTGGAGCATCGATTCTCCTTCCTAATACATTCACAATGAATTAAAAACCAATCCATTTGGATGATAATTTCTCCTCAAATAAAGGACTAAAATTTTGCATCTCCTCTATTAAAGCTATTTTCAAGCTTTTCCCTCTACGAAATTTATTTTTCCGTTTCCGTTGATTACGACAAGGGATTGCCACAAAATTCAAAGCATCTCCTCATCTTTGGAATATATTTCCAATGAATTGAGTTACATCTAATTTGGATTTTATTTTCTCCCATTTTAGCCAAAATACAAATTTAGTTGCTTGCATAAGTAAAATCCATGCAATTTTTGAATTTTTGGAAACTGTTGTGGAATCTCATTTCACTTACACCATTCAATCCTTACATCATTTTAAGGCCTGTAAAACCATAATAATAACATAATTAATTTCCAATACTTTGTTTATGAGCCCCTTTTAGTTTTGGTATCTAAGTACTTGTACATTAGAGACATCAACGTGGAGCATATGGATTTCGATGATCTATAACATAGGGTAGAAGAAGGAAAATTCATTTACTAACTGAGTCGAGTGCACATGAGGATTTTTTTATCACAAAACATCTAGTTGAATCAATTGAAGGATTTCATGATGGGAAATATGGTTACAAAGTGCATTGTCTATCTCATCACCATTATCGACTCAAAAGGCATGGCATGAAGTGCTCATATCGTTCGAAGGACATTGTCCATTCAATTTTTGTTTTGTGTCATCTCACAAAGAGGAAGTGTTTCTATTTTAGAGGATTGTTATGTTTCCACCAAGGATTCTCATGAACCTTTAGCGCCATCAAATCCAAGAAAGATCTTGGTTACCAAAAATGGGGCATGTATGGTGTGATTTCCTTCATCATGATGATTGCAATAGGAATTTTTTCATGTAATAGACTAGAGATCATGTTTGTGACAAGGAGTTAATTTGTGTATCCTACATTTTCTTACAAAGATGAAGAGTTAAAACAAAGTTTTTCAATCATGACCAAAGATATCGATAAGGAAAAGTTGTAGAACATCATTTCTTAGTCCTAAATATGACATGTCATGTTCAAAGAAGAAAATGAGGATGATTCTACTCAATTGCAACATTCATCTCCGCAATGAAGGAAAATAATAACTTCATCATAGATCATCTTCATTTGAGAAAACTTTCTCTCTTTTCTCTTCTCTCTTTAACATTCTACTTTTATATTAAGGAAAAACTTTTTTTAAATTGACTTAATTCACGTAAAAAAATTATTTCTTTGTTAAGAATGCACTTTAAGTTGAAAGGTCACTTGGGAATGTGAAGATCCATTGTTTCAACTATAAATTGTAAGTATCTCTCTGTCCAGTAAGCATCGCTTTTTCCTTCTATCATAACAAGTTGTATTTCTTCTATTTATCATTTAGTGTATTCTTATTTTTCTCAATTCCAACTCCAATGTAGCATTGTAATCTTCACAACTAGGAAAGAATAAATATTTTGATGAATATAATGTAGTTAAACTTTGTGTTGATTATGTTTTTTGTCTTTCTTTGCATATTGGTGTCTTCTCATTGAATCTAGAAATACTTCTAGTTTTGTGGTTAATAAACTTTGCATTCTATTTATTACCTAAAACCCCCTCTCCATTTCTCTTCTCCTACTCATACCTCACACTCCTTTTCCTCCATACATTGTTGCCACAAGTTTAGTGGAGTGTTCTGTGTGATCCTCGATCTTTAACTACCCAAATAATAGCATTAGTGTATAGTATTTCTATCTTTCAATAAATAAGATCCTCCCAATCCCAAGAGGAGGGACTTAGTCCCAAAATGTTGGCACAAAACCCCATATTTTATCTTTGAAAAATATTCACCAACAAGATCAATGTATGGTAATGAAGTAGTTAATTGTGTTGTGTAGACACATGTAGCTTTTGATTTATAAAATATTTGCATGAACTCATAAATATGTATTTTATGCAAATTATTTCAGTATCAATGTATTGACAATATTTTATGTGTTTTTATGATGCATAATGAGGATTATATGTAAGATCGTCTTGTCATATGTTTGAATTATGATAGAGTATCTAGTAATTATGTAAATATTTTTCCTCTATTAGTTGTTATTAATTCATTTTGTTTAAATTCTAGAGACTCCTTTTCCAACAAATTTTAATCACTAATCATGGTTAATTTGACCACTATTTTAAGAAATATTTCCATTAAACTATGTACCTTACTAAAATATCCATTTATCTTTGAAAATCCCTTGAGGTTTTAGCTACTATAACTTAGTATTCAAGTTTATAAGGTTCCCTATTGTTTTCTTGCACATATTTCCTAGTCTTAGGAAAACTTATGATTCTTCATATTAGTGACAAGAAATTGGGTGTGAAATCATAATGATTAGGATTCTTATCTAGGTACTGTTACACTATCATTATAAAAATTTGTTATTTTAAACATTTAGGTTTATATAGGGTGTCTCCCTTGGGTTTCACAGAGTCAAAAGAGTAAGAGGATAAAAAAATCTCATTTTTGCCTTAAATATTCCCCCAATTGGTGAAGAAGCATGAAATTATAGTGAGTTATCCCAATCTATTCACTTATTTACACACTAGAATAGATTTTAGGGTCGAAAAATTGGCACCATTTTTAGGAGTAAATTATTAATAGGTTATTCACTTTAATCTCACACATATTCGATATTATTTTATGATAAATATGGTTTTATTTTTATCTCTATGGTTTCAAATCACTATGTCATGAAATTTGAGTGAGGAGATAATGGTTTATTGTTGACATTTTCATAATTTCCTTAGATCTAGAATATATCTATCTAAATGAGGTAGACCTTTGAGGTATTGCTTTGACTCTCCTAAGTTTAGCAACATGTTCAACCTATGTATGTGCCAATTTTTAGTTAATTTGTTGTCTGTTTCCCTTGTGTTGATTTTTGTGACTCAAAGTTTTCAAAATTAGAGGGTTTATGCTCTGCCTTTAGAGTAGATCCATAAAAAAGTTACATCTAGAATTTCCACTCATGAAATGAACAACCAAAGAAAAGCTTATTTGGTAGTTTGTTAAGGGACAAGGTGTTCATCATTCCTAAAATCATGGGTTGTAACATTCCCATTTTAAGTCGTTAAAACAAGGGAAAAAAATTATATATAACGTCCCTCTGCTCAATTATGTAATTCAAAACACACGACCAAGTTTTAATAATTGTTCTCTGTCCAATTAATGTAATTTAGAACACACAATACTTTTTAAAACCAATGTTCTCTGTTCACATTTTTTTATAATATGGAACACACATTCAATGCCATTCAATCATATAATAGATACCATATGTTGCTGTAATGACTCAAAGAACTACCGATCTCCCATTTTATGGCTTGAAGTTTCAACGATCTCTCATTTCATGACTCGGCTACTTACCGATCCTTCATGTTAATCCATGCATTGTATACTAAGTATACTTGGTTCTCTTTACCATTTTCGGTTATCGAAGTGTTCCATTTAAGAGGCCTATCTAAATATCTATTACCGATATTCATCTGAAATCCTGCTTCTTAAACTAGGTGATTAGGACAACGCAACCAGCAACTTGCGATACTTTGGCCAAAGATTTTCACATGCTTTGCATGATCATATTCCTAGACGTTACACACATCAATGGAATACGTCCTTCACCTCACTTCGTCTGTTATCTAGAATGGTCTTTTCTGACCTCTGTCAGTCCTCTCATCCAAGTTTAAACTTTAACCCAAGCTAGCAATATGAAAGAGTATAGGAAGACACTCGCGGTGACTAAAGGTACGCAGACATACTTTGTCGACCCTAGACGACTGCGTGTGTCTAGTTACCTTTAGTCTTCCTGAGTCACTCCGTATACACGATCACATTCCTAACCTCATCCAAGTAACTTGGTCCCAACTTATGTAAACTTGATGATTCGATTCGGGAGGGCGTTGTAACATGTCAGCTGCAACATTGTGTCATCATGAAGGCCCCGCCTTTATGAAGATGCAGATTACGAAACTAGCGTGTGCCAAGGTCCTATGGAATCCTCTCATCAAGGGATACACATCCAGCTAGAAGTGTGATTAGATTATAATCTTAAGTATTTTAAGAATAAGTTTCAGCAACCGTGTTGATCTTCTAACCTCACTGCTCATTACAGTTGCATAGCTAAGAGAGACTTAAATTGTCTTAAAGCTTAATATGCCTTTACTCCTCCTTACTGAAGGATTGCTTAATTCCATCTTAGTTCCTTAATTTAAGCTTCGGACTAACAATCCACTACAACTTAACGTAGTAAGATCAACTTACTAAACTTAACCAAGTTTTATTCGCAACCGCATTTAAATTCAGAATTCCATCTCATTAGACGTCACTTAAATGAGGTCTAACCACAAATGAATGTATTCATTTATTCACTATAACCTTACTTCAGTTAAGGTTTGTTACGAGGAGATATGATTCCTCATACCGAATATCCTTTGGATCAAACATCTCAAGGATATTAACGAAATCAGAATACAGGATTCAATTGTCTCTTTATTAATATTCATTAGCTTATATACTAGTTCGAATATCGTTCATTTAAGAGTTCATATTCACTTAACTCTTTTCAAATGTCAATTTAAAATCCATATTGACCTAAGTATGAATTAATTGCACATTCTAACTTAAAAGTTGTATTCAAGTAAAGAACAGATATTATGTCCCTATAAATCTGTCAACCATCATTTGAATAAATCCAAATTCAATGAATAAAATTATATTCTCAATCTTATTCAAACAGTTTCATTCATGCCAAACAAAGATTAACAACTCATAAAGAAAGGAGAATACGGCCTTTTTTCTTCATTTCCTCGTACAAGAATAATAAAATCTTAAAAGATCCATCCCTTAGTTAATCGAAGAAGCATCATAAAACAACATATCTTCTTTTTTACTCTTGTGATTAATCGATATGCAAAATTAACTTGCACGGGCGCTTCATCGAATCGAGCATATTAAGCACTTATCATTAAAATGAGGTGCTCTTGATTAACTGTCTCAATAAAAGAACTCTGCTTTTATGAAACGTTTAAAAATTGAGATGGACATCATCTACGAATTAAGTGCTGATAAGGATGAACAACTTAACAACCCAATCCCCTAATTACCATCACAATCAGACAAAAAGATTTACTAACTTTCTCCCAAATAATTACTACAACCCGCAACACTTTATTCACATTTCCTTACTGTTTTTATTCCAATAATGCAAGGGGTTCATTCCATATTTAAAACAATTACTACCAGAAGTAATTTCCCCTAAATAGTTCCAGATTAAAAACATCTGTAAGAGCTAATACACATATGTATATAATGTTGTTCTAATGCAATTACTATCAATTCCATTCCCTTATTATAGCTGAAATTTCAAGAGATGAATTTAATTAAAAATTCAAACAGAACTACTTCCCTTTCAGTACTACTCATTTAATTTCAAACAAATCAAATGCAGAAGAGAAAATTAGTCATTCACCATGACAACACTGGTGTCATTTCTCAGAATTCAACAAGCAACATAGTACTTCTTTCAAATCAGAAAAGAAGAAAAACAGCAATTAAATGCAGTTGCTTACGCCTAAGGCAGTAAGAAATTCATTCAATATCAAATATAGAATTTCAACTAGATAAGAGAAGAAAATAATTATTACTTCGATTACCCATCCAATATTCCCTTTCTTTTCATCACAACTGAACTGGATGATTTAAACAAGAAGTGATAACAATCAATGATAACAGTCAAAGAGAGAGGACAATTAAGGTCAATAATCAAATGAAAGGAAGAAGAATCATATTATCTCTTCTCAATGCCTGGCCGAATATCAACTAGTTAGTATAGACTTGTTCCCATAAGATGATTTCTTCTAACAAGTCTATTTCAGTATATAAAACTTACTAACTACCCTGCATGGAAGCATGCTAGAGTTCATTTGCATCTAATTCCACAATTATCAATAATAACGACATCTCTAAATAGAACTGTTTCCTTTAATTATTCACCCCAACGGAAATTTCCATCTAGGTATAAAGCAAGTGAGAGTGTACAGTAAACAACGAAATCATGATTTCATTAAAAATAGTAAAAGGAATCGTTTTGTGACACTAGAGTAAGAAATCAACTTCGGTTCAGTTTTAATGAAAACAATGAAGAATTTGTTTTAAATCCACATGTTATATATATATATAACATGTGGATTTAAAACAAATTCTTCATTGTTTTCATTAAAATCGATATATATATGTATATATATATATATATACGTATATATATATACATACATATATATACATACATATATATATATACATATATACACACACATATATATACACATATATATATACATATATATATATATATCATTGAGTTCAACAAGAAACAAAATATAAATTGTATGCTCTACCCAAGTCCGTTCTATAGACAGGCCACTCTGTTTCCATTTAAATAATAACTTCTTTCCAAACAGTCATACACAAGTACCAAGAACAAATAGGTAGGACATCACATCGATCTAGAACAACAAATATAAAGATGTTATAATTATCTTACTGTCCCTGGGAGGATTCTTACCGCCATGCGCTGTAATATGACAGAGAATAATCACACAATAGTCTCATCAAGCATTTTTACGGTTTTTCATAACCATTAGCGCACACAACACATAGAATAGTATACACATCGCTGCCGCCTTCAACTAGATCGACCCATAATGGACAATGAAACCCTTTTACCCATTATTTTCAGAATTCAAACAACAGAGAGAAAAATCATTTCATTAATTATTTCAATAAGGAAAACACCCATTTTCCTCAAAACGCAACAAGAATACCCAAATCGTATTTGTTTTATAATGACAACTCAAACCAGAGGTCACACCGAAACATTTTATCATTTCATTTTTACAAGAACACATAGTCATAAGAGCAGAGTTCTTTTAATGAAGACGCTTAACAAAGAGCAAAAGCAGTTTAAAGAGAAGAGCTCAACATGCCTGTAAAACTTCTTGTGGCTTGAAGAAAACCACGTCCACGCCCTCAGGAATTCTTCTTTTCCACGGCGACAAACAACAAGTTTTCCCCAATGATCTCCTTACTCCCACAGGCTCCAAGATAGCCGTGGTTAATCAAAACAACAGCTACAATGACCAGAATGGTTGCAGGTTCGAAAGAACCTCAAAAGAAATGCAGAGCAAATACAAGAAACCCAAATGAACACAATAACCACAAAATTTCCTCTTTCCCCTTTCCAAGGCGAGCGGGTGTAAAAACCAAGATCAATAAATGCATTGAATGCATTACTTTTTCCTTAATCTCCACGCCACCACCGACTCAGGTTTGGCAGCCCTTTTCTTCAAAAAAATTTCTTGTGATTTCATTTTTAGCTATATTGCTAATTGGTGCCTCTATCTTCTCTGCTCCCACCAATTTTGGCATTTAAAATTTCAAGGACTATAATTAAAGTCCATCATTAAATTTCAAACCTTCCCTTCTTATCCTCTTATCGGCATGTATCCACAAGTCCCCCTTCAAGGGTCAGCATTAGTTTAGGTTACATTGTCCATAGCTAGGTATTCACCTAGGTCACAAATCATTAGGATTTGCAATATTTTACATCCCTTTTAATTTATAAAATCCTCCTAGGATAGTTGTTAGGTCATAGGTTAGAATTTAACCCCGTAATATTTTAAATTAATAGGTTCTTTAGTAAGTTTTTCCAACTTACTCTCCTTAACCAGCATAATGCAGACGTCCCGTCCCATGCTCGACATATCTATACCTTGTTCGCTTGCACCAAAACTCTTACTGCCTCACGCTTTCCGGCGTTACAATTTGTATGTAGTTTGGAAATCGAATCTTTTCCATTGGCAGCATGGTGCCGAGTAATTATACCTGTGACCAGGTTCTGTAAAATTTATAACGATCTCCAGTCTGGTTCCAGACTTCGTTCAAATTAGAAAGTAAATCAACAAAGTGATCACAAAGAAGGCCGCAACATACCTTGGATCAATGGAATTGATTCAAGGTGTGTTGTCAACAACAATATGAGTTCATCAAACACAAAAGTAAGCTTGTAGTTTCGCACTTTGCAAAACACAAGTTATAATGACCTCCATCCCAAGTAAACAAGTTACAGTAAGCAAGGGTTCAGATCAGTAACACATTCTTTTTAAGATTAAAAGATATATCTTAACATAATTATCCTCATTTCCACAGTTACAACATCACAAAAAGAGGTTATCATAGTAGCTTCTAAAAATCAAGACGTTACATGAGTATACTATTGTTGTATTCACTTTTAATTGTGGTGAAAATGTTTGAATTCAAGATATGGTGAGTATCAAGATTCATATTCCAATTTTTCTCGAATCACCAAATAAAAATTTGTGTCCCATACTTCACTCCTCTTTAATTAGTGATAACGGTAGTAAATTTATTACCCCTAACAAATATTACAACATTTTCTACTCACCTTCATTTGAAAGAAAAATGTGTCTCTAGTTAAACCATCATTTAAAGAATATAATGTCCTAGATTTTTCACACTTAAGCGAGGCCCTTGGGTGAGCTAGTATAAAATTGGTAAGACCTTTGAACAAATTAAACAAATAGAGAGAATAATATTCATTATATTTGATCAACATAAATTACTAATTTATAGGTAATATGATTCCTATGGATTACAAGAGCTAAAACACCTATACTAAGGATATACAAGTTGTAGCAAAAAATCAACAACTCACAAAAATATTTAACATCTCGTGAATTTTTATAAAAAACTACATAAATAAAATTAAAAAATCTAAATATAATAAGAATACTAATAATATAATTTTCCTAAATTTCCCCCTCAAAAGTGCGAACATAGTACAAAAATAATGACACTTCTTCTGCAACTTGTTATCTCTTCTTTCTCACGATCTTGACCCATAACTCGAATTGAAGGTAGACAAGGAACTCATCAACCATGCATTTCTAGGAACTCATCTAACCAAACCAAAGTGTGCAAACCAAGAACAAAAATTCTACATCTATTCAGCCTTCATAAATAAATGATTATCACAAGATGAACACTAACCTAAGCATGGACATGGACACACATCTATTCATCCCATACAAGTATCATGATTATTTAGTACATTGTGGTTTCTATTTTCCACTATGTTTTCACATTAAAGGATTACATATAAATTGCTCACTTATTAAAAATGTGAACATGAATGTACTTATGTTTTTATTCTCAATACCACACAAAACTCAAACTGAAATTAAATTGTTACAAACATGCCACCAAACCACTATGTGTGTCCATCGTTATTGGTTGATGAGAGGTCATTATTCAAACTCTAGCCTCCAATATAAAATCATCTAATAGAGGTATTATTCATCAGTTATATTTCATGTGTGAGTAATATTTTCTACCTCTTCATTCTCCACTTCTTCATAAATAATTAAGACATTTTCTTCCGATTTTCCACCAAGTAAATCTTGTTCTCTTTTCCCTCAATTCATAAGAAAGTGACCAAATTGTTTGCAATAATAACAAAAAAAACATTTTTTTAATATTTGAAAGTTGATCCCTACATGAAAGAATATTTGAATCTCCTTTTAGCATATGATCTATCATGTTTTCTATACATAAAACTTTCTTCTTGATCAAGTTTCTTAGTTCTATTTTCTTCCTTTAATAGATAAGAAATAAGATTTTTAAACTCATTCATTTTACTCAATGTGAATACCATGTTATAATAGTTGAGCGGTATACTATTCAGAATATAAATTTTACATCATCAGAAAATTGAATTTTATTCTAACTAACTTATTTAAACTAGAACAAAACACTTGATGTGTTAAACCATACGGTCACTTTCTTCCATATTGAGCCCAAACAACTTCTACTTGAGTGCCACTATTTTTTTTCCTTACTTGTGACCCAAACAAATTTTTCAATGTCATCTCAATTAAATTTTATGTCTTTATTAGATTTATATGATGCGGTAGGAATAAAATAATCATATCCCTATAATTGTTATTATTTTTTCCATCCTTTCTTTCCCGTTTGGAGGCTTCATCTCCATTACTTGGCCTCGGTATTTTACCATCAACAAATTCCCATAAATATTTATTGATTAATATCAATTTTGTTTGAAATTTCTAGGTATAGAAATCCTTGCCTTCAATTTTTCAATTACTTTCAACTTGTCCATTTTAACACACAATACACGAACTTTTGACTTTTCACGCAATGGTGATTAAATGGACAAACTTGATGATAATTAAAAAGTAATTAAAGATTAATTGTTAATACAAATGCATATATATGAATCTTTAAATGAAACACTTGATAATGACAACATGAATAATTAATCGACACTTTTTATAATGAATCTTGACACAAATGATACTTTAATAAATATTGAAAAATAAAATTTATTATATAATAAATTAAATACACTAGATATCCTTGTACACCTTCAATATTTATAAAACGAAACATTCTACATAATATAATAATAAGTCATTTGTCCATCTTATTGAAAAACTCTAGTTTTAACTTAAAAGACTATTAAATATTTAAAAAGTAATACACGTAATTAATTTTAAAATGAACCAACTAACATTTAACAAAAAGCTAAAAATCCTATGTCACCAACTATCATACTATCGACACTACGTAAAGTAAATACTTACTCAAACCTACAATAATACATTCAAATTGAAAATACTCATGAAATACAAAAACTCATTTGTTGATTGTACTTGAAATTCAAACGAGAAAATCATTCTCCTTGGGACGGTGAAAGGTGCAAAAATGTGGACAAAGGTGAGTAAAAGTACTTGTGTACTATGCACAATATGGAACAAGGAAAAATCTACAACTTAGCGCAATTCATTGTGGATAGTATAGTAGAAGATGTGGAGCTCGCACATCAAAAGGGAGGTATTAAATTCCAATAGTGAGCAATCCTTTTACTCCTAGTTTTTAATGAAATAGGTGTATCATAGGGAGATGGATAACCAAAGTGGATATTCCTTGAAGAACATCCATCCCTAGCTGAAAAATACACGTAATTTATGGTGCCCATAAACCTCAACAATGGATATGAGGTGTATTTTTTAGAATTGGTTAAGGCATTTAAAAAAAATTCTTTGAACAAGACTAGAGGATACCATGATAATTTTCAAAAGAGATAGAGGGATAAGTCAAATTTGCTATAGGAATGCACTACGGTCTAGTGTGCTTTAATTGACTAGATGTAAATTGGTCTCTATAGGGAAATTTTCCACATACGTTCATTATAGATTACTTTGTGCAATTTATAAATAGGATCAAGGGGGTGAAGAAGATAAGGATTAATGTGTTGAAAGTTGATGTAAAAACATACATACCCTCCAGGATGACCTATAATTACCCCCACCAATAAGCATATGTGGAAACATACGGATCTAATATTTGTGTGTTGGGAAAGATGGCGACTATTGTAGTAGGTAAAAAAATGCAAAAATTATTCTTGTATCTAGTCTAAGGAATTAGAGAGCTACGGGGTCCACTCAGGAAGAATATCCAGATGAATAAATGATTGTGTCTACAAAGCCCCATGCCATGAACAAAGGTAAGGGAGAGAAAAGGCCACGAAAAAAGAAGCCAAACCATAAAGGACAAAAAGGCCAACCAAAAAATAAACCAAAAGTAAGCATTGCTCAAAATTCCACTACCTCACCTAAAATTACCAATAAGGGAGATGAGAAACAAATTGGTAGTGCAAGAGAAACTACACATCCCAACCAAACCTTTGCACAAGAAATTCAAATGGATATGGTTGAAGGAGGGCCAATGACGCCAAAAAAATGGATAGTAAGTGATTATAGAGGAACAAATTTAAAAGAACTCTTACGTAGAGGATGACACTTAAATAGGGGATCCCAAGGATACATGTGTAGATATAGTAGATGATCATAAATCACCTCCGGAATTGATTGAGGTGGAGGAAGAAATTGAGAATGAAGAAGAGTTACATAGTGAAGGGGAAAGCATAGGAGGAAGTCATGGAAACACAGGAGGAGGACATGGAGGTGATGAGGAGGAAGGAGAGAGGTACCATGATAAAGAAAAATAGGCAATAGAGGAGTCGGATGACAAGGATGAAGAAGAAGATAAAGAGCTTCAAAGTGAGCAATCCACACAAACCTCGGAAGTCCATGCACGTAAGATTTTAACAGAGGAAACATAGAAAAAGGATTGTTTTCTTGGGAATGTATGAAGAACTTCGAGGCCATAAAGAAATCAAAGAAATCGTTATCTTTTCCCTAGATGTATCTATCAAAGAGCCCCAAATCTAGTTGTCAGCATGACTACATAAAAAGGGCTACAACAAAGGAGGGAGACTTATTGGTACTCATGGAAACTTACATGGTTTCCGAAACACAAGAGATTAAAGTGCTCCATTTTTTGGAGAAGTAGTACAACATAATCCCCATAATAGAAATGACTCTATAATCTCAAGGAGCGGGTGCATCAGCTAGAGGTGGAACTCAAAGAAACAAAGAATAATTTACGCAACTTATGGAGAGAGCATAAGGATTTACAGGAAAAGTATGAGCACACAAACTCTAAAACAAAAACATGTTTTGTACATAACAAATCATAAATAATGCCTAGCGGCTGATAGCCCGTATAAAATAGATACATGTTCTATTTAGTCCAAAGTATAGATAATGCCTAACAGATGTTGGCCCATATAATGGATTCCATTATTTGAATTTTTGGATTCCAATATATGAGACTTTGGAGAGCGATAGAAATTCAATATATGTGATTTTGAATTCCAAAATATTTGATTCTAGATTCCAATATATGCGATATTGGAATCCAATATGTGAGATTTTGGAGTCCATATAATTCTAATATTTAACATTTTGGAATCCAAAACAAGTAGTTTTGGATTGCAATATTGGTTATGTTTTTGTTGCTCAGACTGGAATAAGTCCATATTTAGCGAAATAAGTGTTGTAATATGATTCCTATGAATTAGGAGAGCTAAAAACACTATACCGAGGATATACAAGTTGTTTTAAATACTCAACAACTCGCCAAAATAATTAACATCCCGTGAGTTGTTATAAATAAACTTAACAAACCTAAATATAATGAGAACACTAATAATAAATTTTTCCTAAATTTCTCCCCTTAGTGTGAACATAGTATAAAAATAATTACAGTTCTTTTCATGACTTGTTATCTCTATTTTCTCATGATCTTGGTCCATAATTTGAACTAAAGGTAGACAAGGAACTCACAACCATGCATTTCTAGGAACTCATCTAACCAAACTAGTGTGAAAACCAAGAACAAGAATTCTACATCTATTCAACCTTCATAAATAAATGATTATCACAAGATAAACACTAACCTAAGCATGGACATGGACACACATCTATTCATCCCCTTCAAGTATCATGATTATACAGTCCATTGTGATTTCTATTTTCCACTATGTTTTTACATCGGGATTACATATAAATTCCTCACTTATTAAAAATGTGAACATGAATGTATTTATGTTCTTATTCTCAATACCACACAAAACTCCAACTGAAATTAAATTGTTACAAACATGCTACCAAACCATTGTGTGTCTCCATCACTATTGGTTGATGAGAGGTCACTATTTAAACTCTAACCTCCAATATAAAATCATCTAATAGAGGTATTATTCATTAGTTATATTTCATGTGTGAGTAATATTTTCTACTTCTTCATTCTCATCTTCTTCATAAACTATTAAGACATTTTCTTCTAATTTTCCACCAAGTAAATCTTATTCTCTTTTCCCTCAATTTATATGAAAGTGACCAGATTGTTTGCAATAATAACAAAAATCATTTTTTTAATCTTTTTAAGTTGAACCGGACATGAAATAATATTTGGATCTCCTTTTAGCATATGATCTGTCATGTTTTCTATACATAACACTTTCCTCTTGATCAAGTTTCTTAGTTCTATTTTCTTCCTTTAATAGATAAGAAATAAGATTTCTAAACTCATATTCATTTTATTCAATGTGAATACCATGTTATAATAGTTGAGTGGTATACTATTTAGGAATATAACTTTTACATCATCATCAGGAAAATCAAATTTTATTCTAACTAACTGATTTAAACTAGAACAAAACACTTGATGTGTTAAACCATACTGTCACTTTCTTCCATATTGAGCCCAAACAACTTCTACTTGAGTGTCACTATTGTTTTCCTTACTTACAACCCAAACAAGTTTTTCAATGTCATCTGAATTAAATTTGATGTCTTTGTTGGATTTATATGATGCATGTAGGAATAGAATAATCATATCCCTATAATTGTTATTATTTTTTCCATCCTTTCTTTCCGGTTTGGAGGCTTCATCTCCATTACTTAGCTTCACTATTTTACCATCAACAATTTCCCACAAATATTTATTGATTAATATCAATTTTGTTTGAAATTTCTATGTATGGAATTCTTTGCCTTCAAATTTTCAATTACTTTCAACTTTGTCCATTTTAACACACAATACACAAACTTTTGACTTTTCACACAATGGTGATTAATTGGACAAATTCGATGATAACTAAAAAATAATTAAAGATTAGTTTTTAATAAAAATGCACATATATGAATCTTTAAATGACACACTTGATAGTGAAAACATGAATATTTAATTGACACTTTTTATAATGACTCTTGACACAAATGATACTTTAATAAATATTAAAAAACAAAATTGGCTATATAATAAACTAAATACACTAGATATCCTTATACACCTTCAAATTTTATAAAACTAAACATTCTACATAATACAATAATAAGTCATTTTTCCGAAAAACTCTAGTTTTAATTTAAAAAGACTATTAAATATTTAAAAAGTGATACATGTAATTAATTTTTAAAATGAACCAACTAACATTTAACAAAAAGCTAAAAATCCTATGTCACCAACTATCATACTATCCACACTACTAGAAAGTAAAGACTTACTCAAACCTACGATAACACATTCAAACTAAAAATGTTTATGAAATACAAAAACTCATTTGTTGGTTGTAAACTTATGCAATATGTAATGACCTGTACTTGAAATACAAAAGAGGAAAAACATTCTCCTTGGGACCGAGTCACGGTGAGACTACTAACATCAAAGGTAAAAGTGCAAAAAGGTGGACAAAGGTGAATAAAAGTACTTGTGCATTAGGCATAATATGGAATGGGGAAAAGTCTATAACTTGGCGCAATTCATTGTGGATAGTATAGTAGAAGATGTGGAGCTCGCACATCAAAAGGGAGGTACTAAATTTCAATAGTGAGCAATCCTTTTACTCCTAGTTTTCAATGAAATAGGTGTACCAGAGAGAGATGGAGAACCAACGTTGATATTCCTGAAGAAAATCCATCCCCAACCAAAACATACACGCAATTTATGGTGCCCATAAACCTCAATAATGGATATAAGGCACAATTTTAGAATTGGTTAAGGAATTTACAAAATGTCTTTAAACAAGACTAGAAGATACCACGATAATTGTCGAAAGAGCTAGAGGGAGAAGTCAAATTTGCTATAGAAATGCACTAGAGTCTAGTGCGCTTTAAGTGACTAGATGTAAATTGGTCTCTACATTACTTTGTGCAATTCATAGATAGGATCAAGGGGTGAAGAAGATAAGGAATGATGTGTTGAAAGTTGATATAAATATTCATACCCTCCGCATGACCTATAATTACCCCCACCAATAAGCATATGTGGAAACATACGAGTGTAATATTTGTGCGTTGGAAAAGATGGAGACTATTGTAGCAGGCAACAAAATGCAAAAATTATTCTTATATCTAGCCTAAGGAATTAGAGAGCTACTGGTCCAGTCAGGAAGAACTAGAAGAGCCGGATGAAGAAATAATTATGTCTACAAAGCCCCATGCCATGAACAAAGGTAAGGGAGAGAAAAGGCCACGACAAAAGAAGCCAAACCATAAAGGACAAAAGGGCCAACCAAAAAATAAACCAGAAGTAAGGGTTTCTCAAAATTCCACTACCGCACCTGAAAAATTAGTGGTGCAGGAGCAACTACACATCCCAACAAAACGTTTGCACAAGAAATTCAAACTGATATGGCTCAAGGAGGGCCAATGACGCCAAAAAAATGGAGAGCAGGTGATTATAGAGAAACAAATTTAAAAACTCTTGCGTAGAGGATGACACTTAAATAGTGGATCCCAAGGATACATGTGTAGGGATAACAGTTGATCCTAAATCACCTCCAGAATTGATTGAGGTGGAGGAAGAATTGAGAATGAAGAGAAGGTGCACGGTGAAGGGGAAAGCGTAGGAGGAGGTCATGGAAACACAGGAGGAGGACATGGAGGTGATGAGGAGGAAGGAGAGAGGTTCCATAATAAAGAAAAATAAGCAGTAGAGGAGTCGGATGACGAGGATGAAGAAGAAGATAAAGAGCTTCAGAGAGCAATCCACACAAACCTTAGAAGTCCATGCGCCCAAGATTTTAACAGGGAAACATAGAAAAAGGATTGTTTTCCTGGGAATGTATGAAGAACTCCGAGGCCACAAAGCTCTCAAAGAAAGCATTATCTTTTCATTAGATGTATGTATAGAAGAGCCTCAAATCTAGTTGCTAGCTACTACATAAAAAGGGCTACAACAAAGGAGGGAGACTTAGTCGTACTCATGGAAACTTACATGCTTTCGGAACACAAACGGGTGAAGTGCTCCTCAATTTTTTTGGAGAAGCAGTACAACAGAATACCCCTAATAGAAATGAATCCATAATCCAAAGGGAGCTGGTGCATCATCTGGAGGTGGAACTTAAAGAAACAAAGAATATTTTACGCGACTTGTGGAGAGAGGATAAGGATTTACAGGAAAAGTATGAGCACACAAACTCTAAAGCTGCAAAGTTATTTGAAATAATTTTTCCATGATCCCAATCTCACATAAGCACACCCGCTCATATAGGGTGAAAAATAGATGAACTAGAACATTGATGCAACTCTTGTTCAAACAAATTGAGGCGGATAAAGAACGGGCTAAACAACAAAAGAGAGACCAAGATAACATAAGGATTGTGTGTGGAAAGAAACTTGAAATGTGTGAGGCATTCACCAAGCAACTAGAGGGAAAAGATGCACGTTTTAAGAAACTATTAAGATATTTTTTCACACATATCTAAATTTTAAGCGTGTACATGAGAGAAGATACAGACAAGCAAGCTTCCTTAGAAGCTCGGATGCAAAACGATTCCTTTGATACGTCCTCCTGAAAGAGATTGATATAATAATATGAGAGGATTAGTGAGGAATCCACTAAGAAATAGGAGGAGGTGAAGCTAAGACCAGTAGAGTTAAGGAAGCTCACTGAAAAAGCTGAAACTGAATTGCAAACTGTGTGTAAAATTGGACAACAAAATCCAAAGACCTGCAGAAAGTAACTAAAACCGATGTCAAATGTGTACAAATTTTCATGGCATTAGCCACTCAATTATATCAGTTAACCCCTCTTATTTATAAGGCCATCCAAAAATGACAAGCGCATGAAGATGTGCTTAAATCAGAAATGCTATAATTGTTTGAAGATTCAATGAGAGTGTTACCGAAGGGAGGTCAAGAGAATTAGTATGGGGTGATATTGGACCCCAAGTTCTTTTATTCCTTTTTCTTTAATCTTATGACGTGCATAGGGATATGACATTATTTATTCTTTACCTACTATTCTTTGGAATGATGTGAGGCACTTTGAAGGAAGATTGCGGATGAAGATTACAAAGGAAAGAAGTACGCACAAGTCTACACATGAGTGTTTGATGAGGATGAAGGAAGGTGTGTAGGATTGGAAAGAAGATCGGCACACATGGGAAATGAGAAAACTTGATAAGGAAACAGGTAGCGTTGAGGAAACACAAATTATTTTAGGATAAACATGTAACAAGGACAAAGTTAGACAAGGACATGCAAGGATAAAGCACACTAAATATAGATAGGGCACGAAATAGACAACAAGTTACAGCTTGGAACACTTGCATGGAAGTGGAAAAGGTATGGATAAAATGCGAATATGGCTAAAGATAGCTAGGATTCACTATATAGGGTCTAGCAGGGGCAGCAAGTGGTTATACTTAGCCACCGCCTGAATGTAATAGTTTAACTTGTACATGTAATTCAAGGGCTATTAATATCTCTCTAAAGACTAGTGAAGGGCAAGTCCCCACTAGTATAAATACCCCATGAAGGGACCATTGTAAAAAGGTCATTATTTGAGTATTAAATTCATCTTTACTCTTGAGTATGATATGTGAGTCCGAGTGGAGCATGTGTGATGTAACTATGGAGATAATTCTGATAGTAACTTGAATGTTTTGTAAATGTGGACGATTAGTATATGAGTAAAGTATGTTTTCGAGCAATGAAATGATTTGCACACAAAGATATTAAAGTTACTTCTTAGAATTTTATTGTTTGTTCAAACATCCCGACCCCCACTTCAATTGAGCTAACCTTGATGAAACCCGGATCTCGCCACGCGCTTCGAGCAAGCTGCAAAATTTCCCTCTCTAGTGTGATAAGTTGGTGCGAAGGATAAAAGTTAACTATGCATCGACTCCCATAACTCACACATGCAAGAATTGTTTGATGGAAAAACTAGATGCACAACAATTATATAAAGAGCTTTGAGGTGTATCAATTTGAGATGATTCTTGTGGTATAGGTGTGGTTGAAGTTGAGGTAAAATTTGTAGTTTTATGACATGTATTTGATCTATCATATAAATGATATAATCTCACATCAGATTGAGATGATTTGTAAATACAATTGCTAATAATTCCATTTATAAATGGGATTTAAGCTCATAAAGAGTAACACTTGTCATGGTGGTGGTATAACACCCACCATGGTGTTTAGGGTTTTGAGAAACACCTAAGGAATAACTTTGATGTTGACTCGATTTAAAAATTTATAACCCCAAGTTGAGGAAAAAAATTCGTAGGTTTCCATTGATCAATAGATAAAGTAAGTTTAGTAAAATGTAATGCCAAAACTAGGGTCAATCTAATTAAGATATTACTAAAATATGTAAAGATATTCCAAACAAGTAATACTTTAAAAAGTCGATATTATGTAAGCATGATATTTTCACTCACCACACTTCTAGGAAGTAGATAAAATATGCCTAGGGGTTGGGTTTTAGAACATATTCACCCACTTTAGGCTCAAATTGTATGAAATGATATGAAATTGATCTTGGATGTTATGCATGGTGTCATAAATCTACCTATGAAATTTGTGATCCTAAAAATGAGTGGAGAATAGTCTCGCCCACCTTGGAACAAGTTTGTTTGTTGAATGTTTCCTCTGCTTTACTATGTTATACAATCTATCTCTTGCACCTAATTCATTTTTGTTTGGGACCTATTTCATGTACTTAGATTACTATGATGATCTTAAATTGTATATGTATATGTCTTCTCCTTGCTTATAGATATGAAAAAGTGTAGTTTCTCATATGCATTAGACTAACCTCATCACACCCCCACTAATGTGATGTGTGTTGGACTATGTAGCAATACTCCAAAGAGGGATCAAGCCATATGTAATTCTTTGAACCCTATGTTGATGTGAAGGTTATAAAAAGTAAACAAGATAATTATCATGATTCGGCCTTCAAAACTTGGTAATGATGCTTGAATTGATTGTAAAACAATAAATTTGTGGGATATGGAAATAGTAGATATGTATTTAGATTTGAGTAGGTTTTTCGTAATGTTATCTAAGAGAGAGGTGCTTGATGATAGACTTAATGAACTTCTTAGAGTGTGTTTTGATATGAGATCCCTATATGCTCATAATGAGTAAGGGTGCATCTGTTTATATAGATAACTTATGTGAGTGATATCTTAGTCAACTGGCCCTTAAATGATTAAGGTAACTTAACTTTTGAAAAAATGATTGTAATAACTACTGAGGATATATTCATTGGCCATGGGATGTATTCATCACTCGAACCTATCATGGGCCCATGAACTTGTCTTTGCTTAAGATGAAACTAGTTATGAGATGAGTTTTTTTGCAAAGAAATTAAAGATGTGTTATATATAATGTGCATTGGTCCTTGAACTACCAAGTTGAAGAACACATCATAAACTAGTGGACTCAAAGTGTAGGATAGGGTTGGAAGATTAAATTTTAGTCAATAAATAGGTAAATTGGTTACTTATAGGTTAAATGCCAAGGTATTATTTCCAATTACCAAATGATCAAATTTTATGTACTACACTTTCCCAAAAAAATGGTCATTGAACTTTGTCGATGTGTTTATCAATAAATTTAGGAGCTATAGCTAACATAAAATCATATATTAGATTTATTTGCGAACGTGTTCAATCAATAGGAACTTAATACTTTTGATAGACAATTGTTTATGATTGAAAACATTATTTTATTTGATATAGGATATAGTGACAATATGTACATTTAGGTTTTCCTAAATAAAATTTCACTTCTAAAGACTTCGGAAGAAATTGTAAAATAGTAACACCCAAAACACCTTGAATCCACTAACTAGTGTGTTGATAAGTATTACATCAATAAAGAATAGATTATATTTATGCTTATTAATAGACATGTTAGATGTCGACATAATTAGTGATAAGTTGATTAAGTCCTCGAGATTTTAAGAGCGTTCATTTAAATAGGATAAATCATTATGCCATCTCTGTTGACACGAATCTATTGGATCTTTTACCATCCATAAAATTAACAATTTCATTATGATTTTAAAATGTTTCTTGGATCAACAAGATCACCTTCAAACAATTTGTACATGATGTTTTTTTGGATTTTGAAGCATCAAATCGACCATTATGTTAGAAATATGGCCACTTCCATTGTTACGTCACCCTTATTGGTATAAATATCTCATGATATATATTAGGGTTTGAGGCACATCTAATCTAAGATAGTAAGACATTTATTTAGAGACAATTAGACATATTATTTAAGCTGAATTACGTTAGTAAGATGGCCACCACCATTGTGATTGTCACCCCGATAGGCATGAGGATCATGATATATCGAAGTTTATATGTTATCGCATGAGACCGGCCGACCAACCAATGTGGGATTGTTTTGGTTGGTAAGTCTTTCTAAAGTCAATTTTCTTTGTAGCTCACATCTTCATCATCATTGTCATCCTAAAATATTTGTAATCTTATTTTCAAAATAAAAATCAATCAAATCAAACTTAGAAATTAATGTAGAATGGACATTCGAGATGAATCTTAGGGTGATAAAATTGCAATTATTGATCAATTCCCAATTAATTTCGAACCCTTTCCGAAGAATTCCATTCGAATTCCACTCTATCTTTGAAATTAGAGGCAAGTGAACTTTGGTTTTCAATACGAATCTTCAACAACCGCAACTACTAAATTCTTGTAACAGCTTAAGCTCTATCTCTTATGAAAACCCTTTATTTGGGATAAACCCCACTGTATTCAGTGGCATCGTTAAGTAGAGATCTCCGCTAGAACGGTTCGAGGAGATTCGACATAAGTGTTGGGCAGCCGAGCGGTGTAGCGGCTGCTGCAGCAATCTGTGCTCGGTGTAATTTTTCCTACCAGTGTCAGGTGTAGTCAGATCACTGGAATTGTTGTTAAGTCAAGTTCGTTTATTGTTAACGTCCCGCAAGCATAAATGATATTACAAATTTGGGGATTTTTTACTACTATGCTCTTGAGTCTTAGCAGTCGTTTTAAAACATCATCTTGCAAACCCATCTTTGGAACATTTTGATCGATGTTCAAGAGCATAATTCAGAACAAACTTTGCTCTCAACAAGCACACTCGATTGTTTTCTTATCATCACAATGGTGGGATTCGAACCCGCAATGCATTGATGGCGAGAGAATATAAGAATAACAAGCATCTGGGTTTAGTGCAATCGCTTATTCCCGCAATAAGTAAATTGTAGGGCATATTGTTTTGGATAAACCCCAATTGAAGCAGTATTAGTCATTGGCATCCTTCTTTAGCACCCGACGAAAGAGCTACATTTGTGAGATATGCCAAACAAGAGCCACCGCCTCTGTTAGAAGATATAACTAGCATAGGGGAAGCCATCACATCCAGGTTTCTCAAGGCAACGCCTATGTCATGTCAAGCTTATAACGGGAACAAAATAACAACAATAACCACAACCATGCTTTTTAATGGTAGACAAATAGTATTCGTAATAACAGCGAGGGTTCCTTTCTGACTGATCTGGTGCCTTGGAGCGGGGGAACCTGGCCGGATCTTGGCAATTACGAACCAGAACAAGTCTGTCATGAATTTTTTTCCGGGTTTTATCATTGCACTATGGGTTTGAGTGAATCTTTGTTTTTGTCTCTTAATAATTCTTTGCGGTCAGGAACAATTACAGACTAAATTATGTTTGTGTGGTAATATTTTAGATATATAAATATTAAATCATGTATGTAATCCTTATCCACTCCATTCTTTTGTTAACTTTCCATGTGTATGTAAAAACATAAACAAGCCCATGCCATGTATATAGAGATTAATTTTTCTCAATCTTGCTTATCGTTGTTTTGGGTAATTTTTATGTCAAGGTTAGGATACGAGAGAACATCGTCGTCACAGATATATTATGAACATGTGTGAAAGAAAGAGGCAAGCCATGATATTAGTATGGTGAAAAGGAGAATGGTAAGCTTCTCGCCGTGCAAAGTAGGAGATTCGCATACGCAAAGAATAAATAAAAACGATATTCATAAGTAAAATGATGGCTTTAGATTGATGTCCCCTAGAGGCTTTAAAATTGTAAGTGTGACAAGGAAGTCCCCTTTCAAATCTTACAACAATGCCATTAAGGTTTTAATGTCAAATTCATGGCTGTTTGAATCATAAATACATGTTGTCACGATTATTAAAGTTTTCAAATTTATAATTGTGAGGCTTTTGAGTGACCATACACAAAACCCGTGGTTATCTTGTTCCGTAATGAATAAACCAAATCTTCAATTTCAGAAAGCATGCATATCTAGAATTTCAGGTTTGCAATTGCTTCGGCAGTATATGCCATTCATGGCCTTGTTTATAAGGTCATCCAAAATGACAAGCGCATGAAGATGTGCTTAAATCCGAGCTGCTATAATTGTTTGAAGATTCAATGAGAGTGTTACCTTAGGGAGGACAACAAAATTAGTATGGGGTGATATTGGACCCCAAGTTCTTTTATTCCTTATTCTTTATTCTTATGTCGTGCGTAGGGATATGACATTATTTATTCTTTACCTACTATTCTTTAGAAGGATGTGCAAAGCACTTTGAAGAAAGATTGCGCACGAAGATTACAAAGGAAAGAAGTACGCACAAGTCTACACATGAGTGTTTGATGAGGATGAAGGAAGGTGTGTAGGATTGGAAAGAAGATCGGCACACATGGGAAATGAGAATACTTGATAAGGAAAGAGGTAGCGCGAGGAAACACAAATTATTTTAGGATAAACATGTAACAAGGAAAAAGTTAGACAAGGACATGCGAGGACAAAGCACATTAAATATAGATAGGCACGAAATAGACAACAAGTTCCAGCTTGGAACACTTGCATGGAAGTGGAAAAGGTATGGATAAAATGTGAATATGGCTAAAGATAGCTAGGATTCACTATATAGGGTCTAGCAGGGGGCAGCAAATGGTTATACTTAGCCACCATTTGAATGTAATAGTTTAACTTGTACATGTAATTCGAGGGCTATTAATATCTCTCTAAAGACTAGTGAAGGGCAAGTCCCCACTACTATAAATACCCCATGAAGGGACCAATGTAAAAAGGTCATTATTTGAGTATTAAATTCATCTTTACTCTTGAGTATGATATGTGAGTGTGAGTGGAGCATGTGTGATGTAACTATGGAGATAATTTTGATAGTAACTTGAATGTTTTGTAAATGTGGACGATTAGTATATGAGTAAAGTATGTTTTCGAGCAATGAAATTATTTGCGCATAAAGGTATTAAAGTTACTTCTTAGAATTTTATTGTTTGTTTAAACATCCTGACCCCACTTCAATTGAGCTAACCTTGATGAAACTCGGATCCTTCCACGCTTCGAGCAAGCTTGCAAAATTTCCCTCTCTAGTGTGATAAGTTGGTGCGAAGGATAAAAGTTAACTATACTGCCGACTCCCACAACTCACACATGCATACGAGAATTGTTTGATGGAAAAACTAGATGCACAACAATTATATAAAGAGCTTTGAGGGTGTATCAATTTGAGATGATTCTTGTGGTATATGTGTGGTTGAAGTTGAGGTAAAATTTGTAGTTTTACGACATGTATTTGATCTATCATATAAATGATATAATCTCACATCAGATTGAGATGATTTGTAAATACAATTGCTAATAATTCCATTTATAAATGGGATTTAAGCTCATAAAGAGTAACACTTGTCATGGTGGTGGTATAACACCCACCATGATGTTTAGGGTTTTGAGAAACACGAGGAATAACTTTGATGTTGACTTAGATTTAAAAATTTATAACCCCAAGTTGAGGAAAAAAATCGTAGGTTTCCATTGATCAATAGATAAAGTAAGTTTAGTAAAATGTAATGCCAAAACTAGGGTCAATCTAATTAATATATTACTAAAATATGTAAAGATATTCCAAACAAGTAATACTTTAAAAAGTCCTATATTATGTAAGCATGATATTTTCACTCACCACGCTTCTAGGAAGTAGATAAAATATGCCTAGGGGTTGGGTTTTAGAACATATTCACCCACTTTAGGCTTAGATTGTATGAAATTGATCTTGGATGCTATGCATGGTGTCATAAATCTACCCGTGAAATGTTTGATCATAAAAGTGAGTGGAGAATAGTCTCGCCCACCTTGGAACAAGTTTGTTTGTTGAATGTTTCCTCTGCTACTATGTTATACAATCTACCTCTTGCACCTAATTCATTTTTGTTTTGGGGCCTATTTCATGTACTTAGATTACTATGATGATCTTAAATTGTATATGTATATGTCTTCTCCTTGCTTATAGATATGAAAAAGTGTAGTTTCTCATATGCATTGGACTAACCTCATCACACCCCCACTTATGTGATGAGTGTTGGACTATGTAGCAATACTCCAAAGAGGGATCAAGCCATATGTAATTCTTTGAACCCTATGTTGATGTGAAGGTTATAAAAAGTAAACAAGATAATTATCATGATTCGGCCCTCAAAACTTGGTAATGATGCTTGGATTGATTGTAAAACAATAAATTTGTGGGATATGGAAATAGTAGATATGTATTTAGATTTGAGTAGGTTTTTCATAATGTTATCTAAGAGAGAGGTGCTTGATGATAGACTTAATGAACTTCTTAGAGTGTGTTTTGATATGAGATCCCTATATGCTCATAATGAGTAAGGGTGCATCTGTTTATATAGATAACTTATGTGAATGATATCTTAGTCAAGCTGACCCTTAAATGATTAAGGTAACTTAACTTTTGAAAAAATGATTGTAATAACTCAAGGATATATTCATTGGCCATGGGATGTATTCATCACTCGAAGCGTATCATGGGCCATGAACTTGTCTTTGCTTAAGATGAAACTAGTTATGAGATGAGTTTTTACGAGAGAAATTAAAGATGTGTTATGTATAATGTGCATTGGTCCTTGAACTACCAAGTTGAAGAACACATCATAAACTAGTGGACTCAAAGTTTAGGATAGGGTTGGAAGCTTAAATTTTAGTCAATAAATAGGTAAATTGGTTACTTATACGTTAAATGCCAAGGTATTATTTCCAATTACCACATGATCAAATTTTATGTACTACACTTTCCCAAAAATTGGTCATTGAACTTTGTCGATGTGTTTATCGATAAATTTAGGAGCTATAGCTAACATAAAATCATATATATTCGATTTATTTGCGAGAACTTGTTCAATCAATAGGAACTTAATACTTTTATAGACAATTGTTTATGATTGAAAACATTGTTTTATTTGATATAGGATATAGTGACAATATGTACATTTAGGTTTTCCTAAATAAAATTTCACACTGTAAAGAATTGGGGAGAAATTGTAAAATAGTAACACCCAAAACACCTTGAATCCACTAACTAGTGTGTTGATAAGTATCACATCAATAAAGAATAAATTATATTTATGCTTATTAATAGACATGTTAGATGTCGACATAATTAGTGATAAGTTCATTAAGTCCTCTAAGATTTTAAAAATGTATCCATTGTAAAGGTAGAGGAATCTTCCAAAAATTGTAGACGTGAAAATGGATCTAGAGTGTTGGTTGGTTGTGATCCTTAAATCGTGTACAATTCCCTATATCAATGAAATAGTTTATCCAAACCCTTAGTATCCAATATGAAAAGGAAATACCTCCCTCGTTTAACGCATACAATTACTCTAAAATTTAAGGTTAAGGGCTACCAACAATTAGCTTTGCATAAGTTGGTGTTCAAAAGTAATGTATTTCATAATCCATATGATCCAAACCTTATAAAAGTCAAAGTGTAAGGATTGAATACATGTGATAATGTGAAAAAGTGTCATTAGGTATCGCTATATTCAATTGTATATGTCCATACACTTTTAGCTCTGTGAATTGAGTAAATAACCTCATGAATAGTAGCAATATGATCTAGCATATGCTACCCTTTAATGATAAGAATTTAAATGTGAGAGAAGAGTACTGCGCAATTCACAATAATTTTAATAATGATATTGTACGAGATTATAGAGAACATAGGTCTAAATACATTCAATCGAACTTGTTAAACATATGAAGTATATGGTTTTGTTGGGGGCCTAACACTCCTAAATTTACTTTGATCATAAATATAAAGACTCTCATTTTAATAGAGAAAAGTTTGAGGTGCAATGCATATAAGAACGTTCGGTTAAATAGGATAAATCATTATGCCATCTCTGTTGACACAAATCTATTGGATCTTTTACCATCCATAGAATTAACAATTTCATTATGATTTTAGAATGTTTCTTGGATCAACAAGATCACCTTCAAACAATTACCACATAACCATCTATCAATAATTGTGAAATATAAAGTAACAATGTTAGAAAATAATGAAGTGGGTGGATACATTTAAAAGCTCGATCCTCACAAACTAAAAACATATTAAGATTGAAAAATACTACAAGTAAACTATGTGTTGATCAAATGTTTTCTAAATTTGTATTCCACTTGATAAATATGGATGCCTTTGAAGCACGTTTTGTATGTGAGAGACGAGATGTTTTAAGGTATGTTCACCGAATTTAAACCTTTGCTCTGCTCCACCAAACCACAAAAACATGAGGAAAATTAAATTGTCCTCAATAAATGCCGTGTTTCCTTTTGGCCACGTTCACGTATATGGAACGAGTGGATTATAATAAATAAAAAGGTTGTGGTTGTGGAATCCCACCTTTTCTTGCCCACTCATATATTCCTCATTCATTCCAAGCCAATAATGTAAAAGATGCCTACTTTTGTCCTATGTTCTTCTATTCTCGTTAATAGAAATACTTCTCTCACTAAAATCCAAAACGCCTCTGCTATATTCATGATTCTAGAAATCTTCATAGAAAATAATACTGGCAAAAGCATCTATAGGTGCTTGTGAAAGGTTGATAGACATCATTATTATAGACTTTATATTTTGTAAAATGTTTGAAAATGATATTTTTAAGAGTTTAATTTAATATTTTTATATTTATAATAAATAGGTTTCTACCAAAAATTTTATATTATTTGTTTTGTTGTATTTTTATTGATTCTTGCATAATTTTTTGGAATTTGTAGCACTATCGGATCTCCGTTTTTGTCATTTAAATCCCTTGATTTAGTAAAATTAGATAAAGGATTCATCTTCATCATGATTAGATCCAACAATATTATTAAATCTTATTGTTTAATTTAATGAAGCTCTTCATTTAAACATCCAAAGAATTCAAAAGTGGTCGTCTTATGATCATTTATAGCCTACAATATGAACAATATACATGTTTGTGATATCATACAAGGAATTTAAATATTTCCATTATCCATCCACGAGTCACTGGAAACCCTCTCCAATTCACATGAACTAGAGGTCATGATTTCATATTTCTTGATGATAAACCGTATGATCGACGTATTTATGGTGCCTAAAATGAAATGTTTTATTAGGAGAAGAAATTGTCATGGACACTCTCAAAAGTGATTCATCCGAATGTCCATTCTACGTTAATTTCTAAGTTTGATTTGATTGATTTTTATTTTGAAAATAAGATTACAAATATTTTAGGACGACAATAATGATGAAGATGGGAGCTACAAAGAAAATTGACTTTAGAAAGACTTATCAACCAAAACAATCCCACATTGGTTGGTCGGCTTAGTCTGCGATAACATATAAACTTCAATATATCATGATCCTCATGCCTATTGGGATGGCAATCACAATGGCGGTGGCCATCTTACTAATGTAATTGAGGTTAAATAATATGTCTAATTGTCTCTAAATAAATGTCTTACTATCTTAGATTAGATGTGCCTCAAACCCTAATATATATCATGAGATATTTATACCAATAAGGGTGACGTAACAATGGAAGTGGCCATATTGCTAACATAATGGTCGATTTGATACTTCAAAATCCAAAAAAACATCATGTACAATTTCCTTGAAATACATGCCTTACTACCAAAATTTTTGGTGCATATTGGAATTACTTTTATAGCCCAAAAGTCTAATTTCAACAATTTTTACTCAAAAATAAAGGCAAATATGTTATTTGTATTGCTTTATTTACAAAGATGTCTCCCATGTAACCATGTTGTAAGACTAATGTTAGGGAAGATTTGACATTGCTTATTAAAAGTAAAGGAAAAGGTGCATATGATGATTGTGTTCTTATTGACATTCTTAGAGTGCTTTGTATTTTGGAGACATTCTTCAAACTTCCTAATAATGGCATTCTATCACTACATGGATGCATTCTTCAAACCTTGTGATGACATTCTTCAACTTTGTCTTCAAGACATTCTTCAAATTGGTAGTGTGATTGATGCTTCTTATTCTAAATATAAATGATCAACATTGAATTGTAATCTTTTGGTCAACTATTTTCACAATGTTCTATTACATGTGAACAATTTTTCATTTTTTATTTTCTATTGGACATTAAAAACCATCACCCATTTGAAATTGCAGCATCACATGAATACAACAATTGGGGAGGAAGATGTTATAATGAAGATTGGCAGTGTAGATATTGTGAATAAAAAAAAACATATACAAATATAAAGAAGAAGAAGAAGAAATGAACGGGTAGATGGAGGCTTGAGTGAGAGAAATTCTTATAGAGAGGAGGGCATCACAAGCAAGGAAGCCGTCCACCACTTTGGGATCCACCCATTCCTTGGCTGCTCCTCCTCATCCTCCGCCCATGCATATGGTATCCATACCCTCCACGCCACCTTTTTTCTATAACTCTGTAACATCTCTCTTGCACTACTCCTCTCGCAACATTGTTCATGCACTCGCATCGCATTCCTCCTTCTTCGCTACTCCTTTCAAATCATACCTTGAACTCTTCATCCTCATCATCTTCTTCTTGTGATCATTACTCCCTCGAGATGAGGCTCTAATATTGGCCTTGTTATTTTTTGTGAGATTTCCGAGAGGAGAATCTACGCAAAGGAGCAAAAGTATTATTATTATTATTATTACGAGTGGTGAAGCTATTGTTATTTTTCATGTAAAATGCCAAGGCCAAATTTTCCACTCAGCTCCTTCGCTTTAGCATCATAACAACATACTGCGGATAAAGACATCAAATATTCAAGTGAGTCAAATATAACTTAACATTTGTTGTTTAGGAAAATTTCCATCCAAAAATATTGTAAAACTACTTTAAAATTTAAATTAGACATGAAATGTGATTCACTCACATTATCTCTTTCACATCCCACACAAAACAATTTCAGGTTAATATATTCATTTGGAATTTTGAGATAACATTTAGTGTACCTTGTTAAAAACATTATTGCTTTCTTCCCTTCTGGTGTTAGACGTTGGCAAGAAGAACATGCCAAAAACATACTCTCTAAGTGGTGGCAAATCAAATCCAACATCTTCAACACCCTGGACAAAAACATAAAATATAGGCATCAAGTAATTGTAATATCATTGATGAACCTTGATGATCTGACTAAGAAAAATTAAAAACATTTGAGAATGATAAACTGGAAGTGGGAACTAAATGTTTAAGTGTTGCGAGTGTTATTATGTTCAAAAGTTCAAAGGGTTGTTGTTTCTTATGAATTGATTTTTCGCCCCAATGTATTGAAATGGATATACAGATGAACAAATAAATAATCAACAGTTCAATTATCACAGAAATTCAGCTTTGACTACTCCATTTGATTTAATGGAGACGATTTCATTGGTGTAAGATCATGGCCCCGTGACTGGACTATCGTTCAGTTCAATTCTCAGAAAAAATCTGTTTGAACTACTGATTTGATTTAATTGAGAAACTTTCAGTTGGCTTAAGATCATTGGCCTCATAACTTGATTCCAAACATTCAAACCAATAGATGAGACTACAAGTTTATTATATTCCAATAGTATAGAATGTTCATAAGGAGATCTGCAAAGGGAAATCCAACCATGGTAATTTTTAGATCAACCAACACTTCAAATTTTAACAAATATAGAATGATATCTGACGCACATAGTTTCTGCACCATAAACAAAATCAGGTATGAAACTTCTTTCTTTCATATCAAAATTATAATACTATTTTTTAATGCAAATCTACTATTTGGCCTTCCGCCTTCAGCATTCCCCTTTATAGTCTAGAGGTTTTTGTAGTTGGTGTTTCAAAATTGTACATAAAAACTAAAAATTAAATTAATTAAAATAAGAAGAGAATGGCAATGAAGATAGTTACAAATAAAATTGATTTTAGAAAGACCTATCAACCAATTATATTTATTCACAAGTCTGTGATTTGATCTAACATTGTTGCATATAATAAATATCATTAGTTGGTTTTTTTAGGTCTTTCCAAGTAACGTCTTTTTATTGATTTACTTCTCTTGGTTTTATCTTTTACATAGGATTCAAAGACACAACATACTAACATAGTTTTATGATCCAAGTATCATTATTGCTTTTGAGATCACCAATGTTTGGTAGCATGAATATCATTTTTCTTATCCATGTTCTCCCATGGTGTGGAGTGGGTTATTTTGCTTGGCGACTTCGGGTGTTATATATGATTACATCAAAGTTTATCATCTTCATTAGATGAGAGATAATACATATTAATTGAAAATGAATCCCTTCAAAATTACCTTCTACATACTAGTTGTGGCAAATTCTCTGCGCCTTGTATGCTTCTAATTTATTAAAAAGTCTCATAAAGCGATGAGAAGTTCATCATTGATATTATAATGAATCAAATTATATGCCCTTCTTGCTCCTCAACTATTTATATCAATTCAATTTTTGTTAATGTATGTGTGAGATGGGGATGGAGGGATGGAGGGATGAGGGAGGATATAACTTTTGTCCTTGACAAGACAATGTATTATGACTATAACATGGAAATTATATGGTTCAAAATTGTAGATTGATCATTCAAACTTTGTAATTTTATTTACACTCCAAAATTGTGACAATATAAGTTGTGTTGCAATACTATAATGGTAAACATGTCTCACCTTTGTTTATTATAGTGGTAAAAATTGTGTGTTTATCACATATGTTAGCTCTCAAATATGTTCCATTTGTAAATGATTGAAGAAAAATGATATATATCGTTGAAGTTGCATTCTTCTTCACTCATAAGGGAATATTTGAGGTCAACATATGGAAAGGTGGTTAACTTCCTTCTTTCTAGCCTCTTTGAAACCAAAAAGGGCAAACCCTATACCAACCAAAATGTGCGAAATGAAAAGGATTGGGCATGTATTAGTTCATGAGACACATATAAACATTCCAACCATTATCATTTCCCACCAAGTTTGTTGTCACTAGTAGGAGAATCATAAAGCTACTTACGGTTGGGAAAAGGTTGTAGGTTAATTAATTATGCATTATATAATTAATTATTTAATTAATGTTATTAATTAAATAATATTGTTATTTGGTTTTATTAACCATATTTGTTTTATTTAAACATTATGGATGTTGTTATATTGTTTTAACAATATTATTGTTGTGCTTCCCCGGATGTAATATTGGAAGCTTATGTAATCTGGAATATGGTTACACCTATGCAACTTAGTTTCTTGTTTGTATTCAGTTGTACAATACCTATAAGTATTACATCTCACTCTGTGTAAATGGTTGATTGAGTTTAATAAAAATAATTAGGCTTCCGCCCCTGTTGCTCAATCTACATTTGGTACTAGAGCAAGAATCTGGACCTATGAAGCAGAGAAGGTTGGAGAGAGGAAGCAAACAGTTTTGGAGGAGATTATGCACTCTAAGAGAGCATGTGTTGCCTCCAGCAACTTCCCAAAATGTTATGCATCTCCACAACCTCCTGCCATTCTCTAGGTGTTTGTAAGGCAAAAATTTTTTGCCATGGTGCCTCCTGCACTAGGCAAAATTTGCTCCCTGGATGTAATTTTAATAATAATGAAAAAATCCCCATCAAGGGTTTTACCTCTAAATTTAGAGGTTCAGTTTAATCTCTGTTACATTTGGAGGGGCCTGTCAAATTTGGAGGTGTCTCATAAGAGCTCCTATTCGAGATCGTTTATATTGGTGTGTTGTTTATACAAATCCGATTTGTATTTTGAAAACCGAGTTGTTCGTTTATTTGGTCGAGCCCATACTGAGTTGTACACCTATGCAAACCGAGTTCCACGGGTTGTGACCTCCTCACACCGGACCTGCATTCTGTGGCACGGTCAATTCAAACGATCTCCTATGATCGAGGCGAGCTCCAAATCAACCAAGTTTTGCCATCAGCATTTGCACTGAGCTATTTGAAAAGAGAGCATGCCATTTATTCATGTTGGTTGTATGTTGAACGACCAGCATAAACATTCAAGTCTGAGCCCATTTGGAAGGCACCTCCATTGAGCTCCCTGAGGCGGTCGATCCAAAAACAACAAGTAATTACCTTCACCAGGGATGTGAAGTTTGAACGGTCTCCACAAAAACGTGGTCAAATCGACCATCTCTAATCGGAAGCTCCACCTCTGGTCAAGTCATCCTTCAAACTACAGCCTGCACTCCTCACCACATACTTGCATGCTATCCACAGTGAGCTCCACCCTCATCTACGACCTGCACCTGCAAAACATGGTGAAAGAAAATAAAAAACTGAGGGCATCAATTTCAATGCTCCAACCTGCGTAAAGAACAGCCAGAGGAGAATAGTAAAAAGGATATTAATAAACAGTGGTTGCGAAGAGATAAAAAGAAGAGATCCACTTCATGTGGAAAACCTAAAACTCGCTCCAAGCTCATGCCACGCAAGCTCCATGTGGTCTCAACCTCCTGCCAGGTCATTGTTTTTAAAAGGTGAGTCAAATTTCATTTTCTTTAAATGTAATTTGCTCATTTTCATACACCAAGCGCTCATAGAGCCTAATTGGATAGGAGGATCGACTTAGAAGTGGGAGGTTTGGGGTTCAAACCCCACCCCCAACACAAGTTTTTTGGTTTTTTTGAAATTTGGCGGAAAATTTGGAGAAACCACCAAAGTTGGAGGAAGATTTAGCAGAAAAACCACTACTAAACCATTTAGTTATAACTAAACAGGTCACTAAATATTTAGTGAGAAAATCCCTAATTTAGGGTAAATTTTTTTTCTCCATTAAGCTTGTGTTTTGATTTGGGAAACATTTTCCAAAGGAATACCATCCAAAAACTTCATCTTGGGCCTCTTTTTTTGGTTTCCAGCATTTTGGGTCGTATTGGGCTCAGAGGCCACCAAGGCCCATAAAACAAAAAAAAAATTATCTGCCATTCAATTTTTTAAATTTTTAATGTAATTTCATGCTTCATTATATTGTACTAATTTGTAGGTTGCCATAGTCAACCGCAAATATTGTAACTACTCGAAAATGGCAGAAAATTGTAATAAAAATAGTAAAAATTGGTTTTGTAACACTCACGAGATCTTAGATCTCATTCGCAGCGTTCGGTATATACGGTGCCTCTGGGAAGTGCTTACGAGTAAATTCATCATGACTACTACTACACTTAATGCCTAATATAGCTGCAACAACATCATCTGGGCATCGACCCTTTAAATCGATAGGGAGTAATAAGGTCATAGTGCACACACTATGAGCCATCCCATCCGTCTGTGAACGATTGCACGACATAAATCCGGAATGAGAAATTATATATGAGTATATAGCAAAGTTACGCGCGTATGAGGATATTTCTTTGATCCGGTGTCAATAATCACACAGACCCCTTTCAGTATTGTCTTGGTACCACGTATTGAATTCTTTCACGTACGTTAATGCCTCTTTCACGTACCATCAGGTATATAGAAAGGGTGAGCTTCTTCCACATACCACCGAGTATATCAAAAGGGCATGTATATAGAAAGGTTCGGTATATCGGACTGATGGTATATAGATTGGGAGACCTTATACCTAGAGTGATAAGAGCCAAACCCTGTCAGTGTTTTCTGCAAAATGGGCACCAATGCCCCTAAATTTTTCTTCCAGATTCACAACTACTTAGAGGAAACAACTATGCTGCATGGAAGACAAAAATCAAGACACAACTTGAGTTTGAAGAGATATGGCCTATTGTGAATGGTACTTTGACCAGATCAACTACTGATACAATACAACACAACAACATGGTAGTTTGATAAAGCAGATCAGAAGGCCAAACTCATCATCTTGTTTGGAGTGTCAATGATGTGCAACCCCACATTCGAGATGCCAAAATAGCCAAAGAAGCGTGGGATAAGTTGAGCATAGTATATGAGGCCAAAAATAAGAATGTTATACTAAATTTGTAGAGTCAATTACACACATTGAAGTTCAAGCAAAATGAGAAAAATAAAAGCTTTCTTAAGAAGAGTTGCAGAATTGAGGGCTTCACTTCTAGCCCTAGGAGAAGTGATCTCAAAGATGATGATCTCATTCCCATTGTTCTGAGAGCACTCCCTTCTTCATACCATATTTTTGTAACAACACTAAACTTGTCAGATACGACAGTTAGTTTTGACAAATTGGTAAACCTACTGCAACAAGAGGAAGCAATGCACAATAAGGATGATGAAGAAGAGCATGCACTTTCTTCACATCAAAAATGGAAAGGAAAAGGTAAAGGAAAACCTAATTCCTATCAAAATTCCCAACATCAAATTAGTATCATGGGGATAGACAACAGAAGAAGTAATGTCCAATCTGTAAAAGAGGACATGACCTAAAATATTGTTGGTATAATACTTACAAGAAAGGTTCATCAAGCAACTCTGGACCTCCACAACAATCTCACAAGGGACATTCTAACTAAAATCAAGGGAAGAAAAAGGGGAACTGGAAAAGAAGACCCCATCAATAAGGAAATATTGTTGAGCAAGAAGAACAGTCAGATAATGAAGACTACTTGTTCACTACTCGATCAAGTGAACCATCCACGTCATCTAGTGATGTTTGGTATGTTGATTCGGGGCCACTCGACACATGACCAGCCATAGAGACTGGTTTACTTCAATGAGGGACATGCCATCAAAAAATCATGTTTCATTGGGAGATGATTCTTCATATATATTTAAGAGGATTGGGAACATTTCTCTACCCCTTGGTTCACACAACTATAAGACTATTAGATGTCTTATATGTCCCTAGGTTGACAAAGAATTTGCTTTCAGTCATTCAACTCCTTGATCACAACCTAAAAATTGACTTTGATAGTCATTTCGGCAAGAAAACATGTTTGATTCAAGACAAATCAAGAGGCTCAAAAATAGTTGCAAAAGCCTCCAATGTGGGATGCATGTTCCAACTTGATTTTGTTCACAGAGATGATCAAGCACTTGTGGCTAAGAACTCCACCTCAACATAGTTGTGGCATCGGAGACTTGGTCATGTAAGTTTCAAGTATCTCGAGACACTTTGCTGGCGTAATATGGTACATGGGCTACCATCTCTTCAGAAGGATACAGACAAGTGTCCTCACTTTGCCTAGCGAGAAAACAACAAAGCTTCATTCCAAAAGAGTACATATTAAGCTCATGGAAAGCTTGATTTGGTTCATACCGATATTTTGTGGTCCGATGTAACCAAGTCATTTTGGGTTCCAATACTTCATGCTTTGTGTTGACAACTATTCAAGGAAAATGTGGATTTTTGTCTTCACAAGAAAAGTGAAGCTTTTGAAACCTTCAAGAGGTTCAAAGTAGCATTGAGAATGAAACTGGTCATCACATCAGAACTCTCCACTCAGATCGAGGGGGGGATTCACCAGTAATGAGTTCAAAGACTACCTACAAACTCACATGGGATTCATCGAAAAATGCCTCCTCCACACACACTGCAACAGAATGGTGTTGTTGAGAGAAGAAATCATACTATCATGGAAATGGTGTGATGCATGATCGATGATTCTGGACTTATAAAGACATTTTGGGTAGAAGCAGCAAAAACAAAGTGTATTTGTTGAACAGAGTGCCCACAGTTGCTCTTAAAGGAGTAACACCACAAGAAGCATGGTCAAAGTAGAAACCATCTATTACACACCTTAGAGTATTCGGGTGCAAAACAAGCATGCACATACCCAAGAAGAATAGAAAGAAATTGGACATGAAGTCAGTCACAGAAAACTCATCTTCATTGGGTACAGTGAAGAGACTCTTGGGTATAGATTGATGGATCCTAAGACTAGAAAAGTCTACACCAGCAGAGATGTTGAGTTTTTTTGAGAAGAAGGAAGCAGAGTCTCCTCCTCCAGACTCACCAGATGTAGATTTTCACCAGTTGTAAAAATTGAAGTTGATGTTCCCTTAGATGATGAAAGTGAGGATGGGGATGATGGTGTTGATTAGATAGAACCATGACCCATGGGAATAGTTCAGTGTATGCCCAAGTGGTGTACTAACACATTACGAGATGCAAGAATGGATGCTCCACTGGATACATCCACCCCTAGACCATGGACTCACAGTAAAGCAAGAGAAGAAGTTAACTTTGCTTTAATGAGTAGAGTAATTGAATCTTGATGAGCCCTCTACAGTCCAGGAATCCCTACAGTCAAAATCTTGGAAAGATGCCATGGATTTGAATATCAATTAGTGATGAAAAATAACACTTGGCAACTTGTTGATCTTCCACCAGGGAAGAAACCCATTGGATGTAGATGGATATTCAAAACAAAGTACAAAGTAGATGGGACAGTGGACAAGTATAAAGCAATACTAGTAGCAAAGGGGTATGCACAAAAAGAAGGCATTGACTACTATGAGGAGACATTTTCTCCCACAACTAAGATCAAAATGATCAGGATGATCTTTTCTCTAGCTGCACAATTTGGTTGGAAATTCCATTAGATGGACGTAAAAAGTGCCTTCCTAAATGGATATTTTAGAAGAAGTCTACATGACTCAACTTGAGGGATATGTAGTACCTGGTCAAGAAGCAAAGGTATGCTAGACTTAGGAAATCTCTGTATGGCCTCAAACAAGCACCCGGGCATGGTACATCAAGATTGATGAGCATCTCGCATACAACATGGATTTGTTAGAAATCCATACGATCCCAATCTTTACCTCAAAAAGCAAGGGGGGAGATTGTGATTTTTGTTGTCTATGTCGATGATCTAGTCATCATTGGTAGTTAGTGAGGATGATCGATGCAATGAAGAAAGATCTTAATCGATCATTCGACATGACCGATCTCGGGTTGATGCATTATTGTCTTGGATTGGAAGTATGGCAGAAAGAGAATCACATTTTTGTTTCTCAGATGAAATATACCAAGACAACACTTGAGAAATTTAGGATGATGGATTACACACCAATTGCTACACCTATGGAGAACATATTGTAGTTATCTCATTTAGATCCATCTCCTGAGGTAAGTGCCACTCTATCGGTAATTGATTGGGAGTCTCATTTACCTGACCTACACTAGACCAGATATCATCTTTGTAGTGAGCTATCTATCCAAGTTCATGCAGGAACCCAAATTTTGTCATTGGAAAGCAGCAAGGTGCATCTTAAGATATCTCAAAGGATCAGTGGATCTTGGTCTAGAATACAAGAAGAATGACAACTTCTTCTTGATTGGATATTCGGATTCAGATCATGCAAGAAATATTGATGATAGAAAATCCACTTCTTAGATTTGTATTCTTTATGGGATCTAGACCAATATCATGGGGAATAAAGAAACAACACTTTGTTTCTCAATCTTCCATAGAATTCGAGTATCGTTCGTAGGAGAATTTTTCGTGAAGTGATTTGGCTACGTCGCATACTAGAAGGACTTGGAATACCACAGGACAAACCAACCACCATGTATGTTGACAATGAAGGTGTTCTCAAACTTGTTCACAATCCAGTGTTTCATGAGAGAACAAAGCACATTGAGGTATAGGTTCATTTCATACGTGAGCATGTGTTGAAGCACAACATCCAGCTTCAATTTTGTCCAACAATTGAACAATGAGAGATATCTTCACGAAGTCACTTGCACGTGACAAGTTCGAGTTGTTCAGAGAATTCCTCTCCTCATCCCTTGAGACAATGCACAATTAAGGGGGAATGTTAGGTTAATTAATTATGCATTATATAATTAATTATTTAATTAATGTTATTAATTAAATAATGTTGTTATTTGGTTTTATTAACCATATTTGTTTTATTTAAACATTATGGATGTTGTTATATTGTTTTAACAATATTATTTTTGTGCTTCCCGGATGTAATATTGGAAGCTTATGTAATCTGGAATATGGTTGCACCTGTGCAACTTAGTTTCTTGTTTGTATTCAGTTGTACAATACCTATAAGTATTGCAGCTCACTCTTGTGTAAATGGTTGATTGAGTTTAATAAAGATAATCAAGCTTCCGCCCCTGTTGCTCAATCTACACTAATTTGCATAGATCAAGATGAAGGAGTCATAACAATATAAGAGCAACAATACTTTTCACAATTAATGCAGCTCCTCACAATTTAGACAACTACCGAACCATATACATTGAAATTTAACTAGTTATCATACCAACATAACTCAAAAAAATACAATGTTAACAAGTGTAAATGAAATCAAAATTCCACAAGGATTTTATGAAATGACGTATTTGTGATTACACATCGAGACCTTAACACAAAATGAACAAATTAAATCCTAATAATCGAGTGAATACACTTGAGACTCTTATGACAAATTTCATTCTTACTCCACTATCTCATTTATGATGCAATTAACAATGAAGGGCCACTCTCCTAGGTTGTTATTATAGTATCCTTGAACTTATTATAACTTTTTGGACTCAAACACATTTTAAAAAGCTGAATTAAATAGTTAAGAACTATGAAACAAAAGGGATCATAAATCCGGACCAAAAAGGCCAACTTAGAAGGTAATTAGATGAAGCATACACTTCATGTATTTATTCAACTTGTAAATGGTTGAAGGAAAAGGATATATGTCATTCAAGTTTCATTCTTCACCTAGAAGGGAATATTTAAGGTCAGCAAATTAGAAATTGGTTGACTTCCCACTTTTTAGTCTCTGTTTGAAACCCAGAGGACAAAGCCCACAATAAGTGAAATGTGTCAAATGAAAATGATTAGGTAGGTATTAGTTCAAGAGACCCAAATAAGTATTCTAAATACCATGATTTCTCACCCAATTTTTCATCACTGGCAGGAGAATAATAAAGCTACTTAAGGTTGGGAAAAGGTTGTAGAAAAAAAATCATTATACCAAATATAAATCCAAAGTTATAGCAAAGAGGCCTCTAAAATTATGCAAGATGAAATAGAGGTCTCAACAGAGTAAGTACTACAAGATTTTATAAAAGAGGGGGTTAATAATCCCAACTTCATCATGAGCCTTACCCATTGGGCTAATCTACATAGCTCAAGATTAAGGAGTCAATACAATATACTAGTAACACCAATTTTCATAACTAATGTAGCTCCTCACAATTTAGACAACTACCACACCATATACATTGAGATTTAACTAGTTATCAAACCACCATAACTCAGAAAATACAATGTTAATAAGTGTAAATGAAATAGAAATTCTACTAATTGATTAAGCTAAATGTGAATTTATATGCGTAATCTGATTGTTATTGCAACAGTAAATAAATATGTAATTAAGTACATAAAGTAAGCCAAGTAAGCTAAGAGAGAAAGTATGAAACCCTAAGTGCAAACAGGGGAAGAAAGTACTTAGTTGATTTACAATAAAATTTGGAGTATACCGAAGTGCTAACCAGATGAACAAAAAGGGAGGAGAACCCCATAAAATATTGTGAGTTGACGATTTTCTTAGACTGGGGCGCCTAGAGAGGGACAGGGGAACCCGTGGGTGCCATAGGCATGTTTCTAAGTGCATGTGTCTACCGAAATGCTCAGAAAACCTCCTCTAAGTGGTCGTTATTTGTTCGTTGTTGTTCACCTTTGGTCACTACTAGGTTTTACTAAGATCGTGGAGGTCACTTCAAACCTGCAATGAAATATGAACCTGCAAAACCCTCGAATAGACATCAAATCGTGAAAAAGAAAGATGTAGAATGAGGGGTCAAACTATCCTCAATTGTCACAATGGTGATCTTATGACTAAATGTTGCACTACATCTTAGACCTAATGTAGTTTTGTGTGTATGTGTGCATAATCGTGCCCTAGGTGGCTCTTGTGTTTGTCACACTTGATAGCGAGTGAGTAAGCTAGATGTAAATACATATAGTAGATGTGTACATGGAATAGAATGAACTTCCCTCCTATTAAGCGTGTATGTAGGATAACTAGCCCTTGTGTCCCTTGGATGGTGTTATATGGAATCAATGGAGTTCTTAAATGCTTGATGGATGCAACCTTAGGTAGCGATAGCTAGTGTTTAGTACTTGGTTCTTTATTATGGTCACATAACTTTATATTTATATGATTCATTTGCTTGAATTTCATAATTAACCCTGAAAATGCCAACTACCAAAAAGATAAGATGCTCAGAAGGCTAGAAAAGACCCAAAATATGTGAACAAAGTACAAAGGAGTCGGGGGTACCCGAGAGGGGATGAGGGCACTTGAAGTTGGCGTCATGTTTCAAGGCGTTGGTGTCGAGGATGATAAATGTCAAAGTATAAAGAGGAAAGGCGAGAAAATAAGGGTGTAAGACCAAAAGTGGCAATAGAAAGTAAAGAAAGGTGGCCAAATACATGGGTTAGATAGTACTTTTATTTCTTAGGAATCATATGAATAGTAGTATGCAATCGGGACTAAATAGTGTTAGAGTAGGTATTTACCTTAGCTCATGTTTGTCTAGGTACTTTATTTACCTTTATTGTATTTATCCTCACCCACTTATGTGTGTGGATATTTCTTTTATCTTATTTAGATATTAGGAGATATTATCTAGTTGTTAGGTATAGTTCTTTCCTTGATCTATGGTATTGACTAGTTCTTTCCTTGATCTATGGTATTGACTAGATTCTTGATGTTTAGTTCTATCCTAAATCTATGGTCATGACTAGTTCTTTGATGACTAGTTATTTCCTCTATTTATGACTTGATCTACGACCTTGACTGGTTCTTAGATTATTATTCCTTTCCTATTTAAGCAAGGCCCATTCTCAATGTATTGCATTGAGTTCCATAATAATATATGATATTGCTACTCATTTGTTTGCAAAGGTTTATGTAAAGTTATTTTGGTGAATTACTTTCATCTTATTGATCGTGGTGTTTGATTAGCATCTGTGTTCTTGGCTTGGTATGATCTGGTTATCGTTCCTTTCAAATAGATACCCAAAGTCCGTGATTTTGTGTCTACATTTGCCCCCATTTTATGTTGGTGAGCAGAAAGTTCAATATCATAAATTAAATAGAGATGCATACCTAATAACCATGTAGATTGATGTAGAAAGAGCATGTCGAGGGACAAGACAAAGCGTGGAGTGATAAAAGTGTGAAGCATGGATGTTAAGGAGGAAAAAGTGCAAAAAGTGGTGATGAAAATGAACCTAGGGTGGAAACACATGTAGATGTCGTGATATGCTTGTTGTTGATGTTGTGAATGATGTTTACTACTGCTTCCCATATGGATGGACCTGCAAAAGAGAATAATGAACAAGTAGTCAAATATGCATGTATATGTGTAAAAAGCATGTAAAGAAGTATGTAAAATTAAAAATGTGAAAAAGGAACATGTGTACCTGATCGTGATGAGGAAAGAGTGTAGAAAGGATCCTGAAGATGTTGTAGATGAACAAGTTTTTCAGAATTATCACACCGATTGTGTCGGCTATGATTTGGGCGATCTCATGCCAATGATATGGAAGAAGTGTAGGGAGAAAATTATGGTGTTATCCTCCAACCTTTAACTATTTCCCTCAATGTAGGACACCACCTTTGGAGATGGTGTATAAAATTGGAGCAATTGATCCAACACGAAATTTCTAAGGATTGTATGCCCTATAAAATCCATTGTGTGGAGTTTTGTAGACTGTGTTGAACTACCAAAATGTTGTGTAATTTCCCTAGTTATAGGCGTCTAGGAAGGGTCGTGTTGTGCTAAGGACCCAAGTCTAATTTCTGAGCCCTGAAATTGAAAATTGTGTTGTATCGGTACTATGTTATGTTATGTAATGAATGTAGACTGATGTATGGGGTGAATGATTCACCCAAATGATGCCCCCTTGTTTTGGGTGCATGTGGCATCACTGACGGAGTATGCGGCCCAAAAGAGGACCAACCAATGTGCTGAAATTGTGCCCTATAGGGGGAAAGGGAATGTGCTTGGTAGAAACCAAGGCACATACAAACAAAGTGGTTGGGAGACAAGTGTTAGTATAAGCAAAGACAAACACACATGTAGAAGACAAAATGTATGCTAAGTAGACAATATGTAAGCTAAGATGCAAGAAGATAATGTAAACACACAAGAATACAATGTAGACCGCGAAAAGTGGGTTGTAAACATGGGACACCACTCACGATGTGGCAAGACAATTAAGGCTGAAGAAGCTTAAAGAAAATAGTGTGCACACAAGACAAAGGGAAAATCTTATAAATAAGATCATACATAAACAACAAAGTGATAAGTAGTGTGAATGAGAAAACCATAGTATCAAATAGGCACTGCAAAACAAATGTTGCACATTAAGCACCCATTAACATGTTAGAGAGATAAAAAGTATGTCAAGGCATGTAGAATTTGATAAAGAAATGTGCTATGAAACAAAATGAAACACCGACACACTGTAATGTATGAGAGTGCATGCCCCAGGAGGCATTGTGGGATTGGTGATAGGTATTTTGCCAAGCATCCATGTTGTGTGTATGGATCTATATAATATTCTATCACAACTAGAAAGGCGGTGAATGCACATGTTTGTATGATAAAGAGAATGACATATAAGATATCTATTAACATGTGTAATAAAGTGTGCATGTAAAAGCATAAGTAAGAAAGAGTAAATGCAACCAAGATATGCAGTATGTTATGGATGAGACGAAATGGAATGTAGTGTGAATGATAGGAGTGGCGTACCCCTAATTGGATGTGTGTACATGCAATGAGTTTCATTTGTATATACCCCCTCAACAATCAATAATTGACTATAAATGATAGTGCGTCATTGGGAAATGGTTTGAGTTGTGTGTATTAGAAAGATATGATCATCAAAGCGTAATGTGTAGAGTGTAAGTGTGTGAGTGAATGAGTGAGTTGATTAAACATGTGAGTGTGATGAGGTCAATTTGAGATATATACCCTCAGCATTCGAGTATGGACCATGGACCTAGATTGTGGCATAGGGTGGTGTGTTGTCTTTATTGTGTGCTATATATGTTGATTGCGTAGGATGTGTTATTGAATGATTGCGAAAGAGATTGTATGTGAACATGTTGAGTGTGTGTTGTGTATTGTCGAATGTGTGATGTGTTATGTTGAGTGTGTAGGAGAGATATGTATCGTGTAAGCGCGGAATGTGTAATGTGTTGTGTATATGTAGGTTTTGTGTTATTTCAGATGCAAGAGAGATGTGGCATGTGATGTAGAAGAGGTATGTCATAAAAGCATTGAGTATATAGTTGTAGACATGTCTAGTGTGTAATGTGTATGTTGAGAGAGAGGTGTTGAATGTGTAAAATGTTATGTTGAATGTCTATGAAAGAGATTGATTGTGAACATGTTTATAGTAGGTGTTGCATTGTGAAGATGGTGTGAAACTTTTGTGTTGATTGTGCACAAGGAGATGTGTGATGTGATATAAAAGAGATATGTTGTGAAAGTGTTGAGTGTGTAGTATGTTGTGGATATGTCTAGTGTGTTGTATGTGTGTAGTGTGATGTGTAGCATGTTGTATGTGAGGTTCATATGTATAAGATTCCCTCAACAGTCAAGTGTGAACCATAGCACAAGAGTGTGTCATTGGGAAATGATGATACTATTGTATTAATATGAGTGTGTCGTATGTGGAAGTCTAGATGAGAAAATAAGATGCTTGTTAATTTTATGGGGAAAGAGATAAATGTGATTCCCCCAAGTATGTGGTGATGAGTGTGATCAAGTAATGTCATCTAAGAGGTCATCATTGTCATGATCAAAACCAAATGGTGAAGCATTTGAAACTTGATAAGCGATAGTGTCAAGTTGATTGAGAAAGGATCCATTGAGGCATAAATTATACATGCCCATAACATATTCTTCGTCAGTAAAAGGAGGTAATGGGCATCTGTGTGCATACCAAAGCAAGTGTGATTTGGTGAATAGCTAAGAAATGATTCACTGCAAAAAAGAAGACATGGCAAAACGACATGGTAAATGATATATTAGTATGATCAGGATCTAACATGCCCCCAATGTAATCAAGCCAAGATTACTCAAGTGTAAGTGGAGAAGTGTAGGGAGCATGTGCAAGAAATACTATGAGATAAAAGACTCAAAGACCATAAGCAGCGATAATGTGAACAAAACCATGATACAGATGATGATCATAAGGTGGAGGAAATATGTCATCAACTATAAATCCTAGCCAAGTCAACCCATCATGTGTGCATATAGTATCTGAGTGAGTAGGGTCGAATGGAATGTGTTCCCAATAAGATTCATTCATGAAAAATGTGCATGTAAATGGAGGTCGTGTTAATGGAGGTTGCTCATAAGAAGATGAAGGAGATTGAATGACGTCCAATGTCTGAACATGCCCCCAATAAATAATCATAGTAGTAGTAGGAGGAGGAGGAGGAGGATGTGTTACAAATGAGATAGTTTTTAACATGCAAATAACACCTTCAAGTGGTGGTAAATGATCCGGAGTATCCATGGGTTGTGGTTCATTAGTAGTATCAAAGTGTGGAGTAGGAATTGTAGTATTGGGATCACGATCATAGTATTTGAATGGGTCACGATCACTAGGAATTGTATATTATATTCCCTCATGTAGGAAATTGACACAATGGTCTATTATAGAGGGAGGCTGCTTGTATGACATGAATCCATAGCCCAGTCGAGTAAACAATTATACAAAACCAGAAAGTCAATGAAAAATAAAATTATGTTAAGGGTTTTTGGCCCTATAGTGATAAGCAGAGTAATGTGACCTATGCATGGAAAAACAAAACCATCATATGCTCAAAGAGAAAGACACGATGGACTAACATTAGCAGTAGAAAGACCAATCTTTTCAAGGAATGACATAGGACAAATATTAAGTTCATATCCATTATTGATTAGAGTGTGTTTGATACCCATATTATAAATGTGAATCATGATGTGCAAAGGTGGGTCATTGTCAAAAATAGTAATATCAGCATTAGGATTGGACGGGAAAGCAATATGCTGAGAAAATGCATTGAAAAATGTTTGATATATTGAATCTGGATGCATATTAGCAGGAATGCGAGTGGTAGCGAGGAGATTTTTATTCTATCTCTTAATTCAGGATTGATAAGCAAGAAATCATTAATAGAGATACTCATGATGAAGAGACCCTAGAAAGATAGGAGTAATGAAAGGATGAGGATCCTAAGAGTGTTTAGATTAAGTTTGGGTTCACCAAAATGATTAAGCTAAATGTGAATTTATATTCCTAATCTTATTGCTATTTTAGCAAAGTAAATAAATATGCAATTAAGTACAGAAAGTAAGCCAAACAAGCTACACAAGAAAGTATGAAACCCTAAGTGCAAAGAGGAGAAGAAGGTACTTAGCTAATTTGCATTAAACTTTGGACAATACCGAAGTTCTGACCGAATGTACAAAGAGGGATGAGTGTCACACAGAACCATAGAAAAATGTGTGAGCTGACAATTTTTCCGGGTGGGGTGCCTAGAGAGGGAAAGGGGTGCCCGTGGGTGCCCTATGCCTATTTCTAGGCTCCCGTGTCTGTCAAAATTCTTAAAAACCTCCTCGAGTGATTTTTATTTCTTTGATGTTGGTCGCCTTTGGTCGCTAAGATGTCACACCAAGATCGATGAGGTCGTTTGAAACTTGCAATGAAATATGAATCTACAAAACCCTCAAATAGACATCAAATCATAAAAAGAAAGATGCAAAATGAGGGGTCGGACTATCCTCAACTGTCACAATGGTGATCTTACAAATGAGCACTACACTACATCTTAGACCCAGTGTAGTTTTGTGTGTGTGTGAAATTTTCCCTAGGTGGCTTTTGTGCGCGTAGCACTTGATAGAAGTGAGTAAGATAAATGTAATTAAATGTAGTAGATGTGTGCATGGAATAAAATGAACTTCCCTCCTATGAAGTGTGTATGCAGAATAACTATCCCTTTTGTCCCTTGGATGGTGCTAGATGGATGTAATAGAGCTCTTAGATGCTTGATGGATGTAACCTTAGGTGGTGATAATTATTGTTTAGTGTTTGGTCCTTTACTATGATCACATAACTTTATATTTATATGATTCCTTTGCTTGAATTTCATTATTAATCCAAAAATTCCAGCTACCAAAAACATAACATGATCAAATGGCTAGGAAGGACCCAAAATATGTGAATAAAGTACAAAGAGGTCGGGGGCACCTAGAGGGGACGAGGGCACATGGCACTAGTGTCTCAATTGTGCACTAGTGTCTAACATGATAAATGCCAAAGTATAAAGAGGCATACTGAGAAAGTTAGGGTGTAAGACCAAAAGTGGCAACATAAAGCAAATAAAGATGGCCAAAGACACAGGTTAATTAGTAATTTTCTTACTTATGAATCATATGAATAATAGTATGCAATCGGGACTAAATAGATACCCAAAGTGCGTGATTTTGTGTCAACAGAAATAATTTGTAAAATGATGTATTTATGATTACTCATCGACCTTAACAAAAATGACCAATGATGAGTGGATAAATTGAATTATTATATCATCCATATGGCTTTTGATTTGCTCCTAAATGTGTTAATTAATGCATGGGTGATGTTCTACATAGTTGTATCCTAAGTAAGAATGATGCATTTCTCTTGTTCTTGTCTCATGTGAACTAATGACCATAGGAATTCCCACTAACTACCTTTGTGAGTAATGTGATGATGTGTGTAGGTTGATAAAGCACATTCTCTACCAATTTTGAGGAGTAACAGTCAAGAAGACTGGGTCTTTTGCCACCATGTCATTCTAGAGGATTTTCTCATATCACCTACAAACAAGGACCCTATTTTTAGCTATATTACAGGATGTCATTGATATTTAATGAGGTTTTTATTTAGTTAAATTTTTTTCCTATAATTGTGGCACATTCTCAGAATTCAACTCGTGTCTATAAGACACCTTCTTGAAATTGTTTCATAGTTAGTAGTTAGTAGTTTTCAATACAATTTTATATACCAGTTGATAGTTATTTACAGTCTTATGATGAAGCATGTTCTGAACTTATTCGAATCAATATAATCTATATGATGTTTTGAGTATCCATTGGTGTTAAGTACCTCAATCCCAAAGGAGAGAAAGGGCCCACTCAACTGAGGAGATTGGAGGGTTGATGTTTTGTGCATGATCGTTATTTCTAATAATTTTAAGTTCCAACACTTTGATTCGAATGGTTATTTGAATGCAATTTTATATTTCCATGATTTAGCATATTTCCTTACTGTCATTTCAATTCGTGTGAGCATTTCAATTCAGTTAAGTATTTCCTTTGAAAGCATTTTACTACAATAATGTTGTTTTAGTAGATTAGATGAATTTCCTAAATTATGTCTTTCATTTCAGTATCTTAAAGTTGTATTTACTTTATGTAGTGTAGAAGAGAAACAAGAGAACAATGCCAACTGAAACCCCCAAAAGATGACCACCACAACAATTGTGTTTCATACAACTTCATTGGATACTGAATTTCTAGACACGACCTTGGTTTGAGAACGACACCAATAATTGAATCTATTGGTTAAATGATTGGAAATTACAACGACCCATAATTTTTGGCATCATTTACAGGTAAAGCCATAAGCATAACACCCCATTCTATTCATCTTATTTGTTATGGGTGTTAGTGAAGTTAAGCTATGCAACTAGTAAGAGTCCTAAGCCTTGTTTACTCAAACAAATATTGATGCACATGCCACTTGATGTTCAAGGGAGATTTATACCACATAATATTCAAAGAATATCTCCAAATAGAGAACACGTAGGGAACACTAAGAGTGACATTGAATCTAATATAATTCCCATACAAAACATTTTGCATCATCTTCTTTAGATCATGAGCAACCTTCAAAAATGGGAGACAATGGGAATGATGATGACAAACCCTTGGGTAGGAAATTTACTTATCCCATTGTCCTAAATGAGGATGACGATGCACCTATGAAAAAAACCCCGTCCATTATCCCTTTCTTTTGAGGAATTTCCACAAAAGATCTAGACCAATTCTTATTTGAATTCAAAGTCCTCTGCCAAACTTGTGACTACAAAACAGACAACCAAAAACTCAAAAATTTTCCTTCCACCCTTAAAGACTCTGCCATGAGGTGGTTTATGGGATTTCCCTCTAACTCCATTCATTCATGGGAACAAATGGAGACTTCCTTTTTGGAAAAATACCAGGACTACTGCAGGGGAAGATATAGGAGGGAAGAGTTCTTTTAGATTAAGCAAAAAGAAGATGAAAATCGGAAGATGAAAATCGGAAGATGAAAATCAGATGATTTCTCTTTATCCATAGAAGGAGTGGGTATGATTTAAATGCAAAAATCACCAAGATAGTTTTTCTTAAAGGACTTGATGATGAAACCAGAGACTCTCTCCATCTCATGGGAGGAGCTTTTGTACACAAACTCTCCATGGCACAAATTGTTGAGTTATGTAGGAGTTACTCTAGAACAAGAGAAGGTATAAGACGAAGGAAAACATCAAAAATGCCTTATGTACCTCAAAATGTCTAGAGGAAATGGATAACATGAAAACAAACATCTTCTCATAGTTAACCTTAATCATAGATGGGATAAAAGCTAAGAAAAATGCCGTAAAAGATCCTTTAGACATATATTGCCCCGGATGCAAGAAATAATGTCCTTTGGATATCACGAGACATGTGCCTAATTTGTGATGTCACGACCATGATACCAACCATTTTACTCTCCTACCTCATCTAAAATATAGATTAAATGTCATAACTCAAGCAAATGTAGAGGTGAACTTTGTGAAAAGATCGGATAACCGTTTGCTTATGCCCCTGGCCTGCTCGAGAACCCCCTGGATGATGTCATGGCCCAATCAGGCTCCTCTACCAACTTGGGGACAACCTGATTGGACACCACAAAATTAGATGGTTTACCCATAGCCACCACCATGGGTGCCTGCATACAATTAGTAGAGCTAAGCACCACCAGCCAATGCACCACCATGGCAAAACCAACCATTGGGCACCCCAACAGAATTCTAATCAACCAAGGAGGTTTACACAACAATAACAAGCTTCATTTTCTCCACCACAACAAAATTATCAACAAGGAAAAACAATACAAACTCATCTCCTAGCCTAACCTATCTCAAACCCAAAAAATCAACAACAAACTTCAATTAATGAAGCAAGACATGGTGAGACAATGCAGGTAAATGCCATTAACAACTTGTAGTTGAGATCTGGAAGAACAGTGAACAATCCTCCCATAGTTATCATAGAAATACCTAAGGAAACTAAGAGGACCTGGGAGGAAAGTGATAGGATACATGAGGAAAGTAAGGAAACAGGATATGTTCCACAAAAGCGAGCCACTAGAAGCATTCGGGAGAAAGATAAGAATATGCATGTTGCTCCTTTCCTAGAGATATTAAAAGAAATACAAAAGGAGGAAGAAACAACACTAGTTCAGGAGTTGAAAAATATGAACATTGAGGTCCCACTTCTAAGAGAAATAAGGGACATTCTTGAATTAAACCAGACCATTAGAAACCATTACATAAAAACACCAGGAAGGAATAAGAAACACCCAAAAATATTCAAAATAGAAGGAAATCTAGATGACCTTGTAGTTGGAAAGCTTCTTTCACCAAAATATGGGGATCCTAGGAGTCCACTAATTACTATTTTTGTGAATGGTCAGTCAATATCTAGTGTGTTGGTGGATCTTGGTGCTGCCATCAATGTCATAACAACATATATGTTCAATTTGTTATCTTTGACAGGATCGCATCCAACAAATATTGTCCTTATATTAGCAAATAAATCTAATGTTGTACCAAATGGAGTAATTGAAGATGTTATGGTCACGATTGAATCTTGGTAGTATCATGTATATTTTATGGTCTTACAACCTAAAGCTTGAAAGTTGGGATACCCGGTCATCTCAAGAAGACCACAGTTAGCTACGTTGTTACATACATTGGTCGGAGGTCGGGAAAATGACACTTTCAAATGGGCAAAAAGAAAATAATATTTCCCTTTGTCCTCTGCCCACCATATGTGGATGTTTGTGAACGTGTATGGGTAGATTTTTCATATACTAACAACATGAGTTCTTCCTTCCTCTTATAAGGTTATGGTTATTTCTTCATCTTTCATCCCTACTCGTGTCTATTCCCAAGAGGCCATCCAAGCTAAGTATATCCTAGCCATTACTAAACATCCACCTTGTTTCACGACTACCTTTGCATACCACGCTATCAATGTCATCACCACTTGTCGGAATAAGAAACCTTTGTAGCTCCCTACTTCTCTCCCTCCTCCTATTAGTGTATCACTCCCTGAACTTTTCACTTCATCTAAAGAGCTTGATATCATTAAGCAATTAAATAATACCCCCACGATATATCTTTCTTTGATCTCTTGCATAAGCCCCGATTTTTCGTACTCTTGAAACCGCATTGTGAGCTATTCAAATACAAAGTGATGACCCTCTCGTTGCCTTTTCCAATCTCATGGAATATTTTAAACACATTATCAATTCTATTACATTTATTGATGAGGATATCCCACAAGATTTATCTGTCGATTTTCCTCCACATCATGGCTTGGATCCAAGGTTTCCAATTTAATCATGTACTCATTGATAATGGTTTTGCATTGAATATTTGTCCTCTATCCTTACTAGCCCAACTCAATATTCCTCATAGTGTAATTGAACAATCACATCTTTTTTTCTTTGGATATGATGCTACCACTAGTTTATACATAGGTACTATCATATTAGAGTTATAAGTGGGACACCATAATCTCATTACTTTTTCTACATGTCATAAATGTCGCATTGCAATTTAATCTCCTCCTTGGTCGACCCTTGATCCATAACTGGGTGTGTTGTGCCTTCTACGAGTCCATCATTGTGTCAATTTTATCTTTGATGGCTATGAACATATTATTACTATTGATCTTGAACCATTCAAATATTGTCGCATAGACTCTACTACCTACATGGTTATTCCCAACTCAACCAATCCCCTCACATTGTCTTAATACATATAATATTAGGGAGCCCAGCAATTCCAATCCTATATCGCCACCTCCCATTGCTTCCTCAATTCATACTCACATCATTGATCTCATCTCTCATGCCATATCCTCCCATTTACCTTCTCGCATCTATTGGCGAACCCCTAGCAAAATTTTAGAAATAATTCCATGTTAAGGTGATGATTCTGATGATGATGTTGTTGATCTTATTCGGTTCACTGATGACACTCTTCATGTTTTGTAATATTTATGCCCTTAGTCATAAAGCTTATATTGGATATGTAGTGCCAAATTGTGGCTCACATAATCTCTCTTCTTGTCATATGTTATTCATTTATTATTTCATGTGTAGTAGGTTAGTCTTGTTGTTGGCCATTACATAGGAATGCTATATAGAGGGTAGTAAGCGGTAGTTAATCATCATATTAAGCACATGAGTCTTATTGTATAGTTTAGAGGTTGCCCCTCGAAGTGGCTAAGTTATCCAACTTGCATATTGTCATCATTTATCCAAAATTTGGTGTTCTTTGGTTTTATATTGTTGTTGATATTCATATTTATCTCAATAATTTCATTATAAGTAGTATCGAGCTTGATCTCACCAAAACTACATCAAAACCCTAATTACGAAGACTCTTATTTATCTCCAAATTCGTAGTGAATTTTTCTACAATTTTTTGGTTGTTGAAAAATCAATTAAGTAAGATCCTCCAAATTTCAATATATTTTGACTTGTTTTGCAAAATTTACATCAATTTTAGGGTTTTTGATAAATTTTCTCTATCGGCTACAAATTGTGGAATTTTTCCAAGTTCTTTACATTTTCAAAAAGAGGATTAAAAATTAGTTTTATTTTATTATTTAAGTGTGTTCATATTTGGCCTAATTCTTATTGAAATCCCAAACTCTAAATTTTGACCTTGATCCCAAAATCCTACTATTTTGGGGCATCAAGGCAGGGCCTTCCATAAGAGGAAAAATAATCTCATCACTCTAGGTAAAACAAACAAGTATGTTATAATAGTTGAGGAGTTATATTCGGAAGGGGTAACTATAGATTCCTAGTGGTTAGGGTTTACTACGATGGACCATAAGGTAAATCAACTTGAGTATTATCTGTGAATCATACAATCTAAGATGCCCAACAAAGAAGGTGTAGAAAATATTGGAGAATGATTGGATGATTTCATACAGTAACTTTCAAAGTATAAATATGAAGGTCCTTCATCTTATTACAAATTAGCCACAACTCAATCATAATCATATCAACTAGAGTGGATATTCATGTCAAATTAATAAACAAACTAGTTAAGGTAGATCTTCCACAGCGCATCTTTGCATGCCCAATCAAATACAAATACTCTGCGGGCTGTAACATGATGCCAAAGCAGAAATGTGTAAGTTTTATGGAAAGGATTCACTCAATTGTACTAACCAAATGGAGAATTTCTTTGATCTACATCAAATCCCATTGAGACCAAAGTTGACCATGACATCCTTGTATCTCAAGCCTGACCAATTCATATGGTATCGATGGTTATGTGCTCAAATGTCGAATAATGGTCTCAATTTCACTTGGATAGTTTATACTAAAGAGATGCAATTGCACTATAGTTCTAGTGTGTTAGATAATTACTTTAGCCAATTAGCAAAGTTACGAAAAACATGATCAATCAAGGATTATGTTCATCAGTTCCAAAACCTATCCTTGTATGTGGATAATATTACGGAAGGTAATTTGAATGACCTATTTCTTGGGGGTCTTAAGGACCACATTGAGCATGAGGTGCATATGTTTAATCCAATTAATTTTTCTTATTCTATTATCATGACATGTAGGGCAGAGGAAAAATTTCTCTCTAATAAAAGGCATACTTCACTAACATAAAAACCGTAGCACCTTGCCACCATCATACCCTCGACCATTTTGATTGATAGCTCAAAAAAGCTGAAGAAAAATAAGAAAAGGGGTTAGAAATAAATGTGACAACAATTATGGACCAGGTATATAAATGTCTTTGAGAAGAAATTGTTTTACATTTAAAAGCAGACCCGAGGAGGAAGAAGATGAGGGAACAGGTAAGTGATGAAGTGGAAAATCTAGAGGAAGGCAGTAAAGATCCCTGACCGACTATATCATGTCATGCTCTATCTATTATTATCACTCCATAAACCCTTCAGGTCATGGGTTTCCCTTAGAAATATAAGGTGACAGTATTGATTGATTTGGGAGTACACATAATTTCATCAATAATACGTTGAAAACAAGGCTAAATTGTTTCATCTACCGAACACCGAATTTCAAGTAATGATTGTATATGGTGACATAGTCCAATGTTCAAGGAAATGCCATAAAATCATACTTATGATGGGTGACTACACAATGGAATCCACTATGTTTTTATTCCCATGGGTGGATATGATATTTTCTTAGGTGTTCAGTGGCTCACAACTTTGGTCACCATAGAGCTAAATTTCTAGGAGTTTTTCATGCACTTTAATTCTAAGGAAAATATTTTGAACTTTAAGGAATACATGCGAAAACCCTTCGGGTGGTTAGTTCTCACCAAATGAATAATATTCTTAAAATGGGGTTGAGGATTTGTAGCACGATTATTCTCCATGGAATTTTGACCACTAATTACATTAGTGCAACTTGATCTTGAAGGTTACTAATAAACATATATTTATATTCGAGTATCCCAAAGGATCCATTCTTGAAATAGATCGCGATCATGCCATTCATTTAATTCAAGGAAGCTAACCCCCAACATCGGGCCTTATAGATACCCATATGTACAAAAGAGTGAGATTGAGAATGTGGTTGAGGAAATGTTGGAAATGGGTATTATTCATCATAGTCAGAGTTCTTATTCTACTCCAATGGTGATGGTGCATCGTAAGGATGGAAGATAGAAAATGTGTCTAGAATATACAGAAATTAAAAAGTACACTATCAAACATAAGTTTATTATTCTTTTCATTGATGATTTTTTAGATGAGTTCTGATTTGCGTTTATTTTAGAAAACTAGATCTCTTTTTGGGTATCACCAAATTAGAGTAAAGAAAGAGGATATTAATAATACAACCTTCAAAACTCGTCAAGGGAATTATGAATTTCTATTGATTCCTTTTATTCTTACTAATGCACCATCCACATTTCAGAGTTTGATGAATTTTCTATTTTGACCATTAAATAGGAGAAGTTTGTCTTAGTATTTTTGATGATATCCTCATCTACTGACAAAAATAGGAGAAACATTTAAATCATGTAAATACACTCTTGGAACCCCTCGAGAAAAATCAACTATTTGTGCAAGCCTTCAAAGTGTTATTTTGGGGTACAAGGAGTGAAATAATTGGGCCATATTATCTCACATGAAGGTGTTAAGGCGGATCCTTTCAAGATCAATGCCATAGTGAATCGAAGCTCCAAGAACCCTCAAGCAATTACGAGGTTTCTTAGGTATCAAAGGGTACTATCACATATTTGTAAATAAATATGGTAGTATAACTACACCACTCACAACATTATTGAAGAAATACTCCTTTCATTAGAATGAGGAAGCTTCTAGGGCATTTGAAAAATTGAAGGTGGCGATGTGCACCACCCCAAAGTATTGGAAAACCTAGAGTTCTCCAAGACCTTTATAGTTGAATGCAATGCTTCAGGAAATGGGATCGAGGTAGCACTCATGCAAGAATAATATCTCATAGAATTTAAGAGTAGGTAAATAAAATGAAATAATTTGTTTTAGTCACTTTATGAGAAGGAAATGATGGCAATATTACATGCGATTAAAAATGGAGACCATACTTGATAGGTAGACACTTCAAGGTAAAAACTAATCATGATAGTTTGAAATACTTCTTAGAGAAACAACTCTCTTCAAACGAGAAACAAAAATGGGTCAATTTGATTTTGGGTTATGACTTTGAGATTATTTATAAGAAAGGGAAGGAAAATGTTGTCGTTGGTGCACTATATATGAAAGATGAGACCACATAAGAATTATTATGTGCCATCTATATCTTGAATGTAGATTGGGTAGATCAAGAAATGGAAAAAATATGTAGAAATATAGAATCTCATTCAGAATCTACAAAAAGATCCAACCATATTTGGAAAAAAATATGTAAGGATGATACATTTTGATCTGAGGAAAGGTTGTATTTTTTGTAGGAAATCTACACTTAAACATCATGTTTTTCAGATTTCCATTATTATCCACTAGGTGGCCATTTTGGGTTCTTGAAAACTTATTGTAGAGTTAAACAAGATTTCTTTTGGGATGGGTTGAAAGGATATGTTCAAAAATTTATAGCAGAATGTTTGTTGTGTCAACGTAATAAGGGTGAGACCATTAAGACACCAGGTCTACTATAACCCTTGTATATTCCTAGCAAGAGATGGGAAGAGGTATCTATGGATTTCATCACAGGATTTCCTAAATTAGAAGGGAAAATCATCATCATGGTGGTAGTGGATAGAATTACCAAGTATGTTCAATTTTGTGTCATGTCTCATCCTTTCACAACTAGTACAGATTGCCATCTCTTTTATGGGCACAGTTCAAAAGCTTCATGGAATGCCAAAAATTATAGTAAGTAATCATGGTTTTATATTTATGAGAAATCTTTGGACTAATTTGTTCTCTTATTTAGGTACCCAATTGGGCGAGAGTTCATCTTATCATCCCCAGTCACATAGGAAAACTGAGGTGGTAAATAAATTGTTGGAGGGGTATCATCAATGTTTTACTTTGGATAAAGAAGGACATTGGGTTAAATGGTTTCCACTTACAAAATGGTGGTATAATTCTTCATCCAAAATGTGTCCATTTTTGAACTTTACTGATTACCATCCTCCATCACTCATCTCTAGCTTGAAGGTCAAACCTAAAGTGAGAGCAATATAAGATCACATTCAACACTAACACGAGATACGCTCTAGCCTTAGAGAGAATTCAGAAATGGCACAAAACCACATGAAGCAACATGTTTATCAACACTATAGTGAGAGAAACTTTGAAGTGGGAGAATGTTTTTTGTATAGTTGCAGCCATTAAGCATTTTTCCTTAAAACTAATAAATAAGGATACTAATCTTGCACCTAAATACTATGTTCCTTACCAAGTGTTGCATAAAATTGGTAGTGTGGAATATAAGTTGGAGCTCCCTCAATGAAGTAAAATACATCGAGTCTTCCATGTTTCTTGCTTGAAGAATTTCATTAGGCAACACATTTCAACCCATCCAGTTCTTCCTGAATTGGATGAGGAAGGAAGGGTCATATTGGAACCTAAAGGTATTCTTCAGACATGCACCAAAAGATTGAGGACCAAAGTCATTACCGAGTATCTAATCAAGTGGAAGAATATGAATATGGAGGATGCAACATGGGAATCTGAAGCATTTTTGTAGCAACATCTAGGGTTAGCCAACATTGGGGAAAATGTTTCTTTGAAGGGGAGGGGCATGTTACGCCCTTAGTCCTATAGCTTATATTGGATATGTAGTGTTGACTTGTGGCTTACATAATCTCTCTTCTTGTCATATGTTATTTATTTATGCTTTCATATGTGTAGTAGGTCAGCCTTGGTGTTGGCCATAGAATAGGAATGGTATATATAGGTGGTAGTGAGTAGTTAATCATCATATTGAACACTTAAGTCTTATTGTATGTTTAGAGGCGTTTCCCCCTCGAAAAATTAAGCTATTCTACTTACATGTTGTGATCATTTATCCACAAATTTGGTGTTCTTTGGTGTTATATTGTTGTTGATATTTAGATTTATATAAGTAATTTTATCATAGGAATTTACCCCCATGGAATTTGATGAATTCTTATTTCATAGCCACTACGTCACTTTATAACCTGGTGAATACCATGTTAAATCTCCAACTCCACATGCTACTACTACTATGTTTCCTTATCATAATATTGTGCACACCCTTGAACCTATTCTACATCATGTGCTTATCAACCAAGGTCCTCTTTCTATTCTTGGTTCCACTTGAGGCTGCCCTCCTCTTTTGATAAATTTACTTATGCATTATACATTAATCGGGAGTATTGACAACATATACCTTATGATCCTCGATGCTCGAAACCATATGTACCTATGAGAATCTAACCCATGTGAACCTAACTCTTACAAATATCATACATTTTCTCAAACCACATAATAAATACCAAGGCTATATTTTCTTGAACAATTTATGGTAGATGGGTCTTCTACACATAATTTTAGGTTTCAATTGATCCCGATCTTTTCCACTTACACTTTGGCAATCTTGATTGAATTACATTGGTGGAAATATTGATATGCATAATACTATTCTCACTTATCATATGGCCTCCATGACCATTGTTATTCATAATGATTCATTCCTTGATTACACTACTAATTGTAGACACCCTAAAAATACATACATATTTCTATCCCGCTTCTATCCAATTAGAATTAATTAAATTAATTATATATTTCTCAACATACCCCTTTGGAATTAATTAAATTAATTTCATCAATTAAATACCCCCTTCTAGAATTAATTAAATTAATTATATTTCCTAAGTCACATTCCCACCCTTTAGAATTAAATAATTTAATTCTACTATGCCTTTGGAATTAATTAAATTAATTCCTACACCCTTCTAGCTAATATAATTAAACGATTAAGTATTCCCTCACAAATTAAATATTGATTAATTTAGTTATTTAATTAAATCCTTTTATCTACTCACACTCCACTTCACTCTACTTCCAGAAGCCTAGAATGGTGGGGGGGAAATAATGCACATGCAACCACTTCTTGGATTATTTCAAAGATAATGATTGCCCTTTGCAAAAATTACTGACTACACATATATGGTCATCTTACTCTTGCAGTAATTATAATTATTACCCTAGATCCAATTCAAACTAAGATCCACTTCTCATAGCTCTACCCTCAGCTATAAAAATAAGCCATTTCCTTTGTAAATTCATCCCTAGAGCTTTGATAAAATTACATCCAACTTTTTCTAATTTGTTCCCATATCCTTGTGAAATATGCTCGTAACATCGCATTTTGTGCATCATGAATTTCATCTATCCTCTTTACCAATAATTGGCTCCGATCATAATCCATTGTTTTAAATCTTTTCAACTAGGATAAACCAATGCGATGCTCATTTAAATTTGAAAAGATGTGGATGGAGCATGATGACATCTCTGATCGGATTAAAGAATGGTGGAAATGGGATGGAGGAGGAACTGCTCAATACAGATTAATTCAGAAATTAAAAAATGTTAAAAAGCAAGTTAGAATCTGGAATAAAGAAGTTTTTGGAAATATTTTTGAAAGGAAAAAGGAATTAAAGAAAAAACTTCAGGAGATTGAATCTAAAATAACTACAAAGGGCATGTCATTGGAGGATCAATTATCAAGAAAAAAAAATTATCTAAGTTGCATACGGTCTGTAGTAGGGAAGAAAATTTTTGGAGGCTTAAATCCAGGCAATTTGGCTGAAAGAGGGAGATAGAAACACAAATTTCTTTCATATGACCACTATGAAACATAGAGCTTACAATAGGATAACGGAAGTTTCAAAAGGAAATGGTATTTTCATCAAAGATCCTAAGGATATAAAGGCTGAAGCTCTCAAATTTTATGAAAATTTGCTTAAGGAGAATAGTGCGAGATAATGAAGAGGTTGCCTCTTTTCTTTTAGAGGTCATTCGAATGACAGAATAGATGAGCAAAGATTCAAAAACCTTTATAAAACTGTCACTTTGGAGGAGGTGTAAAAAGCTGTATTTTCTCTTGAAGGGGATAAGGCACCAGGTCCTGATGGATTTTCTGCTAATTTTTTTCAGAAGTTTTGGGAAATATGCTCAGATGATTTATTAAGGGCATTGAATGAGTTCTATAGAACAGGTGATCTCCTAAAAGAGTTGAATAACACCCACATTGTGCTTGCTCCTAAAAAAATGGATGCTAAATATTTTAAGGACTTCCACCCTATTAGTCTAGTTAATGTTATTTATAGAATCTTTACTAAGATTATTGCAACAAGACTCCAGTCTATTCTTGATAATATAATTTCAAAGCAACAAAGTGGATTTATAAAAGGGAGGATAATTCAAGGCTGGGGTGATCATGGTGCATGAGATCATTCATTCAATGGATAATAACAAAAAGATAGTATGGTAATGAAACTTGATATGAACAAGGCTTTTGACAAAGTCTCTTGGCATTTTCTTGACAATGTTCTAGCTAAATTTGGTTTTCATAATAAATTCAAAAGAATTATTAAGGCTTGCATTTCTATAGCTAGATTTTCAGTGGTGGTTAATGGTGAGTCGATGGGCTTCTTTGCTAGCAGTAGGGGATTAAGACAGGGAGATCTTATATCCCCTTTACTCTTCATTCTAATGGTTGATAGTCTTAGCAGATCCATTACCAAATCTGTTAATGATGGCTTTTAAAAGGAATTAGGCCTACTTCTACAAACCAAATAGCTTCACATCAACAATTTGCGGATGACACAATTCTACTTTTGATGGCCTCTATCCTTGAAGCTAAGGCTATCAAGTCTATTCTGAAATTTTATGAGGTTGCCTCAAGGCAAGAGATAAATTTTGATAAGAGTTCCATCTTCTTCTTTAATACTCCATTAGAAAGACAAAAAAGAATTGCTCAAATTCTGGGGTGCAAAATCAATTCTCTACCCACAACATATCTGGGTCTTCCTCTTGGAACTAAAATTTTTTTACTACTAATTTGGAATGGTTTACTTGAAATATTTCAAAAGAAAATGGTTGGATGGAAAGGGGCCATTCTATCCAATGTTGGAAAATGTCTTCTAATCAAAAGCACTCTACAAAATTTACCTATTTACATTATGTCTCTATATAACATTCTGTTGTTTTAAGGGACAAAATTGAAAGGATTCAGAAGCACTTTTTGTGGTAGGGAACGGAGGAAAGATTCAGATACCACTTGGTGGCATGGGATCAAGTATGTACACCTAAAATAATAGGTGGGCTAGGCATAAAGGATATCAGAAAAATGAATATGGCTTTAATTACAAAAATGGGTTGGAGAATGCTTACAAAGGAGCAACCTTGGATTGATTTAATTAAGGCCAAATATCTAGCTTAGCAAAAAGTGACTTCTTTCCTTTATGATGATCAGCTACCTCAAGGTTCTATTTTTGGAATAATTTGATTCAAACAAGGATGTAAATGGAAAGTGGGAAATGGCAGGGATATTCAATTTTGGAGTGATAACTGGACTAGCTTCAGTTTAAATGATAAATTTGGTTCTATCAAAGATATTTTAGCACACAAGTATGGAACTAAAGTCAAATACTACATTGAAATGGAGGGTAACAGAAAAAGATGGGAAGACTTAAGGTGGAGAGGAATGATCTAAATTTCATAATCTCCTCACTTCAAGAGCAATTGGATAACATCACTCTAAATCAAATTGATGTCAAGGATGAGCTTGTTTGGAATAACTCATGTGATGGAGAATACACTGTCAAATTAGGATATAAATCCTTTTTTGAAAATATTCATTGTGATTTCAAATGGAGCAGGATTTGGATGCCCGAACTAACTCCCAAAGTAAATTTCTATTTTTGGCTTGTTCTCAGAAGAAGAATACTCACAAATGAGAGCCTAATCAAGAGAGGATTTATAATGACAAACATGTGTTTCCTATGTAAAAAAGAGGTTGAGGACATCAAGAATATTCTTTTACATTGTGAATTTGCTTCAAAGTTTTGGAGTTATGCTTTGTCAAAGTTCAATGTTTGTTGGATAGTGCATAAGAAAATTCTTCAAACTTGGATACAATGAGATCCTCCTTATAATCATTGTATTGTTAGGAGATTATGGAAATTGGTTATGCCCCATATTATATGGAGGATTTGGAAAGACAGAAATGACATAATATTCGAAATAACAGACAGGACATGCGCAAGACAAGCTTTAATAAAATTGGTAATACTGTTAAAGACAATATTGAAATATTTAAACCACCCAAGAATAAGAAATATCCTAAAGATGAAGAGGTTATAATTTCAAATTGGAAGATTGACATTGAAAATGTCTGAGAATGGAGAACTCTAACCATTGACATGTCTTCAATACATTGGATCCCTCCTCCTAATTCTTGGTATAAACTCAATTTTGATAGAGCCTCTAAGGGCAACCCAAGGGCAGCTATTAGTGGAGGAATAATTTGGGATCACAAAGGTTGTTTAATTATTGCTTATGCTGGCAGAATGGGAAATCAGACCAATCACTATGCTGAAGCTTTATCAGCTTTATGGGGACTAATAATTGCTAAGGATTGCAACATTCAAAACATTATTGTTGAAGGTGATTCCTTGAATGTTATAAATCATCTTAATCAGATACATCCTCCAAGTTGGACTATTAAAGATTTCATTCAGGAATCTATTAATATATGTCATACCTTCAATAATATTAAAATTGGCCATACATATAGAGAGGGCAATAGGGTGGCGGAAACCTTAGCTAATTATGGTATCAGTAATAACTTCATCACTTGGAATAATGAGAATAACACCCCTATTGAAGTACATAATTCTATTACCAAGGATAAATATGATCATTTATATCTTATGTAGAATCACTAATGAGATTTCATGGGATTTATTGGAAAAGAAAGTTAGCACATGTGAGAGGAGTACTTATATTTATAATCATCAAAATTCACATGCTCCATGGACTTGCAATTGGATGGTTAAAAACTGGTCTAGGAAAGACAAAAACAACTTATTTACGGGTGGTTTCAAGAAGGAAAATCACAGAGGTAGGAAAATGGGGGGAGCTCCATGTCAATTAGAACCCAACTGTGATCCCGCATGGAAAGATAACATTGAGATGTGGAATTATCTTCAGATGGGGGTGTCACCAGCTTTATCGAGAAAATCCAAGGTCATGACCAGAACATTTTCGGTGCATTTTGCTACAGATTGGAAAGAGTGGAAGGTTAAGTATGGAGGGAAAAAAGTGTTGGTGAATGAGGAGCTTATTGTCGAGGTTACGGGTCTAGCATTGGATGGAACTAGGTTTTTCAGCAAAAGGGTAGACAAAAATGTTGAAAGCAAAGAAGTTTTTTGAAACAAGGAGGATCTCCTCTTTGTTACAGTTGACATTAAGGTGAGTTCCATATCGAGAACCCTTTGATGAAATTACCAGAATGATGGTTCGATTTATTTCCCTTGAAGGTCGGTACATCACTATCCCCACAAAACACTTGATCTTTCTAAATCATTTTAGGAGAAATTTTATGTATGCTTCCCACACTATCTCTTGAATTCAATGGAGTGTTCCATTCTTGACTTTCAAAAGCATACCAAGGCCATTCCCCTCCATCAGGGGCTTATCTTCCTCCTTCATAGGCATTGCCTCATCAATTTTCCTACCATTCCCGCTACCCCGGCTACCCCGCCCATTCCCATTCACAATATTCCCATTGTTAACCCGACCACCATTCCCAGTCATAGAAATGTCAAGACTAAAACCCTTCATTCTCTAAAGTGACCCCCTCTTCCTCCGGTCGTGTCATTAGGAGAAGCAAGGATATTTAAATAACCCACAATCTGTTACACATCAGTAATGCAAGGCATGACAATGTTACTCAACAAGAGAAGGAGAATCTTCTCCACATAATGGAAATATTGGAAAATGAGGTGGAAAGTATCAAAAAATATCTGCATCAGCTAAATAAGTAAAGGGGAAAAGAAAGTTGAATGAGGATGTTGGTATTGGGATAGATTAGACAAATGAAATATACAAGAAATTGAATTCCCTGGATAATAGACTTGGGAAATCTAAGGATAGACATGATCACAATATGGCCATCTTCAAAGCTATATGTGATTTTCTTGATCAACATGTCAGAAGCATCACTATGCTGAGTGGAGTCCTTGAGGACATTTGGGGTACAAAAAGGAAAGAAACCAGATCATCTCACAGTTGGATGTAAATGACCCCACGCATGTCACCACTCTAGCGCTATTTACCTCTCTGCAGATGATCAAATCAAGAATAGATAGGGCTTCGAAGAAATAACATCTTCTAAGCAAGCTAGATGCGATCAAGTTTTGTTTTGTTGTTGATAGTATGTTGTTTTTATGTTGTTTATTTACAGTTTTATCCATGTCTTGCTTTTTCTTAGTAGTTTCTCTTTTGACTACTATCTGGATTATTGTAATATCTAGATTCAGATCCTTTTTTGCTACTTTATCATGTTTATCTAGTTGTTGAGCCTCTTTTGTAACAGGTATAGTCCCTTCAAAACTATTTGCCATTAATAAAAACATCTACAAACACCTTTGGAGACTAATATCAAAGAGCATACACAATCCAATATTTAACAAGATCAAATAATTTTAAAGCTTCCACGGTCTTACTTGAGGTTTGCAAGAGATCTACAATGAAGGTATAATTTATTATTTATTTATTTATCTTGTTGTCTATTGAATTTTCCTTTCATACATTCTGGCATATTGTGGGACTCCCCACATTATTTCTTTTATTTTAGTTTATAATTTTGTGATTTAACTTCATTTGTGTGTTTCTTGTCTTCATTTAACCTTGTTGTCAAACTTTTAGCTTCTCTGGTGAAGCACAAAAGCCAAAAACTAAAAAACTCATCTTCTTGGTCGTGATTTTGACATTTCGTATTTTCCATAAGTGTTTGTGCTAGTGTGTACGATCTCTATGCTATTATTAAAGTGTATGTGCTAATGTATATCTACATGCACTACCATCAAAATTACATGCATTTACATCAAAATAAACGTGTTTCCGTGTAACTTCACACACTTCTAGTTGAACTTTCATGTGCTAGTGTCATCAACCCTTGCACTAGCATTATGTTACATGTGTTAGCATTCCACGATGTCTTCTCTATTTTATAGGTTTTTGTAACATTAATGCATGCATCTACATGTGCTAGTGTCATCCACAATAGTAGCACACTCCATTTCACGCACTAGCGTGCACTGTCTTAAAGTACTTACTTTACGCGCTAGCGTAACTTCCTATTTTTCTTCATTTTCTCTATTTTTTCCAACATTATGTGTTTCTAACCCTTGTTTTATATTAATTTCACATTATTCTACTTGAAGCTCTATTATTTCTAATATTTTCAAGAATTATTAAAAGAGAATTAACATTTATTTTCTTAATCATTGTAAGATCATAAGTATGTGATTTCCTCGCGATTTATAAGCAACCTTGGAAATCAGAAACGTGATATTCATTTTCTAAGTATTTGTTTAAGGAATTAATCTTTTTCTTTTATTAATCAAAGCTTGTTCACGTGTATGCTCTTTCCTCGCGCTTTATAAGTGACCTTGGAAATAAAAAACGTGAGCTTTCTTCTGTCGTATTGTCCTCTACCTACCTCAAGAAAATATCATAACTCTTTTTTGCAAGACCGGATCTTAAAGGAGGCTATAAAACAATAAACTACAAATTGTAGGTTTCCTTGAACAAAGACTAAAACAGTTTACTAAGCGTAGGTTACCTTTGTCAAAAACATGAGTTAAAATAATCTCATCTTTTAAACAAGATAAAATGAACAATTCACATTGTATTTGTAGGTGCGGTTGACAAGGCTATTTCCCAACTACTATAACTATGGGAAGTGTTTTGGCATAAGCCATAAAACTCATTTGAGGAGTAGCAAAAGAAGCACAAAGTAGTCGGCACATTGAGGGAGCTAGCTGATGAAACAGGTACCTTTCATCCTACATGACTAGTAAAACCTTGTGATATTAGAGTCACAAATATCCAGTAGTGGCGACCCCAATGTGATTCATTTTGAGCAAGATCTTTGCTTAAGGTTTCAAAAGGGGTAAATTAAAGCAAGCGGTAGAAATTGTACCACACTCGTTTGGGTATACTATGGATACCTAGTTGAGAGAACCACCTAAGAAGCCACACACTATCCAAGCCAAGCTAAGGTAGAGGCCAAAACAAACCATAAACAAAAACTCTCTTTTTCTTTCTTTCTTTTTTATTTCTTTTCATAATAGTGTTTGACACTTGTATCTACGTTTTCACTTTCGTACTTTTCCACTTTTTTCAATCACTCCTTATTTGGATTCATCTTCCGTACCTCTTTAATCTTTCCAAGTACTCTTTACTCGATTCTTTTTCATCTCCTTTTCACTATCCCAAATACTCATTATTTGGGCTCATTTTCGATTCTTTTCCCAATCTCCAAATTTTTCCTTATTTGGACTTGTTGTTCACCTCTTTTCTTATCATCATTTTTCTTCATTTGCAGTCATTCACTACCTTTCTTTTAACTCTTCTAAATCCTCTTTTCGGATCATTTTTCTCTTTTCCATCCTTTCAATATTTTCCTTCATTTAGAATCACTTCCTTATTCTCTTCACGATCCCCAAATAATATTTATTTGGGTTATACCTTTCATATTTTCCCAAAAATCTTTATATCCACTTATTTGGATTTTTCATCATCTTGTTTCATTCATCTCCAAATATTTCTCATCTGGACCCTTGTTTTATTTCTCTTGTTTGATCTAATTTTATTCCTTTGGAGTTCTCATTTTTCCCATTTGAGTCTTCCTTTTTCAAAATCATCAAATTTTCCTATCTTTCAGATTTATCTCATCTTGATTTTATCCCCATTTCATTCTAGTCTTAAACTTTGGATCATATTTCTCAAAATTTTAAACTCTCACACCCCCTTCACATGAAGTCTTGAGTTGTAGATATCTAGGTCCTCGCTCAAGCATTCTCATTTTCATGATTTACATCTTGACATTGTCACATCCTACTTTGTCACGATCAATTCCTTCGCGTCTTATCTTTCATTAATTTTTAATTTTCCATCTTCATTTTACATCCTTTAGTTTGACACCATCATTTTTGAACTATACATCTTTATTATCTCTTTTCTCAAACAATCACGTTATTTATGCTCAAATTGTATCCTTTCATTACTAAAGCCTCTTCCTTCTTAAATTTTTCTTATTAATGGTTAAGCATATCACATATGATTCGAATCCTTTTTTATCCTCTTCCTTTTTATCATTCACGTTTCTAAAGTTTGAGCTCAATCAAATCTTAATCTCAAAATCCTCTTCCTATCTAGCATTCACTTTGCTAGAGGTAGAGTACATTCGCAATTTTTCTATCCTCGCTCCTCCATTCTAGAATTCACATTGCTAGAGGTTGGGCATGTTTGAACCTTCATCATTGTAATCATCCTCCCATCTAGAATTCACTTTATTAGAGGATAAAAAATTCCAATCACATCGAACCCCTCTTCCATCTTGGAATTCACTTAACATAAGGTTGGATTTATCATCACTTTTGCATGCTTTTACCTTGACATTCACTTTGTTAAGGGTCACGTCATCCAAATCTTCCAAAGACCTTGTCCATATTAACATTCACTTTATTTAGGGATAGGTTATTATTGAACCTAATCGTAAAACTATCTTGATTGTAGCATCCACATTGCTACAGGTTGAGTTATATTTCACATCTCTCTTTACTACCCTCTCTTTTAAAATGGTGGGAATAAGGCACGAAGACTATAATACTTTTTGGAAGAAACGAAAAAATTCCAAAATCCTTTTGGAAATTCGATAGTGAAGGTGACCAAAACTCGAGGATGATCAAAATGGCATCTCTCTTGAGGAACAAGCCCACGTTGTAAATATCTTATGCATGAACAAAGACCAATTTTGCTTTGTATCTTTGAGATGGGAGGAAAATTACCCATTGAATTTGACGAGGATGTTTTGTGAACATTACTCGGAAAGCCTAAAACAAAAAAGAGTAACCCATTCTTTTTAAATAACAATGACGATGGATCCAGACCTAACAAAATAAATAATGAGGATAAAGGAAAATACACCTCAAACACTAAAAATGATGACGGATCGAACCCAAGAAAATCTAGCATAGGGAACAAGGGAAAACTAGCAATTCTACCACCAATCCCACTAAAGTCCTCATGGATCAAATCAATGAGATAGAAAAACATTTTTTTATCTTCTCCTCCAAAGTCGCTATTGAACCTTCTACTAAAGATTCCTCAAAAACTAGTGACAATCCATCTAAGAGCCACACTGCGCCAAACAAATAGAATAATGATCATAAGAATTATGGTTCAACATTTATCTTACAAAACAATTCACCATTTTCCTAGGAATGGAAAAAGATGAAGGATGTCATCTTGGGTATGCAATACCAATGAAAACAATTGAATTTGACGAATTGTGTCCTTATCCCTTCGATAAGGATATCTTACATGTACCCTTTCCCAAATCCTTTGAAACACCCAAGTTTGACAAGTACAAGGGAAAGAATGATCTAAGAGAATATATCGAGTTCTTTATGGATTTCCAAGAGGTGGCCTATATTGACATCTTATTGCATCTCTTTCCACGTAGTCTAGGGGTCCATAAGCCTCGGATTGGTTTGTACCTTCCCAAGGGCTCCATAATCACTTTTCAATACATCTCAAAGAATTTTGTTAAAAATTTATCCTTTAAGCTAGATTTTGAAATCACTATGATGGACTTGTGTTATTCCAAACAATGTTCTAACAAAATATTTGCACAATTCCAACAAAGATGGCATGGGATTGCTAGTCACTTCCCATGCTCTATCCCTGGAGAAAACGTGTAAGAATTTTTGTGCCCAATATTAACAAAAAACTATCCTCTCACATGCAAATGTATTGCCTTAATACATTTGAGGAAGTTATCGAGAAAGGATCACAAATTGAAAATTACCGTATCATAAAAGGTTTACTCAAAAGATAGTGGGAACCATAATAACAATAGTGATAGATCTCACCATCATAAATCCAAACTTGTTAATTGAAATCACAACATTTTCAATGATGGTGTTACAGACAATTGAAACGTCCATAACATTCAAAACAATCATGCTAAACCAAGTAACGTTAAACAACCTCTCATTATTTCAAGTAAAGAGGCTTCCTCTTCACGCGACTCTAAACAACGTCATTTGACACCTTTGGGAGAACCTCTCTCTAATGTCCTATGACAACTTATCAATTCCAACATGCTTTGACATATCCTATTACAAGATCTTAGGTCAGAGGAAAGCCTAAACCCGTTTGGTACAAATCCAACACTTACTTTGTGACTTTCATTGCATTGATGTCATCAAACCGATTAATGTGTACATTTACATCACTATATCCAAGACCTCATCAACAATAGGGATATTACCATTAAAGAACCTTCATCGAATAAAACACCAAATGACAATCTCAAAGTGTTTTCAAACCCATTTCCTAAACATGGTGTTGATAATAAGAACGTTGACAAAGGTCACTCCTCAAATAACGTTGATTTCAATTCAATTATTTCATTTATTGATGAAATGCCTCCTACAATCACCACCATCAAAATCAAACCTCCGACTAATGTCATAACCACACGTCAAAATAAAATATGGGTTCTCATGGAAAACTAACTATCTAAATCATCAATAAAGCCTCAAGTGTCCAAACCTATGGCTCCCTCAAATCAAAAGTCAACCTATAATGTTAAAACTTCTACTTACGGCAAGTACTGACCATAAAAGTTCAGTTAGCAACCACACCTATGCATATCTCTTTAATGGATCTATTAAAATATTCACCTAATTTCAAGACATCCTCACTTATGCCCTTCACGAAGCCGTGTTCCCGCCACCCTTAATGTTCAACAGATTCAAGCTATGATTGTCAATCCTTCATATGAAATTCCCATATTGTCTTTTGGTCCTCAATATATATGTTGAACCCCTATCTTCTCAACAATTAATCTTTGTACATTGAAGCGTACATAACAAACCATAAGGTCAAAAGAGTTCTTATAGACAATGTGGTAGCTTTAAACATCTACTCCATGAAAATGTTACATTGTCTTGGTCATATAGAGACCAATTTAGATGCCAATGTCATCACCATTTATGGTTATGACAATACTGAGTAGAAATCCTATGGTAGTACTACCATTCCTATATAAGTTTTCCCCAACTTATTGACACTCGTTGTCATGTCATGGATGTGGAAACATCGTATAACCTCCTTTTGGGTAGACCTTGGATACACATGAGGCAAGCCATACCTTCTACCTTTTATCAATGTATAAAATTCCCACACAATGGAAAATATTTCACCGTGCTTGCCAATACTAAACCCTTCAAGTACTATAAACTCTTAGAAGAAAGTTAAAATACAGCTAATTACTATCCATCTTCGATAGCATAATCAAACATTGCAGCAAAGCATCCCCCTGTTTCTTAGTGAACCACATTGATCTGAAACATTGTTGCACTTTAATGCTTATGCATCTTCTTCATAAGCATCTATTTCTAATACATCTCCTAAGATTAAATTCTATTGTAAAGGTATTGGCGAGTACACACTTGAAAATGCATTTCTTTTCAGCCAATTCCCATTATTACCTCGCAATTATGGGCACCCTAACGCTCCCCACTTATAATAACCTCTAGTTTACTATCTAGGAAATACTCTTTGGAGACAATATAGATATTTATAAGATGGACACATTAAAAACTCTAACGAATCTTGGTTATACGAGGATCATATGGCTAAATGTTACGAATCCATTGATTATTAAAATGATGAAAAATATCAACTGGAAAGGAAGAGTACTTGGCCCACAAGGACATAACACTCTCACACTGTTGAAATAAAATCTAACCTCTACATACATGGTCTAGGATTTGAGACCTTCAAGAAGAGACCATTGATATTAAATTTCTTGACTAGTGATGAGGATTCTAACTCGAATTTGAGACCTGGTTCCACACATATCCTCTTTGAGAACCTTGTAGAAACTACACACTTTCTCGAAGAATTATCCATCCAAACCCTTGATTTTTTTACCCTTCCCTTATTGATCAGGACCAACATCTCATATTTCCATGGACCTCTTTCAAAACTATGAGGCCATCCAAGAGTTTCTTAGGGCTTGAGACCCTTTTCCTTGTCAAATCATAAGAATGGTTTTAATATAAACCTTAACGTAACTACTTAATTTTGTGAGGAACTTGAAATATCTAGTCCAAAAATAAAATAAGTCAAAAATAGAAAAAAAAATCATATCTCGCATAGTGAGAACCTTTCAAGTGTTATGCGAGCGAAAAAAAATTGCAAAAGAAAAATAAAGAAAAGAATGTATCTCCTAGTGAAAACCTTTCAGAGGCGCTAGAGAGAGGAGATTCGAGATGTGGAAATTTCTCGGAGAACTAAAAAAACCTACATCATCATTTCAAGAAAATGACACTTCTAAGTTGTTTGTGGAAGAAACAACAACTATCAACATCGAGACAAAGGACCAACCTAAACTGCTACAGACTTGGTGTTAGTCTCTCAAAACTGAAATCAAGGAATTCATGGAGCTTCTAATAGAATTTCAAGATGTCTTCACTTGGTCTTATAAATATATGCCAAGCCTCGACCCTTCTCTTATGGTTCATCACCTTTTGGTGTGCCCAAACGTAGAACTTGTCAAGAAAATGTTACGCAAGATGCATACTAAAGTCGCATTTCTTTTCAAGGTTGAACTCAAAACTACTAGATGCAAGATTCATACGGTCCATCACCTATTCATATTGGGTATCAATCATTGTAATGGTTGTAAAGAAGACCCATGGAATTTGCATTTTTACGAACTTTTTTACATCAATAAGGTATGTCCTAAGGATGACATCCCTTTACCCAATATTAACATGATCGTTGATTCTACTGCGGGCCACAAGATTTTATCTCTTATGGATGGTTTTTTATGATACAACCAAATTCAAATTACTAAAGAAGACCAGCATAAAATAGATACATAACCCCATGGGGGACATTCTGTTACAAGTCATGCCTTTTTGCCTTAATAATGCGGTCTGACCTACCAACGTGTCATGACTATAGTTTTCATGACCTTCTTCACAACATAATGGAGGACTATGTTAGTGACATACTTGCTGAGTCAAAAACCATAGTCGACCATCCATCTAATCTCTAGCATATTTTTGATTGATTAATAGAATACAAGGTTCACCTTAATCAAAAAAGTGTGTCTTTGGTGTCACTTTTAGTAAACTTCTGGGATTTATCATCTCACAAAGGGGAATCAAAGTGGACCCTACAAAAGTCAAAGCAATCATGGATATGTTGCCTCCTTCGATTTGTGTATGTTAAGAGGATTACAAGGTAAAATATAGTCCATTGAGTGCTTCATCTCTCAACTCATGGAAAAATGCCATCACTTTAATCAACTACTTAAGAAGGATGCCCAATTCAAGTGGACACATGACTATCAATACTCTTTCACTAAGTTGAAATAATATTTGTCCACTCTATCGGTACTCATGCCACCGAACAAGACAAGCCTATGTTGTTATACACTTCTGCAATAGAACATGCCATTGGGGCATTATTGGCGCAACACAATGACAAGGGTCAAGAACAAGTTGTGTACTATTTGAGTAGGACCCTTCTTGAACATGAATTCAAGTACTCACCAGTCAATAAATCTTTCTTAGCAAGTCACGTACACTTTTGGAAAGTTGTGGCACTATTTGTTAAATCATACCACCAAGATAATTACAAAGGTCGACCCTCTCAAGTATCTACTTTCAAGACCAGTGATAACAAGAAGGATTTCCAGCTGGATCATACTCCTCAGTGAATTTGATATTGAATTTATAAATTAGAAATCTATAAAATGTCAAGCAATGGAAAATCAATTGGCCATAGCGCCCCATTTGTCAAATTCTCATCCCTTATAATTTGAGTTTCCATATGAAGACCTATTATACATTGATGAAGTCCCTTCATGGACTCTATTCTTTAATGGCTCTTGTAACTAATATATTTCAAGAGGTGTGATTATCTTACGAACACCATATGGGTATTTAATCCGTAAATCTTATCGTATTAGCTTTCCATGTACCAACAATATAGCCAAGCATGAAGCATTAATAGCGAGGCCTAAGTTTTGCTATCTCCTAGTGACTACCAGAGTTAACCATCTTTGGTGACTCTCTTCTCATCATCAAGCAAGTCAATGGTGAGTATCAAGTAAAATATTAGAAGCTTCTACCCTACAAATGTATGGTTGATAGTCTCAAAGGGTATTTTTGGATTATCAATTTTGAACAAGTTCCTCATCTACGAAACAAAGTATCATATGCCATGGTAACTATTACATTTTTTCTTGTATTCGACACAAATAAAACTCATAATGAGTTCCTCGTTGAACATCTTTTAGTTCTCATATAAAATTTTCAAAGTCTACCATGGTCTATGAGAATGTGAAAATGTCCCTCTTTCCCGAATAAGAGCGTCAAAGACCTTTGGCCCATTTTGTCTTCCCAATGGCCAAAGGGTATGTGCAAGGGTGAATTAAGTCACAATAAATTTTTATAAGTTCCTAAAAAGAAAATTAAAGAAAAATATTAAAATCATTTATAATTATTTATTTGGCTTAATAGGAATGCACTTATAAACAATTGTTGTAATCTCTAAGTGAGTGCATAGGGTCTAATAATTTATTTGTATCCACCACCGGGAGGATTGGTGACTTGTCTTGGAATGAATATATGAGATGCCACAGAAGGAAATAGACCCAAAACTATTTTGTATTCCCCTAGGAAAAAATGTGATTTGGATAGATGAGAGTTGTGGGACTTATGTTTAGAGATAATCACCAATTGTGATTGGTGATTATAAAGGTTCCTTTTGCACCATTTCTCCTATATAAGGGAGAGGTCGACTTGAAGAGGGATATCTTATTCTCATTTAATCAAATCTTAAATTTTTCTAAGCTTGGTGCTTGTCAAAGTATTCAAGAGGATGAAAACCCTCTTAGAATAGGAGAGGAATTTCCACCCGTGTGATTCCATGGAGCTTACAATGAGTTTCTCAATAATTTCAATAGTTGTTGATAAAATATTGTGCCAAGGGTTTAACCATTAAAGTGCAATAATATTATCTTATTTTTATTAAGTGGAGCGACCGGTTTTTGGTCCTGTTCATGGTATTTTAGGTTCATTTCAGGTCTAACCTACATTGCTTTCAATTATTCTGCATTTTGGGTTTCAAATATTTTTGTATTCAAAACTTTTGGAGGAAATATAGAGTTACATCAGTCACTGATAATCTGCAGCATTTTATCTATAAAATTTCAGTCTTGTGGAGCTTAAATATGGTCTTGTTCTTTGCTATTATTCTCCTTAATTTATTGCAGCCTTAAGAAACTGAAAACAATCTTGTTGGGCATCGTTGTTGGTATTATCTTTCTATGGTTCAAGTCACCATCTCTGGCAATTAACTATAACATATTCAAACTGAGTTATATGGTCTTCTGATTACTTTTTTAGAGTTGTTTTAAACTCCCAAACATATGTATGTCACATTGTAATTAGGATGCATCCTTTTTTCCATGAATATGGGTATGGGTTTCTCTATAAACTAGTTGCTTGATTATAATTAAATTCATAACTACAGTTATAATCTACGAATTATTTGTTATTGAATTGCATTTTAGTGTTGGGATTGCTGTTAATCCACTCAAAATTAAAAGAGCCAAAATTGGGGACATTACAGTGGTATCAAAGCTAACCTTCCTCCCATCCTATGAGGTAAATCTGCAGAAATCAAACCTGCATGCAATTAGCTAAAGCTCACATAGTCTATCAAATAAGAGAGACTCCAAATAAGACAATGGATAAATGTGGAAGACCACCTCCGGATGACACTCCCAATTATATGAATGAAGTCATGACTAGAACACAAAGAGAGTTTCAGAAAATGATGAGGGAGAACCAAAGGGAACTATGTGAAACATTCACTAGTTCCATTCAGTAGTTGGCTATGGTTCTACAAGGAAATATGGCAGCCATCAATCAAGGAACAACCAACAATTGTGAAGGAAGCTCAACAAGACAGGTGAAGACTTCTCCCAAGCCTACTCAACAAATTTTTAGAGCCAAGTTTCTCCAAAGAGTGGAATCAATTGAAGAAGTGGCACAAAATGATGTTGATGATGTAGAGGCATATGGTGATGAGTACATGCAGCTAAGCCTTCGAGTTAGAGATATGCTACCTTTTAAAGACTTCTACCAATTGAATAATAACAAGAGTGTAGGAAGAAGTGGAAAATCCCATCAAGAGACACTTATGAGATACATTCAAAAATATTGGGTAAGGTAACCCTCCCTTCATTTGATGGTACAATAAATACTCTCTTTGGATCATGGTAGCAAAAATTAAATACCATGTATGAAGATGAAGCACTTAAGTTTCGCAACACTACATTTAGATGGTGTGGCACACGAGTGGTTGTATTATGACATCATCACTCAAGGACATGGCTCTATTACCTCACTTGAAGAATTTAGTAGATGCTTGACCAAAAGGTTTGATTGGATGGATACAAATTTGTACTTCAAGGATATTTCCCAACTCAAACAGGATGGCACCTTAGATAAGTATATTTCGATTTCCAAAGAGTTTCGAGTTATAGTTCGACATTAGTGAAAAAGACTTTTTTTTTATGAAGGGTTAGGAGAGCCATTAAAGGGTTTTGTCAAAGCCTTTATTTCTCCCTCTCTTCAAGGAGCCATTAAGAAAGCACTTAACCGAGAGCTCTATGCCAAAAAGGAAAAAAATGCAGCCTGCAAACAACACCATTACAATAATAAAAAGCACATGTGAGTAACCTATAGTACCTCAAAATGATATGTAAGGTGCAGCAGTTGGTGGGCAGCCCATTAGAGCACAAGAATGGGAGAAAAAAGTTGAAATCAAGGAAAGGAGGGAGCTAAGGAGGAAGAGGTTGTGATATGATTGCAAGGAACCATGGACACTCAATCATCGTGCGAAAGGTAAGGGCTCCGTTCATTATATTGAAGTTATTGATGAGGAAGAAGATGACGAGGATGTTGATCCAAAGGATAAAACAAATGAAAATGAGAAGATTGCTACCTTAGCAACACTAACTGTTTTGCCTAGTTTTTATGCATTCCATGTGAGGGGTGATCTTCTGGGGAAAAGGATCACAATTTTGATTGATGGGGAGAAACACATAACTTAATTGATGAGAGTTTGTTTGCTAGATTGGGTCTTCTAGGAGAAAAATTCTAAGAATTTGATGTGATTATGGTGGATGGTCATACAATCACATGCATCGAAAGGATTTCCTAACTTCGATTCACCATGGAAGGCCATGAGGTAAATGAAATTTTTATATTATTAGCATTGGTGGAATAGAGTTAGTTTTGGTGTTCAATGGGTCCAATACTTGGGTGAATTCTATCAAAATTATCAAACCATGGAGCTAAAATTCAAGCTACAAGACAAGAACATTGTTTTGCAAGGCATGAGGAAGGGAGTTCCTCCAAGAATGGCAACTCACAATGAAGAGTTGATTTCACACAAAGAGGCTGAAATTGAAAGGGGAATAACATGGCAGCAGCTGGATTTTGACAAAAATCAGCCTTTTGTGAATCATGAAGACATCCTAAGGTATGATTTAACCTCTTATGTGCAACATATTCAGATTCCTTGGATAAGAGTGTTGATCTTGATGATGAAATTTGTAATATATCTTATGAAATACCTTGGATACTTTCATGTGTCTATGAGCACTTGGTTAAGGACAATTGGTGGCAAGATTTGTCTCATCTTATAGGTACAGGTGTTAGACTTTGAAACACTTCAGCATATTTTGTCTATTGTGCATGGCACTTAGACAAAGGAGTACAAAATTGCTTGTGGGCAAGCAATTTGGGGAAGGGAGGACTGAAATGTCCCTCTTTCCCGAATAAGAGCATCAAAGACCTTTGGCCCATTTTGTCTACCCGACGGCCAAAGGGTATGTGCAATGGCAACTTAAGTCACAATAAATTTTCATAAGTGCCTAAAAGAAAATAAAAGAAAAATCTTAAAAGCACTTAAAATTATTTATTTGATTTAATAGGAATGCACTTACAAACAATTGTTGTAATCTCTAGGTGAGTGCATAGGATCTAATATTTTGTCTATATCCTCCCTAGGAGGATTGGTGACTTTTCTTGGAATGAATATATGGGTTGTCTAGAAGGGAAATAGACCGAAAACTATTTTGTATTCCCCTAGGCAAAAATGTGATTTGGATAGATGAGAGTTGTGGGAATTATGTTTAGAGATAATCACCAATTGAGATTGGTGATTATGGAGGTTCCTTTTGGGCCATTTCTCTTATATAAGGGAGAGATCGACTTGAAGAGGGATATCTTATTCTCATTTAATCAAATCCAAATTTTTCTAAGCTTGGTGCTTGTCAAAATATTCAAGAGGATGAAAACCCTCTTAGAATAGGAGAGGAATTTCCACCCAGGTAATTCCATGGAGCTTACAACGAGTTTCTCAATCATTTCCAGCAGTTGTTGATAAAATATTGTGCCAAGGGTTCAACCATTAAAGTGCAGCAGTATTATCTTATTTTTATTAAGTGGAGCGACCCAGTTTTTGGTCAGTTCATGGTATTTGAGGTTCATCCGGAGTTTGACCTTCATTGCTTTCAATTATTCTACATTTCTGGGCTTCAAATATTTTGTATTCAGAATTTTTGGAGGAAATATAGAGTTGCATTAGTCACTGATAATCTGCATAATTTTATCTATAAAATTTCAGTCTTGTGGAGCTTAAATATGGTCCTATTCTTTAGTATTATTCTCCTTAATTTTTACCTTAAGAAAGCGAAAACAATCTTGTTGGGCATCGATGTTGGTATTCTATTTCTATGGTTCAAGTCGTCATCTCGGAAATTAAGCTGTAAGCAGATTCAAACTGGGTTATATGGTCTTCTTATTACTTGTTTAGAGCTGTTTTAAACTCCCAAACATCTGTATGTCTCATTGGAATTAGGATGCATCCTTGTTACCATGAATATGGATATGGGTTTCTCTATAAACTAGTTGCTTGATTCTAATTAAACTAGTTGCTTGATTCTAATTGATTCTAAAGCTTGAGGTACTAGACAAGAGATGCATTCATGTTTTGGATCATCTGCAAGTATACCAGAATCAACTATGTTGAATTCACAACCAAAACATTTGACCATGAAATTTCAAAATTGGTGACTTGTTCCTGAAATAAAATTATAAGAACGTAACCAAGCCACGTGAAAAAAAGGAAAATTCAAGCCTAATTGGTTGAGTAATTATATTATCACTACAAAATTTGGATTTGGCACATACAAACCGTGTGTCTCGAGGATGGAAAATATTTGAAAGAGCCTATAAATTTCATACATCGAAAAGGTTCTACTCCTGAGTCTTTAAAGAGTAACCCTTAAGTGGGGCACATCGGTGCGCTCGTTTATTCTAACATTTCACCTTGTCTCATGTTTGTGTCACTATTCCTTATGTCATGTGTTCTCCTTGTCAGGTCATCATGCCCATAGTCTACCTCTCTTTTTCACCTTTGTCATGCTTGTTCACCTTGTTTGTATGTAACGTGTTGTTTATATGTGTAACTAATTAAACAATGATCTTTGGTGGGCCCTAAGCTACTCCACCTCTTTGTCTTTATCTCGGCCTTGTGCTTATGGCCCCTACTCTCATGGGCTACACGGTTTTAGTACTCTATCCACTTTGCACTCACAACCTCTCTCATATGTCGTTCTTTGTATCACATCATGCTCGAGGCCTCCCAAAATGCCCGGGTACCCTTTCTTTTGGATGGGTCTCTAATTAATACAAGCAATGTCCTATCACCTCCTCAACTACCTCTAAATCCTCTACTTGTGGCCAACTGGGCCACATATCCACATTCCCTATGTAGGGCTCCCATATGACCTTGTCTAGATGTACCGGTCGTAGCGGTTGGTATTCCTGAAGTGCTCTCACTATTGGCCCCTATGCCCCTTTGGAGTACTCTTGGGACATTTGTTGTTATGACTAATGGCATCTCTATGGGCATATACATATGAAACCTCTCATATAACCAATATGTCAATAATATCACACAACCCATCATCCTTTTTTCTCTCTCTCGGACCTTATATAAATCATGCACCTACACCCATATAGTGATGCCCCAACTGAATAAACCATCTTACTCAATCACATCCCCGCATACAACCACCAAAAATAATGGAATGGTCCCATCTACCTTGTGACATAATACATGTGTCAAAGTAATGTCCATAACCACCTTCCAGGATAATTAGAATTCGTGTAGTATGTATTGTGTTACGTCTAACACTAAACATCCCCTCATCATAAGACTCGCTACATGCGGCCCATACGGTCAAGGATCTCCTCGCTGCAATATCCATGGTGAGATCACAATACATGCAAGCTCCCTCTATCGGTAAGCCCAATATCCCATGCACATCTTGAAGTGTCATGGTCATCTCCATTGTCTAATGTGCCCACCACCGAAAGGTGTTGGCCCTAGTCTCCCATGTTGTCAAAAACATCTACAACAAATCTAGACTCAATGGTATCTTGGGCATCTACATGATACCCCCAAATATCCATCTATGCGGTTGTGTTTTCTCGCATCTATCAATCCAAAATCATGTCATTAAGCCATGTTATATCAACCACTCACCATAGGTGAATCCTCTAGTCCTCACAAATTAGAAAAATCATGACATTAGGTTTATCAAAAATCAATTCAATATCTAAAATCACAAAAATCACATGCTTTCTAAAATACTTACGCCATCAACCCCTGTCAAAATTTCTACATGATCTCAACTCCATTCGCCCCTATTGTTTCGGATGGGTTGATGGCATCTAAGCTAAAGACTGAGTCGTGACTTTGAAATTTTAAAAATTAAAAATCCACAAAACGACAAAGCTAAAATCAAATCCCTCCCAAACCAACTTAATTTTTTTCCTACTCTTCCTAATGATGTAAGTTTGACTTAAAATGGTACCCTCATACCTTTACATTTCTAAAAAGATAAAATTTCCATTAATCTACCTAACGAAATTAAATGCATCAACTTACTTGTGGTTGAGCGTCGTCACATGCTCCTCCTTGTCGGTCTCTTCCTCATCCTCGTACTCATGCCATCTAGACCCGTTAATCTCCAAATTTGGAATTCCATAGCTTAGTTCTCTTAATTCCAAAAATAGTAATAATCAAATAAACTCAAAAATCCTATATAAAACTTAAAATTTCTATTCAATTTCAATGTGATGGTCCTAGATATTTAAATAATCATCATTTTAGCTCCCAATCTCTAAAAAAATTGCCATCAGTTGTGTTGGAATCGTGATCTTCTCCCATTCATTTTGACATATTACATGCCTTATTCTACTCTTTGGCCAAAAATCACATTTTCGACCCTCTATTTCTAGTTTCCGATCCACGACATCCATCCCATGGGCCCCTAGCTAGGTGATTTATGTCTTATTTTACTGATGATCCTCTAGTGTTTCTTTTCATTTTTGCTTCTCTAGGATTATAACAACATGGATTTTACTCATACATGGAAAGATGATCTGAAACTATCAAGTACGCATTGGTAAGTATATTTCATTTTAGCTAGTCCTTTATTTTACTTTCAACATTACTTTCAATTTCGGTGTTATGTATTGTTCTTTCCACTAACTACCCCATGTTTCGCTATTGCAACATGTGGTAATCAATGACTAGGGCATATGTATACACCTAAATTTTTACGCTTTCTATTTTCATACCTATTACTAACAATTTCTCTTTCCAGGTTAGAGGTCGCTAATGCATCTATTTCTGGGAATGGGTTCCTTAAGGGGCTCATTTTGGGATAGGGGTATGGTTATTCATGTAACCATTGGGTTAGGGATGATACATGGAGAGAGAATAACTTTTAGTCCCATTTATGTTTTTATTTTACTTTTATCCTCTTATTTTGTCTCTCATTCCTCCGACATCTAGCTTGCTTATGACCCCATTTCTTATTTCTTTCATCACCTTCACCTTTCATGACACTTTGCACACCCCTCTTTAATTTTTCACCTCTAGCCAACACCATCACTCGTGGGTGATTATGTCGATGCAAATTCAAATCCCTCGCCAACACCTTTTCTGCATGGGCAATGGTGTCGTATGAGGACTTCAACTCACATTTTCACATCATCATCATCAGATCAAATCAATTGGAACTCGCCATTACCTCTTCTCTCTTGTGCCAAATTGAACCTACTCATTTAGATTCTAGATTTCTTACATCTTGAATCTTGGCTTAGAGATTCTTCTTGCTTGGATTGGTTTGTTTACACTTTTGGGTCACCTATAGTGAGCTAGGACTAGATTGTTTCCCCTTCTCCACCTAAAATTTATTCTCTCTTAGTGTATGGTCCTTTAGGAGATAGATACATCGGTGCCGCCCCCAACAAGTAAGTGCTCTAACCAATTTTTTTCATTTTGTATAGAGTAGTTTCCTACATTCTTATTCATACTCTATGTTAGCTTAGTATTTTATGCACATGTAGGTTAGCATATTGTATTTCAATTCATTTCATGTTACATGCTTTACTTCAACTAGCATAGACTTTGCAAGTTTATTGTGTTCATAATCTCCCCATAGTGCAATACCTCCATAGGGTTCTTTCCTCTTTTTCAACCTAGGGCCTATGAAACCTTAGGTGGCCCTAGTGTAATGGTTACTTCCTTTAGGGTATGTGATCACATTGGTCCCTATACCCCCTTTAATTATATATGTTTTTGTGTTGGTCTTGGTGTGTCCCTTGTTGCCTCGAATACCCTAATTGAATAGATGATAAGAGTGCACAGTGTCTAGACACATTTTTCTCGCCATATAGACCATATATATAATAAGGTGATTGGACTTAGGCTCCTCATCCCCCGTATGAAATTAAGTGCGAGATATGTGTACAAATGTGCTAGTATACATTGACCCCATGTAAAAATCTATCCCTCCATCGGTCTCAATACCATTCCTATTAACCCAAGTGAAAATGTCTACTTGTCTTATTAGCTAGCAAGTAACCACTAATAAGAGACATAAAGTATCTTTGGAAGCCGTGCTACTCTCATATCGTCAAAAAGGGTACAAGTGTATCGTTATCCCCCTTCCGGGTATCTCATCTCGTAAGAAAATATCACAAATGTTTCTACGCATATGGGATACATTCCCATCATACACCACCAAACTTCCCTATATTGATACCTATATGATCCTATACACGTCCTCTAATTTCATTGTCATCTCCCCAGTCGGAAGGCTTGAGAATGCTTGACTCTCATTATGCCATCACTCTTTCAGTGTCGTCGAGTAAGTTGTGACCCATTATCATATGAGGCAGCTCTGTTATATATGATAACCATGTTGCCTCTAGAAAAGTAACTACCCCTCTCCTCGCGTCATGAGAATGTCCTATGAAAATCTAACAGGCACTCATGGCACTCTCGCACATCCAAAACTAGTGGTTTCTCTTGAAAATCACTCAAAAAAATCAATTAACATTCATTTCTTCACATCTAAACCTTGAAATTCTTCCTTAAAAACCTAAAATTACGCTTATCGCACCCTTTAGTATGTTAGCGCATGCATTTTGACACTAGTGTGTGCGTCATCACGCTAGTGCATGCATTTTAACGCTAGTGTATTTAATGTTAGCGTGTCTACTTTTACGTTAGCACATACACATTAGCATGTGTACCCTAACACTAATGCACTCACATTAATGCTAACATGTCTAATACACTAGTGCATACACCTATTTATGCTTACACTCTCTCTTCAATGCTAGCGTGTGCACTTGCATGCTAACACATTCATTGGGCTATGCTAGTGCACACAAGTGCATGCACTAGCGTTAAAATTTGCTTTTCTATTACTCAAAAAGTGCAATAAATGCACTTAAAAGTGAAATTTTACGGGTTGCTTACCGTGCTACCATCGACTAGAGTCCACCCATACGAACGCGATCGTGTAATTTTTCCACTATTTATGTTGTGTCATCTCTCTCGGGACTTAGAGATCAAAACTCTCACAAATAGCAAAAGAGGGATAATAACACAAATGGGTCGCGATGATTTTAAACACTAGCACCCTTATTTTTATACCCTTTTTAACCCTGATACCTCATTTCTCTTGCCTCGCATGGTCTCGATTTTTTTCACTTTCATTTCTACTCCCTTTTCTCACACAATTTACTTCGACTTCATCGTGATGAATTGTTTATTTAAACGGTCATTTTTATGTTGTTCTTTCTTCTCACATGGGAATATTCTTATTTCTCAGGGGCATATAAATGTACTAAATTTCCCATACCCCTCTTTTTCCCCACATTCTTCCCAAATCACAAAAATTCACCAAAAACATCATATATTTTACAAAAATTAAAAAACTCATAACTTATCAAAAAATTCAAAAACATTAAATATTTGCAAAAATTCCTAAAAAATGCACGTTTATTCCAAACTTCACCACCATGTTATCATGTGTTTTTTCAAGGGCAAAATTCAATGATGAAACATGACAATTTTATCCTAATGTCAAAATTTTTCCTTGAAAACCCTCCTAAGCACCCCCAGGATTAGTCTACCCTCCATGTCATTCTCATCCCGACCCTTCAAAGCCCTCATATGTGTTTTATAAACTTTCCTTAATGTTGGAAATTTTGAGACAGGGTGACTCACTTCTTCAGTGCAATGCTTTCAAAGGAGAATTCTTCAGTAAGCCTAGAAAGGTTATTTTTGGCCTTTCGGGACATGTGTGCATCCTCCGGTGTAGAGTTGAAGGCTCAAAATCATCGGGAAGTGGTGTTTAAGAGTATAGAATATTTTTAAGTGATTTAGTAAATGTAAGATAATATTTAAAGGTTTAGGAACAAGTACAGTGAAATTGGGTTTTTGAAGGCGAAGGAGCTTGCAATTCAAAATAGTGCCTAAGCTTCGGAAGGTGATTCTGGGATCTCTATAAGGAGTTAGAGGTAAAACAAGATATAATTGGAAATATAATTCAATTCTCTAAATTATGGTTCTTTCATATTTTTCACAAGACTCGAGTGATACTTTACACAACCCATTTTTAACAGTACACCTATTATCTCGAGAAAAAGGTTATTTTTAATGAGGTTTTAGGAGGAATTGGATCTTGGTACCCATACCATTCTCTTTTTATGAATATTGGGAGTTAAAATAATATATAGGATCATCAAAAATAACCTTACGGATCTCCAAAAACATCATCTTTAAAGTCTTAAGGTATGCTTTCACGATTCACAAATTTTCACCTCCTGGTGCATGATGAATTTTTCTATTCTATCCCTTTCAAACACTTGGGGCACAAAAATGCACATAGCCCCAATTATGCCCTTTATTTCATCATATGACCTTGTTGAAGCTCTATGATGCATTTTAAGCTCTTTTTCACCTCATCCCAACCTTTCATGTGCGTAATCACAACTCGCAACATGTCAACCCAGGGCAAGGATGAATTTTTTTCCCCATTTGTACCATCCCTTTGGAACAAAAAAATGTGCCCCAACCCTACTTTTTCCATGGTTCTTCATGTGACCCAGTCTCAACTCTCGGGTGCTAATTGTTAGCTTTTCTTCTCTCCTCCATCGAGCAATCAAATCCCGCCACTTTTCATGCTCACATCAAGGCACATTTTTATGCCCCATCTATCTTGTCCCTTTAGGAAAGTTGGGACAAAAAAATGTGTCCCATTCCAAGTTGGAGGAAAATCAAAAAATTGGCTAAGTATTTCTACCTTGTTACTTCTTATTTCTTCTCCGCTTGTGAATGAAAAGTGTTGCCGAAAAGTTTTAAACACAAAAGTAACTTCTGACCATTTCATATTTTCTCATGAACAACATGAATTATGAGTAAGAACCTCCATTAAACCTAAAAATTATCTAGACACTCTACCCAAATTCCTCCAAAGTTGTTGTATGTTCCAAATTAAAAATCCATATCTCTCAATCTAGTGAACGAACCTAAACGAGATTTTCACAAGTAATTCTTCATCCCAGAACCTACAAGAAACAAGTAACAACATGTCAAATTATTTCATCAATTTTTAATGGCATAAAACCCTAGTTTTATGAACTAGAATTTGCTTTTTTAATTTCCAAGCATTTTGGCAGTGTGGATTAAACTAAAATTTCTGCACATAATCTCGTGAGGGAGCCTATTCAAGTGATAGAATATTCGTTGCAATTCGAGGTGAGGAAGTGATATTTCAAAAATAGTAATTCTCTAGTGTTTCCACTTACTAACAATAGTAACTCACCCAAAATAATAAATCACCTCAGATCAGTGCACTCAGAAAACATTGAAAATGGTAAACTATTCAATTTTCACTAAAAAGGCAAAAAAGCAAAAAGCAAAAGGCAACTGTCTAAATATAGAAAGTTTTCAAAAATAGAAAATCATCTTCAATGGATTTGAACTGAGTATTCCAGATGATCAAGAAGTTCAAATTTGAGAAAAACAGGTCAAATATCCAAAAATAGCAGGTCCTAGTTCAACCTCCTAAAATTGAAAGTCCCCATATTAAGTGCGAGAAAATTACAATTAGCTCCATTTTCATCCATCCCAATGATTTTTGACATATTTTCAGGGTTCTAAGATGGTTTCATATCTCAAAAAAATAAATCAATACTTCATGAGGATTCGAGGCATCATTCTTGTCACACTTGATTGTATACGGCGAAAGGAACATCACACAGGCGCAACGATTGAAAACAAGGGGCATTGTGCAGTCTGATAAGATATTCAAAAAAGGGTCAAACAATCAAAAGGTCATCATTGTAAGTCTTCAATCAGGTTAAAACCATTTTCTCTACCTTGGTGAGTTGGTTAAGCGAGCTCATTGAGTTGTTCAAGGTAAGTTGAGTCAGTTGAGCTCAGTGAGTTAGTTAGGTGAGCCCAAGAGAATTGGTTGGATTGATATTCTCAAGACAAGAAAGGGTGATACATAGTGGCATATTTCTCTAAATAAACATCTAAGTACATATTCTCTACGAGGTTAGAGTTTCCCATGGTGATTAAGATTTGATTCCACTGTAAGCTATTCAAGGTGCTCTAGTGATAGACATCATATCAACTCCTGAAGGGCCTTGTCCATGGATTCAAGAAATTCTTGAGAGTGAGCCAAGGAAAATCATCTTTCAATCATGCTCAGTCTTGAATTAATCTCAGTGGAAACTAAATTTATAACAAAAAATAAGGCCTGCACAACATCTCACTTCTTTAATGGCACTTTAGGTAATCAGTATGTTGAAATTGCTAGACCTAAGAATGAAAATCCCATTGAATACGTGACTCCATCATACTATGAGTTGGCCTCTCATCGGGCCAAGATTCACATGAGGGTGACTCTCATCTATTCAAGGAATCTGCTTCCTGCCTCCTCACTGAAACAAATAATACAAGTAAATAATTGTGCAATTGGAGGAACAGGTAAAAGTTCTCAGTGCTCACATTCAACCCTTCCTAGAACCTGACTCCATAGCTTCTCTCCCTACAGAAAACATTCCTTCAATCAGAATTTTTTATCCGGAGTGATTAATAAATCACAAGGACACATGATGCAAGGGAAAGCTAACAAAAAGTGGATTGAGAAAATCATTGAGCAAGGCAAGGCATTGTTTCTAGATATCATTTCTCTTATCAAGTTTACTTTTGCAACATTGTTGGAAGTAAAGAAAGCAAAGGAGGAGTTTGCAAAATAGGTAATTCACTTAGATGAGGTGTTCCCACTAGTTTCATAGACAAGTTCCTTTAATTCCCACACTCTCGTAAGTAAGAATGTGTTTGCATCGATTGCAAAGAACTTGTCTCAAGTCTGGATCCGCATCATGGACATGGAATATATAATGCTAAAAATGTACTCTTTTAGTTGGACTCTTATGAGAACCATGATTTTGAGATATTGAATGAGGCCTATAATTGTGTTCAAAATTAGATTTCCCTCCACTCACCAAATATTCTTCATCAAATGAAATCATTGCTTTATTCAGGGAGTTGGTCAAGAAAGAGGCACCCACTCTCTTTCCTTAAACGAAGATAACTTAGAGTCCCTGACCAACATCAAAATTTTCATTGCTACAATTGCAATAGATCATGAAGGATGGCTCGGTCAATGTAATAATATCGGTGAAATCCCCAAGACATGGATCAATGTTTGGGTTGTGTTTGTATTTTAGAGGAGGATAAGTTAATATTTGTAGTGGCTCAATTCGGTGAGGAATTCAAATAATAGGAGTTTGCTCTTGAAACTCTTCATCAAAAACATGAATTGGAAAAGTCTTCATCACAGGAGCTTCTTCATCGGATGTGGAAGTTTCCTCCCTCATTCTCTCATTCTCCCTTGTGTGCAACTACTAACACTTTATGTGCAACTTCCTACATTTACTAAAGATAAAAATTAGTCTAAAACTACTAACCCTTTGTTTTGTAGCATGATCGGTCCAAGACATTTGGGGTTATAATCAAACTATTAATCTTTATTTTTTGGGCCTCCTCAAGACCCCATTACATAATTTTCAAACATTTTATCTTGCATCCATTTTCTTGAATTTATCATCATTTTGTGTGTTTTCCTTTGTTGTTTGTTCATCCCAAAGGCAAAACGTGTATTCTCTCCTCTTGTTTCTAGGACAATCTTGAGGAGCAAAATCGGCTAGCCTTCCCAATTGTATTTTTAGGGCAACATGACGTTGAAGTGATATCCATGCACTTTCCATAGTCTTAGGGGTCTCGTGACCATGGGCTTCATCTCCATGCACATAGAGACACCCCATGTTCGTGGGGTATACAAATTCTTGGACAACTTCTGTTATTGGCTAAGTGCTTGCTTGCTTTAAGAGTGGTGTGAAGTGAGGGGCTTCATGTCCCAATACCCAAGCCTTAGACAACATCCTTGCAACACGAAATTGGGTGCCATGTACCACAAGGTATATCGGGGACTCCTTAGTAAGCTCATGCATCCTAGACTAGGCAACATTTTGGCCACATATTAAGCTACGGTGCTGCAAGGAGGCTGCAATCCCCAAGATCACTAACTAGCTGAACCCATATTAACACATAAGTGAAGAGCCAATTGTAGCACCATCGTCGATGTTTGGTTTTGAAAGTGGGCTATAGCTTGATTACAATCCCACTTGACTAGTTAAGGTGTGTGTTGCATGTTTTTATGTGCTTGTGAACAACCTTAGCCATTCTATGACTTTAAAATTTTAATTAATCAAACATCATCATAATTAACTATCCCTAATCACATGATCCCTATCTTAATCTTATCGCCATCCTTAATCCACAATTCTAATCCAAAACTAATCACCCACACATCTTATCAAACCATGGCCTTTTATCCTCAATCCCCATCCTCTCCAAACCAACATCCAAACCCTTATCTCTTTTCTAAATCCATCAACCAAGTTATCCCATCATCCCTACCCATCAAAGTCAACCATCTTACTTTGACCATGAAGTCCCACATACCATCCAACACATTAACAAACAAATCTCAAACTTAACATCCTACCTTAACCAACCCTCTCCCCGCCATCCAAACCAACCATCCCATGTCAATCCTAACATCCTAAAACCATTCAACAACTTAATCAACAAATATTTGATCTTCAATCTTCAATCAATCAATCACCCCTAAACTATCATCTCTCGACCAATCCCATCCACACTTTCAACTCTCTACAATACTTGCCCCTTGCCCCATTGACTTCCTCCTTAATGAAACTGAATCATCTCCATTTTCACCCCAAGCTAATCAACATAAATCATTATCCCCACGAGCTAATTATGTTAACTTTGACAACCTCACTAACTTTGACATAGAACAAAAGGACCTCCTTTATGTCCTTGCTAACCTAGACACCCATCCCAAACTCACCCAACCATCCCAAACCCCAACCTAAAATACCCTATCAACCATCATGACCCACATCTTCCTCCCATCAAAACTCATACACCATCATCCAAAACCTCAACTCCTAAATCCAATCATCATAAAACCTATCATCGCATCCCATTCACATATCCACAACAACCCCAACAACTTCATCCACAATCATCATCTCCCACATCTCATCTTATTCCTCCATCCTTGTCATCTTCATCATCCCAATCCAATCCTATAGACTTTCTCCTAGATTGTCCCATAATCCCTAATCCGCCATCAAATTTAACCCATAATCCTATTTCATCCCCTCCATCACCTACACCTAATCATATCAAAACTATCTCATCCACCATGACTTATAAGTCACCCTCATCCCCTTCTACCCCTAATCCTAAACCATCTAATGTGGATCCTACACCACCCTCATCCTCTTCATCCACACCTAATCCTATCTTAACCCCTTCATCACCTAAACCTAATACTATCCTATCCTCTAATCATATTTCATCTCCACCATCCCCCAATCCTAAAACATCTAACGTGACTCCTAAGTCACCAACTCCTAAACCTAACAAATCCAATACCAATCCTCTCCCCACCCCATATCCTACCCAATATAATGAGGCTCATATGCCACCTTCATCTACTTCATCCCCAAATCAGCCAAATCTAATGTGGTTCCTACACCACACCCATCTCCCAACTCTCCTTCATCCCCAACATCACCCAAATCTAATGTGACCCCATATCACACCCATCCCCTTCATCTAAATCTACCCCATCCCCTTCATCTACATCTATTAATCCTAAACAATCTAATCCTAAGCCAAAACCATCTACCTCAAAACCACATACTCTAACCAATCCAAAATCAACCAAATCTACTTTGTCCCCTAAACCCAAAACATCCACTTCGGACCCCAAGCCTAATCCATCACCTTCATCCTCTAAGCCACAATAATCTAATGCCACTCATAAATCCAAATCAACCAAAACATCTCATAAACCACCCAATTGTGCACTATTACTTCCCACTCCCCCCCAAACCATTTAACCCCAACCACTTCACTCCTTTAGGTGAATCTTTGACCACCATTTTCCATCGCCTGAAAACATTCAACATTATCATCAATACCCCAATCAAATCACACAATAAAAACATTCCCAAATCATCTTGGTATCAAAAACATTACTATTGTGACTTCCATCACATCTATGGACATTCAACCAATCGTTGCATGTAATTTCAATCTTATGTCCAAAACCTCATTAACCAAGGAATTCTTATCCTTGTACCTCTTTATCCACCACCTTTCCATCCCAATTATCTCCCTAACCATCGCCCACCATCCAAATCCCACTCAAAATACAAACATCGTTAACCATCCAAATCTCATCGTACATCTAAACATCCCTCACCGACCAAAAACCAAAACAAATCTCACCTTCCATCCTTTATTAAGTTCGGCCTTTTAGCGGATGAGAAAACTAGAACCCCAGTCTTATGATGACCATATAGCCTCATCTTCCCCATCCACTTCATACCCTATAGCCAAAAATATGTTCGCTAATATGAAATATCAAGGCAAAGGCTTATGTATCCATGAACAAGGCATTCGTGAACCCATCTCCTCCATCAAAATCTAGGTTGTTTAGGCTTAGGTATAAACCGAACACTAACAAATAACCCTCCCACTACTCCACCACAAACCATTTCTAACCCTCCTCTTGTCGATCCTACCATCCCAACCACTCAACCCACTAACAAATCATTTAATCCCCTACAAATACCAAACACCTAAAAATGGATTGAGAACATAATTCGTCACCTACACATGGATGTTCTTTCCTTCCCACTCATCCTTATTACATACAAAATCCAAATCCCTTTGCACTTAATCAATTCTTATCATCACATCCATTCATATCCTCTTCTAATCCATTCATTTGAACACTTGATCAACTTGTTTACACATGTTGTAAGTCAATAGTACCTACTACTGATTATGTGACCTTGGTTTATAATTACCTCCAACATTCAAGCACCATTGTCCTCCTAGAGATCCACACACTTTAATATACTTAATCAACTTGTGGTGAAGACCCTTGGGTGCATATTTTGACACTTTATCCAATGTCATCACCATACTCATTCCATCCCCCCATCAAGCCACTAGTGATTCTTAACCCTTGAGAGTTCTCAAGAGAGTGGAACCGCTTTATGCAAAAAACATCCAAATATCAAAAAGTAAAAGAGAAAAAAATCATATCAAAATTTAAAATATCAAATAAAATCCACCTCGAGACTCTCTCTATGGGTGTTTCCAGTAACTCTAATGGGGCTATGGACACCTGGTTGGCAGTAGAGAAATGTTGTGATAAGAATCAGATGTACCTCTGTCGCTGGCTACAAATGTTTGGTTTGGCAATGGAGAAATGCATGACTTAGCCTTCCGTTCACCCTCCATCCACCTATTTGACTTAATCACTCCCTATACATTGGCTAGTTTGTTTTTACATACATTTCCCATTAAGTCTTCACTTCAAGCGGTAATTAACCATCACAATCACATACACTTTGATCTCGTAGAGACATACGGCTCACATGTTGTCAAGTATTGTTTAGATCTTGTTCACACTTCTATTTTAGTCTAACTCTTGCCTTAAAACATGTATCATTAGGCTCATTTTGTTCATCACTGATGTTATTTTCCTTCCATCCATCACATCCACATCCTTTTTCCCTTGGATCGAACATCCATGGGAAGACAATGACCATTTCCTTTTCATCCAATCCTCCTCATGTCCCTTTTCAATTGTCATCATCATGACTGGGGGAAGCCTTACTACCATCCACTAGGGGCATCATCCATTTTAGATACCCTCACTTCCCATCCTACCCTACACCTAGGGGCAAATTGAACCCATCCATCCATCCACACAGACACCCTACTTTACACTTGGGGGCACACCACATCTATCTCAATCCATCCCCCATATACTGGGGGCATATCTTATCATCTTCTTCCATATCCCCCATCTTATCCTATACCACATTCTCATCCTATCTATCTCCCATCCCACATCTGATCTAATCCTAACCTATCAACCAATCCCTATCCTATCCAACTTATCCAATTTCCATCAATCCTTCTCAAACACGCTTTGGGACTTTTATGAGAAAGTGAGACCCCACCTTACATCCCTTTCCATCCCCTCATGAGCTATCCTATCCAAAATCCTTATATTTTACCTATCTTTAATCCATACCCCATCCAAAATCCAAAATCTCAACATCCAACATCAAATAATCATAAACATCTAAAATCCACAATCTAAAAATCAAAACATCTAAACATTAAAAAAATCCAAAATCTAAAAATCACAACATTAACAAAACACAAAAATGTAATGTGTGTGTTTTCTTTCTGTCTGCATTTACATTTTGGCCAATGATATGAGACCTCTTTTCTTTATTTTTCTTTTTGATAGTCCAATGATATGAGGACCATATTTTTTACTATTTTGGCCAATGATACGAGGCCACTTTTTTGGTCCAATGATATAAGGACCATCATAATATTAATCTGTCCAATGATATGAGGATAAGGGCATTTGGCAATTCAGTCATCATGGTCTTTATACCATGGTGCATCTTGCTTCTATGCCACATTAATCACATTGCTAATGATGATAACAATGGACACTTTATGGTAGTAAACCCCCTCTATCATCATCTTTTATCCTTATCACCATCCACACATCATCCTCATCATCATCTAACTAATTATCTAACATCGTCATATCCAATCAATCAATCATTATCCACATATCATCTCACATCCAACTAACATCCTCTCATCCAAATCAATCCAACAACCAATCCTTATTCTCATCATCCCAACATCCTCAATATTTTAATCCTCCAAATCCAACATCAATCTAAATCCTCAAATCTAAATCCAACATCCTATAATCCCAAATCCTCAAATTATAACCCCTTGACTGTGGGCATCCTCAAATCTAAAATCCTCAACATCTAACCCCTTGACTGGGGCATCCTCTAATCCAACATCCTAAATCTTCACCCTTGTCATACATCATTGACTAGGGCATACTCTACTCCAAAATCCAATATCCCATAATATTCTCATCTTCTATTCTTCTAATATCCTCTTTCTCTAATCCCAATCCTTCAAATCCTCAAATATTCTCGTCCTCTAATCCTCATCTTCCAAATCCTTTTAATCCCCAAATATTCTCATCCTTTCTACATCCTCGCATCCTAATCCTTTAAATCCTCAAATCTTCTCATCCTTTAATCCTCTCTCATCTACTAACTTGGGCCTCTCCTCTTTTCAAGCGGTTACTCGACTCATTCCTCCCCGCCTAACCCCTCAAGGGGGAATCATATCACCATCATAACATATTTTCTTCTTTTTCTTTGAACAATCATTGTTACGCAATAACCCTTCAAAGAGGGGGAAATGTAGACATCTAAAGTGTTGACATGATTAATTGAGATTAATTTGTCTTGCAAATATCCCAACATCATCCATATAATAATTAATCGTAAGATTAATTATTATTAATAATCCATTTTATCATATTTACCCTTTATCATCTATCATTAATCATTTCATCATTAATCTCATAAATCCATTATTATATCATATTATCCTATTTTGATTCTTCATTAACATTTCCTAGAATTTAATATTCCTACATCTCACCTACCACCTACCCTACACATCCCTACACCTAGCCTTTCCATGTAACCTCACCCCTAATCATCATTTATTAACCTAATCTAATTCTAATCCTAATCACATCCTCACCTCTAAATCTAGAGGCTTCTAAATCTAGAAGCCTCTCTAACCTTCTCCTTCCATTGAATTAATGGAAGCTTCTTCCCTCCATGAATTTTGAATTCAAATTCTAGAATTCTCCATTCTAGAGAATTTTAATCCTCTCATGCATCCTCCACCCTTGATCTCAATCCAACTTGGCTTAATCCTAGCCATTGAATCCTCCACCCATTAACTATAAATTGAGCTCTCCTCCTCCATGAGAGCTAGCTTGGAACAACTTGGAAATTCATATCAAACCTCTACCAATTTTATCAATCAATCCATCATCCATCTTCAATCAATCCATCATTCATCTATCATCATCCAATCTTTGATCTTCATCCATAGCAATTATCAAGCAATTAAGGGGAGGTGCTGCCCAAGTTTCTCCACCAAATCTGAAGCAAAGCAAGAACAACCCAACTTCCATCCAAGAGAAAATCCAACACATCAAAGGAGGAATTTTGCAATCTTGTAGGTAAGTGTAGGTATTATATTCTCTCTCCTTTCCATCTATTGCTCTATCTGAGGTTTTGTTTGAGAAGACTAGATTTAGGAATCAATTGGTTTGTTTTTGGTTTCTAACTTTCATCTAATCTTTTCTTGCATTACACTATCTACATCTATGAGAAGGGAAAGATATAATCAGTAAATTAGATGATCAAGAATATGTATGAGTAGAGTTATAGGTGTGCACAAATTGGAAGTCTACTCCATGATCATGATCTAAGGTATATTTCTAAGGTTTCTCTTATGAAGGTAAATGTGTAATAAGGAAAGTATATATTTTTATTACATGTGCATAAAAATCGTGATGGCATGTATGAGTGCATGTGTGGAGCGGGGTTTGAGTGCTCTCAATCTAAAGAAGATGAAATTAGGACTAGTTTGATTGATATCTTGCATAATGAATGGACATTGCATCTTATAAAGGTATTAGAGGATGTCTTTGTGCTATAATATGTAAGCTACAAATCTACAAAGGTATATTGAGGTAGGGGGAGCTGGTAATGACCCTCAAATCAGTATCTAAAGAGTCATAAGGGTTTGTATGGAACAGTTGGTGATGATTGCAGGTATACTCCAAGGGGGAGCATGTCATGTGTTTAATCAACTGTGATAGTAAGAAAAAGAAGACCAAAAAACTGAAATGTTGCTTCAGGGTTGTGATAAATGTTTTGATTCATCTCCATGACATGAATGAAAGGTATGTTCTTGGAATCTTGTGTTATCGTTAGAATTTGGCGTATATTAACAGGGGAGCTATCGGGAGTTGTTTCATATTGTTTATGAGATTCCATAGCTATCAAACTATTGGCCTTTTAGGTCTCAAGGCAAGCTTCAAGGCTATAGGTCCTAATTAATGCTCACAGTATGATTAATGCAAAATTCAAGTATGTGAGAGAGTGTTTTTAGTTAAAACAAGTTTAGAAGGCTTTAAAATGATGCTTCACACTCAAAATCAATATTTTTGGCATGTATGAGTGTTATGTATGCTTCGCCCAAGAGGCGTTCAATGCTTCCATGATGTAGATGAGGTCGAAAACAAAGTCAATATGAGGTAAAATACATATATATGCTTGTATGATGGTTTTGGTGATGAATCCATTCAATAAGAGCTTCAAAATAATTAAAGGAAGATGAAGACAGTGTGATCAGTATGCACTTTTTCATTAATGTAAAAAGGGGGAGAAGACTAGGTGGTTTTCCATCAATGACAAAGGGGAGATTGTTGTCATGAGAGAGTTTATGAGCTGCCATTGATGCAAAAGCCCATTAATGTCAAAGATTATGATGGAGGAGTGTAAGTGGATGCTTGGCATGATGATGAAATGGACATTCAGGTTGTTTCATGATGACATGAGTGGAATCAGTGAGATTGAATTGGTTTTACAAGCCTAATCAGGTGACCTAGCTAGCCTAGGTGATGGTTCATGATGGACAGAGCTGCATGGTGACTTGAGGAACATGGTATAGGTATGGAGAACATGATAGGAGAGTGTTAAGGCACTCACATGAGCTCCAGAGCGTAGGTACATGTGGAAGACTCATTTACAAGTGTTCATCTAGACCTAGTTTGCTTGCTTGGAGGCCAAATGGAGCATGGGAGTGAGGTATGGAGGCATGTGACCTCATGGAGGCATGTAGGTGAGTGAGACATAATGTATCAAGTTTTTATGGCCTTTTGGAGAGGTTTTGTGTCGAGGTATGAGGTTCTTCTACTCTGTTTTGGCTTAGAACATGTAAAACCCTAAGACCTAGTCATGCAAGTCATGGTGGTTGAGAATATGTAGAGATATTTGAACTGATATGATGATTGTAGATGATGCACAAGGGTGTCCTAGAGGTGTGAAAAAATTTAGGTCATTGTGAAGATAAATTTGCAAGTTATGAAGTTTTAGGCAAAATAGGGTCCAAGAAAGCATGATTTCCAGCTCAATAGGAAACTTCGATGCTCACCTACTCTCACACACTTTGCATGGGACCTTATGGATTTCAGGGATGATTTTACATTGAGATAAGATCATTTTACAAAAATAATGGAGTGGTTTCATTGTCATAATTTTATGAACAAATGTTAAGAAGTGAAACAACTTTTTATGAGTTTGAAACCCTAGGTTAAGAGCGGTAGGAGAAATATTATTGGTAGGTTCCCATAATGGATTGGTTTTTCAAATGTAATGATTGGAGAGGACTCCTAAAAAATTCCAATGAGGTATGTTAGAGCTTGTGACTATATGTGGGCCCCACTCAAATAGGCTTGTTTCTGGAGATTTGCAGTTTATGGCAAATTTTTCCATTAAAGGTATTAACTAATTCACCATTTATGGAAGCATGAGAGTCAGTAATGCATGTACGTGATAGTTTCAGGTCATGGTTAAGGTCCTAGAGGGAAAAGTGTGCCCTATCTTTGAAGATTGGTTTTGGGCCTAAAAGGGCAGTTTAACAAGTGTTGGAAAATGGAAGTGCTTGAGCACTTCTGGGAATGATGAAGGAGTCTAATGACCTTTGGGGTGTTGTACACATCCAATATGACATGTTTAATGTTTTTATAAAGTTATGAAAGTGCACTGAGGTGGCATGGTTGAGGTCACAAGTTGACCTAGTTTGACTGGTTTAGGACAAGATTGTTTTGGCTAGAAGATTGATGTAGAAGACCCATATTTTGGCTTAGCTAATGACTTTTGTTCTTTGTGAGTGTATTTATAGGTATTGAAAGTGACAGAAAGGGTGCAAACCAGTTGAGTTTCCAAAACTACTTTTAGGGTAGTTCAGTTTGGTGAAGAGGAAAAGAGGCGTGGTTTACTTTTTTGGATGTTTCATGAGGTATAGAAAGCATGGATGTGTTATACAGGTCAGTGTATTTCCAATGAGTGGTTACATGGCATATTTGAGGTGTTCTTGGGTGATCTTGAGCTTCATAGGTGAATACTGGTTCCTGGAAGTGTCTGTTTTGAGTCGGGAATGGTACTACTCGGTAGTGTTATGAAGAAAATGATTGGTGCAAATAATTGTGAGAGAATGGATGATGTTGTTATGATATTTTTGACATGTTTGAGGCCTTTGGAGTCTTGAAAAGGCATGGTGAAGAGTTTCAAGGTCTCACGAGGAGCTCGGTGATGGGGTTTTAGGCCTTTTTGGGGCTTGTCTTATGTCTTGGTGCATGACCGACCTACATGGGTCCATTTTATGAATTTATATGAGTGTAATGTTATGTTTTAAAATTGTAATTGTTGAGATCTTAGGCTAGGATTGAACTATGTTATGTTTTTGAGTTGAGATGCATATAAAGTGCATGTTTTGGTTCATTTTTGAACTAGTTGAAAGAGAGGGAAAAATGCGAGCTAGGTGAGAGAGTGCAAGTGGTTTAAAGGCATAAAATAATATTTGAGAGAGTGTGTATAGTATTAATAAGGTTGAAAAACTTGTGTGCAAGGGTTTACATCCAAATCAATCCAGATTGAGTGAGTTAGGATAATGACTGTTTGAAGAGGGTTTAAAGGTTTGTGAGCTGAATTAGTGACCTCCATCAGTTGTAGTAGTAACAATAATTCATAGGTATTCAACTAAATGTGGTTGAGTTGGTTCTTGATCATCTTAGGGGTTGTAGCCTCCTTGTGGAGTTGTTGCTTCACTAAATTAGGGGTTAGTGCTCCTTGTAAGGTTGGTGCTCTACTAAACTAGGGTTGGTGCTCCTTGTGAAGTTGGTGCTTCACTAAATATATTTGCTTTGTGTAATATAAGCAAAGTTTCAATGGGTTTTCTTCCCCTCGAGGGTTTCCCACTTACATATTTTGTTATTATGTACTTTTTCATGGTTTTGCGCGCGGATGATTGTTGCATATTGTTAAATTCACATTAATGGATGGTTGAATGTTAATGGTGCATGCAAGTTAATATGAAATTGTTTAAAGGTTTAAATAATTTATTCATCCCCCCCTCTCAGTTAATTGTGCTTCCAACACCCTTTTGCCAATACAAACCCCATATTGGTTATCAAACTTCGCCCTTAACATATCCAATCAAACACTCTTAATCATTGTAGGGAATAAAAACATCCGAACTTTGTTTCGACTAGGAGGTTTTCCAATCTTTGGAAAGCTCACATTAAGCCCAAAAACATCTCATTCTCTTTGATGTATTCTTTACCAAGGATTAATAGTTAGAGACAAGATGAAGCATGCAGGGGTCTAAAATCCCATTTGCCTTGGTTGCACAAAGCATAGAGTTTTAATTTTTGTGTTTTTCCCTCATGCTCAATATTCCAGTAAGTGGATTCATAACTTGTTTCAACCTTTCCTTCCATATTTGTTTTCACTTGGAAAATGTCTACTAGGGGACTTGACCATGCTACCTACAAAATACAACCATTTTTGGCATTTGTTTTGTGTGCTAGTATCCTGTTTGACATCTGGAAAGAAAAACTTTATGTTCTTTTTAATAAATTAGCTATGGAAAAGGTATTTCTATAGCTAACAAAGTTGCCACGATTTCCATTGTTTTGCTTTAGATCTAAGTCTAGGTGAAGAAGGCTCGCTTAGAGGTGGAAAACCTCTACTAGAATATCAAGGACATACCCTTTGTCTCATTAGTCAAGTGCCTTTGGATTCTCCCCGCCGATATTCATTGTCCCAAGGTTACATATAGATTTTGGTGTCGTCACTCTAGGAGCACACAAATCTTCTCTCTTTGTTCTTGTTGGCCTTCCCATGATAAATTCACTAGTGGTATTTTTGATAGATTCGATTATGACAATGACGATAGGTGTGGCCCTCGGGGGTATTCTCCTCAAGAAAAATTTCCACACTTAGTTATCTTTCAATTTCTTTTACCATACAAGCAAAAGAAGAAGAAGACAAGTAGAAGAACGATGGTTGAGACCCTATACCTGATACTATGGACCCTCCTTGTGCCAATTTTTGGGATGAAAATATTGATAGTCCTTCTCCTCCACCTCCATCAATTTCCATGTTCATTGTTGTTGCCTAGTGTCATGTGCCTTCTTGATTGTGTATCCTTAGGTTTGTAATATTTTTGATTGAAAACAATTTATTTAGTTATATGTAATTAATATAGTGAATTTGGCGATGCATATTTCTCCATACTTGCATAACTAGATTTGACTTGCATTCTCGGGTGTAATTTCATTTTGCTTCTTTTTATAGTGTATGTTTAGATATATATTAAATACAATTACATTTTTCAATCCACACACATATCATCTTTACTAATATAATTAACAAAATTTCTCTTATATATCAAAACACGCACACTTTTAAGCAAATATTAAGGCTATTGTCCTATGTAGGGGGCTTTCTATGTTTTTTCAAAGCGTGTGTTATTGAGAAAATGTAGGAGACGTTTCCAATTTAGTGGTCTCTTGAATGTGTAATTTTGTTGTTTCAAGAAATTTAAGAAAATGAATTTTAGGAATTACATTCAAACAATTGGTCGAGCCCCTCTTTAATTACTACTAATAATTAACCACATAAAATTTTGAGACTTATAATTGAAAGAAAAGAATCATTTTATTCATATAACTATATTGTTTGAACCTTTTTTTTTTGATTGAATGCTAAAGCATTACACATGGACCCACTAAATTACATGGAATGTGGACATCTTTTCTTATGTTTAATTTAAAGGAAACATATAGTGAATTACAAGTTGAGTAAGCGTACATATAATTCAATGATCTCATTTAGCTAAGCAACTACAAATAAGGGGCATCCACGCTGTCAAAATTACCTGTGGCACAATCCTGGTCTTAACCACTGACTCTCCATGTCAAGATATCAAGGACCTTTGCACTTAAGAAAGCTTTTGACACAAAGTGCCTAGAGACAAACTTTGTAATAGGATGGAGGAACTAGGGATTCCAAACAAGTTTAGAGCAGCAATGCATAGGCTTTATGAGCAAGTTAGAGGTAAAATCAAAACCAGAGAGGGTATGTCAAAATGTTTTGGTAGTGACATTGGTGTCAAACAAGGTTGTCCTCTCTCTCCCACCTTGTTTGGCTTATACATTGACAAACTTGAAGAATGTTTGACAAAACCGAGGGAGGGGGCATATAGTTGGCAGGTTATGTGGTGAAGTTACTCTTATATGCCGACAATCTTATTCTAATTTCAAAAACAACTCAAGGATTGAGGGATCATTTGAAAACCAAACGCTTTTTTCCTAGGAAGTAGGGATGCAAGTGAACATTAGAAAAACCAAAGTAATGATTTTTTCTTTAAAAAGGAAAGAGAAACAAATTAACTTTCTTTTTTAGGGGAGCCCATTGGAAATTGTAACAGAATACAAATATCTTGGGATTGATTTGCACAACAAGCTTAGTTGGGAGACTTGTAGAACAAAAAGGATAAAGGGGGTTGGAAAACATCTTACCTACTTCAAAATAGGTGTAGGACAACTGAACTTTGGGATTGGAAAACTAAGAAAACCTCTTTTTGGATTGTTGGTCACCTCGGTTGCCCTTTATGGTTGCGAAGTATGGGGAAGTAGCATGTCAAATCATGGATGGAGACAATTAGAAAGAATCCAGAAACATCTAATCACAAGCACTCTTAAAGTCAAATCAACAATCCCTTATGAGATCCTGTTGGCTGAAGCGGGTACTTTCCTGATGGAAGCATCAACAATAACTCGGTTGCTAAGTTATCTGAAAAAGGTTGAAAGCATGGATAATCATCGCTGGCCCAAAATGGTTGTGGAGGAAAAATTAGAGCGTAGAAAGAAAACTTGGATGAAGCAAAACAACAAATGGATGAACAAATGGGGCATCAACTTTCAGGAGTGTCCTAACAACAACAGGGAAATAAAAACTATGTGGACATGGCATATTAGTCGTAAAAAGCTTATTACATCAAAGAATTTAACCCCGCTTGGGAGCATGATGAAAAAACTTATCTTAGGCAGCTATCAAGGGTAAAGCAAGGATTTTAAACTAGGATAATTTTTTTTTTTGACTTACATTGCTCACTACACAACACCACAAGGGCTCCAAATACGAAACTCAACAACGCATACGACACTTACATAAGTCATCGACTCACATAGACACATGAAAACACCATAGACATGTCGATGCCACACTTTTCCCAATGAATGAATACTAGCAATGACCCAACCACAAGAAAAAGACTCAAGGATTGGCAAACCCACAACACATCATTTCTTTAATTGCATTTTAGTTACGATCAACATTCCAAGAACATTATTGTGCAAGGAAAACTTTCTCCTTTTTCCATCTACAGATTCTTAAGTTCATTCCACATTTAATTTACAGTTTGACCATTTTAAGTTGGCTTTTTATCCTTTATGGAAATTTCCATAACTTACATACTTATTTGGCATAATTCAAATTGCATATAAAGTACTTAATTATCTTATTCTTATGTTAAGAATATTCTTCTCAAACATTTATTTGATGTCTACATTTTACCCTTACAACTCAAGTGAATCAGACTTGATGTCCATATAGCAATATTAGGATTTAAGGGAGATTTAGATACAAGATAGCTTTTTCCCAAAAACATTCTTCGATCACGGTATAGTTATTTCCCTACCATAGTTATTCTAATTCAATGACTTGTGGAATTCCATTTTGATATATATATATATATATATATATATATATATATATATATATATATATATATATATATATAATATATATATATAAAATCATCTTCAATGTGAAACCGGTAGATGGACTATACCCAAGGAGGATTGGGAAAGGAGAACTTGTCTTTTTTGTAGCAAAGGGGTGGTTGAGACGGAATGACACTTCATCATGGAGTGTTCAGCTTATGATGATATTCGTATCCAGTACGAAAATGACTTGAAGGTGGATAGATTAAATGAGTTATTCGAAGAAACAAGACTTGAAAAGATCACAGGTTTTGTGCTCAAGATTCACAGTAGAAGATCTGATATTGAAAAGAGTTTGAATTCATCTTAAAGTCTTAGCTTTTGGTCCCATAGACTCTTCAATCTCGTGGACGTCATTAAAATATTTCATTTCATTTCATCAATGATTAATCTCTAATGACTCTATATGAACAAAACAACAACACCAATAAACCAAATGATGTTTAACTTTATAAAACTATTTTTTTCTAAATAAAAATAGGAGCCGAGGTCCTTTGAGAAGACCCCACAACCTAAGAGGTCGAGATGGTGGCATCAATGTCAAGAGTGACTCAAGAAATTCACAATAAATTTAGTACACAACTCTTTATCTAATAATAATAATAATATAGCTCAAGAAATAATGACTTGTACTTATTAATCCTAGCATTGTAGACCTTAAAAATAGATTCCTATCCTTTTAATCAAACTTCTCGCCCCTCAACATATCCAATCAAACTCTAATAATCATTATAGGGAATAAAGACATATGGACTTTGTTTCGATTAGGAGGTTTTCCAATCTTTGGAAAGCTCACATTAAGCCCAAAAACCTCTCATTCTCTTTGATGCATTCTTTACCAATGATTACTAGTTAAAGACAAACTAAAGCATGCGGGGTCAAAATCTCATTCGCCTTTGGTTGCCCACAAAGTATAAGTTTTTAAAACACTTTTTTTGGTTTTCCCCTCATGCTCAATATTCTAGTAAGTGGATTCATACCTTGTTTCAACCTTTCCTTCCATATTTGTTTTCACTTGGAAAATGGTCTACTAGGGGACTTGACCATGCTATCTACAAAATACAACCATTTTTGGCATTTGTTTTTGTGTTAATACCCTTTTCACATATGGAAAGATAAACTTTATATTCTTTTTAATAAATTAGCTATGAAAAAGGTATTTCTATAACTAACAAAGTTGCCATGATTTCCATTGTTTTTCTTTAGATCTAAGTCTAGGTAGAGAAGGCTTGCTTGAAGGTGGAGCACCTCTCGCTACAATATCGTGGAAACACCCTTTGTCTCTTTAGTCAAGTGCGTCTGGATTCTCCCTCGCCACTCATCATCCTTAGGCCGTAGATATATTTTTGGTGTCGTTGCTTTCTAGAGCACACAAAGCTCTCTTTGTTTTTGTTGGCCTTCTCATGATAAAGTCACTTGGTGGTGTTTTGATAGAGTTGGTGATGGCAATGGCGACATGTGTGGCCCTTAGGGTCTTCTCCTCGTGGAAAATTTCCATGCTTAGTTATCTTGCATTTCTTCGACCTAAAAAGCAAAATAAGAAGAATGATGGTTGAGACGCTATACCCGATACTATGGACCCTCCTTGTGCTAGTTGTTGGGATGGAAATATTCATACCTTCTTCTCCTCCACCTCCATTGATTGCCACGTTCATCGTTGCTTCCCAAAGTACCACATGCCTTATTGTTTGTGTGTTCTTAGGTTTATAATTTTTTGATTGATTTTTTAAAATTATATGTGATATTTTCAATAAAAAAATATGTAATTAATATAGTCATTTTGACGATGCATATATCTCGACACTTGTATAACTAGATTTGACTTGCATTCTTAGGTGTAATTCCATTTCACTTATTTTTTTAGTGTATGCTTATATATATATATATATATATATATACTTACACTTTTCAATCCACACACATACAATCTTACTAATATAATTAACAAAATTTCTCTTATATCACAAAGCGCACACACTTTTAAGCAAATATTAAGGCTATCATCCTATGTAGGGGGCTTTCTATGTTATTTAAGCGAGTTATTGAGAAAATGTAGGAGACATTTCCAATTTAGCGGTTTCATGAATTTGTAATTTTGTTGTTTCAAGAAATTTAAGAAAATGAATTTTAGGAATTACATTCAAACAAGTGGTCGAGCCCCTCTTTAATTGATTCTAATAATTAACCACCTAAAATTTTGAGACTCATAATTGAAAGAGAAGAATCATTTTATTCCTACAACTATATTATTTGAACCTTTGTTTGATTGAATGACGAAGCATTACACATGGACCCATTAAATTACATAGAATGTTGACATCTTTGCCCATGTTTAATTTAGAGGAAACATATAGTGAATTACAAGTTGAGTAGGTGTACATCTAAATCAATGATCTCATACAACTAAAATTACAATTAAGGGGCATCCACACCGTCAAAATTATGCAGGCACAATCCTCGGCCTTAACCTCTCGACTCTCCATGTCGGGATATCAGAACCTTTACACTTAACAAAGATTAATCTCTAACAAACTCTATATGAATGAAACAACACCACCAATAGACCAAACAACATTTGACTTTATAAAACTATTTTTTCTAGCCAACACGTGCAATGTAATTGGCTAAGGGTTTTGGGTTCTACTCATACAGTCCCGACATCAATTATCTCTACTTGGATGCACCTAGGGAGGTGGGTGGTGCAGTCTCAGTCGCCTCCCGAGGGATTAGTGGGGTCATTCCAGGCACTGAATGTAATTAGGGAGGTTGGGTGGTGCGAGTCTAATCGCCTCCTCGAGGGATTAGTGAGGTCATTCCGGCCTCTCGTAGCCGCCTCCCCGAGGGATTAGTGGGGTCATTATAGGGCCTCCTCGTGCGGTGCTCGCTTCGCTTCGTTAGACATGTAGGTGGTCCTCTGTTGGTTTCCAATACCCTAGATTAGCCAAAGGGCAAAAAAATACTAATTGTTTCTAAATAAAAATAGGAGCCGAGGTCCTCCGAGAAGACCCCCAACCTAAGAGGCGTGAGAGATGGTGGCATCAACGTCAAGAGTGACTCAAGAAATTCACAAAAATTTTAGTACGCAACTCTTCATCTAATAATAATAATATAGCTCAGGAATAATGACGTGTACTTATTAATCCTAGCATTGTAGACCTTAAAAAAATAGATTCCTGTCCTTTTACCGATTTACCGTTTTCCCGCCATTGTCAAACTTAGTGAGGTCCGAGTGCGCGAAATGGACCTACCCCCGCCAACTTAGACCCACAATTGTCACGGTCAGTGTAGGTAATTCTTAGAGAAATTTCTAAGTCAAGTCATACTTTTACCAAATTAAATTAACTTCATTCTTTCCTTGATTCCCAAGCTGAGGAGGAGGAATGGAGTTTCCTAATGTTGTTCATACTAGTGACAAAATAGCCAAATCCTGGAGTCTAATCTATAATCCATAATGGTGTTTGTTGGAGTGATGAAATCCACCTAATCAGACAACATCATTACCAATATTATAATAATTGTAAGTAACTGCATGCACCCATGCTGGTGCAGCTTTTCTTTTCCTTTCTTTTTACCCTGCAACGTTGAACAGCAGGTGGGTCAGTGTGGTACAGAGACACCCTTCAAGGAATAGTAATTCTACCCACTCAACACACCAGAAATGCCTGGCCTAGCATTGGAACATGGACCTGCAGAGCCAAGGTTTTGATGGAGGAACAATGGAGATTTCTTTACAGTCTCAAGGTTAAGTAAACTATTCTTTACAGTCTCAAGGTTAAGTAAACTAACTGCATTCTCCCTCCCCATTTATGTTCTTGGTTTACAAGTGGGTATTTCTGTCGACGACCATTCGATTCTGGAACTGTGATCTAACTGGTGTTTCTGCTCCATTGGTTTCTGAAATGCTAAAGAAATATGTTTTTCTGCTCCATTGTTGCAGAGAGGCCATAGAAAAATGGGTGCCATTAGTTTCTGACTTATTTAACTGAAGCCCTGAGTTGGGTACCTGTGTTTTCTGTGTCTTTTTCTATATGGGTGTTCAAAACATTGAAACAATGGAAAGCTGGTGCCATTAGTTTCTGCTTTATTTGTTACTGTATAGGTTATGTGAGCTAGTCCTTGTGAATTTTACCTGAAGTGCTGAGTTGGGTATGTGTGTCTGAAGGTTTTCTGTGCCTGGTTACTCAAAATATTCTGTCAATGGAAAGGTGGGTGTGATTAGTTTTTGCTCTGTTTGTTGTTGTATGGTTATACCAGCTAGTTCTTGTGAATTTTAGTTGAACTACTCAGTTTGGCATGCCTGTGTCTTTTTCTGCGGTTCCATACCTGTTTTCTATGGGGAAAGGCTACGAGGGAAGGCGATATGCAACGACCTAGGTGTGTATGGTCCCCGAATAAAACACAATAAGAATGCTGACATGACATGAGAATTTCAACAACTGAAGGTAGTTGAGGAATTAACATTGGATCTCTCCTGCAAGTCCCACGTTTCATTCTGAGGTCGATTGCCAAATAATATGATGGCTACCATTGGAAGATTGTGTCTACAGGTTTCTCTTCTTCTCAATATGTTGATGCTGTACCGTGCAACAAAAATAGCTACACCACTGACTGGTGCCAAGGAAAACATATATGTTATGACAGCTAACCATATTCATGTTTCATTTGGAGGCCATGTTTGTTTCCTTTGCACAGCTAATCACAAAATTGAAAATCTATGTGCTGGTTCAAAGAGCCCACCCATGTAGCTTAAGGAAAGCAAAGATCTGTTTTATCTTCTTTTCCTTTGCCCAAACAAACAATTTTGTATCATATACATGTTGTATACATTCTTTTAAGCACTATGCATCTAGATTCTATCTACTTTTAATTGCCAATTTTCCATAGATTTCTTTGCAATGATAAAAATATTGTCAGAGCCTTTATCTCAGTTGTCCTGTTGCAAACCCCATGCGTGTGACATTTTTATTTGTTCATTTTGCAGTGCAGGTGCTTTTCGTTTTGTAAATGAATGGGATTTTGCAACAACAACTTGCTTGAATCACACCAAGTAAAAATGTTATCAGTCATGGACCGTCAAGGCTTGGTGCTTTACTATTAACTCCAGAAAAGATTCAACTGAAGTGGCCTCGACAAGAATCAGTGTGGCAAACTCAGGAAATTGTGTTACTGTACCCAAGTTAAGCTAGCCATGTTGTCAGCTAAAGCTCATCACCCCTACTCATGGTGGTCGGATAGCCATCTTAGCCCCAAAAATTCAAAATGGCTTCAAGAAAAACTTAAAAGTATCACCCTTTTACTCACACTGAATATGCTGTATATCATGTGTGCTAAAAATAATTTTAGGCAGTCCATGAGAAAGAAATGTGATTTACCTATGTTCTATTGCTGAAGTAGCTACAAAATAAGCTATACTTCACCCTCTAATGCCATTTTCACGCCTGCAATGGATAGAGATCATAATTATTCCTCTCCTAAGTTCAGAGTCATCTGATATTTCCCATAACCATTGTGTTTCAGGATCATGAAGGTGTTATAGTGAATGCAGTAACAAGTTAGGATTTTTCTAAAAAATGCCATTGTACATGTCTGGTGGTTGGTTAGGAGGTTTGAGGGTGCTATTGGTGACTGCTTGGTGACGAACTTGGACTTGACCTAAGCAAGCTTTCTGTTTGGATTTTATTTTATCTTTAATTTAGCCGGCATTTTCAATATCTTGATGTCTATCCTGTCTACTATGACCAACAGAGGTGAAAAGATAAAACCCTGAAGGAACAATTCTAAATTTTAAATAATAAATATATAATTAGGGGCAGGGCATTATATGTCAAGTTGAACTAGATTATTAAAGTTCTGCCAACAGTAATTGTCAACTAGGAGTGCTGTAATGTTGGTGCAAATTTAAATACTCAAGTAGAGGGTGATCATTTTGGTATCATCTTTTCATGTTAGCTTATAGTTCTCAAACAAAAAAGCATTGGCTGATTTTATTAGTCCTACGATTCCAAAATCTTGTTGCTTTGTGGAAGTTATTTTTATCCTTGCATACTTTGTCAAAGTTAATGTCTAAAACCATCGTTGTCTTTAAACTGTTTTGGATTTTACAAGTTATTTTGGAGTGTTCAAATATCAGAAAATTTCTGTTTGGTTTCACTTTGTTGAGATTGAATAATTTTCCCATGGAGCAACTGAATTGTTTCAGCGATATTCATGGGGTCAAATTTGTTACCACCAAATCTTGAACTTGTGTCTTCTACATTTATTGCTATCCTAAAGATATCTTTTGCATATGGCAGGATGTAGTTCTCGTAGAATATAGTTTGCAAAAGTAACATTAAAATTGGAGATTAGCAGATTCTGTATCTGGGAAAATTGTTGTGGTTATACAGTTATTTTGATTTTCTCAAGAGAAAAATTTGCAAATTTTGACAGCTGGCAAGTACTTACTCATTGATACGTTTCACCTAATTGCCAACATATGTGGGTGGTTCAAACTCCTGTTTATTGGTTTGCATCAATAAGATAAGCTACCCTGCCTATTGGTTTGCAATTGCATCAATATGATAAGCTACCATGTCTAAACCCACTTTTCCATCCCATGGGCAATATGCAAGACATTTAAATAATGCTAGAATATCTCAAAAGAATCTAACCAAAAGCTGTAAATCTGAATAAAATTAGTTCTATTGCATAAATATGTTCCATCAATGACCCAAATCAAAGAATCCTGAGCAACTAGACCTCGTGTAGACTTTAAGCATCATCTATTTGACATATGCACCTGCTGAAAGATGATAACACAATAAGGAACAAGAGAAAAAGAGAGATGAAATCTTATCAACTATTTTGATTTTCATGCCCACATTAAAATGGAATACTTCTTAAGATGCAAGGATATGCATCGGCCAACTTATTTATGTGTGGGCCAATTCCTGTGCTCATAGGGAACAATCCGCATAACCGGTCACAAATTTCCATTGGAGGAATTTTAGGAGAAGTCTTGGCTTTACTTGCTCTTGCAATGGTCCATGGCCAACGATAATATACATTCCCAAGGGGAATAGTGGCTTGCTTCATGCCTTCTCTCGAACACTTTGGGCAGAGGAAAGCTCATCTAAGTGCGTCAAGGCCTCTCAAATAAGGGTAAAGTTATCTCAATATATGGCAATTCTGGCGTTTCTCTCAAATCCCTTAATGGGAATTGTTCTTTTGTCTGTGTGTCTCATGACTCGTATACATCACTAATGCATACACATGAAGAAAATGAAATAATATATTCACGGTTTATCTTTAAGGCAAGCTTCTAGGTATTGCCCTTAACTCCGACAATGATTAAGGGGTTCATTTGTATGATAGTGACTTAGGTTTAAATCCCCTGCTGCGATAAGTTGACCCATAATCTACTCAGAAGACATGTCATGGGGTTTGTGGACTACCAAAATATGGGTAAAGACAGATCATATAATGGGGTTCATTCTGAAGTGTGCTATTGAGGTTCACCCCACACTCAGTAAGGCAGTCAATAAACTCAGTCCACACTGCAGCAAGGTGTCCCATATTCTGATGACCTGGAGAAAGTTCACTTCTTGCAGTTAAGTACCCAAACTGCATGAGTGAGCCATGTGTGGGCACATGCAGACTTAACTGTGGGTCAGCGAACTTTGGAGCCATGTAGGAGTATTTGAGGAATACACCTTGCTTATGGAGAGGATGAGCTATGCGCAAGAAGGCATGTAGAGCACAAAGAGACACATGGTCACGGATGATCCAAGATCGCGCGAACCAATTTAAGGAACAAACATAAGGTATTGGAATCCAAGAGGTGCGTTCCAGCCAAGCAACATCCAGGCAGCCTTGAGGGATCTAGGAGAGAACCTAAAGAATATTTGCCTTACAAATTGCAAGGTCAGGTTGTCATGTAAATCTTATAAATACCTTTGCGCTTCTCAATTTTAACAGTTCTTACTTGTTTGTTAAGGTTTAAGATTAATGAATATCTAGTTCTTTCTTTCTCATCGAGCTGCCCGCAACCCATATCTTCATTGTAGTCATCTAACCCTAATAGATCACCATCTCAGCTTCCAAAACTGTTTCTGTCACAATCTCCTCATCTTCACCCATACATGGGATTCTTTCTTTCTCATTGAGCTGCGCACAACCCTTCTCTTCATTGTAGTCATCTAGGTATTCACCTTCCTCAAGGTGCGCATTAGTACTTCTGCTGCCTGCATCTTTATCTTCATCTAAAGGTATTCTGTCTTTGTTGCTAGTTCCCTTGCAGTAGCAATATCCTTTTCCAGGATGTCTAGAATGCCTTACACGATCTCTAGCTCCCTTTTTAGTTCTTCAATCTTTGGTATGGATGGTGTAGGACCAATCTTCTTCTTTCTTCTTTTGAATTTCCTCTGAAATAGGCCTGAGCAAAAATTCTCCATAACAAATACCCCATGCATCTAATTTATCACCGCCTGTGAATCTCCTGTAATGTGTATCCTTTGAACAGCCTTTTGGCCAACAAGTGTTAATAACAATTTAACAGCAATGAGCTCTGTGAAATTGTTTGTGCTTATGCCCCAGACCTGCCTTAAAAGATATAAAATGTTCATCAGAAAAATAAAGAATCCCACCAGTACCCACAAATGGTGGAACTCCCTGTGAAGCCCCAACAAAAAGGCTCTTTTGTTTTAGGACCTGTCTGATTATTAGCATTGTTACTAAGTTTTGTAGCTCTGTTTTCAAAACTTGCTTTGAAGGCTGAGCTAATGTATTTTCCCAAAATAATTTCAGGTCTGTCTTCACCATTAAAGTCCTCTCCCCTACTCCCTTACTCATGCACCGAGTCATCTGCTTCCATCAAGTTTGCATAAGATTAAAAGCCTAAGTCTAGTGTATGATAAACAATCAATTTTTAAAAAGGGTCAAATAGGAACACAAAACAAACACAAAAAGGGTAGATACACTTTACCAAAGAGAATGGGCAAAATCACCAAGGCAGAACAAAAAGGAAAAAAAATTTAACCAGCAAAGCAGGGACCTGCAAACCAAGAAGATAAGTTATTCCATGTGTCTTTGATTCAGCTTGCCTTGGCTATTTATGAACTGTAGTGCTTGATGGTCTGTGTAGAACACCAACTCTTTGGGCAACAAGAAGTGCCTTCACTTTTTCGGAGCTTGCTTTATAGTGTAAAATTCTTGATCATAAATTGAAATTCTCCTTCTTGCGTCATTTAGTTTCTCGTTGAAATATGCTATGGGTTTCCTATCTTGACTCAACATTGGCCCAATGGTTATTCCACTCGTATCACAATCAACCGGATTTGCTTTCTTGAAATCAGGCAAGGCCAACACTAGTTGTTCTTTGACTTTCTTCTTCAACTTCTGAAAGCAATTTTTGTGTTCGCAGTCCACACAAACTCTCGCTTATCTCCCTGCATCACCTCTATGATTGGTGTGCAGATGTAGCTGAAGTTCCTTATGAACTTTCTGTAAAAGCTCGCCAAACCATGGAAACTTTGTGCTTCAGAAACACTCTTGGGTGACAACAACTGCACTGTAGCTCACACCTTCTTAGGGTCCATCTTCAATGCTACTTCAAATATCATAAATCTCAAGTATACCAACTCTTCCTTCATGAAACTACACTTTTTCAAATTCACAAGCAACTTCTCTCTCACAAATGCCCTATAACACCTTCTACAAATGAACCAAGTGTTCGTGTTTTACTAAAAATCAGAATTTCATCCTGATATACAAATGACAAATCTGCCTAGGAAAGGCTTTACCACTTTATTTATAAGTTGCGTGAATGTGCTTGGTGTGTTGGTTAAGCCCAAATGGGATGACCAACCACTCATACAAAGCAGTCATCCACTCATCACCTTCTCTTATTTGGATCTGGTGATGTCCACTTTTCAAATCAATCTTTGTGAAGTACCTTGCTCCACTCAAAGAGTCCATCAAATCATCCATGTGTGGCAATGGAAACCTATACTTGATGTTAATCTTGTTGATGACTTTGGAAGCAATGCACATCCTCCACTCATCTCCTTTCTTTGGTACTAATATTGTAGGTACTGTGCACGGGCTAAGAGACTCTCTTATCAACCTCTCAAGCAATTCTTGCTTTTGCTTCTTCATTATGAGGCCTTGTTCGGCAAACTAGACCCACCAATCAGATCCATCCGATGGCTTATATTGTGCACAGGTGGTAAACCATCGGGATTAGTTTGTGACATAATATCCACAAACTCACCTAGCATCTCCTTCACTTCATGCGATAGTTATTCTTTCTGTGAGGCTGCACCTTCTTCCTCTTTTTGCAAGATTTGGAATGAACGCAAAACATTAATTCTTCTTCTTCACTTAATTTAGGAACTCTTTTTGCCGAAACCAACAACGCCTTCAGACTTTTCTCCACTTCTACACTTGTATACTTCAAAGGATTCAAAGTTTACTCTAGTCCGTCTTTCACCATAGTGTAAATATTTGCGCGATCATCATGTTGTGCTCTTTTGTCGAACTACCAAGGTCGACCAAGTGACACATGGCATAGATCCATGGGCATTACATCACACAAGACTTCATCTTCGTATGTGGCAATCTTTATGCGTACATTACATTGTTCATTCACAAGCAACTGATGTCTTTTGAACTAAGACACCTTATATGGATTTGGATGTGCAATCCTCTTTAGACCAAGCTTTTCAACCATCTCATTAGAAATAAGATTATCAGTGCTATCACTATCAACAATGACTTTATAGAACCTACCTTTAGACTTGCAAATGGTTTGGAATGTATTCTCTCTGCTAGGATGCATTCTTCACTTTTGTTGGCTTCACCAACACTCTTTTCATCATAGGATCTTCTCTGCACTCTGGCTCTTTTGCATGATTGTTTGATGCAATACTCTCTGTATTTACATACGGCGCAACATGGTTACTAGCATCGTTCCTCCTTGTGCCACTATTTTGCGTTGCTTGTGGCCACTCAAATGCATGATATCCAACTTCTCTACAAGGGAAATGTGTTTTGTTGAATCCATTGCCTCTTCTAGGTCCTCTTCCTTTGAAAGAATATCCACCTTTGTCTCTTTGCACATGATTTTTCTCTTACAAGGAACTTGATTCGCCGTTTTGGAAATGATTTTAGGTATCGTTATGCAACCCTCCACCTCTGTGTGGAACTTTTCCTTCCCTTGTGCACTGTTTTGTTGTTTGCACGACAACTTATCTTCTGCCTTCAACACAAGCTAATAGGCTTCTTCATTAGATCTCACTTTAATCATGGTAAACTCATCTTGAATGGAAATGCACAATCCATTAACATACCATGAAATCTTCTCTGTGTCATCTTCCACATGACCCTTTTTGATGGCGAGTAGAAAATTTCTTTGTGTAGTCTTTGACATAAGGCTTCTTCAATAGATCTCACTTTAATCATGCTAAACTCCTCTTGAATGGAAATGTACAATCCATTAACATACCATGAAATCTTCTCCGTGTCATCTTCCATATGACCCTTTTTGATGGTGAGTAGAGAATCTCTGTGTAGTCTTTGACATAACTCTTTCTCAAAAGGCAATTCTGTAATTGCCTGAACAAATATGAATGGTAATTCATACGATTAAATCTTAAATTTTACAACCAACTTATCCCAATTCCCTATCTCATCCTTGCTTCTATGTGCCCTTTCACTACATGTTCCCACCATAAAGATGCATAACCTTTCAACTTAGTAATGCAAATCTTACTTTCTTGGGATCTTTTGCTCCTTTGTACTCGAAATACCTAGTGATCTAGTCGACGAGCTCTTCAAGATTCAAACTCCTAGTGTAATTAGGGACTTCACCTTTGACTTGTTGCCAATCCTTGTGATTGAGCGCAAGAATCGATCCTCTTGCGCATCAATGCGCTCTACCTCAGCATCATGGTCTCCGGTGCGCTTTCTATGATCTCATCATGACTTGCATCATCATCCATCGCTACTCTTTTGCTTCAAGTGGTCTCCATAGCCTCTCGACAAGCTTGTACTCTCTCATCATCTCCGCCAAGTCTACAAGTCTCAACAATCTAGATGCTATGGTTACGAGATCTATTCTATGTGCCATCACAATTTCCTCACAATTCTCAATAATAATCAAAATATTGTAACTTGCACCTTCTAACCAACAACCCAAATGCTGGAAGATGTCTGCAACTACTTTCTACCCACACACATGTATGGGAAGTAGCAAACAGAGAACTCACCACCTATGAGACTTAAAATTCTTGCTTCGATACCGGAAATGTAGTCATGGTTATGGGCCCCAATTAAGGGATGCAATAGACCACACAACTCACAATTCTTCGAGTTAGATCTGACTGAAGCAAGATCCCAACACAACTTGTAAGAAACAATAAAGGCTTCTTCTACTTATAGGCGGAAATGATTACAGATTCGAGCACAATCACATTACCCACTTTGCCAGTCTTATGAAAGACTCTGCAGAAATTTTCTAAGAATTTTAATCCTAGGATCTACCCTAGCTAAGCTTGCAGACTTTGCTAAGCTTCTACAAAACCAGACTGGAGTCCTAGGACAATGAAGCTTTTCAATTCTATATTCAGACACTTGAATAAGCAACTTAGGCCTTTCTCTAAAAGCTTGAACTCTAATATTGGCTCACTTGATCTCTATTCTCCGATAGGATGCCTTGCATGTTTATTGCTCCTTTCTATGTATAGAATCAGGTGGGAAAAATAAAGATGATTTTGCAATTAAAGATACCATTGCAAAGATTCCTCAGTTTACTCAGGTTACTATCGGTCTCATCCAACCGGTTTGCAGGTAATCTCTCCAACTGATCAAAGTACTAGGTTGTTCTGTTAGTTCACAGGCGAAGCAAACAGATAAAGGCCCATGTGTGCTTGTCTAACTGTATTGATGTTGATAGGTTTACAAACACCTGCGCCATAGAGGATGCAAAATTGCACAGCATCCATTTGTTGGCACAAGGACCAAAAAGTTGTGTTTATCCTAGTAGGTGCAAATATTAATAAAATGTGTGGGTGCATGTTTGCGCACAGTTTCTGTGCAAGAGTTCTAGACTGTGCAAAACTTCTAGCTCCCCATGCCTTGTCTTCCACTTATTCTACCAACACAGAGCACAAGTTTTGTGCAAGGCTACACAGAATTTGTGCAAGCTTTATTTTCCTTACTCTTTAACTTTTTTTGGTTGACACAAGGTTGCAAGATCTGAATGGTCTTGCATCAAAATCAATCCCTGTTCTAAGCAAGGCTCGGTTTGTTCTTATCTTGTGACGAGGTCAAAAACTAAGGTAAATTGAAAAATACCTGTTGTTTTCAAAGGGGGTCTCATATGCCTATGAGGCGGGTTAGGTAGGCTGGGACCCATAAAATCACCTTTAGGGCCAGGCTAGGGGTTTAGCCTCTGCATATATGGTTGAAGAATGGCTTGTATGGAATAGGCCCTCGCCATTTCTATGCCTGTATGTGCATTTGATCTCAAGTGGCTAAACAACATTTTGTTTGTAGCATGCTTCAAGCAGCTTTGCTACCTTAACTAGAAAAACTACTTCAAATTTAAATTCATCATATGCATAGGCCCTAGCGTCCTTAACATATTATTGAGGTCTATCATTTGCAGATCCATTATAAACTGTCACCCTGACCCTCGAACAATTATTTTGAAATTGGCACTCATGTCTACCCTCCAAGGCAAGGCAATTGTATCAAGCATGGTAGACACGCTTGTAAAATAAAAGAAAGTGAAGAGGTTAGAAAAACATAAAATAGCTTTTGTTTAGATATTTATATATTCAATTCGTTAGTCTGACGACTATTTTCCACGAATAGTCATTTCTGTATGCAACAATATGATACTATGAATTGTTTTCCAACATTTTGTAGATGCGCAACAATGTTTGTAGAGCTAACCATGGCTTGGATTGACACCATCATGTAATATTTATTTATCAGTGATGTCTGACAATCAAGAATAAATAGGCATTTCATAATACAAGCAAATAAGATACATTTTGATCTTCTTTGTAAATATGTTGTTGTGCTGCTCCCAGATATGGATTCTAACATCAAAGCCATGTTGAAGCTCATAGAAGAGGATGCAGATTCATTTGCCAAGCGGGCAGAGATGTTCTATAAGAAGCGCCCAGAGCTTGTGCATTTGGTTGAAGAGTTTTATAGAGCATATCGTGCTTTAGCAGAAAGGTATGATCACATTTCAGGGGAGCTGCGGCTAGTGCATTATACCATTGCAGAGGCATTTCCAAACCAAATGCAACATGTTTTGCCTGCTGACTTCCCTCAAGCATCTTTCTTAGAATGGGCAAGTGATCAGTCTTTTGAAAGCCCACAGAAAACAAAGAATTTATTTGATATCGATGAAATGCCAAAAAGCAATTCTGGTCAGAAAGTGGCATCACCATTTCAGATGCATAATAGGGCTGTGCCCTCTTCTTATGCAACAGAGGATGCAAGTGAAGTAGCAAAATCACATGGATTGAAGCAGGTGAATGAGATAATCACAGAATACAGGATCCTTGAGAAAAGGGTATTGCACTTGCAAGAGGAACTGAATCACGTCCAAAGCGAAAAACAGAAAATGAAAGAAGATTCATTATCCCAAGTTGAACAAATAAATTCTCTCGAGGAAAAACAATTATTCTCCTTGAAGAAGCGAAACAAAAAACTTCATGAAGAAGGGCATTTACAAGATGACAGTGAAGAACATCAAAATCTTAGAACAGAAATACAAAACTTGAAAGTGGGAACACAGAACACAAATCAAGAAAGCATTGAGAAAGGAATTCAATCTGTAGATTTTAGTCTACAGAATGGAGCTAGAGATGATAAAATTCTGAGTCTACAAAATGAGCTTTATCAGCAGCAACGAGAGAACAATAGACTAGGTGCACTGGTTATGGAAGGTGTTAAGCAGGTAGAAAAGGCAGAAGAAGAAGCTCAAACTCTTCACATGGCTCTTTCAAAATCAGATGAAGAAAAGGAGAGTTTGATTCTTCAGTACCAAAATGATCACAATCTTTTCCAGACTTCTGAAAACAGGGAGAAGGATTCACAGGTTAGACTGGCACTTGTAGAAGAAGAAAACAAGAAGCTTAAGGAAGATTTATCCGCTGCAGCTCTGCACTTGAAGGTTATGGAAGAGAAAGCACACAACTTAGAAAATGAGAAGAATGCTGTTCAGCTGGAGATGGGGCGTATAATCCAGAAGACGAGTTTTCTGATAGAAGAATTAACTTCTATGCGTAATGAGGAACAGAATCTTAGAATAAGACTACAAGACGAGACTGCTGACAGCAGGAGGATTGACACAGCTCTGAAAAGCTGCCAGCAGGCATTGATCCAGTCACAGGAACAGCAGAGATTACTGACAGCAGAGATACGAGTTGGAACTGAGAGGCTAAAGGATGCTGACAAAAGAATAAAATATCTAGAAGGAGAGATTTCCCAGCACCAAAAGCAAAATGGCAATTTGGTTGAACAAATCTCATCTGCATCAATGTCCATTGAGAATCTAGAAGAGGAAATATCCAAGTTGAAACATGAGCAAACAGATTTGTTAAATGAGGTTGCATTTCGTGTAGACCAGAGGAATGCTTTGCAGCAAGAACTCTACTGCTTACAAGAGGAAAGGAATGATTTAGAGAGAAGACTTCGGACAATCAAGATGCAAATCGAACAGTTAGGTTTAGATCCGAAAAATCTACAGTCTTCTTTTTTTCAGTTTGCAAGAAGATAACCACAAACTGAGGGAGCGTTGCAGAAAATATGAGGATGAGCACTTAACAATGGTAAATATTGCAAAACGAATGGATGACGAGCTTGTTGAGAGAAATAAAGTTGTAGAAGATTTAGTGTCATCCCATGCGAAGGAGGTAGAGAGTCTTAAAGTTGACATGAAGAAGCTGAAATCCTCGTTCCAGGATTTGCAAGAAGAGAAGCTTATGCTAATAGCTGAGAGTGAGCAGCAGAACAAGCAGAGGAGCAATTTGGAATCAAGTTTGCATGATTTTCAGAAAAGGTTTTCTCTACTCGAAAGAGACAACTTGGACCTGAAGGGGAGTTGGAAAACACACTGGGACATGTTGGACACCTCAATGGGCAGCTACAGTATTCCCAAATTGAGAAAGAACGAGCTGAGTATGAAATCACAGCATGTCGTTCTCAAATAAGTGATTTAGAAAAGCAGGTTTGCTTATTACAAGCAGATGGAGATGATCTGAGGACCAAAATGCAAGAAAAAACTGAAAATCAGCAAAAAGCTCAAGTTGAGGTAGGGAGGTTACAGCAATTACTAGATCAAATGGAAGAAAGGAATACAGCATTATCAAATGAATGCCAGAAATATATTGGAGAATTTATAGTTGTAGAAGAAAGAGCCACAGAACTGGAAAGAGAAATACACAAACAGAAATTGGAAAATATTTCTTTGGTGGATAACCTCTCTTTGGAAATGAAATTTAACAAAGAACTGAAAGTACAGATTCACAAGCTTCAAATTTTTCTAGCTGCACCTGGTATTGAAGGGCGGCCGGCAGAAGGTGCAGATGTAGAAGGCATGCAGTTGTTTGTTAATATTATAGAGAAAGTCAAATTCATGCAAACAGATCTTTTACATACTGAAGAAGCAAACAAGAGGCTTTCAACTGTGGCATCAGTAATGAGTACATATGTAGAACAGTTGAAAACAGACATGTCTGTTGTACAATCAGAAAAACATTCCCTCGAGGAAGAGGTCACAAACAGGTCTCAGCTCTTAGAAAATCTGCAGAAAGAACTTCTTATGTTACAGCATGTGGCAGATAGTCTGAGGATACAATTACAAGCCACTGAAGAGAGAGAAAGAGACCTAGAAGAAGAAACAAAGAATTTGCAACACTCTTTAGCAAGTTGTGACAATTCAAGGTTGATATTGCAAGATGAACATCAGAAAACTTTACAAGATTACGGTTCTGTCAAAGCACAAATTGCAGAGTTACAATGCAGATTTTCTGTTTCTGAACAAGAAAGCCAGATATTTCTTACTGAAGTACTAACACAAATAAGTTTGGAAACTGTCTTAGAAAGTAATATTGCTGAAAGGGATGAGAAAATACAGCAATTGATGCACCGGTTAAAGATGTTAGACGAAGAAAAAAAGCAGTTCGAAAACGAGGTGCAAGTTGGTTCAAGAAAATCACAAATGTTGGAAGTTGAGGTGCAGAACCTTCTGGAGTCCATACAAAGCCTTGAGAATGACAAAAGACATGCGGATGCATTGCAGAATGAATTATATATTCTCAATGCAAAGTTTGCTCAGATGAATCTTCAGGTGAAAACTGATAGTTGCTCGATAAAAGAAAAAGACACAATGCTTGGTGAGCTAAGGCAACGGCTGCAAGTTGTTGAGGAAGAAAATACTATGTTGGTAGAAGATTTGGAAACTATGCAAAAGGAACATGCCATAGATAAAATGTCATTGAATAAACTTCAGCTCCAAGTATCCTCAATGACGGAGGAGATTAACCATCTCCTACAATCAGAAGCAAATCTAGAAGAAGAAATGAAGAATCTGCAACATTCTTTAGTTAGTTCTCACGATGGTCATTTGTTATTGCAAGATGAACATCAGAAAACCCTCCAAGACTACAATTCCATTAGAACACAAATTGATCAATTACAAGACAGGTTTTGTGTTGCTGAACAAGAAAATACAATGTTTATTCTTGAAGCTCTCACGCAAACTAGTCTTCTGACTGTACTGGAGAATAACATTGGTGAAAGGGATGAGAAAGTACAGCAATTGGTGGAGCGATTAAACAAGTTACACAGAGAAAACACGGAGCTTGAAAACAAGGTGCAAACAGGTGCTGGAAAATTACAGATGCTAGAAGTTGAGGTACAGAAACTTCAGGAGGTGATACAAAGATTCACCGAGGAGAAGAGACATGCAGATACATTGCAGAGTGAACTAAGGCAACAGTTGCAAACTGTTGACCAAGAAAAAAGATGACATTATTAAATGACCTGGAAAGCTTCAAACAGGAGCACACCACAGTTGAAATGACGGTGAATGAACTTTGGCAGCAAGTGTGCTCATTGAAAGACGACAATATTCATCTCAAACAAGTCTTGTCAGATGCAGACAAGGACAAGACAAAAGCAAAAGATGATTTGCATGGAATGCAAAGAGAGATGGAGATTCTTAGCAACAAGTTATCTTCTACTAGCGTGCAGGAAAAGAAGATGCAGAATGATGTTTTACAACTGCAAGAAGAAGGAGAGAAGCTAAGATCTCAACTGCAGTATCAAACTGAGCAGACTAAAGTGCTGGAATTAGAAATAGAGGGATTGTATGAAGTCCTGCAATCTACCCAGATAGACAATATACTGCTAAAAGATGCAAGTCAGAAGATCTATCACAGGTTCAAATTGCTTGAAACACGAACATGGGAGCTTGGAGAAGAGCTCCTTTCCATTGAAGAGGAGAAAGAAAAGCAAGGGGCTGACGCAGCAAATCAAGCTGCACAAATTAAAGAACTCAAGAGAAATATTGGTGATCTAGAAACAAGGAAAAACAGTGCAGGAGCTAAAGCTGCAATACTATTCAGCCTAATGGCCCCTTTAAAAGAAGATTTATGCACATTGAAAGAACAAGTTTTGATTCAAATGAATGTCCTAAAAATGGACTCCGACAAACTTCAGGTAATTGTTATAGCTTTGTAGATAAGTAGGTATCTGTTTTGTGGCAAGTCCTTCAGTATTTTTGAGGATTCATCCTCCTTTGTAAATAAGAAACGTTGCTTCAAATGCTACGTTCATCTAGCAATGCAACTGATGAAAAGAAAGAAATGTGCTTTGTAACATATCAAAAAGGTAAATTTCTTACTAGATGCTGGAACTGTTTTTCAGGATGGACTGCTGAAGTGGCTTCGAGATGCTATGGATAAACTGCAAGAAACAAATACGGAACCATCTGTGGAAGCACAGAGTCGAGCTTATGAGGTACAGAAGCTGCAGGCAGATATTGAGCACATTGTCACTGAATATGAAAAGAAGAATCAGATACTGAAAGATGAATCCCTTAGAGCTATTGCAGAAAACTCTGATTTCCAGGTCAGATTAGCGGACACACTCCATGGGAAAATGCATTTGGAATCAGAAAACAACTCACTCAAAATGGAACTGCACGAACATATACAAAATGCTGGTCAACTACAGGAGGAGAGAAAGGTCATTGAGGATAAATTGCATCTACGAGTAAAAGAGGTGGAAAGCTTAAAGGCCAAGCTTGAGGAAACAGAAAACTTAAAAACCACATTTTAAAGCTGCTTGAGCTGGTCATTGGTCCAGAGCCAGGTCAGGTATTGTTAAACATGGAAAAGTTCCAACTTGCAGAAGATAAGCTCAAGGAAATTCACCAAGAGATGTTTTGCTTGAAATGTGAAAATGAGAAGCTTAAAGACAATACTTTGCGCATGTCATGTGAGATTGATAACCTTGAAGCTGCATTAGGTTTTAAGTACAAAGTAGGGATGAATGATGACCTCCTGCAATCATATGGTCACAGCAGAAAATTGAAGCAGAAGATTCAGCAGATTGAAGCCAGGAATTGTACACCAGATGGTTCAGTTCAATGGGAACTAGATGAAGAGGGAGATAGTTTTTTGACATTAGAGAAAGGATGTAAAACTGATTCTAAAATGAAGAGCTCTTTGAAGAAGAGGAAATGTTTCTTGAAGGATATGATGTAGAGGTTCCAGAGTCTCATGTATGCAAAGATAAGGGCTTGCTTCCACTGCAGGAAAGCATTCAAGACCTCGACTCCATGACTGGTGGAAATGATACTGTTTTGGAAGACTTCGAGCTTTTCCAAAATAAATATACCAGGCTAGAGAATCAAGTCCAGGAATTGAGTGAAAAAGCCAAGAATTTTGATGTCAAGTCTCAAGAAGCACAAGATTTGGCCATGAAGTTGGCAGAAATGCAACCGGCACTAGTAGACACACAAAAACTGAAAGAAAAGATAAAAGAATTGCAGGCTCGAGTTAAAAACTACAGCAGGAGAATACTCAACTTAAAGGTGAGCATGCTTATAGCAGTACAAAGAAATTCAAAGAGCTTTCACATAGTAAAGAAGCAGACTTGTTTGAAGTGGAATCATTGGAATTACAAGAGGAGAAAGAGGTGGTAGTTGATGAAGCTAAAGGTCCAGCACATATCAACAATATCGGAGAACTTGATATCTTGCAGGAGGAGAACAGAAAATACTGGGGCCGACTTGACTTCGTCAACAAAAAGTAAAAACCTTCAAAATGCCATCCAAGAATTGCAACACAGGTTGAAGAGTGTAAAGCAGAAGAACAAGAAACTCAAGGATGATAGGTGGTATAAGGGAATAGACTATAATTCACTTGAAAAGCAATTGAAAGACCACCAAGGACAGGTCAAGCAGTTGGTAGAACACAACAATAGACTAAGAAAGGATGTCAAATATGTATTTGCTTGCATCAGCAGAATACAAGAGGATACGAGTGGCAGGGAACACAAATCCGATGAAGAGACATTAATAGCCTGTCAGCAAAATGCGAAAATTGCAGAAAGGTTAGAAAGTGGTTCAGAGAAGGCCCGGGTCTTGGAAATGGAGGTTCAGAGGATACGCCTTACTCTCTCAAGGTTCCAACAGCAAGTATTGGATGATGGACCCAAGACCAGAGTACCCTTAAGAGCCTTCCTTGTTGGCTCTGGTAAAAGGAACGTTCTCCCAAGCAACCCAAATGTTGTGCCTGCATGCACCCTCCTGTTGTTAACTAGACAAGACCAAGGCCTTGTAATATTCCCAGGCTCCCCTCCCAACAAGGAAGACGAGCACCACTCAGCTACAATCTAGGAAAAGCTAGACTACTCAAGCAAACCGCTGTCCCCTGTTTCTACCATGCAGGTTAGTTATTAGTTGAACAGAGCTCAGGGATCACCTGCTACATAATTTGTAAGCATGGTCTGGTCCAACTCATCATCACCAATAACGAGTCTTGTATTTTATGATATATGCTTTGTTCACAGATTCTGTCCACTCTCATGAAGAAAACAACAAATAACTTTCCCTTTCAAATTGATCTAATCACACATAATGATAAAATAAGTGGATAGGCATTTCTTATAATCGTGTGGGTTCAAATTTGTATTATCTGATCGATTGATACCACTTCATTTATTTTTCAATTGAAGAAGAAGAAAGACTTTTAATGACGTCCACGAGAACCGGCAGTTTAAGGACCAAGAGCCACAACATTAAGAAACTTTCAGATTTCTTTCGATGTCAGATCTTCTACTATGAATCTTGACTAGGAAGCCAGCTGTTTTGTGGATCCTTTCCTCGTCAAATAACTCATTTAGGCTGCCCACCTTCAAATCATACTGTAAACAGATATCTTCATATGCTGCACATTCCAAAATGAAGTGCCATTTAGTTTCCACCACCCCTTCACTACAGAAAATACAAGTTCTTTCTTTCCAATTTTCCCATTGAATCATCCATCTACCAATCTCACACCTAAGATGATGTGATGTTACTATTATTAGAAAAATTAAGAAATCATAATATAGTATAATAGAGTATGAGAGACAGAACAAGTGTAACTTGAACAATACAATTCTAGTTGAAAGGTATATTATAATATCAGTCACATGAACGAGTCCATGCCTCAGATTTGATGGTGTTCAAACATTTATAAATATGTTAGAACATAAATAAAACCTTATTAATAAAATGATTTATGTAAAGATATGCTAAAACATTTTTTCAAATAATGATTTTCGGGTCATAAATTCAATAGTTATTTTTTAAAGACATACATTTTATTAATTTTGAGTAATTATAATAATGTATTCTATATTTTTTTAACAAGCATTGTTATTTTATTTTTCGTAATAATTTTTGATACTCCCTATCAATAAAAAATATTTTTCCATTCCCTTTTATTATAAATAAAATTTAGTGTGTCAGCATGTCAATATACATGCACAAGTTATCAAAAATATTATTGAGTATTGCAACTGTAAGTGAGCAATGCAATAAAATGGGTTAGTTTTTCTAAAATCTATTGTTTTAATCGAGGCACAAAGCATCCTCTATATAATATATAAATGAAATAATATGAATAAATAATTATATTTCTATATGTAAATTCATTGTTACGAATAAATGAATTAATCCATCCTCATGAAAATAGTCTATGATTTTTTTCAACTTCCATGGTATAAGAAATTAAATTATTGAACTTATAATAACAAATTGAGATTGCTCAAGTTTTTCACTTGTGTTATAATTTTTTTATTTTAAATAATTTAAAGTGTTTAATATATGTTAAAAAGAAATAAAACATCTTTTTAATGTCCGTGAGAGTCCAAATTTTAGGTTTACTAACTATACTTGTACGACTTGAATTTGTGACATTGTTTTCAAAAGTATGAACTCTTCATCATTAGGCTTACTCAAATATACACTTAGGCCAACTCAAATGCATTGGTGGTGATCAATAGGCAGAAAGGAGTCCACTCATATACTATTTAGCATGTGAAACCTTTAACACCACCTATTTTCTGTAGGATAGAGGAACAAATGCATTCATCTCACTCTCTTCATGTTTAATTTCACATTTTAAGTTGTATTTTAGTGTCATCTAGCTGCCCTCCTATCAAATCCCTATTCATGACTATCAATGGAGACTCCTTTGCAAGGCCACCATGTTATTTTTGAATCATTCAAGCTCATCTCAAGGGTTTGTCATCTAATCTACCACAATTTTCAAAGGCCATTTTTCTAGTTTCAATATTATAAAATGGATAAACCAGATTTGTACGATTTAAATGATAATAATAATATGATTGTCCATTAATTCATTCGAGATAGACAAATATATAGGAAGAGAGTTTCCTATAAAGTAGGAAACTACTCTTCTATTCCAACGAGTTGTTTCAACAACAAAACAACTTCATTACAATAATATAATTATGGAGCACTAACGATATGAAATTCCTAACATTCACCCCTTAGTGGGAACATGGGGAAAAACACTATCTTCAACCAAGCAAAGCATGTTGCTTCGTAGCTTGCACATGGTCTCGATACTCAACATTGACTGTGGGAACTACATCATCCATGAATAAGGACCCATCAACCTATTTAGGTGAATACATTAATTGGGACCCATCAACCAATTCATATCAACCATCAAGTCAACCTGATCAAGAACACTTCCTGCTGTAGTATCAATGGTACAAATCTCCACATTATCATCATCATAGGGGAAACACAAACATTGTACTACACACAGGAACAAGGATGCTCATATGTTCTTATTTATCACACAACAAAAGGTGTCACTAAAACATTTTGTGGCCTCTAAGGTAGTGACGAACTCGAGGAGGTTGATTGTCCTCTTGCCTCCGTTGCCTCCATCCTCCAATATCGTTGCTTAGCTCAGCTGAATTTAATTTTGAGGTTCCAATTTGAAATGTCCTCTTCTCAATTTCAACTTGGACGCCGAGTTACACCGAAAATGCGTTTGTGAGGCAATTTTTTTTTTACAATTTTTGACAATTCAAACTTGACTCACTTTTTAACTTGAAAATTATTACAAGAGTTATAGAATATATAAGTAACAACATTGACGACTCTACTATTTAGAATACCATTTAAACTTTTTATGACACACATTAAATGTATAACATAAGATTTTATAATGTATGACAAGACACAAATTGGAGTATTGACACTTTTGAGACTAAATTTTGATGACAATAAGATTTTATAATGCATGACAAGACACAAATTGGAGTATTGACACTTTTGACGACTAAATTTTGATGAAAAAAAATGATATTTATATATGACACTTTTATATTTTGACAACTATTGAAAAAAGACATGAAACTATATCTTTTAAATAAATAGCTATCAAATGGTTGGTTAATAAATACTCATGTACTGACTGGACAGAGGTGTAGATAGTTAGGATAGAATGGAAATATCCATTCCAAGAGTTTAAGATACATGTGTATACTTGCCCTTAGTTCTGGTCACTGTGTGGAGGAGGTAATATATTTGTAAGTGAACCAATAATGCATTGACTTCAAAAACACCTTGGACTCAAAATTTCAAAAGATCGTTGGTTTAGTGTTTAAGATTCACAGTAGAAGAGTTGATATGGCAAAGAGTCTGAAAACTGCTTAATACATCGGTTTCGTTTGGTCCCATAAACTCTTTAGTCTCCTAAACGTCATTAAAATCTTTCATTTCATTTCATTTCATTTCAAGAAAAGAATATGGCAATCGATGTTATAGATAAGAAGAGCAATAAAAACACGTAATGACGACTTGAATAACTGAGTCGTATCCCATGCAAAATGCCGATCCAAGTATGAGTCAATGCGAATGATATTCCAATGCAAAATAATAACAGTTGCGCTAAGAGGCAGAAACTAGCGAGAATCAGCCGGCGTGACAATGCATAAATGTGAGGAACCGTGAGGTTATGTAGCTCGCAGGTTGAAGGAAGCACTAGGGAAAATTCTCAAAGAGATCAGTTCTGAATGGTCTCCAAACACAAGTAGTTTAGCATCTGATGGGCGCTTAACACTGAGACGACGCTGAGCAGGTATATGACCAATTGCTAAGCCGAATTCCAATGCAAGATGACCTTCATGTAGAGTCCAGACTGAGATCTGGGTCGCGAACCAACCTGAAAGTCTTCTTTGAAAATGCAGACGTAGAGAGAGATCTAATCTAGACGGTTACACTCAGCTGGAGAAACGAATGCACAGAGATGTCACAGAGACTCAACGTTCTCCTCATGCAAAATTGTGGGCCTTAGATTATCTGAATATTCCAAGCTCTCTACAAATAATGGCCGGAGCTTGACACCCACCAAATTGCTTTTGCTGCGGACAAAACAGAAACCAAAAAATTGAAATTACAAAACTATCATGAGGGCAACCGTAGAAATGGTTTTGCCCCAAGCAGGGTTAGAGTTTCATTGATACCAAACAAAATGGATGAACTAGAACATTTTTGCTATATAAATTTCATGTTCCTCATGTGATATATTGGAAACCACTGATTTTTCTAAGACTCTTCTCTCTTCAAATTCTAAGGTTTAAATTTTGTATCTAGACAATATTATAACAGGAAAATCAATAGCTACAAAGGATCAGACTAGAGCGTGTAATATTTTAATTTAGGGTTTTATTACTTCCCTATTATAATTTCATAATAAAAAATGGAGAGTTTAAAATAAATTGATAACAATAATTCATACTTGGGAATATATAAAAGCTACATACCATATATGACATATTAATCGTATGCATTCTTTAATTACATATAACAATTAAGATGATAATAATCTTCATGAAAGCCCGTGACGTAAGTGTTAAAAACATGCATGTGGGATTTATTTTTATAGATTGGTTCCTCATAATAATATGCAATTGTCTGATATTGAGCTACTTAGTTGTCATGACTATGACATAGACCATGATTTGCTTTCAACATTGCAAGAGTTGGTAATACATTTTATTTTTATATATAGTATTTGTTCCTCGCCAACTATGCTTAATGCCACACAAGGATCTCTAGGAAGTTTATCTAAAAATCAACATATCATATATGCAATGGTAGTAGGTCAATGTAACCATGTAGGGGATCTAGGGTTGTTAAAAATAATTATCCAATAAACAACTATGATTGGTAAAACATAGCTCATCAAATGTATTTTACCGCATGCATTACATTTTCACCGAATATATGGAAAAAGACCTTTATTTCTCTTTGTTCCTACAAGCATTTCTTCTTTCAACATACATGCTAGGACAATACGTACTAGTCTTAGACTCATGACTATAAATGTCCAAGTATTGAAAGGAAAAAAGTTTCCCATAGTTAAAGAATAAATGAGGCACATATGTTACATTCTCATTGATGATACAAGTTTACTAGGGTCCAAAATGTTTAAAGATAATAATGATGGACTCTAAGAAACATTTCTAGTACATACAAATAAACATTTGGTGGTCAATCAATGATTTTTGTTGGTGATCTTGTTTATCTACCACCTTTAAAGGCCACACCTCTTTATTTTGGTAATTTGGCATCTTTTTTTACACCTTCCATACCTTGCACATTTATTACATACAATGTTTTTTTTCATCAACAAATTATTAACATTTACCTTTACTAACATTGGTCAATTTACAAGTGTTTCAAGAAGCACAATTAAGAGAAGACTTGGGGACACCTTCAACATTATTGTTACCTTGGACATATTATTGCGTCGATAAAGAAATTCTCTCGAACAACTCATCTTCGTACAATGTTCACAAGCATTAGAAATGCAGACCCTAATTTTGATGATAGGGAAACTCTCATGAAGCAAATAAACATATGAAAATTGTGTCACAATGATGGATTGTTGTATTTATATGTGGTGATATCTATTGTATTGTATATTGATAAATGAAATTTGAACATTGTAATTGAATGTTGAGAATTATTATATATCAAATACTATGTAAAAGGAAACCAATATTTCACATGTAATGCACATGGGGGTTCACTTAGTAAGAACATGGTATATCACGTATGCGTTCAAGGGTATTAAAGAATACCCTTAATTCTAGTTTTTACTTCTAATTATTCAATTGATAATACCTCATCCTGTTATATTATTAGAGTGAAAATACCCCCTATTTTTTCCATATACCTTACTTACCCATTTTTCAATTACAATTTTATTTACCCTTTTTATTTCTACCCTAATATATTAAACAGAAAATATATCATATTTCTCACTCAATTTTTTTTAATATACATTTCCTCTCGAAAGATATTTTGAAGCCATTCAAGACCTATTACCAATCACCTTATAAATGTTAAGCTTTAATCATTTATCAATAGTTATTCAAATAATTAAGATGGTGAAATAATATCACTTGTGTTGAAAAACATACTCAATCCTAGTTTTCTACCATCTTATTATTTCTTGGTTAAGAATCTCTTAATTGAGATTTCTTTATTAAAAAAGAGATTATAATTTAATTTATGACCACACTCCTTTTACAATTTTAAGGTATTTACTTTTAAAAACTAGGGTTCAAATGTTTTAATTTTATATTAAAATTAAACCTCCCTTTTCTTTGGCCCACCTCTCTAACCTACCCCCAATACCTAATTCAAAATATTAATAAATTAAACCCTTTCACCCCCTCATGTCTACCGGTATATTGACTTTAATTTTATTAATTTTAATTACCTCAATATGAACCCACGTGCTAGGATATTGCCTAGCTAATGAACCCCCATGATGTAATGAAAGATGATTTTTATACTTGATATGTAAATTTATGTAATGGTGTACATTTTTCGATGATTGGGAAAACATACAATTTTTTTATGCTTAGAATAGATTTTTAAATATGATACAATTAATAAACTTAACTAGATTGATTATTATGTTTAGGTAATTGATGAACCTAACTAAATGAAATTATTACTTATAATGTTCTTGTTCACATATATGGAATGGAATTAAATGAATTGGAATGGATAAGATGTAAACACACGTTCAATGAATTGATTGCAATGTATTAATTTGATTGAATTATATATTATATGAGACCTCATATAAGTACTTGTATTTAATGTTTTATACATGGTTAATTCACTTACATTAAAATTTGCAAGTCAACATTTAGTGACACAATCAAATCTACCCTAATAGAGAACTATATGTTACTTGTATTATATTAGTAGGCTTCTTGCATGTGCTTGATTGTTATCTTAAGACTACGAAATTGAGAGGAATCAATTTATGTCCTTGTTGTGTAAGGACGATAGAAACATCGATTACAAAAACAAATTTCTATCATGTTTTTCCTATCACACGTACGGGGGTGCTACACCACATCACTCATCACAACCGCTAGATCCACCTCATATATAGTTGGGGAATTAATTGCATTGGTGTTGGTCCCAATGAATCACATCCCTCAAATTTTCATGAGTAGATATCCTCCACACATAAGGTGATGGAGGCACATCCTAAATCAACCCCAACTAACATGTCATATTCTCCCATGGAAAAAACTCTCATATCCCCAAAAATAAATCCTTTAATCACATGGTGTGACACACCCTACACAACCACACAACATTATCTACCCATCCTTGAAATTCTATATAATTCTAGCTAGGATTAACCTATTAAATATGGCTCAATAAGATATTATGTCCACACCTCACCTCCTTAGTATCACCCAATGTAAATGGGCCCAATCCTCCCTAGAACTCCAAATGGAAATATAATATCTATTTTGTCAATTCCTATATGTTTAATAAGGTAATGGAAGCCACACCACCTCCATGGCTCTCTAATGTGAACATGTAGTCGTGGGCGTGTTTTACCCTAGGCAACCTAGGCGATTGCTTAGGCGCAAAAATGGAGGGCGCTTGATTTTCAAAAAAATTTCCGTGTCAGAACTAGCAATCAATTTGGATTAAAATTTTACAAAAAAATTTGATATTAAACCCACATAACCCATAACCGTTCAGAACTTCAGTCTTCAATGCACTCATAACTTTCTGTGTTGTGTGCATAATGCATTCGTGAAACGATGAATCGTAGATTCATGAATCGCTGTTATTTGTTAACAGTTAATCCCAAATCCAGATTCATTAATCACTGTTATACTGCTATTTGGGATTCGTGAATCCCAAATCCGGAATCCATGGATAGTGGCTGGCCAACGACGTTGTACGGCAACAGTCTCTGATCCCTCCATTCGATTTTTTGTTCTCCTAAGAGTGAGAGTCCTGACAGGATGACTCCTGAGGGCCTGAGGCTGTGCCTGCTCATGTTATGCTGCACCTGCTACCTGCTACCCTACATCGATTCCAATTTCCATCCGCACTCCACTGCTCCAGTCTCCAGCGATGTACAGGCTACAACCTTACTGTTATTGTTTACACTTCTCCCCTTTGGCGGTGGGCCGGTGGCCTCAAGGCTCAAGTCAACTTTCAAAGTTTCAAACATTGAAACCCTAACAGCTAAGTGATCAAGATTCAAACCCTAACAGTAACTGCTCTAGCATCTTACATTGGAGGGGGTGTACGCTTCGAGTACCGCCTAGGGCGCTCGGAAACCTTAATTCGGCCCTTGCCGATAGCACTTGTTATTTTTCATCACCGGGTCAAAACCGTACATACATGATTAGGACCGTATAAATCCATGGTAAAAATGTACCATTTGACAAGTATATCCCTAACAATTTAAAATTTAACAAAATTGACAAGTTCATCAAAAGATAAAAATAATTGTTATTTTTCAACAAAATTATGAATTTTCAACACTTACAACCTCTTCAACTATTTGATCTTGTATAGTATCTTCCACGAAGTCAAATCATAATCGTAAATCCTATCTGGTACGTTGAATCTTCTCTCTTAGAGAACAAATCACTATTGATAGCACTAACAATGAAAGTACTATATGGTCGCTGTTCCACACGCACTTCATCAACAAGGAGTTTCCTGCACCCCCATGCTGTGGATGCCAACATATAACACTATTTTGACACAAAATATTTAGACTAATACACAATACTGGCCTATTGAGAAATGCAATGCAATGCAATGAGGAACTATTGAAGTTTGTAATAAAAGTAGTACTTACCGATCTAGAAATGCTAAACATACTGGACTGCACGAAATAGAAGAAAAAACATTACATAAGAAGCGTTGGACATGACGAGATGAAAAATACACAAAAATGCTCGAAATAGATCAAAAAATGATCATTTGACTAATCTGATAGCAATGTGGGATTTGTGGTCGACGAAGAGTCTGAGGCGCTAGTATGCCTGATATGAATTTAGATATGAAATATACTTTGGTATGCATGGAAACAAGCGTAAAATGAGTTATAAGGAGCACATCACTAGAAAAAGAACAAATATGTATGATATGTACCTTACACTGGAAATTATAATTCCATGAATACCTTAAAACTCATGAACTACCCAAAAAAATGAATACACAATTTTTTAAGGAATTACACGAAGATTTGGGGCAAGAATACAAATACGACAGTGCCCCTTTTTCCCTTCTAATTATCTATCATAGGCATGCTCAGGATCACTCTTATACCAAATGATAAATTTGAATAAGATTAAACACTTGAAATAATATTGATTCTTGTATATATGAAACTCACTAAACATAGGATATAAACTCAACTTCCCAACAAACACAACTACTAGTGAATTATTATTACAGTAATTATTAACGTCACAATATTCACTTATTAACCCATAGTGAGCACTAATACAATATTTTCTTGGCAATCATTATGTTCACCTTCATAAATAAAAAAGATCCAGATAATTGTGTTGAGATAAATGTTTGGTGACGAAAGAATATATCTCTAGGCTTTGTACGGTCTCGAGATACGTTGTTTTTGCTGAGAAAACTCGCCAAAGTAATGCAAATGGCTGATTGCATTGTCTGTTCACCATATCCTTACTTATATATGTCAGATACTAAAATACGAAGATTGAATTTCGTGGTAGACATATAAGGATGAAAACATAGTTGTCTCAACCTTGAAAAGGTAAACTCGAATGATATTAGAACTTACAAGCATCATGATGTCAATTCTAATTCTCATCTCAATTTTCAAGTTTGGTGACACAAGTTCCACATTCTATCCATGATGAAGCTTATTCTCAAGAAATATATACAACTTTGGCAACACAAATTCAAATTTCTAACAACATCATATTCAAGTTTCTATCAACAACTCCTTTCGTTACGAGAAATTCAATTATCTATTCTCACCACTTTATGACATGTTGATGGCACTAACTCAAGTTTCTAACAATATTTACAGTACTACATGATTCTATTTTCTATTCTCAAAATGTTTTTCAATATTAATGACAAAAATTCAAATCAATAATTACTTTTGTATCAAGTGATTCTTTATTCTATTCTCAACACTCTCTTCAAGGCTAATGACATGATTTCAATTTACTTTCAACTCAATTGATTCTTTTTCCATCACCCCTTTGATCAAAAGGTGGAAACAATATGGATTTGGTGATGCAAGGACATCCCCTCCCCTAGAAAAATCAAAATACAAACCAAAGTATCAAACAATTAACTCTAGATACTGTAAAGATTCATTGAACACTAAGGTTACCAAGTTGTGGTTAGCTACGCAAGTCCATCCTCTTTCCTATATAAAGTGATATACAAGCTCAAATGACCAGTCATCAATTTTAGACATAAATATACAATGAACAAAAGGAAATAAGTAAATACACTACTACATTTATCGTAAATGCATGGGGCAAGAACAACTATCAAATATACAAGTTATCAATACTATCAGTAGCACCAGTGTGTAATGCAAAGTGATGACTACGTAGGGTCTATTTTTTAAAATATTGGGACCTAGATCTATTTCCAATGACAGGTCTTCTAATATGGGACGTGTTTATTAGGGGTCAAATAAGATTGCTTATGACACTCTTACCTTGGTGACAAGACATCCAATTATCTTAGAATCAAATCAAACACTTTTTAGGTATTAATCACCACAAACTCAACAATAACACCGAATCAAAAATCTTCTTGTCTATAAATACTCCTTTCAAATCTATTAAACCCTTTGACTCTTATAACATGTTATTCCCTATCTCTATGTGGGTTACATATGTGGAAATTAGTTTTTTCGATATTGGTAAAGGGGAAAATTAGTAGGAGCCCAACCCGGTACATTTAAAAGGCCATTGAGCCTAAATATTTTGAGAAAGCACCAAAAAATAAAAAAAAGAAACAACAACCCACCTACCAACTAGGACCCACTAAAGACATAGAATAATAAAAAGGGATAAAATCCCAATTAAACAACAACCCAACAACCCATCAAAAACAACAATACAACAACAAAACAATAGAGAAAGGCTACTTATTTAGATAAAAAGGGCTCCTTTCATGGTCCGCATGGTGGCCTCCATATCTTTTAACAAAACCTTAAATTTATCCTTATTTTCTCGGGAGACATCTCCTTTAATTTTATTATTAGAAATCCCTTCCAAACTAGTCTCGGACAACAAATTAAACATGATAACATGACAGGGAAAATATCCATAACACTCTTATCGAAACCGACCATGGCTTCCATTGTATGAGCGAGAAGCCAATTCTCTATTATAAATTTGGATACTAATCCTCAATACTTAGTTGAGGAGTAGAACAACCCAAACCACCCCCTTTCCCAACTCTAAAATGACCTTTGTTGTTCTTTCTCAAATCAAGAAGGTTTCTTACAGTAGTAACATATGGTTTCAAACCTTCTTTAACCTCTTCCACCAGTCTCTTACCCATTAGTTTGACTTCTCAAAATCTAATGATTAGGAGGTCCTGGGGTATTTCTTCCTTCATAACTAGTTTTAAATTTAAATCCCAAAACTAGTTGGGAAATGAGTTCAGACATCTCGATGAATAAGAAAAATAACCACTTGATGTAGAGGCATTACCTTCTTCCCCAAATGCACTTCCAAAATAGACGCTTACAACAAATGAAATAAATAAAGACTCGCCAAGGAAAGATGACTGAAATGGTTAAGAAAAACTAGGCGATGCTCTTTAACGACCTAAAACCTCTCTCTTCTAGAGTAATATAATTTATCACCATCAAAGCCACCTTGTCAAATGATTTAGGAGTATATTCTCTAAAGTGTTCCATAATTGATGAGAATTCCATCCTCCCTCCTTTCTTTTCCATAGGAGATAAAGGAGTATTTAGGGATTTTTTAGTGGTGGATATTCCATATTAGGAAAATTTGAAAAGGAAAAATTTCAGCGTAGGTCGGTGTACTGTTCGCCTAAAATTTTTCAGTATAATTTTTTTAGGGGTCGACTTTGCCTACTATTGAAAACTACTCCTATATAAACCTAGGTAATTCACTAGGTAGTATGTTAGTAACTTACTACTAACTTACTAAGGTACGTCTCAATAATAATCAAGGCATCGTGAACTTGCGAAGTACTAGTAGATGAAGTGTAGATTAGATAAATTATCGCAGACGCGTGACAAGCCAAGATTTGAAGACCAACAAAAAGAAAGGCACGACGCGCGAAAAGTAAGGGTTATTGACACGCAAGAAGAGAGGGTTCTTTGGCGCATGACAAGAGAGGGATGTTGACGTGTAAAAATTGAGGTGACGCATGACAACATTTGTTGGCTTGTGAAAAAGGTTAAGTGACACACGAAAAGGGTTCGAGAGACCATTGATGCATGACAAAGGTTGAGTACATCGAAACATGACAAATATTCAAAGTACATTGATGCGCGATAAGGGTAAGTGACGCACGACAAGGGTTCAACTTCAGACTCCAGATGGGTGACTAGCTCCCGGATATAATACTCACCTGGAAGTTGCTAGTGCTTAGAAGACCCAAAAGGTAACAAAAATATCTCAAAATTCAACATTGTTCAAGTATTTTGGAAACTCTTCGCTACCGATACAACTACCACCAACACCCATACAACTACCACTGGAATCAATTAGAGTACAAACTATGTGGAAGGTATTATTGAAGTGGACATGGCTTCAACACAATATCAACCAAATGATACCTATGATGACAATATGCCAGAGCTTGAAGATATTCTTGTTGAGATGCCGAGCTCGAAGATATTCTTGTTGAGATGCCAAAGCTTGAAGATATTCCTATTGAGGTGCAACCAAGAGTGGATCAAGATATCTCAAATACTCAGAAAAATGTAACACCAAAATCAAATGAAAATTTTGGTTCATGAAAGAGGAAACCAGATGATCGTGATATTCCTAAAAATTCTTCTCATAAAAGTAAAGCTTTGAAAGCAAACAAGAATATGTGGACTCTTGGTAGGACATATAAGTTCGAGTGGGCTATCAAATTTACTTTTATCAAACCTGTAAAACCAACTAATCTTGAAGATATCCCATTTGAATGTACATGTACAATATGTACTGGAAACTGGGAAGGCAACAAAAATGCAACTGAAGTTGGACACAATTGAAAAACATTGTGGAAAACAATATGTGATTGAACAACAGGAGGATGGCAAAAAAAAAAAAACACACAGATGGAAAACTAAAAAAGAATGTATGGATGTTAACTACGTAGCAGAGTATGAAGTCGAGCGTAAAAGATGCGAGACATCTCGTGGAAAAGGGCGGAACAATCACATCACAAATTGGTAAGGCGATTCAATCAAATTTGCATGTGAAAAGCATATAGTTCTCTACCATATTCCACATCCTTAAGAAGGGAAGACCGATTTCAGATTTCAAAATTTTGTATCAATATAATGAAACGTAAAATGTTCCTTAGTCTCGGTGGTTAGACAATAATGCATGGGAAATTATTATTGCAGATTAGGAAATTTTTAAATGCCTTGCAATGATTAAAAGGAAGATTTGAAAGAGTGTGTAAAAAGGTAAAGTTTATCTCTCTCTATCAATTGATGAAGTAACAATAGTTGACAACACCTCTTGGGTATGTATCCATGTTTATACTTTAGAAAATAATATAAGGAAACCACATTTGTTGGGTGTACAAAAAATTGTTGAAAAATGCAATGCCGAAAACCCGTATAAAATAGTTGTTTCTCATTTGAAAAATATTGTTGAAATGAGTGATTATGAAATTTCTATGAATTTGGTATGTGTTGGTATAGATGGTATGTGCAAGGTCGGTGTATCTTGTTTGCCTAAAATTTTTCAAGTATAATTTTTTTAGGGTCGAATTTGCCTACTATTGAAAACTACTCCTATATAAACCTAGGTAATTCACTAGGTAGTATGCTAGTAACTTACTACTAATTTACTAAGGTATCGTCCGAGTAATAATCAAGTCTAATGTGAAATTGCGAAGTACTAGTAGATGAAGTGTAGATTAGATAAATTATTGTAGATTAAAAAGGAAATTGTTAAATGCCTTGCAATGATTAAAAAGGAAGATTTGAAAGAGTGTGTAAAAAGGTAAAGTTTATCTCTCTCTATCAATTAATGAAGTAACAATAGTTGACAACACCTCTTGGGTATGTATCCATGTTTATACTTTAGAAAATAATATAAGGAAACCACATCTATTGGGTGTACAAAAAATTGTTGAAAATTGCAATGCCGAAAACCTGTATAAAATAGTTGTTTCCCATTTGAAAAATATTGCTGAAATGAGTGATTATGAAATTTCTATGAATTTGGTATGTGTTGGTACAGATGGTGCATCAGTTATGCAGGGTCATCGAACTGGGCTATGTGTTCAATTGCAAAAACAATAGCCCCTTATATGCTTGCAATTCATTGTATGGATCACATAATGAATCTAGCATATAAAATAGTTAACAACTTTGAAAATGTTGCAAAAGTAGAAGACCTTATCAGAGAAATGCATGCCTATATGTCAAGCAATCCAAAGTGATTTCTTGAGTTTCAAAAATTTGCAATTGGAATTACAGATGGCAAAAATCTTCTAAAGGATGTTGATACAAGGTGGATTTCTTTGTATGAGCCTACATGTAGAATTCATGAGGAGTATCCATCATTGGTTGGTTTCATGCACAAATATCGTCATGAAGTTGACAGGGCTAAGGATTTGTTGTTCCGTTTAATGGATCTGGAAACATTTCTTACATTGGTTGGCATTCTTCCAATGTTAAAGGAGATCAATACATTGATGAAGCATGCACAAGAGAGATCAATCTATATTGTTGATTTTATACAGATGAGAAAGCGGGTATGTCAAAATCTTGATGTCTTCTTACTTGTCGAATTATTTTTGATGCACTTGTTTTCAATATGGAAATTTTTATTAGATACTAAGAATCCCAATAATTATTTGAGATTTAATATCCATGATTTGATGCAAAGTTTGCAAAAACCTCATGATATTACAGATTAGAAAGATAAAAATTTCATGTGACTCATGTTCTCACATTACGGTTGATGTACACGAATAAAACTTAAAAAATTGCACAATCCAAAGATCGAAGTTAGAGAACGTTTTAGTAAAGATAAAATTATTGAAGCTATAAGAGCGATGAATCCATTTTTTGGAATATTGAAGGTGGTTGTGCAAATTTTGTAAGTAATTTTTTCATAAATCCATGGGTACAATAATGGATCATTTCACTAAGACATCAGAGGTCAATGGTATCAAAATCAAAGGTATACTGAATATTGACTTAATAAAGTCTCAATCATCTGATTTTGCAACGAAAATGGTTAGCCAATATCATTTTTTAAACGAACCTCACAAGAGTGGTGCAATTACAAGGCTCTGGCAAAAATCTACCAAAGTAGTGTGTTACAGGAAGACATCAGTGAATATTTTAGATTATACGAGTTGTGCCAAACAATGATTTTGGGATCTGTGGAGGACGAAATAGTTTTTAGTGTTTTATCATTTATAAAATCAAAACTAAGAAACATGTTGGATAAAAATCTAGAAAGTTGCATGAGGTTGTATGTTTTGCGCTACTCCCTGGACACATTTCCTTTTGACAAAGAAATTACACATGGAATTCCCTTGCTGAAAGAAGAGGTGTTAATAATACAACTGTAACTAAAAATGTTCTCAATGATGAGTTTGGAATTGGTGCATCCTCAAACTCGTAGATGCAAATATCGACTATGAAGAAGCTATTGAAAATGGATTGTTTCAGCTCTAAATATGATTTCAAAACTTATAGGTATCACCTTGACCTTACATTTATTGTTTGTCACTTGAAATTTTAAATTTTGTTATGTATTCAATTTCATAATATATGTATTCAATTTCATAGTAATAGATTCAAATATAATTGTTTATAGTTAGACATAATACAATTGTAATGAGACTGGATTTGGTGCGTCCTCTAACTCTGAGATGCAAATATTGACTATGAGGAGGCTATTGAAAATGTATTGTTTCAACTCTAGTTATCATTTAAGATGTTATAGGTATATACTTACATTTATTCAAATACAATTATTTATAATAATTATGTTTTATTTAATTGGTATTTTGGTATTTTCAAATTGCTTTGATGTTGTGTTTGTGACATGAATTTTTGGAATACTATTTTGTAAGGCCTTCAGATCAACATTTTCTGTCTCTATTCCAAAATTCTAGTTGATCTGCTTCATTCGCTATCAACTGTGCACTGCATTCTTCACACTTGTGTCACCATCGACATGCATAGGTTTGATTTAATTTGCTTAGATCAGATCTACATTTTACTTTATCTTCATTGTATTTCAATTTCTGTCTTGTCTCAGATCTTGCTTCATCCAATCAATCAATATTTTATCTTTTCTTTATCGAAAATGTGGGTTGACATCCATCCTAGGAAGCTCTCACTTCTCGGGACTGACATTTTTAGGTAACCCACCCATCTATATACTAATCCATTTTTTGTGTTGAGTTATCTTGATTTACAGGTCATCTAGCTTGCTGCGAAGGAGGATTTCTCATTTTATTCCCATATACATTGTCACCCATCTAGAGGTACCTTAAACCCTATCATACTTGGATCTATAATAATCTGTTTTATTTATTTTGGTATTTTCAAACTGCTTTGATGTAGTGTTTGTGACATGCATTTTTGGAATACTATTTTTTAAATATCGTAATTAAACGTAAGACAATAATAAATAAAGTGTAAATATTACACATTCATCAACATTAAAGAAAATACATTCCATACATATTCACAATCTAAAATTTCTGTAAGACTATATATAACAAAATATAAATTCCAGATTGCAACATAATACGTGTAAAAAAATGAGATTCCATAAAAACCATTGCAACGTGCACACACTACGCAGAGGTGATTCTTCCTAAGGAAAAATTGTTATGTGATTCTTCCTAAGGATTTTAAGAAGGGCTACAGAGGTAATGTAAAGAAACCTGTTACATAGTTCAAATTTTACAAGTAGAGAATAATATTTTGCTATATTAAGTGGAAGAGAATCATCTCATCGAGTCTACAAAGGTTGTTGTCGTGTGACAACAAAATTTGATGTCATCCGAAAAAAATGGAACAACATGTAGAAACTACCAAAGGAAATTTTGTTACGAAAACTCGGAAAATTCACCTTTCCCACGAAAGTGGGTCTAGGTATATTCGCCAGGGATATTTCACCTCCTATTTCCTAGAGGCTTCTTAAAATGAACCCCAAGAGTATTAAAATTACTGACAATCATCCAATCCACATTTAAATAACTAGCTTTGAATTATATTTAAGTTTTTCAAAGTTTTCATCTACCCTCTAGGGAATTAGGTGCATAAACATTTGAAAAAATCCACACTAAATCATTTTTATAGGAGGAAAATAAAATAGAAATATGATTTGAGGTATCCGAAGGACCTCACCTTGAAGAATATCCCATTTTCTTTGCTTCTTCTTTCGACTAAGGGAAGAAATAACATTTTCTAGCTCTCTTCGGATACATTTTATAATCGATATCCCCGAGATCCACATTCTCCTTCTTTCATTTTTGGAGTATGCCCTTTCTTGTTATCGTCCAAGAAAGGATGGATCATCATTATATCATAAAAATATTTATCATCTTCTGAGTTTTAGATTATCGAATTATACTCCTTAACCATATCTTTCTTCTTACCTATTAAAACCTCTCGATGAATCTTTAGCATAATCAATAGGGTTAACCTCATATCCGATCACGGTAGGAGACTATGAATTCCTGTTATTATATTTATCTTAAGTCAAGGATACATTTTCATTTATTTCATTCACCTCATTCTACTCATTTTTCTGTTTCCAAATCAAGATCTCATAGCCGCTTACTCTCATCTAGATCCTTTGGCATCCATAAAGGCTAAGCGTTACTAGTTTTTTGGTTCTTTCTCCTTGAACTTATATACTCTTGATATATGTCCAATACTATGAAAATAATGACACTTCAATAGTGAATTCTCGTACTCTATGGGTTGATTCTACAAACCTAGTTTAGATTTCAGCCTGATGAAACTAGGAAGGTGATTTTTAACCTTGGAATTAATACACATCTGGATTTAGCAAGACTAAATCTACATTTAGTAGCTCCATCCAAAGCTATAATTATCATTATAGAATCAACCATGCCTTCAAATATTTCTTCCTCCTAGAGTTCCAGGGTAAACCTAGAAGGCTCACCCATAAAGGCATAACATTAATGTCCTTTGTATATATAGATTGAAACCAGGCTTCCATATTCTAAGTAAAAGCCCCATATTACTTATAAACTAGTTTCCATCAACCATCACATGATTACAACCATCCATATTAAGGATAAATTGAAATAAGAAAAAACCTTTAACCATAGCATAAATCTCAAGACCCATTTAGGTTTTCATTTCCTACAAGCCCATCTTATCACCACATCTATCTTAGGACAAGAACCAAAACATTTAACCACAAACGCCATCTAATTTTTCTATATTGATCTATCAATCAATTGATCTAGAATTTCCAAAATAAAACCCTTCTCTTTACAATTATTGAGCATAATAGAATCCAAAGACTCACCATATCCTAATGTCTATCTCAAAGATCCCTTCCCATCTCTTTACTAGGCCACGTTGGCTCATGTTTTCTTCTACACACACGCAAGTGGGAATCTTGGTCATGTTAGCCTCTACAAAGTGCATCCATCCCCATTTCCTTTTTCCCACTCAAAACACCAATTCAAATTCTCCTTCCGTCTCTTGCATACCATTTTGTGGTCCATAATGATCATTATGACTTTCTTACTTTATTTGCATGATTGAAAACCTCCTATACTTAAACACTATTAAATACACTCTCTTTATCCTTGACACTAATAAATTTTATTCACTATCATAGAAGGGGTAAATGTACACAATAAAATCTACACAAAATAATTATTAGAGAATATATTTGGTAAAATTTATGTAGACACTCAAATTTGGAAATTTATCTTTAGCAGACTTTGCTAGTTTTGACAATGCACTCTTGTGAGGATAAACATAACCTTTTCATTCCTATGTAACATATTATGAGGTATCTTGTATATATTATTTATCCTTACACACTTTGTCATGTCATCAATTTTGAGAGTATAATGCATAAAATTCATAAACAAACATCAATTGACATGTTGCAAAATTCAAACTTCATGTTTTTAATCGTGACAATGTCCTACAATTTGGTCAAGATGTTATATCTAGTCTTGGACAACATGCAGTCTTAAACCAACATGTTCTCCAACTTTGATTTTATTTCCATATTCTTTATTGGGTATTTTAATCCCTATCCTTTCCTCAATAAATCAGCTACAAAACCTATATACGCAAGTAAACATGACCTCATTTTCCAAATTGGAAATAATATGGTGCTATATTGATACACTCACTTCCAACACCTTTAAAAGGCACCCAATGCTCCCTAAATCTCATAATAACATGTATACAATCATAAGGGAAGTAATCACTATAGGTTTGACACTTCTTACTTGGTTAATGAGTCATCCCATCTCATCTATAAGAATTCAAGCATTCCTTCCCCAAGCGTTTTAACATCATCCAAACTCAACTCAAGCATGGTTAAAGAAGGCTACCTAATCTAGTTATATTCATTCATATATCATATACTAGGTAGAGAATGACATGCGGTTTCACAACTCTTCCGAGTAATGTCAATGTCGGTGGTGCATGAAGTGACCGTAACACAACTAACATTTATTTCATAGGGTCTCCCACCCCTGGTTAGGGTTTGATACCTCAATTAGGATGTTCGAAGAGACTTGTTATATGATCGTAAAATATGGTTTAATAGCGATAAACAATTCCAATTATGTGACCATCTCAGAAGGTTCTAGAAATAGAATTCAAGAAGGCCCAAGACCATACATAAGGCTCAATACCATATGGTAGAACTCGACAAAAGTGTATAACTACGAACCAAGTTAGTTTCTAGTCACAATTATAGAAATGAAGCATCATTAGTCCTAGATCTCCCTATTCTAGAAGTATCCTCACCTAGAACTTCGTAGAACCATATGCAATCAACTAAGCACATAGAACCATATATAATCAACTAAGTACACTCACCCCTTTTTGTTTTTCAAGTTTATATCTTATTTAGTACATCATTTGCAAGTATTAATGTGTTGTTCTAATATTGGTAATTAATGTTGGAAGTTAATTAATCAAGATAACCTCTTGTAGCTAACCCTTACATTTTTAGTGTAAAAAATTATATTTCATATAATCTAATAAGGGTGTAAACATTTTGGTATGGCCTTGGAATAAGTGTACGGTTCCACACTAGGTCTAGTCATAATTCTAGAAACAAAGCATCATCAGTCCCAGATATCCATATTCTAGCAGATCGCACACACAAAACTTCTAGAAGCGTATGTAATAAGCTAATTACACTCACCCCATTGTGTTTTCAAGTTTATATATTGTTTATCACATCAATTGTAAGTACTAATGTGGTGTTATTATATTATTAATTAATGTTTGAAGCTAAATAATTATAATATCCTCATATATCTAACCCTTACATCTCGTTATGTGTTCATTTCACTAATCTTATATTTCACATAATCTAATTAGGGTGTACACATTTTGGCGAGCCCGACTTGTGATTAAATCTTAATGCCAACCCTAGTTTCCCTAGGGTTTCTCTTTCACCAAAAACTTCTCAATTATCTCATATTAGTGCATATGGTTTCTTCTTGTGCCCTTCGATGCGTTCTTGGTGTACTAATCAACATGTTGAGAATATTGATATTTTTTCTCCTACTCGTAAGCATCACAACCTCATGGATTCCTCTCCATTACATATCATTATCAATCTATCTATTTTTGATAATGCACATGAGGTTCCATTACACTAAATTGAAACCAATAGTAAGAGTTCTTATGGTTATCACCATAATGATGAAAATGTTGTGGATGATGAACAAGTGGAGCTTGTGTCTCATTTCCATGAACAATTTTTTCATAATCCCCACCACATTGAGCATATTATCAGCATCCTCCTTGCTTCTAAGCACTATCATGATCTGAAATCCAAAGTAAAGAATTCCTTTTTTGGAGGTCTCAACCCTCTTCCACTTTACCAACATCTATTTTTCCTATATACGTGGCGTTGACATACTTAGGGTCACCTAATCCTTCAATGCCCAGTGATTCTATACCTCTTTATGGGGCTTTGAAAGTGGGGGAGCACTAGGATAAAGAAGGAATTCATGAACATAAAAAAGTTACACTCAAATGGATCGTGACGTAGATCCAAGATGAAAATAAGAATTCAACCACAAGAATTGTGCATGTAAAATAAAAAGGTATACTCATACTCATAGATAAAAATGAAGTAACAATAGGAGTGTTATGTAACTCCCATGTAAGACCCATCATACCTCCACAAGGAAGAAAGAAGTTATAATCCAGAAATGGGATGTAACTCTGTATGAAGCACACTCGACACATATTCTAGATTATATAACAAAATCATCATATAAATCCTAATGACACCTAATGACCTATGATCTCACCCAAGTAAGATGAATCACCATGGGTGAGGAAAATTCACCTAATTAATAAATAAAATATGAAAAATATCACTCACACTAACACCCCCTTCATAGTAACTTAGGATGAGGAAAAGCAAGTCGACAAAGAAATGGGTCCCAACAACTACGTTTAATGAGGCAACCATGTACAATAAGGGTCTCAAGTAATGGAGGAAAACCCAACGGGAAAAACATATATTTACAAGAGATAGAAGACTTCGCTAAATAACTAAGGAAGATGTGTCAAATGGGTCCTAGAAACTAAATGCCTAATAAGGTACCCATGTACAAAATGTAATCTTTCTATAAGAAGAATATGAGGAGAAGAAGAGAGCTATCCAACTTCCCTAGAAGATGCAACCGCTCTGAAGTCATCATGTATCCTACAAAGAATCCTCCCGAGTGAATGTGTGGACTAGAAGTAGAAGTAAAGGAGAGTGAACCACCATGGAAGGGTGAGTGAAACCAAAATCTGTGGTTATTATCCAAAGAAGCGGTGTCCATAAGTAAGGTAGAAGTTACAACATCTCCAAGAGGGAATGGTGAATCTAAAGCAATATCGAAGAAGGAAGGTGGAGTATCTTGAAGCGTGAAGAAGACTACATAATGTCCGATGAGTCTCGAATCAAAGTGCGTACTCCTAAAAAAATTGTAGTTGACCCAAATTAGGTGGATCAAGAAATAACTCCTTAAGAAGTGGAAGGTGATAAGTGGATGGTGAAGGTGGGTCCCCATCACTATGGAAATCAATTGTGCTAGAAGATAATTCATTATCATAAGAAGTGAGCTCGAAGTATCATCAAGTATAAGTGAATTAGATGAAGATTCTGAAGGATGGAAAAAAGTGAGAGAAGGAATAAATTTGAGTATGATGATCAACTAAACCAACTGCAATGATAGTGTCACTATGTAGCTCTTTGACATATATGGAATCTAGAGTGAACTCAACTCGCATGCCCTAACCAAGGTGAGTAATCGATAAAATGATAGGAGATTAGTTGTAAGTGATGAAATACTTAGAAAATTGTTAAATGTTCCACCATTCACTTCAATAGACCCTCTCCTAAAAAATGGAGTAGAAGTGTCATCACCTAGTCAAATAGAAGACATGTCACATGGATCTAATGAAGTAAACTCTCACATGATGAGATGCACCAAAATCAATAACCCATGTAGGATTAGGTGACACAATTGCAACTAGAGCTCTTCCCTTTATTTTCTCCTTGATTATTTTTATTTTTCTTTCCCTTTCCCTTTTCCATTTTCATTTTCCTTAGAGGATTCATGAGTTGATGAAGATGGTTTGATAGACTCAGGTACTCTTATGTTGTTCTTCTCAAGAAGACTTGTGAGGAGAGAAATCTGATTCTTCAAACATTTACTTTCATCATGCCTACCTATGCAAAACCCACATTTTATCCTTTCTTTTGAGGCTTATAACTAGAAGATGAAGTGGAAGAGTTTGATTTAGTGGTGGATTGTTCCTTTTGTTCTCATGATCCTTCTTCTGTTTATTATATTTTGAATCCTTAGATTTTTCATGACCTATAAGAAGAGCATGGGATTTAGTAGATTTTAGATTACCCATTTGAATTAGTTTATCATGTTCCCTAGTCAAGTCGAAATAAAATCATTAAAGGAGGGCATAGTCCATTGTGCACCAAGAGCCCTTTTGGTTGCATAGAAGGTAGAGACAAAAATAAAATAGTTGGGACCAAGTTTGGTGAGGATGGAAAGAATAAGTTGTGAGTCCTTTTTGTCAATTCCACAATCTTTCAATTGCAATATTATAGATTTGAGCTTGGTGAAGAAGTCCTAAAGGGTGTCAAAACTGCTAGGGTTGATACTAATAAACTCATTTTCTAGTTCATATCCTCTCATTTCATCCTGTTTCCCAATTTTTTTCCTAAGGTATCCAAAAGTTCCTTGGGTGTTTTAGCTGAAGTAATATGAAAGTTAGATTCAGTGACACAAAAATACATAAAAACCCATAAACTTCTTCACATTTGTGAAACCATTTTTCTTTCTCTGCAACATCTGTTTGTTCAGTTTGGAAACCCATAATTATCTGATAAAGTTTATGTCTTTGCAAAGTGAGAGATACATAAGTATTCCAATCGTGATAGTGCAAGGGAGTAAGAAAAGGAACCAAATTGAGATCCATAACAGATAAGAGTGAGAGAAAAAGACAACGGAAAGAAGGAACCACAAAATTTATACACCCCAATGTTTGCAACACTTTATAAATAGTGTGTTGATTAAACCCAAGTGTTTTCGTGTGATCTGAAACAATTGGTCACTCAACCTGTAATTGGTGAAAAATTGCTTAAGTGTGGAGACCACAACAAGTTCAGTCAATCATAGTGAAATAACATAGTAACAAACACAAAGGACCAAAAGCAAGAAAAAAGGGGAAAACAAAGAATGGGGCTCTCTTATCGCAAGGTTGTGGCGAGAATGCTCACTAATCCGAAAGGAAAGAAGAGCACTTGAACAATGAAGAGCCGAGAAAAAGGGGCCCAGATAATCCCAATAACCCTATATTGAGACCCAAAAAAGATAGATTTTTCCCTTTAAATTTAATGTTTTCTTAAAATTTTTAATACTAGATTTAATTAATGTTAACTAATCCGCATTAAAAACAAATAAAAACAAGAAAATATTTACCTTGGTAGAGGGTTATCTAGCTCATCTCAATGAGCTAGTTCTTTGCCGGGTGGCCGGATTTGAGTTGGTTGCTATAGAGGATGAATGAGTGGGTGAAATGAGTTGATACCAAGTTGGTGATAAGACTCCACATGGTGGTGAATCAGTTGAGCTGAAAGTATAAACGAATCTCTACATGATGAGTGAATTCTAGTGATTGAGCCATGTGTCGAGTCAAAGGTGAGCATGAGCAATTCCACACATTGACAAGTGCACCGACAAGTAATTAATAAGAGAATATTTCAAACCGACATGACAAAATCCTTGAGAAAAAAAAATGAGGTGGGTTATAGAGGCGGGGTGATGAGTGCACCGGGGTGAGTATGAGAAGAACAAGATGAGAAAGTGTGGAACACAACATGCTAAGTTTGGATCAGGAGGAGCTCAGAGTAGGGGCAGAGACCAGGATGGAGCGCAAAAAACTTGATATGAACCAAGGGCATGAAAAGTCCCGAGGTGATTTATGGTGACCAAGAGAATGTGGAAGAGGTGAAAAGAAATCTCGGGTGGTTGGAGGAGCCAATGAAGATGACATAAGGGAGAGTGATGTACATGAACTCAAGGGTGATGCACAGGTGACGAGAAAGAGCTCAGTGGGATGAAGAGCTAGGAGTGTGGAATGCAAGAAAAAACAAGTGAGGTATGGGGTTTAAACATCTCAAATGTTGATCTAAACACACCAAAGAAACTCGAGGAAAGGAAACAGAGGGCGAAATGTAGAGCTTAGAGTCACTAGTGGACAAGCTGGGTTGGTTAGATCAATTCTCATCTCGGTGATCTAGGGAAAAGTTTGGCCTTAAACAACACTCTAACACCTCTCTCAAGAACTTAGAACCTACACTTAAGACATGAATTTTCTTGTTATACCTACACAAACACATCAAACACACACAAACCAAGCATAATACACTAAAGCATAAAAGAACCTAAATAATGCAAGTAGAGCACAAGTAAAAGGTGGATTAAAAATTGCACAAGAAACTAGAAAAACATGAAACTAAGAGTGGTAAGCAACAACCAAAATGAGTGAAAAATTCCCAACAACAAGCTATGATACCATGTGAGAATGGGGGAACATGAGGATTAAGAAGGAATTTGTGCACATCAACGAAGTTGCACTCAAATGTAATTCAACCACAAGAACTATGCATGGAAATGAAAAAGGGCTATTCATACTCATAAATCAAAATGAAGGAAGTACAAATAGGAGTGTTGTGTAGCTCCCATAAAAGACCCATCATACCTCCACAAGGGAGAAAGGAGTTACAATCTAGAAATGGGATGTATCTCATGTATGACACACACGTACACATATGATAGATTCTATGACATAATATGTCATATAGCTCCTAATGACACCTAATTACCTATTATCTCACCTAAGTGAGATGAATCACCACGGGTGAGAAAAATTAAAATAATTAATAAATAAAATATGAAATATACCCCTCACACCAAGAATGACTATTATTGCTACTACACATCCCAAATCCACTCCTAATGGTTACCACTCTTCTTCTAGCACGAAATCCTTTGAAACAATTGTTCATGCATTATAAGATCAATTTTGACAGTTACACAAGGCACATTTTCTTCTCATGATATGGACTCTACTAAACTACTTCTTAATCCACTTGCACCCAATGTGGTTTGCTTCCATTTTCTTGGTTGATTTGTTACTCATAAACTCCTTATTTACGATGGTAAAGGGGATCTCACCAAACATCTTTTCTCCTTCCATGTGCCTTAATTTTCTTATGCCTCTCATTATATCTTAGTGTCTTGATGATTTTTCATTGTAATGGTTCTATGATCTCCCACACATAATTTTCACTCGACTACCATTTTGAAAAATCAATTTTCGCACAATTCACTATCAACATTGGGAAAAAGTTTCTTATGTACAACTATCTAAATTACAACAAGGATCTAATGAACCTACCAATGATTATGTCTTATAACACATGAACACACTTACCAAAATGAGAAATATATTAGCTGACAATGAATTACAAGACCTCTTTACACAATTATTGCTCTCTCCTTTGAAAGAATCAATATTATTTGAAAACTTTTGATCCTTTGATCATTTATTACATACACTTAAAGAGTATAAAGCTAAGTCATTACATATGAATAGATTCAAGTGTGTTGTTACCAATCCTACTACATCTAATTCCAAGTTTCCAAGAAAATCCACATTCAAAGGAAACACTAATAATGATAATGTTGCTTTTAAGGAAAATGTCAATGTCATTACTCAACCAACTAAATTAAAATCCAACCTACATATTGGTAATTTATTTGCTTACTTTGTGCCCCACACATTATATTAAAATAATTTCTTGAGTGTAATCATGTGTCTCTCCGTCTCCCATTTGATGTTGATAGAAGAAATTCTCAAAGTAAGAGTTTCAATGCTAATGCAACTATGATTATCATTGATGTATTGGTCACCTCACCTACATGTGTCTCAAGCTTCTTCGCATCATCCAAGTTCTCATAGATTCCATTTCTATCAAATGGGATTAACCCCATGGAATATTCAAATCTATCCAAGGATAATTATAAACTAAAATATTCAATGATCCACTTACCAAGAAAAAAATATGAAAAATCTACTTACAAAGTGCACAATACTAATTTTGCAATTCCACCACTACCCTATTACATGATCACCCCTTAGATGTAATGATTCACAATATCACTCATACATCATCTTCTAAACCACTTATTACTTTATATGATTCTAATATAGATGAAACACTTGTCTCGATACTTTATCTATTTATGTCTCTATTAATCAAGTATCTATCCGAGGTGTTTTGGTTTATCCACACAACAAATATAATGTTTTCTATGTCACACTACTTCAATCTCTTAACATTTCTATACAAAATCTTACATTGGACACTAATCGTAAACATCCACTGTAAGCTAAGAAAAATACACTACTAACAAGGAAGTAAAATACCAATAATCGTACCTCCTCCTTCGCATTCCGTAGCAAACCTCAGAATGGGCTAGGAAACTTGGATTGAGCCCTGATTGTGTGATATGTAGGTGCTTTTCTTTAAGACGGAGCAAGGCCTTCCTACAACAACGATCCTCTTACTTTGCACTGGATGGGAAAAAGGATTATGAGGCTATTTTGGCATTAGGACGAGGCAAAAGGATGTTCTTTGCTCAAAGGATGCAAGAACTTAGATATGGCATGAAAGCTTATTCTCCGTGTGTTTAGAGGGGAGGGGTAAGGTTGTATTTATAGCCTGAGGGAGTGATAAGCTTAGATTAATTTAAGTAATCATGGTTTGAAAATGTGGGCAAGATTAGGTGAGTGGGGGCCACAAAGAATGGGTGAGGATTTGAATTATATTTTTAATTCATAAGTGGAGGATTTTAGGTGAGTGGGGACCACGAAGGGTGGGTGAGGATTTGAATTTGAATTTTTAATTCAATAGTAGAAAAACATGGAGAATAATGACATGTGGTGAGGATTGGGTTATTTTTTGGATTTTGAAATGGATAATTAATCAAATTATATTTGATTAATTCGAAGTGTATTTTTATGGGAAATGAGGAAGGGGAATTAATTGATTTAGGATAGATGTGAAGTTGGGGTGTCTACATCCACATATTACTTTACCTATCATTACTAGTTCTATCACTACTCTAGCTTAATTCTTGGATGTTCTACTCTTAGTTTTGGTGCATTATATTTATGTATCCTTTGGCTACATGCTTTTAAGTATATTCTTTTTTTCATCCACCAATGTGTCAAATTAATTCATAACTAGCGAGGTTGTTACCATTAGAGGTATTCCATTTGATGATCCTTCTCCTAGTGTGCTGATTCATTCTTATATAGTTCTTATTCCTACACCTCCTACATTTACTAATAGGTATTTAGTTTCACCCAATGTTCCTCACAATTCTAGCCTTCTTAGGTTTCTTCAGGGTTGTGGTTCTACTCGCTTCTTCTCCTACCTCTAGTTCTCATAGGTCTCTTAATAAGCCTTTGGTTACACAAACTTTCTTTCACATGTCTATCTCTTCTAGGTATCTTGACATGCATATGGTTGCACACACTTTGTCTCATGATGCTCACTCTCCTAGGTATCTTGATAGGCCTTTGGTTTCACACAATGTTTCTCATGCCTCTTCCCCTCACAAGGTCATATGTAGGTCCCAAAGTGTACATGTTCCCTCCACCATTTTCTAAAGGGATTCTAGTTCCCATGGTATGCATCAAATTATTTAATATTATATCCATCTACATAGGTCTTCTACTTCATACACTCATCATATATCTCCTTCATCCCCTGGACCCTCTTTCGTAAATATTACCACTATTGTGTTTCTTGTATCTTAGTCACCTCTTTCCATATAATTGAGGCTCGATCCTCCTTACGCTTCACCAATTTCCCATCCTCTTATAAAGGTCCTCATGGTATATCTTAATACTATCCATATTTATTGTAAACAGTTAGGAAATTTAATACTAAAAACATGAACATTATTTCAAAATTTAAAATTCATTTATTTGCAAAAATAAAAAAAAATAGGACATGTATACTTCACTTGAGTTGTTAGCACTTTAAATTATACGTGTTGTTTATCACTTTTGTTTGATAATAACATTCTTATTTACTCTTTAAACACATGCATTCACATGGTATATTGAGCTTGATGCAAGACATACAAAAAGTAGTACACGATGATATGTATTGGTTGTCCCTTTACCAAGACTTCACATACATCCAGGGTAATCTATTTTACACTATATCTAGGTGCTATTGTTATATGGTAGTTCCTTTATAAGTCCTCATTACACTTGATTACATATATTGTGTACATATCATATTTTGAGATAACATGACTAACACACGTGTCTTTTGTAATGCTAACACCTCTTGTTTCACATATCTTCACCTATATTGGCTACTATATCATATCAACATGTTTTTCATACATACTTCTTTGCGGGTGTGTTACTAATTACTTATTTCAATGTTTGTGTCTTGAGTTGCTTGTCTTGTGACTATGTGGGTATCCCATGTTTTTGTATCTATACCTATCTTATTTGCACTTTTTATAGACCTATGTGCCTTGATTGTCTTACGACATCGTGGGTGTCCCATGTTTGTGGATTTACACCTTTTATGTGACATTAATTTCTTACTTATTGCATATGAATTTACATTGTTTTACTTTTATTATGCCACATGTATTAATATTATTGTTTTTATTATCTCTACTATTAATATTGTTGTTTTTTTCATAGCATGTCTACCACCATGCACGAATAAATTCCTTTTTGTAGGTACATGTTATTCTAGGTGGTCACCTCCTTAACATTCTAAACTCTCTTACTGATTCTCAAAAATATTATGCATAAACACTCATATTTTCTTTTGAGCCAAGTTGTCAACATGGTTTTCGCACATGAATTAAAATAAGGGGCATTTATTCATGTATATTCTACACCCATAAGATACACAAGTAGAATTTTAGGGTAACATACAAGTACAAAAATGGTACATGTACTAAAAAACTTAGCCATACACCGAAATCTAAAAAACCATGAACATGTTAAAAACGTTCTAGTTTGGTCAAGACCATATGGTACGGTCTTGCCCCTTTCACAATATTTTTCCCACGTAAAATTACACTAACTTTCTCAATAGTCTCATTATTTCAGCTATAGTTGAAATTTTATGATATAGTTTCATATCCACTTCAATCATTTCGAGATCAATTACTGGGGTATAAATTAATTCAATTATTCTTCACCATGACATTTATCTTCTACTAAATTTTTAGGAATATTGGGGGCATGAGTTTCCCCATCTAAATTTAAGTACATTACATTTTATATTTAGTTATGTGGTGCATGCAAAGGAAATAAGGGAACTCATTATATTTTATACTATGTGTCCTTATGTCCATGGTAAAGAATTTCTAAGTTTGAAATAGAAATGGGAATTCATTTCATAGTATAAATGAAATGAATTATAGATTGGTCCTTTTCTATTTGAGATCCTTTTTCTGTTGTTTGGATAAGTTCATTGACTGAGCTTCTCTGTATTCGATTCCCTTCTAAGATGGAAATTTCTTGTGGATTGTTTGGTCTACTTTGTATAAGTAATTGGTTGTTATGAAGTGGAAGGAAATTAATTGAGTCTAGTATGTTGGAAAGAAAATAATAACATTCTTAGACCGACTATTTTGCTTGATTGAGTCATACTCCATTTGGATTGATATTGGAAGGTAGTCTCTTTTTACACTCTGTCTTATTTTGGAACCCTTCTTGGATGGACTGGATAAGAGATTAACTCTGTGTGAGTCTAGCTTGGGTTGTGGAACGTTTGGTTTCAGATCTTTGAATTATATCTTCTAACATGTGGAGGTTAGTTTAGACTTGCAGGAGGACTGTTTGACTCTCTACCCCTACTTGGATTGATTTGGGATTCTTGTTAGATGCTTTTCTTTAATGTTGAATCCTTATATTGTTATCTTTGAACTGAGGCAGTTTTGTGTGTTCTAAACATATTCTGTCTTTCAGATGATTAGTGTATGGGGAATAGTATGTATTGATTCTTCTTCTTTTGCTATATGGAAAGATGAAGCATCCTAATATGAGCTATCTTGCCTGCAACTAACTTCTTTGCTGCTTAGTAAAGATAAATGTGTAATACTATTCTTATAGAACTATGAAACAATTGGATGACAAGACCTGTTGATTGTTTTAAAGTAATTGATAGGATCAATTAAACCTTGTGATATAATTCAGATGTTGCGGATTATATTAAGTTCTTTTCTTAAAAGTAAATTCATACTCTTTTAATGTACTTATTTTCTAGATGTTATTACTTATGATTATATGTATGATATATTAATTGTTTCATTAAAGCAGAGTTGTTTTAATGGAACAATTAGTGGAATGCACTTTACTTTAATTCTTAGTGCTTATCATGCTCGGCCATCATTGAACCGACCGTGCTTAGCAATTTTGCGAGATGGACATCATAAGTGAAAAAAGAAGACATAAATATTTATGATGCATTGGTTTATTTAATTCATAGTCTTATGTAAAGAGTTTTGAATCATTCTTGAGATGTATTGGAAAAGAAAAGTGATGTTCTTTTAAGATCTTAATTCTGATTGACATGCAGAATGTCTGAAATGCATAGTCTTGTAAATGTATATTTATCATCATGAATTGAAAGGTTTTGTGTTGGAATCCAATTTGTGATGTGAATACTTTTGTACTTGTATGATGGAAATAATAGTGATATCTTTGCGGTATTCCTTATATTTATTGTATACTATTGCTGTTGTAAGATAATAAGTTGGATTAAGGAGATAAGTATAATCTCCCCTATTATAATGAACTTGTTAAATTGTAAAAGGTGTCATTCTCTAACTACACAACGATAGTTTAATAATGAAATATGCTTGGGACATACAATTAAACTATATAAGTAGTGAACGATAAAAAGGTTATGTTAAACCCCACATCTAACCATGTAGAGGAAGACTCTTCCTCTCTCATGGAATGAAAGATAAAAGGAATAGTGGTTATGATCTTAAATCTTTATACTACGTTATAAAGAAAACACTAGCTGAATCTAGGAGGATGACACACTTGATTTGGACAGCTAGGTTACTATTATCCAAATGTGCCCCTTGCTCATTTTGTGGCTAACTCCCTTTCATTCTTTCCTTCTATTGTGCCTCAGTCATAAATTTTTACTTTTTAGGCACTCAAAACCTTCTGGAAATGACACCATTGGATAGAGCTCTTTCTCAGCTTTCTAGAAAGGTAAAGATTTCCTCCTAACTCCACGTATTTTTCAAGTTATGGCTTGGTGGAGTTTTTGTGGGAAATTTTCCCTTGCAAGGTCCGCAGCCAATCAGAACTCGCCACGTGTCCAGGTCAAAAATATCAAAGCGATCCGATTTTGGCCTATTTTTGCCCTAAAACTTCAAATCGCCATAACTTTTGATCCAGAGCTCAGATTTTCACGTTCTTTATATCAATGGAAAGCTGGTGAAATGATCTACAATATTCCATGGTCAATTTTGAATTTTGGTTTAGTTTGGAGGGAGAAAATCAAAAAATGCTTCTGGTACGCGCCCATGGACAGAACTGACATTTCAACAACCAATTTTAATGCAAAATGGGTCGCATTCTTCTCCAACATGGTCAAAAATGTCAGGGCATGGGTTTGTAAGGACCTCCATGCTGTTTTTAATGCATTTTGGTCAATGGGGAATGGCTCCCACATTTTTTCACATTTTCTCTCTCCTGGGCTCGACCCATGCACTGTAAAAGCGGATTTGGCTCATTTTTCAAAGGGGGGAACACTTTTTTTGCACAACAAGCTTCTATTTTCACTTTCAACAAGTGATTTTGGAAAAATGAGTTTTATGCCTCTTTGGTGTTGGAATACAAGGATTTTGATGTTGAAAATCACAATGCGGAGCTCTGTGAATGCTTTCGAGTCCTTTGTATGTGTTGTTTGCTTCATTTCAAACCCTTGTTTCTGACTTATCAACTTTGTGCATGATGTTTTATGTTGCAATTTCTGATTTGTGTCAATTTGCATGAGCAAGAAGTGCTCACCACTCCTTTGGTGTATCACCCTTATCAGTTTAGTTTTAATTTTTACATTTCTTATCCCTGTCTCCTTGCAAATTAAGATAAAATTAGGATCTAAACCTCTGCAGTTGTGCAAATAATAGATCTGATCAGAGGAGTTTGAGGAACTAGCCTCTAATCTGGAGATTCCTCTCTCATTTTACAAGTCCCACACTTGGAGAGAGGTTTCAATGTTGTGCAATCACTGCTTTGGATGCCTAAAACATCAACTTAGAAACCTAATTTGCATCCGGGGTGCTTTGCTGATTTGAAACAACAGTTTTGGCATGCCAGTGGGACCTTAGAGGTCTTCCACTTCATCTTTTATAGGTTGGTGTGTTTCTGTGAAGATTTCAACCTTTGGAGGCACTTGCAAACACATCCGCGACTCCATCCGATTAGCAACCCATTTCGAAGTTGCGGACTGCTTTTTTATCCATTTCCATCCATTATTCTTTCCATCTCTTTCATTCTTTTCCATTCCATGAAGTTGTGCAATCATGACTTCATTTCCATCATGGAACTCACATTTACAACAATAGCAATGTTTCCCACCTCCAACATGTTTTTTAAATCCTCCAAATCAGCATTTTGAACAAATTCAAAATCAGCATACATACCCATATGAGCAGCAATGCCAAAATCAGTTTGGCTATGGAGCTTTCCAAGAGTAAGGGTGTGCATACAATGAAGACAATCAGATGCAAGATGCTGGTCTGTTGGAGAAAATCCAAAAGATGGAGGTAAACATGGTGCAATCCAGGGCTCAAGCACAAATGAAAGCATTTGGAATCGGTTATGGAGCACCCTGTCCATGGGTGGGACCTTTCCAAGGCATTATAGCCCTCAAGAGAAGCTTGACTTCATGATTGCAATGTTTCCATTGCTTACAAAGTGGATTGAAGGAATAGAGGTGTATGAGAGGAGTATTCAGCAACCTTGTCAACGGGTAAGCACACCATCTCATGCCTTTTCTTTTCCTCTTTCCCAATCTATTTTATCTCAGCAGTGTCAAGTTTTAAACTCTCCATCTGCTGTCCCAAATGTTGAATCCATTTCTCCACCCCCTAGTCTTCCATCTCATCTCAATTCTTCTATCCTTTTCCCTTCTAAAAACAGTCATCCCCTCCACAAGAGCTAAATGAAACACCCTCTCCTCCAAAGAAACAAGAGGTTTTACCTCCTCCACCACCACAAAAAATTGCAAAAATTAGTCATGAAGGACAGCAAAAAGAGAAGCCAAACAAGGATGAAGAAATTCAAATTTTGAAGAGTTGGGCTCTTAAATTTGGGATGAAGAAGATCCCTTTCTTGTGAAACCTTGAGAAGAGGTTGGAGTTATAGAACAAATGGTGGTGGGACTGATTTTGTTGCAGCAGAAGAAGAGCAAAAAGGAGTTGCAGATCAACAATCAATTTGTTCAGAATATAGTGTCCATGTTGGCACCCTATTTGAAGGAAATGCTGATCCAATTCAAATTGCAAAAATCAGTCATGAGGGACAGCAAGAGGAAGGAGAAGCTGCTCCAAATCCAAAGAAGAGGAGCACATTCTAGCTATGGGGGAGAAAAGTGCAGATCCAAAGGCTTTGAGCACAAAGCGGGTTATAGAAGAACCTTCGCTTCTTCTCTCTACTTCATCTCTCTCAAGTTCTAAGATCAAGAAGAGTTTGATCCCTCAAACTCAATGCTTTGGAGGATGAAAGAAACCATGGTGATCAAGTTACTGAGATCAAGAGAACGCCATGGGAGAGGTTGAACATTTGTAGTAGGACAGCATGATGAGGCGATTTACCTATATGATTTGGAGAATTTGTTTTGATGAAGAAGAACCGGTTGAGTTTCCACCATTCTCTCTTTCATCATCCATCTTCCAAACACAAGAGCCTGCTATCATGGAGGAGAGTATTCATTTGTAGCACCGCATCTTATAGAAGCTCTTTGGAACCAAGATTGGAAGATTTTAATCTTTCATGTCCTTCATTGGAGGAAGAGAAAGGGCGAAGGGTTACTACCATTGCTTCCACACCATCCATTCAAAGTCTACAAGAGAACTCCATTCTTGGAGTTGAAAATCAGAATTATGGGCATACTCAATGGATCGGACCTTGCCCAATCAGGTATTTGGCTTCATTGGAGCCAAAGGAGAAGCTACAACTGACAGTCATGCTTGCTTCTAAGCATGAGGATGAGTGTAAAGTTCAAGGATCATTTGTCATACCACTCCAATCCAAATGCGAGCAACTAAAAGAGGTATTAGATTTTTTTAGTTGAAACCTTGCTAATTTGGGTAGAAGACCACTTCTTGTTGATTTTCCACTCATCCAATCAGCCATACTCAGCTCCCAAATCATTTGCATGGCTGCCGATTTTGAAGAAAGGAAGCTATTTTGCACAACCGATTCTGAGTTCATTTAGCTCACCTTCACTATTTTGATCATTCATCTAGGAGATGACCCTCCGAGTCACCAAAATTGTTATCCAAATGTGCCCCCTGCTCATTTTGTGGCTAACTCCCTTTCATTCTTTCCTTCTATTGTGCCTCAGTCATAAATTTTTACTTTTTAGGCACTCAAAACCTTCGGAAATGACACCATTGGATAAAGCTCTTTCAAACTTTCTAGAAAGGTAAAGATTTCCTCCTAACTCTACGTATTTTTCAAGTTATGGCTCGGTGGAGTTTTTGTGGGAAATTTTCCCTTGCAAGGTCCGCAGCCAATCAGAACTCGCCACGTGTCCAGGTCAAAAATATCAAAGCGATCCGATTTTGGCCTATTTTTTTGCCCTAAAACTTCAAATCGCCATAACTTTCGATCCAGAGCTCGGATTTTCACGTTCTTTATATCAATGGAAAGCTGGTGAAATGCTCTACAAGATTCCATGGTCAATTTTGAATTTTGGTTTAGTTTGGAGGGATAAAATCAAAAACACTTCTGGTATGCGCCCATGGACAGAACTGACGTTTCAACAACCAATTTTAATGCAAAATGGGTCGCATTCTTCTCCAACATGGTCAAAAATGTCAGGGCATGGGTTTGTAAGGACCTCCATGCTGTTTTTAATGCATTTTGGTCAATGGGGAATGGCTCCCACGTTTTTTCACGTTTTCTCTCTCACAGGCTAGACCCATTACCTTTGTAAAAGCGGATTTGGCTCATTTTTCAAAGGGGGAACACTTTTTTTGACAAAGAAGCTTCTTTTTCACTTTCAACAAGTGATTTTGGCAATGTGAGTTTTATGCCTCTTTGGTGTTGGAATACAAGGATTTTGATGTTGAAAATCACAATGCGAGCTCTGTGAATGCTTTGAGTCCTTTGTATGTGTTGTTTGCTTCATTTCAAACCCCTTGTTCTGACTTATCAACTTTGTGCATGATGTTTTATGTTGCAATTTCTAATTTTTGTCAATTTGCATGAGCAAGAAGTGTTCACCACTCCTTTGGTGTATCACCTTTATCAGTTTAGTTTTAATTTTTGCATTTCTTATCCTTGTCTCTTGCAAATTAACATAAAATTAGGATCTGAACCTCTGCAGTTGTGCAAATAATAGATCTGATCAGAGGAGTTTGAGGAACCAATCTCTAATCTGGAGATTCCTCTCTCATTTTACAAGTCTCACACTTGGAGAGAGGTTTTAATGTTGTGCAATCACACCGGATGCCGAAACATCAACTTAGAAACACGATTTACATCCGGGGGTGTTGCTGATTTGCAACAACAGCGATTACTTTAAGAATCAAACGATTGATGTTTGCTGTCCTGTTTTTGGGATAACTGTTTGTTATGCCACGTTAACGAATAACAATGCAAACATGAATTAATGAAGTTCTCCATATCTAATCAGGCTTGTGTTGGATAAAGAACTTAAGGAATGTTGGAATTAGGGTTAGGCATGGTTATTGTAATCAATATTAATCCAATTTAATTATGATTAATGACCACTAAGGGGGATATGTACATCTTGATGAATCAGTTCTAATGGATGTTGGCACATGCCAACTGCAGGACTGTACCCTCGAGAATTCCCGGGACTTCTCAAGGATACAGTGTTACAGTTGACATGTGGCAACACCCTTCCATATTTGTTCATCTAGATCTACTCACATCCAGACTTGAACTCGGTTTCTCTCTAGGTTAAGTTATTAACATATTTATGATAGGTATTAGCTTTCAATGACTCTCAGGTACCTTGGCACATTCGGTTGACTTCGGTCATCCGAGTATGCCCATATACCCTAAGTCATCATGAGCATCTTCCTATAATAAATTATGTTGCTAATCTGGGCTAGGGTCAAACCTGGGCAAGTGGAATGACGAAGTCGAGACGACCATTCTAGATAACAAAAGAGTGAGGTGAAGGACATATTCCGAATGATGAGTATGCCATCTAGGAATAGTAACATGAACAGTATGTTGAAAATATTTGGCCAAAGTATCACAAGTTCTTTGGTTGCATTGTCCTATGTCACCTAGTTTAAAGCAACGTGATGTCAAATGAATATTGGTAACAAATATTCATATAGGTTCTTTAAATAGATCACTCAATACCTGGAATAGGGTAGGAGAACCAAGTATACATAGTATACATAAAGTATTCTATACTTTAAGTTAACATGAGAGATCGGTTGGTAACCGAGTCATGGAATGAGAGATTGGTAGTATACCGAGTCATTATGGTTATTTGTTATGAGATTGATTGGCATAGAATGTGTGTTCTAAATGATGTTTTATTTAGAACAGAGAACATTATGTTTCAAAAAAAAAAGAATTTTTTTCCTTGTTTCTAAAGTCTTAAAAATGGGAATGTTACATTAATAAACCAAAATTATAGAGTAACTAAATGTAAACTATGATATAATGTTGCTATATATAATTTGGCACAAGTAATAAGATACTAAAATATGAAACCCTAAGTGCAAGAGAGAGAAGAATGGAATTAGTTGATTTGCACTTGATCCAAGATTGATGCAGACTGGGAAAAATGGTGAACAAGATTTTATCCGTGTCGCCAATGCTCAAAATAAATTCTATAGGTCAAGAAATAGGCTAGACATGGGAGCCTAGATCTGGGTTAGGGGCACTGGGTGCCACAATTTGCTCTTGGGTGTCAATGATCTGCAAAAATGCTCGAGAAATTGATTTTTACAAAGTGTTGCACAAGTGTCGCAAATAGTCATTGTTGATTTCTTATATGTCACACCATGATCACCGAGTGTACCTATAACTGTAAAATAAAAGTTAACTTACAAAACCCAAAAAACCATATAAAATACAAAAATAAAGATGTAATATGGGGAGTCGGAATGACCTTGACGGCCACCGAAAAAGTGAACTTATGACCGAGCACGTACTACATCTCGGACTCCATGTAGTTATTTTGAGTGTGTCAAAGAGTCGTGCCCTAGAATTCCCTTATGCAAGACACACTAGATATCGATCAAGATTTGATAAAAGATGTAAATGCGTGTATGTAATAGAATGAAATTCCCCTTCCTATGCTATGTATGCATAAAATGCAGTCACTTATCCCTTGAATAGATGGTAGATAGATGCCTTTAAGTTCCTTTGATGCCTTTGAATGAAAATTAGGTGATAGTAAGTATTCTTACAACTTGGTCCTTTATTTTGATCGAAGCTATGTATTTATATGATTCCCTTGGTTGCATTTCATAATTGACAATTGGAAGGCCGACCCATAAGAAAATAAGATTCCCAAAAGATAAAAAATTTCCAAAAAGAGCGAGTAAGATGGAAAGTAGTTAGAGGCGCCCATAGGGGACGAGAGCGCCTAGGCGCTAGTGTCAGAAGTCATAAAAGATAAACAAGTAAAGTTATAACTATGTTGTATGGTGTGTGGGATCAAATAGAAAATAAGAAACATAGACAAGAGGCAAAAGATAACTATCAATTACTAGTTTTCTTGCTTAGGAATTATGTAAATACTAGTATGCTTTTAGGACTTAGAAATGTACTCAAGTACATGATTTTGTATCTACATTGCCCCCATTTTATATTTTTGTGTGAATACTCGATAAAATAAAGTAGTTAGAATATGCGTACCTTTCATTCCTATAGAGTGTGAGGGCGATAAGGCGATAGCGTGCCGAAGAGACATGTGAAGTGTGGAATGAGTGTAAAATGAAGTGTGAAAGATAAGAAGGGAAAGTGACCCTAAGGGTGTAGTGTATGCGCTGATTTATACATGTTGTTGTGTTTGAATCATTGATGTAGGGATACTTCTTATTGCGTATTAAGGAAATACCTGATGTAAAAGAGTGTAAAATATATAAAGATGTTATGAAATTCCATGTAGAGAAAGTTTTTTGGGCGATCTCATGCCAATAAAGAGTTTTTTGGGAGACCTCACGTTAAGAACAAGTTTTTTGGGTGATATCATGACATGAGAGAATAGTGTTTGGGAGAGAGGTCTATTTTTACCCTCCATCCATGTTTTTTTCCCAAATAAGCACCACTACAGATGGTACACCCCTATTTCATTCATTTTGTTATGATCGTTCTAAACTAGTTTCAATTTATACTGATTATTCTGATTAAAATGGAGATTCCATGCATTCTATTGCTGGAGGACTATGCCCGATGCTATAAAAATGCTCTGAAGGATTTTGTAGAATGTGTTGATATGATAAGATGACTGTGTGTGCCCCTAGGATATAGGCTCCCAGGGAAGGACACATGCTCTTAGGCACTACTATCTCGATGTCAGTGTCTTGGTGTCTGCATTTTGTCTTTGAGGACCCAAGTTAGATTATTGGTTATTCTATGACTATATGACTACTCTATTCTTTTACTTTGAAATCCTATATTGTAGCTCTGAGATGTTGTATGGGGCAACTAATTCACCCAATGTATGCCCCCCTCTTTTGGGGTGCATGTGGCATCGGTAGGAGGGTGCGGCCCCAAAAAGAGACCTTGATGTTGAACCAGGCGGATACCTACAGGGGGTAGGGGATGTGCATGGTAGAAACCAAGGCACACTTAAAAGTGGCTAGATGTGTATGTTAGTAGTAAAAGAGGTAAGCATGCCATAGAGAAATAATGTAACAAACACATGTGCATATAAGATAGACCTCAAAAAGTGAGTTTTAAACATGTGACATTGCTCACAATGTCACACGTCAATTAGGGATGAAGTGGCCAAAAACATACAAACAAAGTGATCAAACAAGACATATGGATTAGTCCACAAACAATGACATGCAATATCAAACAATGGCAAGAAAAATGTATCGATAACCATGGTGGTAAATAGTCCTATAGGAAAATGCTGCACATGTAGCACCGGCCAAGTTAGCATGTTAGAAAGATAAAAATTATGTCAAGGCATGTATGTACCAATGTAAAGTAATGTGCTAGTAAGAAGAAGAATTAGTATATAATGAAATAATATCACCTGTAATGTGCGATAAAGTATATTCCCTTATGATCCTTAGTGGGATTGGTAAGAGGCATAGTGCCAAGAATCATTAGCAGCGTGTGAAAATTTGTAAGGAATATGTATTCACAAGTAGAGACCAAGTGAGAATGCATGTGTATATGATAAAGATAATGAAATACTAAGTATTTGAATAGCATAGTAAACAAAATGCATCATATAATAGTATTAGTAAGAAAGAATAAGTGTAACCAAGATATCCAAATGCGGTGTATGAATGTAAAAAAATGGAATGAAAAGTGAATGTGATAGGAGAAACATGCCCCCAACAGATGTGGATGAGTATGAGGTGAGGTTAATTTATAAAATACCCTCAACAATCAAGAATGAACCATAGAGAAAGAGCATGTCATCAAGAATTGGATTGAAAATGTGTGGTAGAAATATAGATCATGAAGCATATAGCATGAAGGGTGAAAGAGGCGAGGTTCATTTCAAATTTAGACCATATACAATAAAGTATGAACCATGGAACTAGAGTGTATCATAGGGTAGTGACGATACAAGATGTGTATCAAGTTGTGTAAGATGGCTTAGAAATAAGAAGTATGAAGCATAAAGCGTAATGATAAAGTGTGTTTACCAATACAACAATACTCTATAAAACAAATTTTGAGTGAAGATAAGGTGTGTTTACAAACTCAATTATATTTTCCTTTAAGTGTGTAATTTCATTTCATATTTCAACATGGTTAAAACGTGGACACTAAAATATGGCAATTTACTCTTTGAAACTACTAGTTTTGACGATGTACTCTTTTTAAGAGAAACATAACCTTTCCATTCCCACTTAGCACGTTTTTGAGGTTCCTTGTCTATATTGTTTATCTTTACACACTAACATTTCATAAAAATTTTAGAGTATAATGCATAAAATATCTATACAAAAATCAATTGAGAAGTTGCAAAATTCAAATTACATGTTTTCTATCTCCGGGAAAGTTTGTATAATTTAGTTAGTATATTATATTTGGTCCTAGCCAAATTGTATGGTATTTAAGCGATACGTTCTCCACATTGTCTTTCAATTCCATATTCTTTGTTGGATCTTCTAATCCCACTAGGTTGGCCTTTCCTTGATAGAACACCTATGGAACCCTATATAACTAGGTAAAAATACCTCATTTGATAACTTGAAAATCATATGGAACTACATTGATACACTCACTTCCAACACTTGAAAAAGGCTCCCTAAATCTCACAATACTACATTTATAGTCATTAGGGAATTATTGATAGTTTTGTGAATCACTGAATTAATAAACATTAATTGGGTTTTGAGCACCTCCACACACCACTAAAAGCGGCACTACTCCTAAAAACCTCAAACCACATGTCATTCTCCACCTATCTTGTGATATCTAAATGAATGTAACAAGATTTTGGAAACCCTTCTTTGATAATGCTTGAGTTTAGTTTGGATTTGCTAAAATACTTGGGCAAGGGATGTTTCAATACTTATAGATGAGATGTGTTGATTATTTGACCTAGTAAGAACATTCAAACCTATGAATTCTCGTATGAAAGGATATATTTTATCTCTGTTCAGATAGTTTTGTATTATTGTTCTTATTTGGATCACAAACTACTTACTTCTTTGTATTGAGCTGTTGAAGCCTTGTAATGGGATTTCAGTTCTTGAGTTCATGATTATATCTTTTACTATTGTGGATTTCTACTCCTTGAAGGATTCATTGAACGAATCTCCAAGTTTTATAGAGAAAGGAACATGTTCTCTTGGGGACAATATACTGCTTTGGGACTGTACTGTGTACTTCGTTCTAAGATTTGAATTTGAACTTGTGCTTGATGAATGGAAATAGGTAAACCAATTTGTAAGATTTGTAAAGGAAAATTAGAAGTGTGATTTCTTTAACTATGTGTTTGGTTTTGTGTTCTCTTTTGGGAACTAGATAAAGAATTTCTAAGTTTGAAATAGAAATGGGAATTCATTTCATAGTATAAATGAAATGAATTATAGATTGGGTCCTTTTCTATTTGAGATCCTTTTTTTGTTGTTTGGATAAGTTCATTGGTGAGCTTCTCTGTATTCGATTCCCTTCTGAGATGGAAATTTCTTGTGGATTGTTTGGTCTACTTTGTATAAGTAATTGGTTGTTATGAAGTGGAAGGAAATTAACTGAGTCAATATGTTGGAAAGAAAATAATAACATTCTTAGACCGACTATTTTGCTTGATTGAGTCATACTCCATTTGGATTGATATTGGAAGGTAGTCTCTTTTTACACTCTGTCTTATTTTGGAACCCTTCTTGGATGGACTGGATAAGAGATTAACTCTGTGTGAGTCTAGCTTGGGTTGTGGAACGTTTGGTTTCAGATCTTTGAATTATATCTTCTAACATGTGGAGGTTAGTTTAGACTTGCAGGAGGACTGTTTGACTCTCTACCCCTACTTGGATTGATTTGGGATTCTTGTTAGATGCTTTTCTTTAATGTTGAATCCTTATATTGTTATCTTTGAACTGAGGCAATTTTGTGTGTTCTAAACCTGTTTTATCTTTCAGATGATTAGTGTATGGGGAATAGTATGTATTGATTCTTCTTCTTTTGCTATATGGAAAGATGAAGCATCCTAATATGAGCTATGCTGTAATTAACTTCTTTGTTGCTTAGTAAAGATAAATGTGTAATACTATTCTTATAGAACTATGAAACAATTGGATGACAAGACCTGTTGATTGTTTTAAAGTAATTGATAGGATCAATTTAAACCTTGTGATATAATTCAGATGTTGCGGATTATATTAAGTTCTTTTCTTAAAAGTAAATTCATACTCTTTTAATGTACTTATTTTCTAGATGTTATTACTTATGATTATATGTATGATATATTAATTGTTTCATTAAAGCAAATTTGTTTTAATGGAACAATTAGTGGAATGCACTTCACTTTAATGCTTAGTGCTTATCATGCTCAGTTCATTGAACTGACCCGTGCTAGCAATTTTTGCAGATGGACATCATAAGTGATAAAAGAAGACATAAATTTTTATGATGCATTGGTTTATTTAATTCATAGTCTTATGTAAAGATTTTTGAATCATTCTAGAGATGTATTGGAAAAGAAAAGTGATTTTCTTTTAAGATCTTAATTCTGATTGACAAACAGAATGTCTGAAATGCATAGTCATGTAAATGTATATTTATCATCATGAATTGAAAGGTTTTGTGTTGGAATCTAATTTGTGATGTGAATACTTTTGTACTTGTATGATGGAAATAATAGTGATATCTTTGCGGTATTCCTTATATTTATTTTATACTATTGTTGTTGTAAGATAATAAGTTAGATTAAGGAGATAAGTATAATCTCCCCTATTATAATGAACTTGTTAAATTGTAAAAGGTGTCATTCTCTAACTACACAACGATAGTTTAATAATGAAATATGCTTAGGACATAAAATTAAACTATATAAGTAGCGAACGATAAAAAGGTTATGTTAAACCTAACATCTAACCATGTAGAGGAAGACTCTTCCTCTCTCATGGAATGAAAGATAAAAGGAATAGTGGTTATGATCTTAAATCTTTATACTACGTTATAAAGAAAACACTAGCTGAATCTAGGTGGATGACACACTTGATTTGGACAGCTAGGTTACATTAAGAATTAAACGTTTGATGTTTGTTGTCTGTTTTTGGGATAACTGCTTGTTATGCCACGTTAACGAATAACAATGCAAACATGAATTAATGAAGTTCTCCATATCTAATCAGGCTTGTGTTGGATAAAGAACTTAAGGAATGTTGGAATTAGGGTTAGGCATGGTTGCTGTAATCTGAATCTTAATCCAATTTAATTATGATTAATGACCACTAAGGGGGTATGTACATCTTGATGAATCAGTTCTAATGGATGTTGGCACACGCCAATCTGCGCAGATTGTACCCTCGAGAAGTCCTAGGACTTCTCAAGGATACAAAGTGTTGCAATTGACATGTGGCAACACCCTTCCATATTTGTTCATCTAGATCTACTCACATCCGAGACTTGAACTCAGTTTCTCTCTAGGTCAAGTTATTAGCATATTTAGGATAGGTAGTAGCTTTCAATGACTCAGGGTACCTTGGCACATCCGGTTGACTTCGGTCATCCGAGTATGCCCATATACCCTAAGTCATCGTGAGCGTCTTCCTATAATAAATTATGTTGCTAATCTGGGCTAGGGTCAAACCTTGGGCAAGTGGACTGACGGTAGTCAATAAGACCATTCTAGATAACAAAAGAGTGAGGTGAAGGACGTATTCCGGAATGATGAGTATGCCATCTAAGAATAGTAACATGAACAATATGTTGAAAATATTTGGCCAAAGTATCGCAAGTTGCTGGTTGCATTGTCCTATGTCACCTAGTTTAAAGCAACGTGATGTCAGATGAATATTGGTAACAAATATTCATATAGGTTCTTTAAATAGATCACTCAGTACCTGGAATAGGGTAGGAGAACCAAGTATACATAGTATACATAAAGTATTCTATACTTTAAGTTAACATGAGAGATCGGGTTGTAACTTGAGTCATAGAATGAGAGATTGGTAGTATACCGAGTCATTATGGTTATTTGTTATGAGATTGATTGGCATAGAATGTGTGTTCTAAATGATGTTTTATTTAGAAATGAGAGAACATTATTATGTTTCAAAAAAAAAAAAGAATTTTTTTCCTTGTTTCTAAAGTCTTAAAAATGGGAATGTTACATTAATAAACCAAAATTATAGAGTAACTAAATGTAAACTATGATATAATGTTGCTATATATAATTTGGCACAAGTAATAAGATACTAAAATATGAAACCCTAAGTGCAAGAGAGAGAAGAATGGAATTGGTTGATTTGCACTTGATCCAAGATTGATGCAGATTGGGAAAATGGTGAACAAGATTTTATCTGTGTCGCCAATGATCAAATAAATTCTATAGGTCAAGAAATAGGCTAGACATGGGAGCACAGGATGGGTTAGGGGCACATGGGTGCTACAATTTGCTCTTGGGTGTCAATGACCGCAAAATGCTCGAAATTGATTTTTACGGTGTTGCACAAGTGTCATGCAAATAGTCACTTTGTTGATTTCTTATATGTCACACCATGATCACCGAGTGTACCTATAACTGTAAAATAAAATTTAACTTACAAACCCAAAAAACCATATAAAATACAAAAATAAAGATGTAATATGGGGAGTCGTAATGAGCTTGACGGCCACCCGAAAAAGTGAACTTATGACCGAGCACCGTACTACATCTCGGACTCCATGTAGTTATTTTGAGTGTGTCAAAGAGTCGTGCCCTAGAATTCCCTTATGCAAGACACACTAGATATCGATCTAGATTTGATAAAAGATGCAAATGTGTGTATGTAATAGAATGAAATTCCCCTTCCTATGCTATGTATGCATAAAATGCAGTCACTTATCCCTTGAATAGATGGTAGATAGATGCCTTTAAGTTCCTTTGATGCCTTTGAATGAAAAATTAGGTGATAGTAAGTATTCTTACAACTTGGTCCTTTATTTTGATCACATGGCTATGTATTTATATGATTCCCTTGGTTAAATTTCATAATTGACAATTGGAAGGCCGACCCATAAGAAAATAAGATTCCCAAAAGATAAAAAATTTCCAAAAAGAGTGAGTAAGATGGAAAGTAGTTAGAGGCGCCCATAGGGGACGAGAGCGCCTAGGCGCTAGTGTTAGAAGTCATAAAAGATAAACAAGTAAAGTTATAACTATGTTGTATGGTGTGTGGGATCAAATAGAAAATAAGAAACATAGACAAGAGGCCAAAGATAACTATCAATTACTAGTTTTCTTGCTTAGGAATCATGTAAATACTAGTATGCTTTTAGGACCTAGAAATGTACTCAAGTACATGATTTTATGTCTACATTGCCCCCATTTTATATTTTGAGTGAATAATCGATAAAATAAAGTAGTTAGAAGATGTGTACCTTTCATTCCTATAGAGTGTGAGGGCGATAGCGTGCCGAAGAGACATGTGAAGTGTGGAATGAGTGTAAAATGAAGTGTGAAAGATAAGAAGGAAAGTGACCCTAAGGGTGAAGTGTATGCGCTGATTTATACATGTTGTTGTGTTTGAATCATTGATGTAGGGCTACTTCTTGTTGCGTATTAAAGGAAATACCTGATGTAAAAGAGTGTAAAATATATAAAGATGTTATGAAATTCCATGTAGAGAAAGTTTTTGGGCGATCTCATGCCAATAAAGAGTTTTTGGGAGACCTCACGTTAAGAACAAGTTTTTGGGTGATATCATGACATGAGAGAATAGTGTTTGGGAGAGAGGTCTATTTTTACCCTCCATCCATGTTTTTTCCCAAATAAGCACCACTACAGATGGTACACCCTATTTCATTCATGTTGTTATGATCGTTCTAAACTAGTTTCAATTTATACCGATTATTCGATTAAAATGGAGATTCCATGCATTCTATTCTTTGGAGGACTATGCCCGATGCTATAAAAATGCTCAAGGATTTTGTAGAATGTGCTTGATATGATAAGATGACTGTGTGTGCCCCGAGGATATAGGCTCCCAGGAAGGACACATGCTCTTAGGCACTACTATCGATGTTGGGTCGGTGTCTGCTTTTTGTCTTTGAGGACCCAAGCTAGATTATTGGTTATTCTACATGTATTGTATGACTACTCTATTCTTTTACTTTGAAAGCCTATATTGTAGCTCGAGATGTTGTATGGGGCAACTAATTCACCCAATGTATGCCCCCTCTTTTGGGGTGCATGTGGCATCGGTAGGAGTGCGGCCCCAAAAAGAGACCACGATGTTGGTGAAACGGATACCTACAGGGGGTAGGGGATGTGCATGGTAGAAACCAAGGCACACTTAAAAGTGGCTAGATGTGTATGTTAGTAGTAAAAGAGGTAAGCATGCCATAGAGAAATAATGTAACAAACACATGTGCATACAAGATAGACCTCAAAAGTGAGTTTTAAACATGTGACATTGCTCACAATGTCACATGTCAATTAGGGATGAAGTGGCCAAAAACATACAAACAAAGTGATCAAACAAGACATATGGATTAGTCCACAAACAATGACATGCAATATCAAACAATGGCAAGAAAAATGTATCGAGATAACCATGGTGGTAAATAGTCCTATAGGGAAAATCTTTGCACATGTAGCACCGGTTAGCATGTTAGAAAGATAAAACTTATGTCAAGGCATGTATGTACCAATGTAAAGTAATGTGCTAGTAAGAAGAAGAATTAGTATATAATGAAATAATATCACCTGTAATGTGCGATAAAGTATATTCCCTTATGATCCTTAGTGGGATTGGTAAGAGGCATAGTGCCAAGAATCATTGCAGCGTGTGAAAATTTGTAAGGAATATGTATTCACCACTAGAGACCAAGTGAGAATGCATGTGTATATGATAAAGATAATGAAATACTAAGTATTTGAATAGCATAGTAAACAAAATGCATCATATAATAGTATTAGTAAGAAAGAATAAGTGTAACCAAGATATCCAAATGCAGTGTATGAATGTAAAAAAATGGAATGAAAAGTGAATGTGATAGGAGAAACATGCCCCCAACAGATGTGGATGAGTATGAGGTGAGGTTAATTTATAAAAGACCCCTCAACAATCAAGAATGAACCATAGAGAAAGAGCATGTCATCAAGAATTGGATTGAAAATGTGTGGTAGAAATATAGATCATGAAAGCACATAGCATGAAGGGTGAAAGAGGCGAGGTTCATTTCAGATTTAGACCATATACAATAAAGTATGAACCATGGAACTAGAGTGTATCATAGGGTAGTGACGATACAAGATGTGTATCAAGTTGTGTAAGATGGCTTAGAAATAAGAAGTATGAAGCATAAAGTGTAATGATATAAATGATAGACACTTGATGATGTTAGGAGGGGGAAGTAAGTGTGATGGCCTCCCAAGTGTATGATGAAGGGTAAACTATATGATGAAAGTGAAGGGAAAAGGTCATCCACCCGATGTATAAGGAGATAAGGGTGTGTGACATGCTCACAATGCTCTAATATCGGTGGTGTATGAGAATAAAAATGTAGATGTGAAGGAATCGTATGTGGTGAATGAAGAGGTAAAACCTACATGAAGGAGACCTAGGAGGTGAGAAGCAACTATTTGAAGTAGACCCACAAGGTGAAGGATGTGGTGAAATCCTATGTGAAGGAGCTTCCCAAGTAGGGGACGTAGGCCGATGAGGTGGACTACTGGAACAATGAGAACAAGTAGGTCATGTGTGAATGGGAGAGCTAGGTGCAGAATGTGCTTTAGATTTGAGAGGCCCAGTGGGCCTAGATGCTGTAACTAGTGGAAGGACATCCTCAAGAGGAGGCGAGGTATCGATGTGCATGGCGGAATACCTTTTATAATGACAACTTCCTTATTTTGAATGAATTTGAGACACAAATGATGCATGGATAGAATTGATTGAGTAACAAAGAGCTAAGGAAGGCCTAAGATCATGCCACAACCTTCAATTGAAGGTGCCACAAACATGGTTAGAGGCCCAACTTTAGCTGGAAGCTCTATGTATCTATACAATTTGGGAATATGATATGAAATATTAGAGAGTGGATAGTTGATAGAGACAAGGAGTGCAATAGATCATCGTGTTATTGATAATAGATGGGATCCGATGGATAGATCATCATGTTATTGACAATATGAGGTCGATAGAAGCATTGATGTGTAGTGAATTAGAAGAAAATGTAGCATGATATTCATGATCTGAGAATGTAATGAGTGGTGGAGATGCATCAATATTAGTAACTAGAAAATCGAGAGGCCCCGACAAAGGAGGGGTACACGGTGATATGTATGATTAACAAAAGAATCAATAGCTTTCTTGTCATGTTTAGGAAATGGGTCTTTAAATATTTTGAGCTTTTAGTTTTCATTGATCAACTTAGATGTTGAATTCAAGCTTGGTTGCATTGTTGTCGATAAGATCTTGAATGATATGATTAAGTTTGAAACATCGACCAGTTGAATTCCAAACACATTAATGATATTCACATTTAGCATTTTTGCCATAATTTGATCATGAGGTGAGATGGATCAATATTGAATGGTGGTGGAAGTGTAATAAGGTTTCATTAAATAAGTTGTGGCAATAAGAAATGAGGAACATAAGGAAATTTTGTAAATGTATGCTTTGGAGGTTGCCATTGAAGATTTTCAGGAGTGGAAACAACATTAACAATAGATTTTTCTTCAATGGGATTAGGAGAAGGCTTGAAGAGGATTTGCTTCAAACCGATTAGAAGATGAAGATGAAACATGATCATGATATTTGAGCTTTCCCATAGATAATAGTTTGCTTTCACATAACTTAAGTGTATGACATAGTTGATCAAATGAGGGAGATGTTTCAAAGATAAAACTCTCTTGCAATGGAGATAAGAGGCTTGAGGACAAACATATCTGCAACTTAGAATCGAGTGTACATTGGTCATCTTAGATAAATTGTTCTTATAGAATAATACATAGTAAACTAGATTTTCATTAGATCCTTGTTTGATTTGTGCAAGTTGAACATATGATATTTTAGAATTGATATTGATTTAAAAATGTGCAAGAAAAGCATCAACTAAATGTGTAAATGATGTTACTAAATGAATAGGTAGATTGTAAAACCAACGCATGACATAATCTTGTAAGATCCTAGGAAATAGATTGGCTAGCAAAGTATGATCATCTGCATAACCAAGACATGCCACATGAAAAGATATAATATGTTTTGAGGTCATCATGGCCATTAAAAGAGGGTAACTTAGGGGTGACAAAATTTGGTGGAAGTGCATAAGTGGAAATGGTGGGTGTAAAGGGGTATGAAGGAGCAAGGAGGAGTCAAGAGATGGAGATGAGTGTGAAGTAGCTAGCTAAAGTTGACGGATTTGAGTATACGAGATCTTGATATAAATAATCTAAATCGGGAGTGTTTGAGGAAGAGACAAGTTGTGCATTAGAAGAATTGGGTTGAATGAGTGGTGCGTTATTAGTAGAAATGAAAGTAGGAATGCGAAGGGTTTGAGTGGAGGCCATGCCAGTGAAGAGGAACCTACAAGAGGTATAAAGGTAAAATTTTGAGATATTTTAGAAGTTATCAAAGCATAGAGAATATGTAGAATATGTGTAGGATTTTTACGTAAAGCTTGATGAAAATTAGTAAGCTTGTCTAATTATTCTTGATCAATGTTTATGTCCTCATCATATGATTGTTCAAAATCAGATGTTTCAATGTTTTCCAAAGGAAGATTCTCGTGAGTTGGAAAAAGGGTTGTCAGATTCAACCATGGATTTAGAAACCCTATGGGAAGATGGAGGAAACTCAATATGCTCAAAAGATCCAAATGATTGTTGGAACATAGTGATTAAGTGGTCTAGCCAACCCTTAATGTATATGGGTGCATCACTAATATATAGGTTAATATTTAATAATATGAAATATTTATATTTCTATTATTAAGTATGTTAACCTAGGTATATACTTTAGGTTAAATATTTAATATCATGAAATGATTATATTTCTAATATTAAACATTATAAACCTAGGTGTATGTGTCAAACATTTTATGTTGAAAATGTGGTTCGGGAGACATACCCGATCACCTTATATAAAAAGGATTTTAGGTTCTCATTTGATATATTTGGGAAATATATCAAAGCTGTGCAAATCAAGTGATTTAGTTTTACCCTTAATAAATAGGGTTTTAAAGGAGGAGGTGATATTCTTTGGATGTAAAATAAGTTCTTTGAAGTAAAATACTATTTTCAAAGTGGTTTTTACCCTATTGGGGTTTTTTGTCACATGTGTTATTTATTTCCTGTAAGTATTTATTTATTTACTTATGTTATGATATAATCTTTATTTAAATATTTATTGTAACATTATATAATATGTAAGTTGATTAAATCTGTATTTATTAGAATCCTCAAATTCTAACATGGTAATAGAGTGAGGTAAATTAAATAAATTAAGATCAAATATTTTGTATTTTATTTATTTAATTTGTACAAGTTTTTTCAACCAATTTGAAAGGGTATTTAAAAGTATCCGGTCCCCTTCTTTTTCCCCAATTTATTTTTACTCTACATTTTCTCAATTAAACTCTTGGTAAAAATTTTAGGGTTTTTCAATTTTAAATCTCTAATTTTTTTGGGAGGAGATGTAATATGATATGATTCTTACTTTCATCTACATTTTGTAAACTATATGGATTTAATGTTTGTTTGGAGATTGATGTGTGCACAGGTGAAAGGGGCTTCAAATGTTTCCAGTGCTCTTTGGACCCCTCTAAAAGAATTTGATTTGAAAAACTATAGTTTATAGTTAATCTATAACTATATTTTTTAAATTAAAAAATATATAAAATAAGGTTTATATAATAACTTATATAGACATCGTATTAAAATTTATATAATTTGAAAACTATATATTTTATATAGTTCTTATACTATAGTTTATAACTACCCCATTCGTATGGGCTCCGTAAAAAAATGTTTTGAACATACTTAAACTATAAAAAATTGTTTTAATCTTAATGCCTGATGTGGTGAATGGTGGGTAGTTGAAGGTTGGTGGCCTTAGTAATCAATATTACTAAGTTTAATCCTATACTTGTTCATTAAAAAAACAAAAACAAAAATCAAAAATGGACACCTAAACCGTAAAAACTACTTTAACTCTAAAGCGGCCCCATTCTTTTTTCTAAGTGAGATATAAAAAAATTTAAACTTAAAACCTAAGTAGTTTTTTAAATCATATGACATTTTCTTAGGTTTTTCACGTGGCATTGGTAAGTATGGCATGTTTAATTAAAAACAAACTAATATCCTAACTTATGTTTCCAAATTATCATGTCATATTAATGTGGGCCGCCTTGACATAGTTTATGTTTATTAAAACCTAAAATACTATTTTTTATTTGGTCATTGTGTTTTTTATTAAAAAATACTGTAATTTATAATTTTTATGAACTATATGTTGTTTTTTATTTACATTCTATAAACTATATACCTTTTTTTAAAAAAGTGTATATATTTTTATATTATAAATTATAATAGGCTATTATAATGTATTAAAATATAACCTCCCTAATATTATATAGAAGAAGGAATTCTAGAATTTCACATTCTGGAAATACACAACAAGTTTTGTCTTCACTAAATTTGACGGTCAAATGACCGTCACGGTAGTAGACAAACATAAAACAATATGACGGTCATTTAGACATCAAATTTAAATTCGTAGGTTCAAGAAAATTTTATTGTATTAAAATTGACAGTCAAATGACTGTCATGAAAAACTAAAAAATAAGCCATTATGATGGTCATTTAAACGTCAAATTTAAGCTGGCCAGATCTTTGTCTACATTTATTTTTATTTTTTTAGAAAATTGAAGTTATAATGCATTCTTAGGGGTTTCTTCTTCACTTCTATATTTGGAAATATTTTTATATAAATCTAGGGTATAAGGAAGAGCCCTTTATATTGCGGGTTATTATTTTGATCATGGGAGGTTAATTATAATGCATTGTAATGACAAAATTAGTTATGATCAAATAGTTTCTTTAGATCTATAAAATTTAGATTTGATTCTATTAAAAGTGTTGTTTTTATTATCGATAAATATGTATCTAAATCTGTGGTAAATTGTATATTATAATGGGGTGGGTTTTACAGGTTTAGGAAAACAATGGCGTCCAATTATTTCTGTCTTGACAAAACCCAGCTCCTGAATGAAACCAACTACAACATTTGGGTCAAAACAAAATTTATGGTGAGGAAACTCTGGACGATTGTTTCGGATCTGAGGTTGCTGCTCCCACCGGTCGTCAAACAACTGTAGATAACATGAATGCATTCTTGCAACGAATGCATGAGACTCTTTCTATGATTTTGTGTAATGTGAACGACGAGTACCTTATACATATTGATAATATTGAACATCCAAAAGAGGTATGGACACAACTAGAATTCATGCATGAAAGATACTTGTTATATCAAAGATAATAATGAGAGTATGAGAGTATAATAATTTGAAGGAATTCAAATAAATGGTTTGTATATTTTTGATGATTTCTCTTATGTATCTTGTTTTATATCTCGAGTTTGAATAATTCAACTATGGCATGAAAGGTTAAGACATGTTAATTATTGAAGCTTATATGAAATGTATAGATATAATATAGTGAAAGGTTTACACATGTGTTGTATTCTTCTCTTGAAGTTACTTCATTAAATGCTTCTAAATGATGGTTTTGATTTTGATTTAGTACATGGTCATGATGATGTTTTGATGCTATAGATGTTTCTGAAACTTTTATCTTCCTAGATAAGAAACTAAATTGGGTTCAATCTATGTTAGAAATTTCAAATCCTATTAATCTTAGGAAAATGACTAGAAGACATCATATGTACCATGCATTAATTACCTTGGATGAACCTGAGCCGCGAAGTATTATAGGGTCTAGGTGGATATACAAAGTAAAGTATAATGTTGATCGTAGTATTAACAAACATAAAGATAGACTTGTTCTTTAGAGGTTTCAATCAAAACCGGTATTGATTATGTTGAGACATTTTCCCCCGTAGCTAAAATGAGTACTGTTAGGGTCGTATTTGTAATTTCCACTCAATTTGGGTGAAAAATCCACCAAATGGATAAGAAAAATACTTTTTTGAATTGTGATTTAAAAGAATAATTTTGCATGTTTCAACCTAAAGGATTTGAAGAAAGCGGTAAAGAAAACTATGTTTGTAAGTTGAGAAATACTTGTATGATTTAAAACAAGTTCTTGACTTGGTATGTGAAAATTGTTTCCTTCTTTAAAGCTGTTAGGTTTTGTTAATTGTTCTTCTAATAATGATATATTCATTAAGAAATAAATCACATATTATCATTATATGTATATATGTTGATGATTTCTTATGACTGGTGACAATTCTGATTTAATTCATATGATTAAAGAGAAATTGAAGCAATACTTTGAAATGAATGAGTTAGGTCTCTCACATCATGTTCTTTGTATGAATGTATTTCATTCTATTGTTATTTTTCAAAACACAATATACAACCATTGTATTAAATTTTTTCTTATGATTGATTGTAAACCATTTTCTACTTCAATGAAAGTTGGAATAAATATTGACCCTAAATCTGCATATGAAAAAGGTTGATCCTATTTTATATACATTATTAGTTGATAGTTTGATTTATCTAACTATAACTAGATTAGATATTTCCTATACAGTAGGAATTACTTCAAGGTTTATGCAATAACCTTTTAAAAGATCTTTAGAATCTTACAAAAAGAATTTTTAGATATATTAAAGGAATAATCAATCATGAATTGTATTATACTAAGAATGAAAATGCTATCTTATATGGATATTGTGATTCTAACCATACGATGTTGTGTTATAAAATATCTGAATACGTGTTCAAGTTTTTTTGGTGTAGGAACCATTACTTGGAACAAAAATGCAATCAACATCTCCATTTCTTCTACTGAGGCATAGAAGTACAATGGAAGAAGTAAAGAAGCCATGTTCTACGACTATTATTGGTAGAGATACACATGAAAGTTAAAGGAAATATTCCTCTTCTATGTGGTGTCTAGAGTTGTATTACTTTTGATTAAGAATTTGGTTCAACATCAGAGGATGAAGCACATTGAGATACATATACACTTCACCCATGAGAAGGTGCTAAGTGATGACATAAATCTCAAGTTTGAGTTGACTGAAGAGCAGGTTGCTGACATCTTCACAAAGTCCTTGAGTGCTGCAAAGTTTTGTTATTTTTTGTGAAAAACTTGGATTGTCGGAGTTTCCATTGAGGGGGAGTGCATGACAATTTCACCTCCTAATGGAACTTGGTTTTTATAAAAACACCTTTGGGAATTTGTAAAAGACCTTCGGACAAGTGTAAAAAGATCTTTGGGCATGTATACCTCCTTAGTTTCTTTTTTAAAAAGAAGTGTAAGAAAATCTTAAAGACGGTCTTCAATAAAATCTTTAGTTTATTGAGTTTACTGGTAAACATCCAGTACAAGCATATTGTTAAAGAGGTCCTTAGTTGTAAAAGACTCATATATGCTTGGGTTCAATAACATTTTATGACAACCTGTGAGAACATGTAAAACTCACAAAATCATACTTAGCCCACCGATCATGGGATGATCTTTGGGATTGTAAATATTTTTGTACCAAAAGGTAAATTGAGTATGATGACGGTGTTATAATTCCTTCAACTAATATGCTAGTCTAAAACCTTTATGGTTTAAGGATTGTAAATCCTGTAGTGTACCATGGGTAAATAATTTATTGGCATATGTTATGTTATGTTATCCCACTTAACATTAAAGGGGAGTTGGAACATAATGATTAAGTTGTCTGTCCAGGCCCTTAATGTATATGGGTCTATCACTAATATATAGGTTAATATTTGATAATATTTATATTTATATTTATATTATTAAATATGTTAACCTAGGTATATAATTTAGGATAAATATTTAATATCATGAAATTATTGTATTTCTAATATTAAATATTATAAACCTCGGTGTATGTGTGTTGGTCGTCAAATAGGACTTTCCGAAGAGCAATGGTCGATGGGGACAAGAAGTCCCTCCTATTTAATGGGAAAGGTTCCCTTATTCAGAAACAAACTTATTTACAAATATATAAAACATGATTTTCTGGTTGAACTTGGATATAACAAAAGTGTTTTCTATAAAGATCATCAATTACAAAAGGACTGAGGAATTAGAAAATGAGGATGAGTAGAAAGGCAACATGCAGAATTATAGATAACAGAGTAATTCTTTATGTATGCGAAGTTACAGTGAATTGAAACAAGATCATTTGTATCATATAAATAAGATGGAATTTAAAGACACAAAGTTCTGTAAATAACATCTGCCAGAACACAAAGTTTCTTAACATAACACAGACAAATGATCTTCACAAAAATTAAATGAAAGCTTGGGGATAAAGAGGTCGGATAGGACAAAAGAATGGAAAGCCCATACGTATTGATTTCTTTATGATCTATTTACACTTTCAGAAAATAAGCCAAGTTCTTCCTCCTTCAAAATGGCGTGGAGAGGCCATTATATAGCTTACAAATCAGTTACTCTTTGTAACTACTTCTTTTAACTAAAGATTAGTTAAGGATTGCCAATCGCAATACCTCAACTAATTACAATGAATCCGAGAAAAAGAATTAGAAAAGAAGAGAAGAATAAGGAGAAGAAGACAGGTGGTTATGAATGGGAGGGACCCACTGACTTCAAAATTCACTGCTTGAATCTCTTCAATGCCTCGGCTATGTCTCTGCCACAAGGGGGTGATGTGTTGGTATGTGTGAGATCGAGCCCAAAATCTGAGGCACTTCTCCATTTCCTTATCAAACTTGAAATGAGTATGGTAGAAACATCTGCGCCATTGGTGTAGGGTTTGCATCAGCCATCCTCGACCAAAAAATCACCAAAGTCAAGATGATGAGCTTCACTGTCCCTGAAATTTGATCTTCATATTGATAGTAATTCGGAGGGTAGAGCCGCAAACTAAACTCGGGAAGGAATTACAGAGGGAAGGGATACACGCGCAGGATTTTAGATTGCAAGGGTTCGAGCAATGGATAGTGTGGAAGCAGTGTGAAAAAATGCATAGGGGGTTCGCTCGTTATATAGCCGATTAGGAGAGAGAAAGATAATGAATGCGTATTTACCAATTTGAATAAGTAAGATATTCGAGTAGAGCGGGAAAAATAAACATGAATGGCATTTGGTTCATTTGGGACATGTGAGACGTGAATGCGCGAAACACACACAAATGCTCGGCCGATTCGGGTAGAGCGGGGAAAAGACGGACAAATGCCTTTTGGGACATGTGGGACAAAAGTGCGCGAAACACGCGACTTGGCCGGATCGGACGAAAATGTGACAATAGGTCCGGGTGCATTTGGGACATTTGGGACGTGAAAGCGCGAAGTACGCGGTTCGGGCGATTCGGCCGAAAATGGAACAACTTGCCAAATTAAACTTGGGACATTTGGGACATGAAAGCGCGACGGGCCCGAAAAAGACAAACTTCGGGGAAACCGGCCGATCGGGGAACAGAGCGCCCGTTTGAACTTGGGACACGCGGGACATGAAAGCGCGAAGGACGCGGTTCGGGTGATTCGGCCGAAAATGGAACAACTTGCCAAATTGAACTTGGGACATTTGGGACATGAAAGCGCGACGGGCCCGAAAAAGACAAACTTCGGGGAAACCGGCCGATCGGGGAACAGAGCGCCCGTTTGAACTTGGGACACGCGGGACAAAAATGTCGACAGGCCGAAAAACACACAAAATGACCCAAAACACAGATTTTCTCAATTTCTCTGACTTTTAACATTGAGTATAACAGAGAAGACACTTAAACTCAAAATTTTGAAATTTTCACTTTCTTAAGAGCAGGGGAATTTTGAGTGGACAACAATGTGTCAACTATTTTAGGTTGAAAAGGTGGGTCGGGGAGACATACTCGATCACCTTATATAAAAATGACTTTAGGTCTTCATTTGATACATTTGAGAAATATATCAAAGGTGTGCAAATCAAGTGATTTGGTTTTACCCTTGGTAAATAGGGTTTTAAAGGAGGAGGTGATTTTCTTGGATGTAAAATAAGTTCTCTGAAGTAAAAATTTGTTTTCAAAGTGGTTTTTACCCTATTGTGGTTTTCCATTGTAAATATTGTGTCACATATGTTATTTATTTCATGTAAATATTTATTTATTTACTTATGCTAGGAAGTAATCTTTATTTAAATATTTATTATAACATTATATAATATTTAAGTTGATTAAATCTGTATTTATTAGAATCCTCAAATTCTAACATCGACCACTACGGGTGATGAACATAAAAAGGAAGGGTTCAAATGATGGGTTCACCTAATGATTTAACAAAATATACTAGTTGGTAAACCCTAATTGCAAAGTAATTGAATGTGAAATATGATATACTACTACCTGGATATAATTTGACACAAGCAATAAGATAATAAAATATGAAACCCTAAGTGCAAGAGAGAGAATAATGGACTTAGCTGATTTGCACCGATATGAGATTGATGTAGAATGAGAAAACTGCTGAATATGAGGTGATTTGTGTCATCAATGCTCAAAATAAATTATGTAGATCACATAATAGGTTGGACATGGGTACTGTCTTGGGTTAGGGGTTCCGGGCACTAGAGTCTGCAACATGGGCACTCGTGACTATGAAAATGGTTAGAACATAGCTTTTATTGTGTTGCATAAGTGTCACAAATAGCTCATGTTGATTGCCTATATGTCATACCTTGGTCACCGAAGATACCTATAACTTGAAAAAGAGATGTTCACTTACAAAACCCACAAAACCGCATCAAATATAAAAACAAATATGTAATATGGGGAGTCGACTAAACCTAGGGGTCACCCGATGTAGTGAACTTATGACCGAGTGTTACACTACATCTAAGAATCCATTTAGTTCTTGTGAGTGTGTGTAGGAATGGTGCCCTAGGATGCCCTTATGTAAGATGCACTAGATAGTGAGCTAGATTTTCTAAAAGATGTAAATGTGTGTATGGAATAGAATGAAATTCCCCTTCCTATGCAGTGTATGCAGTCCTTTGTCCCTTGAATGGATGCTATATGGATTCCTTTGAGTGCTTTGAATGCCTTTGGATGTAAGCTTAGGTGATAATGAGTATTCTTAGAGCCTGGTCCTTTATTTTGATCACATAGATATGCATTTATATGATTCTCTTATTTGAATTTTGAATTTACAACTGGAAGGCCAACCCTTAAGAAAATAAGATGTCCAAAAGATAAAAGAGGCCCAAAAAGAGCAAGTAAGGTGGAAAGAGGTCAGAGGCACCTAAAGGGGATGAGGGAACCTAGGTGCTGGCATCCTGGATGTGTGCTGGTGTCTAAAGTCATAAAATACAAACAAGTAAAGTTATGATTTGGCTATAGGGTGTGTGGGATCAAATAGAAAACAAGAAACACAAACAAGAAGCCAAAGATAGTTATTAATTACTAGTTTTATCGCTTAGGAATCATATAAATATTGGTATGCTTTTGGAACCTAGAAATGTACCCAAGTGCGTGATTTTGTGTCTACACGAGAATCCTTCACATTTTATAGTTTTTGTGGTGAAACAGTCCAAAAATAATGTGAGACTAGCTAAGTCATTCTTCTTTTATTATTTCAATTGATCTATCAATTTGGCACACTTTCAAATATATAAGTGACTTTTTATTCTATAGCCTATATAACATATAGTATTCAATCCTAATTACATCAAGTGCATTAATGATTTAAAATTATTTTAGGGTTTATACACCATGTATGTGTTTCAACTTCAATTAATGCCAAAGTATCAAATAAAACCAAGGTGGTTGAATTTTTATATGTGTGAAAAGAATTGAGAAACATGTCAATGTCTAAGTAGAAGAATGTATAAGATAACAATCAAGTCATGTAGGTGATGAAATAAGTACATATATTATGAATACATAATGTACAATATTATGCATAGAAAAGCACAAGGAATAATTAATTAAAAGTGTTATTGTATGATTCTATTAATGGGATGCTCATGTAATGGTGAAAATATTAGTAGGTGAAAATATCAAACACCATAAGAAAGGAATAATAGAAGTATATTAATTATTATCATAATAAAATAAATGATCATGTCTCATTTAGTATTTTAAAACATAAGTGTTGTTAATATCCTCAATGTAAGGTATAATTATATCACATCCTTGTTTACCTATTCTCATTTTATATTAACCCTCACATCTACACATTAGAATTTTTTTAAATATATAGAATTATGGATTATTTTATGTGATGTGGGTACTGAAATTTTAGGTGCTTTCTCACTTTGAAGCTATTTGAGATAACTTAAATATTAAATATAAAATTATATCTAAAATTACTGCTTGAATTTATAAATGGCCATCATTTTTAATTCATAGATAACATGAGGTTTTGAGAGGGGTCTTGCCCTATTACAATTATACCAAGAAAGATAAACATTAAAGCATATAGAGGGAAAAAATAACCCGTGTATGGACATCAAGCCCGAAAAAATGGCACACAAACACAAAACTCAAAAATGACACCCTACAAACAACAATGAAAAGAAATGTAGTATTTATGACCATATATATTTTATATAACACCAAGATCCTTAGATGCTTCCCACTTCATAGAAAGGAAATTGAGATAGTCTTCTAGTGATATTTTTTCTTTCTTATCCTTAGGCTTCTTTGTCGGATCTATAATCCTTAAATATTTACTCACTCTAGACCCACCACGTATATCATCCTTTTTTATTCTTTTCCATATCCCAAAGATTGGTAATGTTGGTTTCATATTTTTAATGGTGACTTTACTCATATTAGTAATATTGATTATATTTTTTTAATTGATTTTTGTCTACTTCTAAATGATCATTATTTTTGTTCAAGAAGTTACACTATGTCTTCCAACTTTTTTTTAGTTTTCTTATTGTCTTCAATATCTTTTCCTTTGGTGTGATTGATAAACCCTTCTATCCTTTTAACATATTTCATCAAAAATTGACAATTTTAGTTTGGATTTCAATATGAATTTGCACAAAATTCAAATCATCTTAAAGCTTATCATTTGGATTGTCTTTCTCAATCACATCCTCTATATCTTGGAAAACCGCTGCTTGACCTCTATCACTCATATAATTAATTTAATTATTTTTTGATTATTTTTTGGAAGAGAAGAAGTATACCTTAAAGGAATCCTAGTCAAATTGAAAGTCTTAATTCCCATTCTATGAATATTGGATAGCCAAATATTTTTTCTCTATTTTTTTATCTTAGGTATTATTCATGGCAAGAATGTGAATAGTGAAAAATTTGGAGATATAAGGCCCTCTAATATTTTATCATTGGTAGTAGGGTAAGTTTTAGACTCAAATAGTCTCATATAAGGTGTTGGTTTGAGGAATTTTTCATCTTGGAATAATATGAATATAAGCCCTTAATGGAGATACATCAAGGATTTCTTCCTTTGAACCTTAGAAGAGGAGTTCTCCAAGGAATTAATAAGATAGAAAGGAACACCAAGTATCCTATAGTAATAAAGGAATGAAAATTGATGTAAAGAAACACTATTAAAATTACCTTCAAGGGTCACATAAATGATAATGTGGAAAACCACATGTCCTTATATCTTTGGGATAGAGTCCCTTAGATACTCTCCTTGAAATTAGATATCATTATGTTTTTCTCTCAAAAATTAAGTCTCATCTTCATGTTTTTCCCTTTTAGAATTGAAGTAAGTGATTCTTTCATGGATTTACCTGGTCTCTAAATCTATGATTTCTTTAAAAACTCAAAATATACCCCTATCATGCTAACCATCCTAGTTTTCTATGACTTAATGAAGGCCAAAGATATGGGGGATCATATCCAAAAATCATATCCATGAACTTTTAAGCCTTCCACTATGTAAAATTTTCCCAAATGGCCTAATTTGTTTTAGTCTCCACAACCATGTGTTGTACTCTACATCTATCCCCATCATTTTTGTTAGCACCATTTGTATAATTGACATAAATATTGTCTATCTAAAACAATGAAGTTCCAAACAAATTACAACTAGAAAACAAAGAGATGTTTTATAGTAGAGTCATATATTATTCCATTCTCCCACACTTAAATATCTCAATCTCCTTCACATGCATAGGTGTGTTGGAGTTTGAACCACCTTTAGTGTTTTCCATGAAATAGAAAATTATTTTATATCATTTAATGTGTGAGATAATCATTTAGCATGAACTATATGAATGTTTTTAATACACCTAGCATTGCACATCATAATAAAAGTTATAAAATAATTATATTATATCACCCTTAATGATATTAGTAGCATCCATGAAATAATCATTATAATTATACCATTTATAAAATTTTGAGGTTCTCACCACTTGTTAACAAACCAAATAGACACATGATTCCATTCCCTATAAACATGTTCAGTAAAATTGATTAGGTAAGTGTATGATGGTTTTGAAAGGATACCATAACCTTTAAAATTACCAAAAGATATAGCTATAAATTAATATCCCAAAACAAACAAACATCAAGGTCTATATCCATATGAAATAGAACAAAACAAACTAGTCAACAAATGTTATAAAAAGAGTCATCCAAAAGTCATAAAAATTTAAAAAAACTAATATATAAGATATAAGAAAAATATAGATCATCTAAGGCATTGGGATTCAAAAAGCCTTCCAATATTCCAAAATTTCCATTACTTTAAGAGCCAATATGCCTTCCCTATATTCATACTCCTTTTGTCTCCATCTAGTGTTTTTGCTTGGGCCATCCTACACAATTTTATTCCCTTGTTTTCTTCCATTAGGGGACTCTTTCTCACTAGCATTATTCTAAATATTGTTTTGCCCCTTTGCAATATATTAACAAGTTTCTCCTTCATGAATATTTCCATGTGAATAGGATATGTAATTTGATTAATCTCAAGAATCACCATTCATTAGTGAATGAAGCTTCCTTCTCTTATACATTTTCCATATCAAGCCACATTTGTTTCATCTCAACATCAAGTCTTTTAGGTTTAGTCACTAGGCATAAAAGAAAACTCATATAGATCTACATAGAACAAATCATCCCTTAAAAAACCTCTCCCTTTACATAGATTAGTGGTTCATCTCTATGGGAGGATTCATAAGATGCAATAGGGTCCTAATATATTTTATATGAGCCCCATTATGCTACATATCTAGAGATGAATTTTAAAAGGTTGGTTGAAAAAATTAACCAAATGGATACTATTTCTCATGCGATTAGTGGTCACAAGGTGATTTTTTTCTTTGGCCTTAGTCTTAATACTCCCATCAAAACCAATGCTATCGTGTTCGGGCTCCACATGCTCAAAACCAATTGAGCTACCCTTATTCAACCCCAAGATGATTATTTGGGTATATGGTTGGATTTAAAATTTAAAAATGAAAAGAATTAAGTCTTGGTGGATGTGATTATCTATCTTATTATACTATTAGTCCATGAAATTTTCCTCTAGAGACATGAGTAGGAAAAATGGAAAGTTCATGACTATACTATTCCTAAATGATTCAACATGGAGAAATAATACGAGTGATTCTCTTTGTCAGAACTACCTTTGAATGTCTCCTATTTAATAATTTTAAGACACACATCTACCTAAGGAGGATGGAGGATAGTCCATAAAATCCCATCTTCCATTTTATGAATATGTTCACTTTGGATCTATAGAAATCCTCTTTTTCCTATGCATATCCTTGATTAATTTAGTTCCCATATCTTTCATAACAATCACCTTCACAATTTATCCTCTAAAACATCAATAGTGTCTCCTCTAGAAATCAAATCCCCTTCCTAGCTTTGGCAAAATCCATTTTGAGAATATGGTCATTTCCTTAAATATTTCAATGTATGTAATGAGGCCACATATTTTTAGAATATGCATATAATATTGTTCTTATTCAAAATTTGGAAATAATTTACATCTCCATGTGAATTATTTCTCCTATCATAATGTCCTTATTAACATGTAAGGTCTCTATAACTAGAAATAAAGTGGTCCCGTAAACCAAACAATCATGTAAAGGGCTTAGAAACACCATGATGCAATGAATTATATCCTTCTTAAACATTCTCCAATGAATTATCACATAGGGTAATCCATCCTCATTTCCCTTTTATTGGTAGAAGAGTAATTCTAGTAATAATGATAAAGGTGGTTAGATCCACTTGACTATATGTATCCTTCCATCACCAAGTTCCCAAATAATACACCCACATTATTTCATTCATTTTGAAACGCATCCACATTAATTTTATTAATTGTAGTTATATGGATGTCTATGGGGGAATTACTTCTCCTTATAACCTCATTAGTGACCCTCATATTAGAAAATTGATCGACGGACCCATTACCATCATGGTATGTGTTAATCATTTTGATCTCCTCAAATTATTGCATCAACCTATGATAGTAACTTATGATGTTATCAATATTATAACTAGGATAAGGAATTATTGATGTAATTAATAATGTTAAGTGAGTACCCCTAAATAATTATTTTCTTAAGATTGATATCCTTGGATATTTGAATAGCTTGAAAAATTGAAAAATCCTCAAAGCATAGTGGTTTGATTAAACACCCAATGGTCCAACATATGTTTCCACTAGAGAAATATATTATACCTTATCAACCCTCCCTCACCTTATATTCCAGGGTTAAATTAGATTTCATTTGATATTTATTACACCTTATTTACACATCCTATAATCTCTTTGATTTATTTCTTATATTTTATTTTGTGTCTTACAACCTTATTTTCACACCTTCTAATATCTTTAGTTTCTTTATTAGGTTTTATTAGGTGTGATAAAATATTTTAGCATATCTTTTTGACCTATGTCATTAATTTCTTCAATATCATAAGATACCATCTTATTCACCATTTTTAGCACCTCTTGATTTATAGAATTTTCTATCTTTTTCATTAGGTGTCCATCTTAGCATTTACCTTATTTTTGACTATTCATTTTTATAAGCCATAAATGTCATCAAACATTTGTATTGGTAAGAAAGAATGACTAAGTATTATCCATGCGTGAAGGATTGTGTGCGTAGACAATGAAGAGTTATGAAAGGAGCAGGAGGAACATGTAAAGGTACATGTGCAAATAGAGAGTCACTATCGGTCAATGAGCAAAAGTGTGTGCAACACAAGAAGCGGAGTTAATGGGCGTAGGATTGCGCATATACACATAAGAGTTGAGCACTTAGCCATTTTCAGAGCATGGATAAAAAATAGGAGAAAATGAAGGATGACGTGATATGTAAGCAAGGTCCAAAATTAGAAAAGCATACATAGGACAAAGGTAAGACGACACATGGAGAAGGTATAATTATATGATTAAAACACGTTGAGGCTGAGCTATTTATAACTAGATCTATAGTTAAAATGATTTGTAAAAAGCATGTATTTTATGTTTAACACATCTATTGTTAGGGAAAACACATGTAAGCGGTGAATGGAAAGTCCCCACTGTGTATAAATAGGTGTAGCACTATTGTAATTAGGTGACTTTTTGATGTGTGTGTAAGAGAAGGTCCATACTAGAGTCTGTAAGTGAATTCTATAGCTTGCATGGTTAAGCACATGAATGTAATCAACAATTGTTATGTAATAAATTATGTTTATGATGGATAATTATGTATGGATATTCAAGGTTAGAAAATCTGAATATGGTATAATGAGAGTTCAAATAATTTTTTGATTATCTATGTTGATTGATTTCCTTATTATATGTGTTTCCAATCTGTTATGCTATATTTTCATTCATGTATGATGATTATGTATGATCTAACCACATCTTGATAAGTAAATAAAGAGGGAATTGGTTATTACGTGTGCTTTGGTGAGCATTCATACCTCTATCGGGATGAAGTGCTAACGCACCCAACTAAGAATTGATTTAAAAAAGACTACATTTCGGTTCCGTTAATGAGACCTCTTTTCTTTCTACTCATTAGGATGTGGCATTCATATGGCATTTTAACCATCATTAGATAATATTGAGCTTTAGGTGCATGATGACCGAGACATGTTTTCTCAGAGATACAATATGTTATCACCAAATCACTGCACCCCCCGAATGTCCTGAAAGTAAACATGACATTCAATGTGATTGGGAAACATGGGATCACCTCTCAAGCTGTGGGACTTTGGCTCGAGGTGAACCTCCGGAGAAGGCTAGATTCCTCTTCCTAAACTAAGCACTACACTACTCCTAATGCAAGATAAATGACTAACTAGACCTATGCTAACATTTCAAGGGATTAGGGAAAGAGATTTGCAAATAAATAAAACCTATACTAGAAGTGGTGATGCACCAAGAAAGGGTTTTGCTAGAAAAATTCCTACTTGCCAATGAAGAGAGATGATCATGAGGAAGAATGAAAATGCATTACAAACCCAATTTACATACAATACTTCACTCTTTGATAAGCACAATGACCTCCAAAAATTGCAAAAGAAACCCTGGTTGTACAGTTCACCTGAAAACATGAGAGAGGCAAATAGAAGTAGAAAAATCATGAAAGGACATATAACTGATCACAAAACATAATTTCCATTACTTCAAGCACTTGCATAGTGCATCATTACATTAGGGAAAAGGCATAGGATGCCATTACAATTCGAGAAGAAAGGCTTGAGAGCCTACAAATTCACAACATTTTAGCTTGTGAAGAGAGGGGAAGCTTTGAAAGTGTCTAACCTTTTTTTTATAAGCATCCCTTTACAATTTATAGAAAACTTGTTGAGTGGTTGAGAGAAAGAAGGAAGAAACCCTAGAATCTAGGCCAGAATGTAGGAAATAATCAATCATTGTTGTTGGCCATGTTTTCCTCATTAATTACACCTCCACCTTTCGAGGCACCACTCAAGGAATGAGGAAAACCTGAAAATTTTGGAATGCAAAATTTCCAAAATCCATATTCTCATGGCTTCATGGTGTAGCTCTCTTTCTCCTAGTTCCAATGACTATAATTTTGTGAAAAATGGGCAACTAGGGAAAAAGTTGTGACCTCTTGAGTGAAAGTCACTCGTTTTGAGTGTCCCGACATCATTGTACTCAGTTCTCTGAAAGATGCTTGCATAAATTCAAATGTTGAATTTTCTCCTCCATTTAATAAAAATATTGTTTTAATATATTTTCTCATAGCACCTTATGCCCTTGATGAAACCCACTTGGATTATTTATTGCATGTAGGAGAGTTTTAGGAGGTTTATGAAAATGGCTTGCCATAACGTGTGCCGACCCATTATTGGCTCGGTTGGCTCTTTGTCTTCATCACATGGTGAGTTCAAGCTTACCCACTAAGAATCACACAGTGAGCTAACCTACCTTCTACCGAGACCACATGGCTCACTTGGTGAGCTACATGCCTCTATCGACAACCATCTGACATGCCCATCTTCCTTGTGTTGAGACCGCTGAATTCAACATGGCTTGCTTAATCGAGATCTTGATGTACTCTTGGTGAGTTTTGCTAACGGATGACTTAGAATCGTTGTTGAATATTCTACCCCATCATGTCACCGATTAACTCAAAGCATTAGACTCGCTCTTAAATGTCCACCTCCACTTAACTCAATGAGTTACTCATTTTTTCTACAACAAGTTCTTATTTGGTGCCAAATTAATACGTTGACTAGCTCAACATCCTCCCTACGTGACATCTAGCAAGCTAATTAATGGTGCCACCAAACCTTTGAAGCTTAATTACCCAACATACTAGGTATACCCATCGAGCCAAGGAACATGATCTCCTCCACTACTAACGCTCCATCCTGCCAAACTTGATCTTTAATGTGCTAACTCAACGACCGTTTTGAATATTGTGATGGGAGTGTATGCTTGATGTTTTGAACTATCTACTTTGGAGCTCCCGAGAAATCAATTTCGGATATGAATCATTACTCAAACCCGAAGGAAACCCCCAAAAACAATTACCTCTCGAATTCAAGCCACCCTCTTCCGAATCCTAAAAATGGACGAGCCCAAATTTTGTCAAGACATCTCGATTAGTGCCCTAACTCAGCTGATTCTCTATGTGTTGGCTTGATCACAAGTAATTCCTTCACCTACTTAGTGGCTCCTAAGCTTGTCATGGCCACACTGTTGAGTAATGCTTCAAACCCAGTTCGCATTATTTTCTTGACTCGTTCCTTGGTCCATTCCAAGTTCCCGAACTCTTCCAAAGCTATCTCGTGGATGACTTTCGAGTTACAAGCCAAGTTGTGCATTGCCAAGCCACATGAATCTCCTAGAAAGAAACTCAACTTGAGATTTTCCACAGACATTTTAATTCATGCTCTATGCATCTCCTTTGAGCTCTTCTCCAACAATTGGCTAACTCGCCAACTTTGCGAGCTCAATCCCTCACACCAAGCCATCTTGGATGACTTTCCAAAACTTTGAATTTGACATGGCGAACTCAATGTCCGCCTACCACTTCAGATTTGGAATTTGAACACCTTCCGTCATGCAAAACCAGCTCATAATCCTTCGATGCACCACAAACCCTTCGAATCCTGAAAATTTGAAACTCTGAATTTCAGAGTTTTGGGTTTTTGGGATTTCCTCAATTTTGTTGACTCACCTAATGTGAGTTTTGAATGAAAACATTCTGAAAGTTTGAAAACAGAAAATTCCAAAACATGACTTTGAGCTATTTCCTTCCATTCCAAAATGAGCTCAACTTACAATGTCCAAGCACTCAGTCTGAACAACTCACTTTTCATTTCGATTTGAATGCATTGAGCACCTGAACTTGCTTGCATCTAATGTCACCGAGATCCTCTTAGATAGTTTGTCTTAGGCTCGACTTGCTTTATGCATATCTCACATCCATAGTGCAAAACTTGATCCAATTCGATTCCAATTTCATTCACTTAGAACCTTTTGATGCTTCACTGTGAGATTTCTAGAACTAAGCTCATCTTGAGCTATTTTACAAACCTTTTAACTCTTACCCCTGATGAGCTCTATCTCTAACTGAGTTTGATCACAATGAGCCTCTAACATAGCTCCACCAGTGCCTCCCATCATGTAAGTGTCAACTTGGCTCGATCCGAGATTTCCTTTCTATTCTGTCTCTTCATGGGCTTTAACCTTGTGAAAAATTGTGGCCTCCCGTAATAATTCACTGCCATAACCGGATATGTGGCTTACTTTGTGCTCTTAGTGATCTATTGCTTCGGGTTCTTTCCAAAGACTCCATTCACATTGCCGATCTCATTGGTGATGAGATTCATCAATCCTCGCCATTAATAATGTCAATTTGGGTTGGTGTCCGAAGGTTGTATGCATTAAGAGAAGAAGATATTGGAAAGCAACTCCCTTAAACACAATCCAAACTTGCATAAATTGAAAGCACACATATGGAAATTTAAAGGCACACTTGCAAAAATAAAGGCACTCTTGCAGAAATAAATTTTGCATGAAATAAATCACACTTGCATGAAGGAAATAAAACTTGCAGGAAATAAAAACACACTTGCATAAATTGAAATTGTTGAATTGGAAATAAACATAATTAAACAAAACACCTGTAGGTTCACAATGACTGAATTTTCACAATACAAAGATAAAAACAATACAACAAAATGAATTACAAAGAAATGAATAAACATAAACATAAATACACAGATCCATCTTCCTTGAAATGAGTGGCTAGCTCATTCCTTGGAAGAGGATTTAAATCATACTTCCGAGATTTTAAAACTACATAATATTTGAGAGGAAAGAACAGATCTTTATTTCTTGGGAGAATAGAATTACATATCTCAGTGTGGAAGGTTGCATTTATAATTCATGCATCCAACCAACTCCTTATTTTAGGAAATACAATATGATCTTATCTTTATTCCAATCCTAACAATTAATATCTCCATCTCTACAAAATATGGAGAGAGATATTATTGGAGTCAAAGTCTCATCTCACTTATTTTAGGAAGATTTGCTCCCAAATCTTCTCCTTGCTTTTCGGTAAGAAGAATCATAATGATTTTATTCCTTTACATTATTGGAAGGATGATTTTCCTCAAAATATTATTTTGACCAAATACCTTTCTCAAATTTTCCATTTGACTTTGTTGTTTTTGACTGTGGAACTTTTGACGCTTATCTGATACACTTTTTCCTTGGACTACAGTTCACTAAAAGTTAGATTTATCTTCATTGGTAAAACACTGTTGCAAATATGAATGAGGTTTTTGTTAAACACATTACTATGAACAAAACCTCTCTCATATTTTCCATTTGACTTTTTGTTTCTGTTTATGGAACTTTTAGTGCTCGTCTGATACATTTTTCCTCAAACTGCAGCTCACTAAAAGTTAGATCTCTCTTCATTGGTAAAACCTGTAGAAAATATGAATGAGTTTTTGTTAAACAAATTGCTATGAACAAAAACCTCTCTCAGATTTTCTGTTTTACTTTTCAATTTTTGTTTATGGAATTTTTAGCGCTTGTTTGATACACTTTTCCTTGGACTGCAACTCACTAAAAGTTAGATCTCTATTTATTGGTAATACTTGTAGCAAATCTGAATGATTTTTTGTTAATCACATTGCTATGAATAAAACCTCTCTCAAATTTTCCATTAGATTCTCTGATCGTTCACAATTCCTCAAAAAATGTCAAAATCTGTGAGTTCCGAGAACTAAACCTACGAGTTCCGGAACTAACTCTATGAGTTCGGAACTAAGCCTGCGAGTTCTAGAACTAACTCTGCGAGTTCCGGAACTAAGCTTGCGAGTTCCGGAGCTAACTTAAAACAACTATAACTTTTGCATATGATCTCGGATTGAGATGATTCTTTTTTTGAACTTACATAATTTTTTGAGAGGAATCTGAATATGAAATAAATTTTGAGTTTAGATATAACATCCATGATCAATTCTAATTTTTCCAATACTAGCATTATCTTTCCTTTATGGCCTACACACACAAGACTTTGCATCTTTTCCCAAATAATCAATAGGATTAGTCAACAAAATAGATAACAAAATATTTCTAAAGAATGAACAAAATATATATCCTATTTTTTATCTTAAGCAAACTATAAGTTCTGGATTACATTAAATCCACTTTTAAAGATAACTTGGAAGGAAAAAATAATGGTAATTTATGGCCAATTTATGGCCTCATCGGCTGGCCTATTCTCGAAGTGTTCTATGTTTGTGTTATGTTCCTACACCATGAGCTCCATTATGTGATTTCTTCACAAAGCATACAAGCACAATTTATGAGATGTCTCCTTCTTCTCCAATGCCGAGCCCCTCTCAAACATCTTAGGTGAATTTTGTTCCAAGCTCGTCACCTATATCATGTATTCACATGATATCCAAGTCATTCCTATTTTTTGTTATGTGAACCTTGATACTCCCAAATCTCACCGATCTCTGCTTGGTTTGTGACCTCCACGATGGATGTCAAAGTGGAGCTCAATGCACCCACCGAAGAGCTATCATCCATCGAGCTCACCACTCCCGAGCTCAAATCTTACCAAGACCGAGCCATCTACATTTGCATTCAGGATCACCCACTAATCATAGGTTTAAATCGTCCATGTTAGCAATTTTGAACCTCGTCAACACTAAACCGAGCTCATTCTACTGAGTCGAGGATCCTTCCATTCTTGGCCATGTAATGACTAGTCTAAGCCATATCACTTTGCTTTACATCTAATGGAAAATCTTCGGCTTGATCGATCAAGGCTCGGTTGAATCCTTTCTTTTACATTATGAGCCCCACATATATGATTCAATGAGCGCCTCACCATATTTGATTGAACTAAAACTCTCGCGCCGGATCCACCCTATGCCTCCGAGCTAATCCACGAGCTCGAGCCCTAGTACTGCCTGAGCATTATTTTGTCATTGTCACATATGAGTGACTCAATTGATCTTCCTGATATCTTCATTCAATACTAATGAGCTATACCAATGCTTATGTCCATCATGCTCCTTGAATGACTTGTTCGCAAAACTTGAGCCATAAGCATGTTTCCCCGTGCCTTACTTAACTCGGCTATGAACATTACCTGAGCCGTTGTAATTTTTATTCATTTCAATCAAGCCAACCCCAAGCCTTAGTCCTTCTATGCTTACATTTTCCTATTGCTCGGCCACCTTGCCTATGTCACGGACCGAGTTGGCATCCTCATTCCCTTGCCCGGTGTTTAACTACACCATTCTTGAATTCCCATCGAACTCGATGACACTATGCTCAGGACATACCCAGTGCTTTATAACCCCTCAAACTCGTAGCTGATGAACATCCCCTTTTATCTGTTAGGCCAAAATTGAATACTCTTGATCTCTGAAACGTTGAGTAATTTGGGTCCCTCGCTACCTCTCTTGTTCACTCAAGTCACCCTAGAAACATATCATTGCACCGCCTCCTACGAGCACCGAGTCACCATGATTTTGATCGAGCTCCTTAGTAAATTTCAACGCATTCACCGACTTGAGGAACTCACCGAGTTCCCAAGTTGAGTTCAATGATATGATGACCAATGATCCCGATATGATTTATGAATGTAGGTTTAACAACCGAAATGAACTCAGTGTAGACCTTGCTTTATGCATTTCACATGTTGACCAACTCACCGATAAGCTCAGTGAGCTACTTTTAGCTCGAGCTCATATGTGGCTTATGTTGACAAATTTTAAGTCTTGTTCTTAAAATTTTGAACCCTTCTGTGAAAAATTGGATCATGGAAGTGTGATAAGACACCTAAACATTTATATGTCACTTTTAACCATGTTTTGCTTAAGTTGGGTGAGTATGGGTCCTCCACAGAAATTTCCTTATTTTGAGAAAAAAATAAAGCTTTTTGAGAACTAGGGCAAGATAAGAACAATAAAAGATGATCATAACATTTCTTAAAACTTGAAATTATCCCGATAACCTTGGAATATTTTATGGAAGAATTTTCAGTCTCAGGGTATTATCCTATTGTCCAATTTTTCCCGAGGGAGGGGGAATTGGATAACACTACACTGGATCAAATTTTAATACACACAAATGGGTGGAAGATAACCTCTATGACTACTTATATGAGACTTTCTTTAGCTTCTTCCTAGTAGAATTGTAATAGCGGTTACATATGTGTTTGGATAGGAAGAAAACAAGTGTGGAGTCAGGACGATTATCAAACACTATCTGATTTGGATGCACCGTGGAAAAGAGTTTTAGATTGCTCATGGGAAGGTGTGTTGCGTAGTTATACCTTGGAGTATGTGATTTCAACATACTCATGCCTTGAGGAAGTAGAGTTCAAGTTTTTTACGTAAGTCGAGGGGATCATATTTACATGTGATAACTTTAGCTATAAATTTATTGATGATTGAGCTCAAGATGGAGAACCTACCTATGCCATGATGAAACCCCACTACACACAAATGGGGCATGAAGCAGGTTTGGGAAGGATGACATTGGTCCAAACATAAGAAAGAGAAAGGGAAGAAATATTGTGTAGGTATAATGATGTGCGAGAGAGGGAAGTTGAAGAGGTGATGAGACTGAGGGGAATGATAAAGGTCAATAGTGATGAGAACCCTGTAGAGGGTAAGGGACCATAGGATCATGCCTTTCCAGTATTGGAGAAGTGTAGTAGAAGGACCCATTTAGTAGCTGATGAGAACATTTATGAGGAGAGAATGAGAACCATTGTCGGGCATCATCGACTAATCCCGACCACCTATATTTTACGCATGGTGTTTGAAAACGGAGGAAGTTGTAGAAGATCATCATAGTGAAGGTGAGTAGGAAGGAAATCAATTATCACCACGTTGGGTAGGAGATATAGGTAGGAATGTATTGGTATCATCTTAGGAGGCACAATATATTAAGGATGCACATATGGAAAATCAACAAGCGTATGTGTTTAGACAAAGTTTTTTTGGAACTAATTTGGTAGGCATGTGATCAAGACAAAGCACCGATGATGATACCCATTAGAAGTAGTACTATTGGTGGAGTTATACGATAGATAGTTGGTGTGTAATTTAGGAATACTTTAGGGATGCAAAGTATTACATCTACCGGTCCCTAGGCCATGCTAGGAGGATCAAGAGGTTTAGAACCTCCACCATATGGAGGGAATCCTAGTGGAGGATTAAGTTTAGGATTTGGCCCCACTCTAGGAAAAAGACCACAATAGCCATTACAACAACCTCAACAACCACAACAACAAACCCCTCAGATCTTTTTGAGATGCTACTTCATATACCCTAATATAGAGGTGTGGAAGATGCAATTCAATATGTGCATAGGTGTGAGTTATTATGGAGAGCCAAGGGCATAACCACTCTAGATCGTAAGGCAAGTTAATTCGCAACAAAAATCAAGGCCGCGTGCATACTTGGTACAAAAATTATGATCCACATCAGAAAACTATGGACTATGATGCATTACACACTACCTTTTTGGATGAATTATAGATACTTGAGTTCAAGTAGAAAAGCATTAGAACACCGAAGGACATTAAACGGGAGACTGTCTAAGAGTATTACAAAATATGATGCACATTTCAAGACATTGTTGTCTAAGCTTTCCTATGACATCCATTAGAGAAAGCATGCATAGTTATTTGTAGGAGGCTTGCTGACACCTTTCCTAAGGGTACTATCAAATAAGACATTCAATGATCCATGCGAGGCCTTTGAATATGCACTACACGCTAAAGAAGTTAGAAATATTGACATAGGGGTAAGTCCATTCCTTGAAGCTTGGATTGCAACAATGACTACTCAGTTGGAGAAATTGTTTGCTAATTCAACTCATGAGATGTGTAGTGGAATTTGGTGTACTAATTACAAGGTGGAAGGACATTTAAAGGATATTTGTCCATGTAGGAATGCATGTGTGCTACTAACAACCTATGAAATTTTTCATAAGAATCAAAATGTCTATAATTTTCCACCTTTGCAACACGTGACATAAAATAATATCTATGTGTATTGTAAAATATATGACAAGCATACTCATGGCATAACCAATTGTTGTCTTATTGACTAGATTCATGAGCCTTGTGAAACATGGTTGTGTCAGACTAGTGTGGAGAGTAGATTGCAGGCGCAGAAGGGGAGACTAATGAAGTGTGTAACAATGAGAATGGAGGTTTCATATGTGGAAACAAAAGTAGAGGCCATGGTGACCGAAGAAGGTTTTCATGAGGGACATGTCACACATGCAGTCACTTGATCACTATCGGTGTGAGCATCAAAATAATTAGATATGCACATATTATGGTAAGGTGTATAATGTTGAAGATTATCTAGATATGTATTCCCATATGTGTAAGAATAATAATAAGGATAAGGGAAATACTATGATTATGGTGGAATGCACTAAGAAAGAGAAAGGGGTGCCTAAAAAATGGTGAGCCGAACTTCAACCTTTGTTAGTCACTACACGCATAGAAGCAATGTGCACACATGATCAAGGTAAGGAGAGACATCTCATCATAAGGGAGGAGGTTGTGCTTGTGAAATATCTAGATATACCCCAACAAAATGAAGTGTATCAGAAACCATTGGGTGTCATAAGGGAACTGCAGGGAGAGATATAATGTTTAAAGAAGCAAGCATGTGAGAGGGAACACAAGAGGGGTGCTGAGATACCACAAAAGGATGTTGATGATATTAGAGAGGTATGAAAAAGGATCAGATAGGATAACATCATACCATTATTAGGAGATGGTTGTGAGATAAGATTCCGTGCGTAGGAGTAGAATAGGAGCGCTAGATCTTACATGCTAATTTACCACCACATGACCATAAGTATGAAAAGGAGATCATGTTGGATGCAATGATTAATGTACGGTTAGTAAGTAATATCCTAAAAGATATAGGCATGAAAGTCAATGTTCTCACCCTTGATGCTTGTAACAAATGGGAAGGCCATGATTAAAACCATCTTCTAATGTGTTGTATATGGCTAATAAGATAAGGGATATGCCCATTGGGGTACTAAAGGATGATACTATCACCATTCATTGGGAAATGTTCATATTTGATTTTGAGGTATTGGAATTTGGATGAAGTAGAAAACTTCCCTGTTATTTTAGGGCGTCCTTGGTGCTTAGGATAATAATGAATATTTTTTCTCCAACAAGAGGTATATATATTTTGAGAACAAGGATGAACGTGTTGTGATACATTTGGATGATATGAAGATTGCACCTTATATGGAGCCCATCAATGAAGACTATCTTAATTAAATCTACACACATATGGTGTGTGACCACGAGAAAGTGGACCATCAAAAGATGTCTTGCTTCACTTTGGGAAGATGTATAGTCCATTTGTGATACTACTAGTGTGTCTTGTGACAATTGGACCCATGACACTTATAAAATGGTCAGACGCGAGGTGCACAGATGAGTCACAAGGATGGTTAGGCCATAACACATTAAGGGGTTGGGTAAAACCATATTGCCACATTATAATGGAGAAGAGAATCCTGAGTTATTATTGCACATGATGGAATAATATTGGCGTAATGAAGGTGATAGGAGACACATTATGCTGGACCTTGACATGCTAGTGGGCTATGCAAAAAATAGTTTGCTTGGTTGGAGTAAGATCAAAGTAGCATTCTTGACAATATTTATTCAGAGAAATCTTCCTTCTATGGTGCAAGATTGTGATTGGAGGACTTCTCTGTTGGTACATGTTCATAGTTGTGAAAGGAATTGGACATAGGGGAAAGATTATTTCCCACTATCCCTATGGGTACACTATTTTTACTCTACTTAGCATAGATGGGCACATGCCCGGTATGTACATGCTAAGTTGAAGCAAGAGGCAATGAGTTGGTATGACCTGACTGAAGGTATTGTTCATACTTTTGATTATTTTTCTACTAAGCCACCGGTTTATGAAGCCTTGTATATAATGAGGCCCATCATTGGGGATTGCGTGAAGGTAGAGGAGCTTATGATCCATTTTTTGGAAATGTTGATCTTTGAAGCATGTGAGGACCTAGTAAGAACAAAAGAGACACAATTGGGGTATGCTTGTTAAGAAAAAGAGAAAGGAAAGGTTGTATACCTCATATATGATGAAGAAATATAATAATTGGATATTAAGCACATAGAGGGTGTGTGTGAGGTGGTGGAATCGAGAAGATGAGTAGGTGTGTACGTACCATGTGCCATTGAAGACCAAGAAAGTGAACATTTAGACTAAAAAGACGAGCTTAAGGAGGTCATTATTAGTGATTATTGGTTTGAACATGAGGTTGTAAGGATCATTGAGTTCTTGCATGACTTTCAAGATCTCTTCCTAGGGGAAAATATGAGTTAAAGTGCCTACATCCATCATTAGGGAAATGAAAATCAAGCTTAAGGAGGGCACACAATCTGGTTTAAAAGAATCCTTACTAGATGAATCCTAATCTACATGTCAAGGTAAAAGATGAAATTGATAAAATGCTCAAGTCAAAAATTATTGATCCCATTGAGGATTCTTAATGGATAAGCCCCATTGTGATCAAAGATTATCAAAAAGATGGTCGGATAAGGATCTGTGTTGACTATAGAGTTCTCAATGCTTCATGTGTCATTGATCCTTTTCCCATGCTATTCATTGAAGATATCTTATAAGGCATGGTAGGGCGTGAGATCTACTCATTTATAGATGGATTTTCAAGTTACCATCATGTGAGGATTGAGCACAAATATCAAGATAATACCACTTTTACAACAGAATGGGGATGTTTTTCCTATACAGTCATGCCCTTTGGTTTGAAAATGCATTAACAATGTTCTTGCACATTGTTGTGCAGAAATTTCAAGACTTTATTCATAAGTTTCTTCAAATTTACTTGGATGATTGGATGGTGTATGGGATGGTGAAAGATCATTGTGACTATTTAAGACTAATGTTTAAAAGATGCTAGACAACTTAACATCTCCTTGAACATCAAAAAGTGCATATTTACAACACCTTTTGGCACTTTACTTGGGCATATTATTTTCAAAGAAGGCTTATTAGTGGACCCAACCAAGATTGTGGTTATCTTGGGTTTGTATAAGCCTATAAAATATAGTAAAGTGCATGGGTTCTTGGTGCACACACTGGCTATTACCGAAAGTTTAGCAAGGGGTAAGCAACAATTTCCACACCTTTGAAATAATTGTTGAAAGAAAAAGGAAGATTCTATTGGGGTGATGTGTAATAACAAGATTTTGAGACCTTGAAGGAGAAACTAACCACCCCGCCTATATTATGCTTCCCTTTTGGAATAATCCATTTCATGTGCATGTAGATGATTTTGGTATAACTATTGGAGCAGTGTTAACACAACCAGGTGAAGGTAATGTTGATCAACCCATATGATTTGCAAGAAGGAAGCTAACGCCGACCAAGTAAAACTATATAACTACAGAGCATGAAGCCTTGTCAATGATATATGCAATTTATAAGTTCAAACAATACTTGTTGGCCACACCATTCATATTCTATATTGATCATATGGTGTTGAAGCACTTGGTCAATAACCCAGTTTTGTAGGGGTGCATTTGTCGTTGGATCCTCCTCTTCTAGGAGTTTGATTTCTCAATCATAATAAATCTTGGTAAGATAAATTTGGGACTCGATCATGTGTTAAGGATTAACTCTAGTGAAGATGTGTAAAACATACAAGATGTTATGCTAGATGCCCAAATTTTCAAACTAAACCGTGCATAGAAAACTTAAAATATATTTCACTATTCTTGCATACTGGAGTCATGCCTACATTAGAGAGGAAGTAGATTGCTATTCATGTGGCACCATATAAGCTCATTGGAGGATACTTGTACAAGATGTGTAGAGATGAATTCTTGCATAGATGTGTGATAGAGGATGATCACAATGCTATAATGGGGAATCACATGATGGAATAATGAGAGGACATTATGAAAGAGAAGTAACAATGCACAAGATCTTACTTATAGGGTCATGTGGTTGGAAACACTGTACAAGGAGACCAAGACATTTGTCAAGGCTTATGGCAATTTTTAAAGGATAGGAAAGATTGAAAACCGAGATGAGATGCCCCTTGCACCTATAACAAGTGCAGATCCATTTGAGAAGTGGGAAATTATATTTGTGGTCCCAATTGCACCACATGCACATCAGACATGCACGAGATTCATCATAACATGCACATATTACTTAACAAGGTGGGCAGAGGCCACACCTAAAAATGATTACACTGCAACAACAACAACTAGATTTCTATGGGAAAATATTGTAAGTAGGTATGGATGTCCATTGAGCATTACAAGTAATAGAGGAACTCACTCTCTGAATGAGATAATAAGGATATTATTTGTAGAGTTTATGGTGACACACCACAAGACTATCCCTATCACCTAAATGCCAATGGACAAACCTTGACAAATACATGTGACATTGGTAGGAAGGATTGGGATGAAAAGGTATCACATGTGTTATGGGCATACAAAAAAACTTATAAGAGGTTGAACAAGGCTATTCCCTTTCGGTTAGTGTTTGGTGTAGAGTCAATTTTTCCTATGGAGTTTATGTTACCCTCCCTGCGTATGACATGCACGTAGAGTAGGATTGGATGAGGAGAAAGCATTAGATGAGTGCATTGATAAATTGATGCAATTGGATGAGAGGCATGCCATTGTGCATTGGAGTCAGAAGATAGAGAAATATAAACAGAAGGCTTGGCATGACATGGATATTAAGAATAAGTATTTTCCAAAGGGGGAAGATGACGCTCTTATATGACTCCATGTTTGTACACTATCTGGAAAACTCAAAGTGCATTGGCTAGGACCATTTATAGTAACTAATATATTGGAATTAGGTGCATGTCAATTTGTAGGTGCTAGACGACACCATGTTTCTCGAGATACTTTAATGGGAGTAGGATAAATCCCTACTATAAATAAGTTTTTGTGTGTGTTTGTAATAAGGCGGTATTTCCATTTATATCATATTTCCCTTTCGGTTTTGTTATGCTTTTTTGTAATAAGCACGTTCGCATGCAGTAGGAGATGATTACTCTATGTTAGAATAATGCATAGAGGATCATACATTCTTTTAGTGTGGGGTGAATTAGATTAAAGTGCATGCAAGGTAAAATGGGAAGTTGGTATTTCTTTAGAATTTGGTAATTGTGCATGAGACAATGTGAAAGAATGATGCGTGATGAAAAATATATTGGTGTGTAGAAGATGGTATTATGAATGGCTAGATTCACTTCAAAGGTGCTTAAGGATGATGGTGCTTGAAGAAATTGCTTAGATTAGAAAACATCTAAATAAAAGGACCTCATAGTTTAGCACAAGGGAGGAAGCAAAAGGATATATTACTTGGCGGGGGCATAATGGAAGAATGTGTGTGGCACAAGAAGATGCATGTAAGAGGGTGTGCAACCTAGGAAGTACTTGGTGTGTCCGAAGGTTATGAATGTCGCGCATAGAAAAAAAGTGTGAGAAAAATCCAAAAGTACATATAAAGAAAAAGAGGTGGTAGGTGAGGAACAATTAATGGGGATTAAAATTGGGAAAACCATAAATAATGCATGTGCAAAGTCATTCTTACCTTGTTTTTGAGAAATTGTGTGATCAAAGAGCTTGTGCGACTAAGTGCGAAGAAGAGTGCAAAGTGAAATAACAAAGTTCAAAGTGAAAAATGTTGTGAATGTGTTAACCAGAGAAAAGTGCACATCACCTTGAGTTTAGAGAGATCCTTTAGTGTAAGTGGAAGCTTGGAGAGATGGTGTGGAAGAAATAATGAGATTGGGTTTGCAAAGATCTTGAATTTGTAGAGCTAGGGTATGGGATTTTGGAAGATGAACTAGGGCATGAAGTCAAGGAATAGAAGAGAAAAGGGTTTGAGAAAGAGGAAGGATTGATAGAGAATATTGGATGCTTGGCACCAAAGCACAAGAATTGAACAAGTAAGTGATTCACAACACTTAGAGCACATATTTTTCAAAGTTTAGGGTTTATGTAGTTGAAAAGATAAACAATGACACCAAATAGGTCTCCCAAGATTAAGAACAAGGATCTTATTGTCGACGCGCCTAAAGATTGGTATTCTAAATGTAATATCCACCAAAAGTGGTAGTAGAGAATCCATGGGTATCATAGTTAATAAAGTGCAAGATAAGTGACTACAACCATATAACACAAGCCCATGAGATAGATATCCAAAATGATGTGTTGAGGGAATTAAACCAAAGAATGGAAGAAGGACAAATCGTCCTCAATGATAAGGTGAGGAACGGCTTTGAGAGCATAGGGGTTTTATTCATATATGAGCTGCCATACTTTGGGAGGTCTGCCCACCTTTATCGGTGGCTTATGTCTAGGGTACATGAAGACTTATTTTACTTCACATGAAGAAGAATCCAAATTGCCCCACAATTTATTGGAAAGATGAGTGGGTTGCGCGGTAACAGAGTCGATATCGGGTTGGACTTGGAGGATGACACCACAGTAGTGGCCATAACAATAAAGTTTAATTATCAAAAAGGGACATGCACATTCATAATCACAAGTATATTTGATCTAGGTACTAGGGTGGCCGCACTCCTAGTGAGTTGTAAGATGGGAGCTTCAGAGTGGTGGAAAGAGGTAAATAATCGTTTTTATATGTCACACACAAATTGGCACAAAATTCATTATACAACATTTCTCTGTACATTTATTAATGAATAATTGAGGAGGTTAAGGTCTAGTTAAGTAAGGGAGAGAAGATAACTTGGGGCGCCATTATGCTTTATTGATAGTGTTACGAGAGATTGGTGTACCAGATGACCTAGAAAATAAAATATGGGTCTATCCGTTAGAGAACAAGTCTCCCATGCATAGGTTTGAAAATTTCACTTGTGATGGGGCTATTACAGGTCCATATAAGACACACATGGAGAAGTGTTATAAGAGACTACGAGATGCATTTGAAAATGAATGGTGCATGCCAAGGGAATTAACGACACTTCTAGAAAAATAGGTAGAGTTTGCGGTATAACAACATTAATTCCTTAGATGATTATTTCGAGAAATCGAGAGATGGGCCAGTGATGTAAGTTTTCATTTGATTTAATTTCCAAGTACTTCCGAGTGCAATAAGCGGGATAAAGGATGTGCACAAGGTAAATTATAATGTGGACAAGGTAGATGTCGAATACCATACTTTGTGCCAAACTTACTTATATTTGGAGAAGGTAGCATATGTAGAGACAATGAAGTCAACCAACATGGAATTGAGTCTTACAATAGTTATAGTAGGTAATCATTCCTACAAAGTATATATCTATCTTAGGCCCAAACTTAAGGATGAGACATACACCGACACAAAATACCATCATCTTCCAGAGCATACAAAAATAAGATAATAGGAACTGCCAAGAGAAGGAACTAAGAAACTCCCCTCGTAAAGAAGAGAAAGAAGAAGAAGAATAATAAGAAGAAGATACAACACTTGATCAAAGTAGAAGAAAGGAAGTGCATAGAAAATGAAGAGAAGAAGGTAAAGGTGCAAACACCTCACATGCATCTAAGGGGTCTCCATCAGTAATGACAACCAAGCCAATCTTGTTAAAGAAGAAGCAAAGCCCGAGAGAAAAAGAAACCTCGAGTCATCTCGATTTTACGAAAGAAGAGGAAGAATTAAAAGGTGTTTGAGGAGATGTCATGTGAAAAGGAGAAACTACGGGAAAAAGTGTCGGTGCATGAGGTGGAGCTTGTGTAGGAGGAGGAATATATAGAGCAAGCTGGTACATGAAGAACCACGTCGGAAGAGATAATAGGAGGAAGTGGAAACTCATGAGGAAGAATAAATGCACAACGTGCATGAGGAGGATTCTAAGGGAGATGAAGAGGAGAAAAAAGGTGATGAAGAGTAACCAAATAGGGAAAAATTAGATGTTGGTGGAGAATCAAGTGGTGTGCAATCAAAAATTGTGGAAGAGACACCAAAGAGGAAACATGGTGAAAGAAGGAAGTGACATGAACCTCTACATGTACCCTAGATGTATTATATTAATGACCCCTCAAATTTGTTAAGGGATAGATTCTAGAGTTCGGTGCCAATCAAGGACCTTTTTAGATGGGAGTTAATTAATGAAGCTAGGTATATCTCGCAAACCAAGAAGATGCTATCATGGAATATTCAAGTGCATATGGAGGAGCAAAAGTTTGAAGTGAGTAAACAATCATACTCCAATATGTGGTGAAGAAGGAGCCAAGAATAGTATTCTATGTCATCAATCCCATGAGCCTTATAATAAACAAGAATGTAATGAAATTAATAAGTTGGCCACCAAGGTTGTAAGAATAAATTTAGATAAAGGGGTCATAATTAGAGTTATGTAGGGGATAAGGAACACATGGATAAAGAGATTAAAAATCTCAAAGAGGACATGAGAGATGAGAAGAAGAGATCAACATATGCTTATGAAAAAGTAACTGATATAATTGCTAGCATAACATGCTCATGCCCATAATTGGTTGAGCAAGCTCAACTAGAGTACCCCACATAGATGTATTAGTTAAAGGACCTAGTGCATATGCTGTTAATAGAGAGGAAGAATGGACTAGGGATGATAGCTAAAGAATTGACCAAATTAAAGAAAAAGAATAAAGAGGAGGTAGAGAAAAGGATAACAAAATATGAGACATTGATCGTGGAGGTCAAGGATTCCACTAAGAAGGTAGAGAAATAATTATAAAACTTCCAAGATTTTTATTTATTCTTAGCAAGCACACAATGGTCGAGGAAGAAAAATTGTAAAATATCCATGCCACAATGCAAAATAAGGCAAGAGTGTGAAAAGGTCACGGAAGAGGTTCGAGAGAAGGGGAGCTCATAAAATCCTTGAAGGACACACTTATAGAAAGGCTCAAGGGGATCCACCCCATGGTACCACGCATAATGGATACTTTAGGGGTGTGACCTGGACCGTAGACCGAGATGTAGTGGTGAAGGAATTGAAGGAGAAGGCTGACAAGATGGCCCTTGAGCAAGTGCGGGTATTTTTGAATCGGTGCAGATAAGGCTACCAAGGAGCTCAAAGGATGGAAATAGATAGAAAATGTAATAAATAGGGAGTTTCCAGAGCTTCTCCAACTGCGTAAGGCCTAGATTTTGATCATGAACAAATATTCTTTGATTGATTACTTGGTTTAAGGCCCATATTATTTATTCTTTGGATTCATCATTATTTTTGTCATTATATGGAAGATCATTATTTGATTCATATTACAGGAGGATGAACAATAATCCTAATGCGGGGTAATGTTGGTCAAAATAATTGGCTAATTATTAGTCATGCACGAAGGATCGCATGCCGGAAGGTGCCCATAGAAAGTGAAGAGTTATGAAAAGAGCAGAAGGAACGCATGGAGGTACACGCATAAATAGAGATTCACTATAGGTCAACGATGGAAGAAAACACACAAAGAAAGGAAACATGCCAATGTACGAAGGTGCACGTAACACAAGAAGTAGGTTAGCATGTCAAGGCTCGCACATATGCACACAAGAGTTGAGAACTTAGCCATTTTTCAAAGTAGGGCCAAAAATAGGAGAAAAATTAGGATGACGTGATATGCAAGCAAGGTCCAGAATTAGAAAAGCACATGAAGGAAAAAGGTAGGAGGACACATGGAGAAGGTATAATTATAGGATAAAAGCATGTTGAGGCGGAGATATTTATAGTTCGATCTATAGTTAAAGCAAGTTGTAAAAAGCATGCAGGTTTATGTTTTAACACATCTATTGTTAGGGAAAACACATGTAAGTGGTGAAAGGAAATTCCCCAGTGTATAAATAGGTGTAGCGCTCTTGTAATTAGGTGCCTTTTTAATGTGTGTGACAGAGAAGGTCCATGCTAGAGTCTGTAAGTGAATTCTATAGTGTGCATGGTCAAGCACTTGGATGTAATCAACATTTTTTATGTAATCAATTATATTTATGATGGATAATTGTGTATGGATAGCCAAGGTTACCAAATATGAACATGGTATAATGAGAGTTTAAGTTCTTTTGTTGATTATATATGTCGATTGGTTTCCTTATTATATGTGTTACCAATCTATTATGCCATATATTATTTCATGTATGATGATTATGTCTCGATCTAACCACGTCTTGATAAGTAACAAAAGAGGGACCCAAAGTGGTTGCGCATGCTTTGGGTGAGCGTTCATACCTTTGTTTGGATAAAGAGCCAACGTGCCCAACTAAGCATTGAGTAAAAAATGACTACAATTTGAAAACAAATAACTAAACACATAGGTAAAACATATGTACATTTACAAAGACTAACATATAATCCCACAATATGTACACATTAAGCCAAAAATTATGTCATGTACATCTATATATTAGTGTTTTATAAATGGGTCATAGTATAATATCATATTAAATACCATGTCACTCATAATGTAGACACTATAAAATTCACCTTGTGCATAGGGTGTCCAAATTAAAAAATAGTATAAAACCAAAATAAATCCTAAAAATCAAATATTCCAATAAAACACCTAAGAAGAAAAAAATTAGGGTTAATTTAATAAGAACCAATTTTATTCATATCACAACATATTGCATTTAAAAATAACAAAATTTATATTAAAAATATGTCATATTATTTAAAACACTTCATCCAGACATTTTCATCATATTTGGGTCACATATGTGATTTGTTTCTATTACCTACAACATTATTCCATATTTAAGTATAAATTTGTGACTTATCTTTTGAGTCCATATTTTCTAGTCTTGGTCATGAGCATGAATGCTCTATAATTTTTATCCTAGATTTTTACCAAATCCAAAGTGATAGGAACAACTTCCCTATGATTTTTTTGTCTCACAATTTTCCAATTTCTTATATTTTTGTCATTCTACATAATTTATCCATCCATATTTTACACATTCTCAGTCACATGTGCAATTGTCTCACATATATTTGACATAATTTTCTATTTTATTATCCATTCACTTTTGGTCTACCTTTTGGCATGCTCCGATCCTTTGCATGCTCTAGTCCTTCCCTCGCAAACTTTGGTCCCTTACATACTCTAATCCCTTATGTGATTTGGTCCTTGTGCACTTAGGTCTCCTCCATTTTGTGCTTTGATCCCCTCACTACTTCACCTCACCTGGTTACACCTTTTTTGGAATCTTCATTATGGTCACAAGACTAACCACCCCGCAACCACCTTGTAACCTTCTTGTAATTGGTTTGTAATATTCTTGTAACTAGCCCACAACATATACCCTTGACTTGTCCATCCATCTCTCGCCATTCACCACTTGTGCCTATGAATTTATAACCCTTCCTCAACCTCCTTTTTCATCTCACACTTATTTTTTTTAAAAATACACCTTTATTCATGGCCATAACTAGCATGTGTGTCACATCACCACCTTATACACGACCTCCACCTAACTCCTTATGTTGTATGACAAGCTCTCACTACCAAATCATCATTCTACCCGACTCCCTATTGTTCTTCCCAATCCCTTTATGCCTTTATTACCTATGACTTCACCTCACCCCAAATCTATTACCCTATCACCACCTTTACAACCGACACCCCGCCACTCCTCTACCTCAACCATCCCCACTCTCTCTGGGCTTGCCACTCCTATGTATTTCCTACCACCACTCTACCTACTAGTCATTCATATGACCTAGGCCTCTATTTCTCTATCACCCCCTCCATACCTCTAGTTTCACTTATATCTCCTTCTCATCATGTCATTAATAGGTGTAACCAAAATTCGTGTAAAAAGTAGAAAAAAAACTAGTACTTTCCTTGGTCACCTCAGAACAGCGTTAACACTACTCTCCCTCTCTTCAATACATCTCTTCCCTAAATCATGTCTCTCAATGTGTTATTCACTTCTATAATTTCACCCACCTTTCTTGTGCTTCCCACTTTCCTCACGACACCCATTGATCATGTTGGTTGTGGGTGTGACCAGCTCTACTCCTTTCACCTTTCCTTACTTCCTCACTCCAACACGTAGGTATTCCCATCCCTCCACCTCACCATCCCAAATAAATTTTGTGACTCAAATAGATCAAAAAAGTTTTTAAAAATCATTTGGGTCTCGGGCCGGGCCGCGCACACAACCAAACCGACCACTTTTCATTTAGTGCTAGTTGTGCTTGTGGCTAGAAGCTCACCAACAACCCACAAAAAAACCTAAAAAATCATTTGGGCCCTAGGCTAGTCACACCCATGATCTAATTAACCCCATTTCACTTATTGTTAGTTGTACTTATGACCAAAAGGTCAAGAATAACCCTTTAAAAATCTAAAAATCATTTGGGTGTAACAGACTCAACCCCCTTTCTCTTAGAATTAGTCGTACTTGTGAACAACAACTTGTCAAAACCCAAGAAAATTAGAAAAATAATCCTGTTCCTCGTCCAGTCACACTTGTAATTGACTCGGCCCCTTTCTCTTATTTTCGGTCATGTCGTTGTCTAGAAGCTTTTGAATAACCATAAAAATGACAAAAAGAAAATGTGGGGTATTGCCCCAAACAAGGTGAGGCCCCTACCACATGGGTACTCATTCTAACCTTCGGATGAATCATATTGTCCTCCAACAAGTTTGTTTTCCCTACCTCCTAATCTTGCTTACTTCGCCACATACTTGTGTGTTTTTCCCCTTCCATGCATCACTACTTCCCCTTGCATGTTCAAATATTATTTTTATATTCTCCTCCCCCTTACACACTCTGGTCCTCTCTATGCATGCTCCAACCCCTTGTGCACTTTGGTATTACCCCACACACTCTCTACTCATCCCTTTAACCAAGTCATTCCCCATATCTTTTCTTGACTCCCATGTTCATTCACACCCCACCTATTGTAGTAAAAAAATCAAACACTTTGGGTATTATTTAGTCTTGGTCTCATACTACTATTCATATGGTTTTTGAGTGAAGAAATTACTAATTAACCCTCATCTTTTTGCCATTTTACTTTGCTTTCTGTTGTCACTCCTGACCTCTCGCACATACATGCCTAGTTTGTTTTGTTTGTTTTACATCATTTTAACCTTGATTGGGGTGCTCGGGCTAGTACTGGGGTGTCCAAAGGTGCCCTGGTCCCAATCAAGGTGCCCTGATACTTTTTCCACTTTATCTCCATCTTTTGGGAACTTTTTAGCCATTTGACCAATCTATATTTTTGGTGGTCGGCCTTTTCAGGGCTAATTATGAAATTAGATCAAGAGAACCATATAGATATAAATATATGAGACCATAATAAAGGACCAAGCACTAGTCACTACTATTACCACCTAAGGTTACATCCATCCAAGGCTCCATTTGCATCCATATAGCTCCATCACTATAGGAAATGTTGGTTCATCTATATCACACATTATAGGAGGGATGTTTGTTATATTCCATCCACCATTTATTACATTTCTACACTTAGTTATTGCTCACTACTTTAAAAAGTGCAATTGACACAAGAGCACCTAAAGCATGATTCACACTCACTCACTCGTAACTACATTTGGATATGTAATGTAGTGAAATGCTTAGTTAGTAGGGACACCATTGTGGCCGTTGAGGACAGCTTCGACCCAACTTCTTCATTTTTTTTCTTATTTAGGGTTTAATGCTTATTTTGGGGTTTTACAAGTCTTTTCTTCATCAAGGATTATCAATGACATACATGCAACTTATCAATATTGATGTAACAGGAAGAAAAGGTTTTCCATCACCTTATATCCTTGCAAATCTAGTTTTTGGACCTCCTACACAAACCAGGTGCCCAAGAACTCAAACTAGGGTGCCCACATGCGCCCTAATCCTCTCCCACGCATCCCAATCCACTCGATTGCTCAAATCTACACTTTTTGGCCCTTGTCATAGATGTTTCCTCCTCTTGTTTCTCCATCCATCTCTCGAAACATAGTCTAGTAAGCTCATCGAATCAGCTAAGTTCTTTTTAACTCTCCTTGCACTCTAGGGTTTTACATTTCTACTTTCTTAGTTGCTTGGGTCACTTTTCTCATGTAGTTTAAACATTTACTTTATTTATTTGTACTCTTAGATTAACTTATAATATACATATCTTAGTTAATCATTTTGGTGAACCTAACTTAACCTACACACTCCTAGGATCCTCATTCTTCTTTTTAGGGTTCCTTCATCATGGCTATCTCCATTCATGACTTTTTACTTCTTCATCCTGAATTGTGAGCTAAAATCATCAATATTCTCCTCACTACTCATATTCCTGACAACACTCATCCAGATATAGTCTACAATACCTTTGTAGATGCATTTTCTCAACATATTGCTTTCCCGTCTACTCCTCATGCTGACCTCGCTACTTTTGACAATGACCCACCTTTGCATATCATATGTCATATTCATAATGTAGGTGTCAAGCACACTTTAATTGATAATGGATCTGAACTCAACTTATGTCCCATGTCATTCCTTGAGAAGATTGGTCTTTCTTCCCATGATGTTAGTCCATCTTGTCTTTCACTGTGTGTATGATGGTTCCATTCGTCCATGTGTTGGTCACATTACATTACCTATCACTATAGGACCAAAACTGTCAACATTGTATTCTTTGTCATTGATTTCCTAGTTTCTTACAATTGTTTTCTTGGTCGTCCATGGCTTCATGCCATGCAAGAAGTGCATCTAATGTGCATCACTATGTAAAATTCTTACATGAGGGTATTGAGCATATTGTTTTTCATGACCGCGACCCATTCCAATATTGTGATCATGCTCCTAATACTAGTCTTCCTATTCCATGTACTGATACTACAAATGAACCTCAACCTATGGATGAACCATCTCACTTTCCACAACTTTAAGGTCCTATTTTGTGATAGATGCAACCTCTTCTCGCACCACCTTCCAATACTATTTCTATGATTCCTTATCAGGGGATTGTCCAGTCTATGGACATCACTCTATCACCTACACCTTCACATGCACCACCTACATTAGCATGTCCATTATTTACTTGCACACTTTTCATGAATGATTCATATTGGGAACATATTCCATTTGATCCTACTTGCGATGTCACTATATGTTCACATGATGGTCTAGCTCAACTTAGTTTCACTTTCGAGGACCTTTATCCTCCTACTCATGATCCTCATCTATATTATGGCTTCATCACTATTACCGCTACTTATGGTTTACGTGTCTTTCATCTTACGAGTCTATCTATCATGCACTCCTTGCTCTTCTCCACTCACATTAGGAGAGTCTTGGCTTACTTATATAGGGGGCACATTGGATCCTAATCATATTGATATCTCATTTCCTATGCCCTTCAGTTGCATATTCATTTGCAATAGTTCCTTTCTTGGCTATACACAAAATCTCACTTGTTGGTATGCACATATTTTCCACTTCCCCATTCTCGATGAGGAATATGCCATGGGTATATAAAACTTACACCTCAATGGATCATTGCGTGATCAATGAAACACTATTGCTTATCAAGTAACTAATGCTTATCCATTCGATGACCCTAAAAGTGATGCTCTTTTAGATGACATTACATGATTGCATCCTTTATATTAAATGCTTGGGGAATATCATCTAACACACCACCCTCCATAATATTAGCGCGCATATATCTCTCATATTTTCATAGTCATACATCAATCTCTTTGCATAGGCATATTTATCACACATTGGAGCGTCGTTATTACTTGATAACACACTCTTGTGCTTTGGTTCACACTTGAATATTGAGGGAATATTACACATGAACCCCACACACTACACAATATTTACTACACACTATGTCTAATCACACATCACACATCTTACATCATACATTCTATATTTAGTCTACATCATTTTGACATTTACACATCTACATGTCATACATCATACTAGTCTTCATCATACAAGTGTCCTACTCCTATTTTCTACGAGTCTAGCATTACATCATAATCATTCTACATACTACATAGCGCACACACATCTTCACATTATTATCCTATCCTCACACATTGCATTGAATACTCTTCATCACGTGTTACACATCTTACACATCATATGGTCAGATATTATCATCATGTATACTACATCATCTTCTACATGATACACTCACTAACCTATGATGTAATTTAGTTCCTCGGTCCATACTTGACTGCCAAGGGTTTATAAATCAAATGGACCTTATCATACACACACATTCACCACTTTAACTTCTCTCATGCAACATTACTAGGTTGTGACATACGCTATAGGATAAATGGTCACCTATTCCTTCATCTTGTAGTGGTATATGCTTTAGGCTACATCATCACTCCTTCTTTGTCTATCTTTGATATACACTTTAGGATACATCATCAAACATTTTCATACATCATCTCTAGGTCACATATTATCATCACTATACATACACACAATCATTACAACACGTTAGACACAACATACACACTCTACCATTTCCCAATGACACACTCTCGTTTATGGTTCATTCTTGACTACTGAGGGGAAAACCAAATGAACCTCATTGCATACACTCCATTCACTCAAGGGGCATACAGCTCCTATCATCCATATTGCATTCCATTCCATCCATCCACAACATATTGCATATCTTGGTTTCTTTTACTCTTGCTTACATTTGCTTGTATATGGTCACTTTATTACACATGCTAGTTAGATCTCTTATATGTCATTTATCTATACCATACACACATGCGTGTTCACTTCCTTTTCTAGTTGTGATCATAGATACATGTCTCTTACACGCAACATGGATGTTCACCTTTTACCACTCCTACAATAGTTGGGACATCCACATTCGTCTCTTACAGGTGTTATTATTTCATTTTTTTACTTAGAATTTTTTTCATTACTTTATTATACATCCTTTTGACATTTGGTTATCTTTCTAACATGATAACGTGTGCTTCATGAGTAATTTTTTTGCAGGATTACTTGCTTCCATGGCTATATGTTGTTTATACTTGCTTGTTTTGATTGCTATTGTATGTGGGCCTTTCCCTTTGTTTGGTGTGCACACTTTTTTTGTTGTATGTGGCCATTATGGCCTTGAGTGTCTTGTGACATCGTGAGTGGTGTCCCATGTTTGTAACTTGCTTTTGGCGGTCTATGATTGTATTCTTATGTGTTTACTTGACATTCTATCTTACACATTGTTTGTGTAGCTTACACTTGTCTTCTATATGCATGCTTGTTCGTACTAACAATTGCTTATTTCCTAGCCACTTGTTTGTGTGTGCCTTGGTTTCTACCAAGAACATTTCCCTTCCCATACAGGGAACAATTTATGTAGTTGGTTCTATGATGGGGCTATATTCTCCTATCAACAATGTCACATGTGCCCCAAAAGAGGGGGAAATCATTTGGGGTTTTACATACTACAAAACAATTCTTCACGGTTCAATTTAGTTTAGTTTCCGTCTTTAGAATTATGGGTTATGCAACGAGTGGGTTCGACTAGTCTATGAACCCGTACACAACGTGTTTTACAAGACATGTTATCCTTAACATTTTGGGGAATAGTTAGAGGTTAGAGGACACAATGGATTTCCTCTCGAAATAAATCAGCTAAGCGGCATTGGATCATCCAAAAAACCAAGCGGTAAGACAAAGATATCTTCACACATTCTCGGGGAGTAGTTACACATTGGAGGATACAACCAAATTCCTCCCTACACTACTTCGACTAGTGGTGTCGGATTGCCCAAAAAAACCTAGGCAATATAGGATATTCTTTCTAGACTCTCATCACAAATCAGGTACACATGTTCTTTTACATTTTCCATTTCCATTACATAATTTTTACTATATACATGCATCTTTACATGTGTTTTTGATAGATATACATGCGTATTTGATTACTTGACCATCTTCTCCTTAGAGGTTTGACTATATGAGAAGTAAGAAGTCCACAAAAACAACGATGACGTTAACAATAAACTTTTACAAAGCAGCACACACCTCATACTTACTAACATGCAGGTACATCACACACATTGACAACTACACACGCATTTCCGCCCTAGGTTCACTCTCATCACTTTTTGCACTTTTGCATATTTAGTCTCCACACTCCATTTTGTCAATCCACACTTTGTCTAGTCCTTTGACATGTTTTCTACATCACTCTACATGGACATCAGGTACGCATCTCTATCTACTTTATGTTATCGAGCGTTTCGCTCACCAACATAAAGTGGGGGAAAATGTAGAATCAAAATCACACACTTTGGATATTATTTAGTCTCGGTCTCATACTACTATTCATATGGTTTTGAGAGAAGAAATTACTAATTAACCCCCATATTTTGGCCATTTTAATTTACTTTCTGTCATCAGTTCCGACCTCTTGCACATACATGCCCAGTTTGTTTTTGTCATTTTGTGTCATTTTAGCCTTGACTAGGGCATCCAGGCTAGTATTGGAGCTTCCATAAGTGCCTTGGTCCCATTCGGGGAACCTTGATAATTTTTTCACTTTATCTCCATCTTTTGGGAACTTTCTATCCGTTTGAGCATTCTATATTTTTGGTGGTTGGCCTCTTTGGGGTTAATTATGAAATTAGATCAAGAGAACCATATAAATATAAAGTTATGAGACCATAATGAGGGACCAAGCACTAGTCACTACTATCACCACCTAAGGTTACATCCATCCAAGGCTCCATTTGCATCCATCTAGCTCCATCACAAGGGACAAGGATGGTTCATCTGCATCACACATCATAGGAGGGAAGTTTATTATATTCCATCCACCATTTATTACATTTCTACACTTAGTTATTGCTCACTACTTCACAAAGTGTGACTAACACAAGAGCACCTAGGGAATGATTCACACACACTCACTTAGAAATACATTTGGGTCTATAATGTAGTGCAACACTTAGTTAGTAAGTCCACCATTATGGCCTTGGGACAGCTTTGACTCCTTCCTTACAATTTTTAGGGTTTGATGCTTGTTTTGGGGTTTTACAGGTGTCGCTTCTTCATCAAGGATCATCAACGATATACATGAGCTCAACAATATTGACGCGATAGGAAATGAAGGTTTTGCATCACCTTGGAGCCCTACATATCTAGTTTTAGACCTCCTACAAAACCGGGGCACCCAAAAATCATACCAGGCACCCATAGGAACCATGATCCTCTCCTAGGTGCCCTAGTCCACTCAAATTGCTCAGATCTACACTTTTCTAGCCCTTGGCACAATCGTTTCATCCTCATGTTTCTCCAGCCATCTCTACAAAACGAGTCCAACAAGCTCATTGAATCAACTAAGTTATTTCTAACTCTCGTTGCACTCTAGGGTTTTATATTTATACTTTATTAGTTTCTTGGGTCACTTTCCTCATTTAGTTTAGACATTTACTTTCTTGTTGTACTTCTTATATTAACTTCTAAAATATAGATTTTAGTTAATAACCTATCTCCACATCATAAAAATCATCATCAATATTGATTCCCAACACTTGGGGGAGGAATTCCACCTATATTATCTTATTACCAAATTTTCAATGAGCCTATTCAACACATGGTACCATGTCACCCCTATCGATTGTATTTCAAATACTAAAATTTGAAAAAATTGATGAAACTAAGGACCCCCAACATCACTTACATATTTTTTACACATGCCACCCTATTCAACATGACAAAGCCCTACTCCTACACACCTTTCCACTTCCACTCATTGGAAAAACTTTTGAATGGTACTTACACCTCCCACAACATAACATTTAAACATTCACACAAATTGCTGACACGTTCTTATCCAAATTCACCACACACATTATACCCAAATCCACACTGGTTGACCATCACATGATTCAAAAATATCATAATGATTCCATTATTACCTTTATCACATGTTAGCACACAATCGTTCATTGCCTTTAATTTCTACTCCCGCAATTGAAGCTTATAGAACTATTTAAAAAAATTCGTGTCGCCCACATCTCAAACCACTTAAAAATTCATATATTATGCACATTTGAAGAGGTTGAGAACATTGAACACTTCCTTGAGGATTTCCATCTTAGGTTTCCTCCCACTTTTTGTGTATGTCGATTTCTCCCACACCTATTCCACCATCACACTTCAATGTTCACACTCTCATCAAACTAGATCCTCCTCGCATCTCATCACCTTCTGCAGCCACATGTTCATATTCATCACATTATACTAGGTATTATGGGTTTGTCCAACCCCCTCACAAGTTAACTCCATTGATTGAGTTGATTTTTGTATTCTCCATAAGTTTCTTAATTCCCATCTCACCACTCTTCCTCCCATACCATCCCCACCATTTTGGAGCACCTCCCATGAAATGTGTGCTTGATCGTACCAATGACCATTACTCATATTAATATCACCAAATCTACTACATCATTCAATCAATTTTGGAAAATGGTGACATTAGTCTCAACCCTCCATCTCCCCTACTCGTCATCCGACACCGATCCAATCATTTCACACATTACTACTACCACTTCTTCTATATGTGTCGACTCATTTTCCCCACTAATAACTAATCATGTCATTCATCTAGTTTATCGTCATCTATTTCATTCACTTCGTAATCCACATTATCACGTGTTTCCAACTTGTATTCCACATCATCATGATACCCTAAAGTCTCATCATATACATCATCATTTTCTTCCACTTTGGATGAAATATCATCTTTGTCTTCCTTATAGTCCTCCCCATTACCATCACTTCCATCATCATCTTTACCATTTATAGCATTGGAAAATCATGTATTACGCTCTATGTCATCTACTTCATGACTGATGTTGGTAATATATAAACCACTTATCATACACCCAATTACCACACCTACATTTCACTCTTCATCACATATTGAGCCACTCATCACTTGACCTAATTTTGAACCCTATTCAACATACATATTATTGCCCCCATCCTCACTCATTCAAGCACCCTTATTTATTCCTAAACCCCCATTACATCATATATCATCTATTGTTTTTATCACACTCCTCTTTCATCCATTCCCTATAATTATTTTTACTCACTCTCACATATCTTTCTTTGCAAGTTACCTATAATTTTTTTATTACTTCATCTAACTTAGAGTGTTCTTCCAAACACACTTTCATTTCTTCATTATATTTCACTTAGGAAACCTTTTTTTTACTGTATGCTCTAGCTTATTTCACATCATATATCATTATCAAACATTTACTTATTCTTCTACATTTACCTTGCAAAATTCCTTCACATCAACATACACTTTCACATTACTTATATTTTCTTCCATATTTTCATCCTCTTAACATCACATCTTACATAACACCTCTTACTCCAGGAAATCATCCTTTTATGACACCCATTTATCATAAGGACACATCCTTGGCTCTTACATTTCCTCCAAACATCACTATGTTCTCTACTCTTTGTCCACTTGATGCCATTTCAACCACAATACTTAATATCATTCTCTCATCCACGTTGAATTTATTTTCATGTCCTTGCCCACCGACATTATCTCACATTCACCATACTCATCACTTATATTAATTTCTCCATCTCCACACTCATGTCATCCCCCATTACCATCTTACATATTTTAATTGGCATCATCACATTACTCACCATTCACATCATAAAATCCAATCTCATTATCTACCTCATATACCTTGCCTTCTTCTATATATCATGTATCTCATTCATAGAGTGCCTACAAGGTCTAAGGGACTCTCATTTGTCTTCACTATTTCACTTTACGTCCTCTATAAATTCAACTTCTCTTCATCCATCCTATATTCAAAACACACCCCGATTCTATGTACATTTTATTCCATCATCATTGAGATAACCACACACACACAACTACACACAACTAGATGTATTTCAAAATCTAAAAATCTATATATCCAAAAATATAATAAACATTTCTTGTTCATGTATGTTCCTCTATTACTATTACTCCATTCAATCATATTTCATTATAATTATCGGTTCCCTACTCCATACTTCATTTTGAAATTCATTTTCATCCCATGTCTTGGTTTATTTCATAGATTTTAGTAAACTCTTTATGAGCTTTTCATCTCATTTTGTGAGTCAATGGTATCTACTACCATTTCTTGAACTTGGTCACTTTCCATTTGGTGAGTTAAGAATGATTGTCCTCATAGAGATCCATGCACTATTACATACTTAACAACTTGTTGTGAATACCCTAAGAAGTTAGCTATTGATTCTTGATAATGTCATCCCCATAATAAATTACCCCCTCCAATAAGACACTAATGGTTTTAAACCCAAATCTGAATATCATGTCAAAAATAAATCAAGAATCAAAAGTAATTAAAAATTATGAAAAAATCAATTTCAAAAGTATATCTCTCAATGGTATTTTAAGTCTCTCTATCAGTGGCTATGGATGCCTAGCTAGTAGTAGAGGAATGATGCGACTAGAATCAAATGCATCTTTGTTGGGGATATAGATACCTTTTAAAAAGTGGAGTAATGAATGACTTACAATTTTATTCCATCCCGTGCATCACCAATCACCTTACTCACACCTACACATTGGCTTGTGCTTTCACTCACCTGTCTTACTGGTCTTCACTTAAAGAAATAATTAAATTTCACATGCACGCATCGATATCAATGAGACACAAGGCTAATATGTCATTTTTGAGTATTTAGACTTGTTCAACCTTCCATTTTGGCTAACTTCTTGTCTCATTAATTGTTCCTTATGGATAATCATGTTCTCATCTATACTCTTCTTACAAACTATATTCATACACATACAAACCTGTTGTACTACATCATTATAACTATGTCTCTTTCATACTTACATTCCACCTTGTTTGAATGAACATCCCTAGGAATTCATTTAATTCTACACACTTTTGCATAATCACCACTTTTCATGTCATTTACTTTTAAATAATTTTTAATCACCACTTTGGGTTGGGGAAACAATTATCTCATGATCTCTAAATTATATCCAATCCTATGCACATAAATTTTTCATGGGAACATTGTTGGGGCAACACTATACCTATTTATCATTATCATACCTTTTCATTTTCTATCATTTATATACAATTTGCATTATGTTGGGGCAACCTACAACTCCAAAAGCTATCACTTGAGAGGGGACATCATATCAAACCCTTATCATCAAATCTTATGACACTCAATCATCACCTATATTAGTCCATTGAATAAATATTATGTTCCTTGTCAAATAAATCTATTGATTTATTCATAGAATCAATATGAAATGTCACATTTATCAAATTTCTAGGCTCTTTTCTATATAGTTAATCACCTAATCCCTGCATATGTGGAAACTATTTCCATAAGGTTAGATGACCCCCATCTCATATTCAATTTTTGCAATTCATCTTTCTTGCTACAACAAGAAGCCCAATTGGGGTGGGGTGGATAGACACTAAAAAGTCATCTTGCACATAATGCATTCTAATTAAAACATACCAAAACAATATAAAACCATGATAAATCCTAAAAATTATATATTCCCATAAAACACCTAATTCTTTTTTTTTTTTTTTGAATTAAGACATTTAATCCTCTTATCCTCTTCCACTCTCATTTACTCAACGTCCCCCACTCACATTTAATTTTTTCCACCCTACCTACCCGTTTACATCTCCAATGCATATTGGACCCATATACATCTCTATCATATATACACCCTAAATCTATAAAATCGTGCTAACCCCATCCATTCACTACTTTTGTTTTCTTTCATAATTTTGGTTATTATTCACATATGGTTTGTAGGTATTATATAAAGATAATGAGACACATATGGATACCCAAAGTTTGTTGCACAATCAGATTTATTATTTTCAACACCCTTTCCAAGTCACACCTACAACTGTCTTGTGACTTCTTTATGATTTTCAATGATCACACCCATGACTAATCTGCAATTGTAAAAAGTTCCAAAATCAACCAAGACACCATCCACCAATAAACCATGCACCTTGACTTCATCCCCTTGAGCCTCAAAATAGGTATATCATTTCATTTTCTTAATTTATCAATAACTTGTCTTACATGTTCTTATTTTAACCTTGAAAATTTTAGGGATCGACAAAGGAAAGTTGATGGGTCATTAGAACTTCCAATCATTTAATCAACCTATTCAAACGTTGATGTCATTATAGACCAAGGTTGTGTTCAAGGCTGTATGCAGAGAAGTTGATTTGCAACTTAGTATTATGGTGGTTCTCTTTTTAGGGGTTTTTGTTTAGTGTCAGTTTTCTCGTTCTACCCTACTAAACTATTGAAATAAAGTAAAAGATCTAAACTACTGAATGTCAAAGCTTCTAATCTATGGAGAACAAAGTATATGAACTACATCTACTCTACTAAAACAAAGTTGCTGAAATGAAATGCTTGTTAAAGGAAATGTTTACTTGAAATGAAATACTTGCTTAAATCAAATGATAGTAAAGGGAATGTGTTGAAACAAAGAAATACAATATTGCATTCAGATAATCATCAAACCAAGATACTAAAACTGAAACTAAGAAAATATAAAGATCTTGCATGAAATACCAGTCCTTCAATCTCCTCAGTCAAGTGGGCCCTTGCTCTACTCTGGATTGAGGCTCTCAACAAAAATGTATACTCAAAATAGCATGTATTATATTGATCAAAATAAGTTCATCACATACTCCAGAGTGTAACTAAAAATAACTTCTTCTATTAACTACGTAATATTGTAAAAAAACTAACCAAGAAATAGTTCAAAGGAGGTGTCTTATAGACACAGTTGATTACAACACATGCCAAAAATATAGGCAACAAATTAACCGATAACAATTTCATAAAAGTTCCATGGCACCCTATAATTCTGTTAGAAACATGGGCCCTCATTTATAGTTGGTTGTGGGTCAATCCTCCAAAATGACGTAGTGGTTGTGGACTTGGTCTCCTTGACTACAACTGCTCAAAATGGCAGAAAATGTGCCTCATCATCCTGCATATGTCACCAAATCACTCAAAAAAGTAGTTAGTGAAATTTCCATTGGTCATTAGTTCACATAAGACAAAATAAGGGGAAATGCATCACTTTCTACTTTAGATATAACTATTTAGAACATTCCCATGCATAGATTAACATTTTTAGGAGTAAAATTTATAGTTATATAGATGTTATGATGAGTTGATTTATGGACTCATCACAAGTCCCCTTATCACCAAAAATAACAAATCTTTTTAAAGTGTTCACATGTAGATTTTAGATTTAAATATGTAATTTTACCCAATTTATTTATTGAAAGAACCCATGATTATAGCTCTCATTTTCAATGGTAATGTAATACCAATTATTTTAAGTAGCATTGATTTGTGGATTTTTTATTTTGACTGACACATATTGTAGGTGATCCAAATCTAGTTGTACACATACAACTACTTTTCTCATATGGAGGAGGAGATTTTATACTCAAAGTAGATGGGGCCTTAATATCCACCTAAGTAGAGTGATCGAAGGAGGTTTCCTAGAAATGACACCTAAGGATTCAATGCTTGCATGAGAAACCCTAATATCTAATCTAATAATAGTATCTATAATAGTATGTGCATTATCTAATCACCCTACCTACTCCATAGGCAGGGGCCACTGGTCTACCCTAGCATGCATAAAAGGGTAGCCATATCTCCATGTTCTATACTTGTGAGTTCATTATTCGACACTCTAGCTATCAATATTCCTCTCCTAATAACCAAAAATCACTAACATTATATGTTACTAAAGGTACCATAATATATAACATTATCATTATCATTTTCATCTAGAGAAAATTTTCTATAATATTATGATGCATTCCTTTATCAAGGCCCACTATTTGACTGTATAATCCTCCACAAAGAATCACATGTAATACACATTAGCACACTAATCCATGATCCTACTTTGTAGAATATATTTATACTCTAGGAAAGGAAATAACTCAAATACAAAATTATACCTCAATGATTGGGTTAGTTTTGTATGATACCCCGTCGAATCAATTTTTTAACATGACATCATTTTCATTATTATACTATGGCCTCACAACTTATAAATGATTCCCTATATCCATATAGAATAACATAATTTTTTCCATCTCCATTCTTGAGTTGATGGAATTAGATCCCTAGAGAGAATAGAAATATTATCTATACCATAAGGAGAAAAAATAGTCTCCTTTTAATGACTGAAATCACCATTCCAATTCCCATCCATTGGGCTAATGTTCCTCCTCCCAAAGTGTAAGGCATCTCTCTAGGGTTTTCCCTACTTATGTAATGTTCACCTACTTATAGGTCCCTATGATTTCCTATGTTGTCATGTCCTTAAGGCCCACCTATGTTATAATGACCTTAATAGAAGGATGATGACCTATGGTCCCTCGCCTACTTGGCCTCGTCGCTTTGTAGCTTGTAGTTAATGGTATGGTGAGACTAAAATGGTATAATGGAATGTATCCTCCCAACATACCCTAACAATTTCTTCCACAATATGTGTCTCTACCCACCAATGGTAGTGACAAGTGATATCTACAATCTACTATGTTTCTTGCATTTTGTGCCATGAATACCTATATAAATTAACCCAATATATGAATTCCATATCACCTTATCCTTATGCACTATGTGTAAAGATGGATATCTAACTCGCCTTCATTTTCTTTCCTCTCTCATGTTGTAGCACCATAGGAATAGTAATTATTATTTGTAGGTGCATCATAATAGTATTTTACATGAGAAAGTGCTCATATATGCATGAGGATAGATAATTTTTTCATCTACTACTATCTCACCCACAATAAATATAGATCATGAACTAGTTATACCCATATGGTTTTGCCCCTACTAAATAATATAACATACTTTAGAGTCTACCTGTAAGATAAAAATAAAAATTAACACTCCTCTATATGATTTGTGGCAAAAATATGTTTCAAATGCATACCATTAATGGACTTTAGGATATCCAAAATACTTCAATCATAAACAATATTGAGTTTAAAAATATTGTTAAATAGTGGTTCTATGTAAAAAAACTTGTCTTGAATGTTAGATCAAGTTGTTTTGATCATGTATTTGTTGGTTTTTGTGGGATTTCATTGTGATAATATTTTTGATGTTCAAAGTTTTGGGATCCTTTCAAAACCCTAAAATTTACCTAATAAAAATTTATATTGATTTATATAATAAGTGACCTATGATGGTTCTCATCAAAGCATTTCACCCAAAATGTTACTTCCATCCTTTCCTCTACAATGTTAATCACATCATAGAACATGTGTTCCCCTAAATCGGAAGTCCCAAGATAACATGGACATCTTGTAAAGTAAAATTCATCTCAACAATATCTTTAATATCTTAACATTTTAAAGGTATTGATGCAAGACTCCCATGCACTAACAAAAATTGATACTAAATATAGATTTAAAAGGATATGTATAACTTTCCCAGTCCATGTAAAACACCAAAAAATATAATCATGTCATATATTTAATTGATAATATTTCAAATATGGTTAGAAACCATAACACATTAATCAATATCAAAATTTGGATCTTATGTGGAATCTATAAAATACAAACAAAATCACCTATAAATCTTAGTTAGGCAAAAGCATCATCAATTACAACTACAAAATTAACTAACTATAACTAAACATATAGTATCTACCATGCTATCACAAATGTATTGGCCCTAAAAAAATTCATCTCATCTGTTGGTTCCCAATCTAACACCCCAAACAAGGCATTGATTATAAGGGGGAAAGGAGAAGAGATAAACATCTTGGTGTGCCATTTTGTAGCTAGAGTTATATCTATTTGTCTATCTTGACCATGCCTTATGGGAATGATAGGGAGGCACATGACTAAGGATGTGGCTATTATCCTGCTTCTTTATGACTCTTCCTGAACCAAGGTGAGAGGATCTAAGGGGTGGCTTGAAAGAGAGGTAGATGTTATATTTCAAACCCTTAGACTTGTTGGAACCTCAATATAATATCAAATGCAACCAAATAATGCAATTCTCATTCAAAAGAATGGTCACACAAACATTGCAAACATTTGATACATCAAACAAAAACCATTGAAGACAAATAAAATGTGATCAAAAACATCATCTCTAAAGAAACTATTGAAAACATGGGATATGATGATGTTGGGATGCTAATGTTTAAGGTAGTTTTTGGTTAGTCTCTATTAATGCTGAAAATACCAAAAAATCAAATAAGCGGGGTTTACCGATATCTGCTCCGAAAATTGCAATATCAGGATGATGGAATGTGGACAATGTGAAAATGTTCCTCCTTTCACCAAGTGATAAAACCTGTAAACAAAGACCATTAAACAAAGGGATACTAGATAAACAAGATAACGAGTTGCTTAGCAAGTGTCAATCCCAGGAATCTAAAGGGACTTCCTTGAAGGGTGCCAATTTTTTTGATAAAATTAAGTTAATTTAATAATGATAATAAAACAAATGATAATAAAGATAGTTCAGAATTCAAGATGGATAGGAAGATCCTATTTAGCTTTATAAGAGGCCCAAATGAGGGTTGTGGCAATCTCGAAGTCCTCAAAATAGTTGTACCAGAAATCCTCAGTTGATTCTCACACTTTTTGGAGGATTTATGATATATTCAATGTTGGATGTGAATATGATGCCACACAAGATGAGTTCATGGAGGATATAAAAATGCTCCCTCACAAACACTGTTGGATGATCGTGTTGAGTAGGAAAATTGGCTAAGTATGAGCCACTTGTGGAGGTTTGGGTTCGCGCGCAAGGGACGTATAAAAGGGAGTGCGCAAGCATGGTGAAAAAAATTCACAAAGGTTTGTGCCTGAATAGAAAAAGTTTTGGACTTAGCCAAATTATCCAGTTTGTGGCTAAAAATAGAAAAGCGGTGTTGGAGTGTCGACCAAACAAAGATGAAAGCTAGATGACTTGGAGGTCAAACAAAGGCTATTTTTGAGAAATGACATTCGGATCAAGGATAAAAGCACATGTAGGAACCAAAAGGAGATCATGCATGATTCAACCTTAGGGTAAATTTTAGTGGCAAATTTTTGTAAACTCGTGAAAATCAAGGTTTATGGAAATTTGAATTGGCTAATTTCAGCAATTCGCATCCAACTTATTTGCCAAAAATTTCGACCGACATGTCCCTTTCACAGTTCATTTTTCCTATATTTTACACACATATAAGAGCTTATGCATGTAATTCACCACCATTTCAAATCATTTCATGCACATATTCACCGAGGTAAACATAAAAACAAGTACCGTCATAAACATATGTTGTCAAACCTCAATTGTAAGTCATCCAACCCCGGGTTTGTCGAACCTTAGAATCTAAGAGTCGCCCAATCCCTTAGTCATCCAACGCACACGGACAACCCACCCAACCAACCTAAGTGTTCTATCCGATGAAAAACCCAACTGCAAAAGTCACTCATACAACCTATCGCCCAACCTACCCGTCCAACCTACCCACCCACACCCACCGCGCGACCAACCCACTCGACCAATCTACCGATCTAACCCACTTGGTGAACCCACCCAACTAACCTTTGTCCACCCCTCCCGCCAAACCTGCCCAACCAACCACCTAACCAACGTACCCATCCAACCTACACGACCAACCTACCCGACTAACCTACTCGACCAAATTACTTGACCAACCTACCTACTCGACCAACTATGTGAAACCTTGAGAAAATTGCTCTCTACAAAATCACCTTTCCATGAAACATTTTTTTAGAAATTCACCAATGATTCAAAAGTTGATTTTTGAGATTCGCCACAAATTCTAAAGTAATTTTTCAGAGGGAGCTTCTTAAAATGAACCTTGGTCAACCTAATAATAGGGTTAAAATCAAGTCCTATCTTTAGATTAATCTATTATTAGTGACTAGTATAAAATCATGCAAGCTTTATACACATTGAAATTTTTAGGAAAGAAAGCATGCAGGATATTTTTGTAAGCACACCTATTGTTAGGAGAGTGCATGGGCAGTGAAGGGAAAGTCCCTACTCATATTTATACTTGTTGGATGTCATTGTTTTAAAAGATAGAGAGTCGTTATGTTGCAAAGCAGAGTCAATAGCCATCATGTTGTATAGTTTTGCAAATGGACTTATGTAGTTAACTCGTGATGTATTCAACTTCCATGTTATCTAATGAGTTTTGATTATAATGGATAATTGTGGCTAGATACTATTTGTGGATATGTATTAATATGGTGACTTAATGGTTTAGTTGACTTAGTCCTTGCTTATATTGTTAATATTCCTTTTTATATGTGTTTCCAAATTGACATGGATGTAGTGGTTATGTATGCATGATTGATTTATTACTTATTATTATGATGAATATGTATGCTAACTTCTTGTAAAGTATCACAAAGGATGAATCTAGTTTGTGCATGATTTGGGTTAGCATTCAAATTTGTCGAATGAATTTCTAGCGTGCATAGCATATGCGTGTAAATAGAGGACTACATTTTGGTTCCATTGCCAGGACCTCTTTTCAATTTTCAGTCGGGATGTTGAATGCGGATGACATATTAACTATCTTTAGAGATTATTGAGGGTGGGTGGAAGATGGCCAAGATAATTTTACACAGAGATATAACACTAGACCTGAATTCAATGTGCGTAAGTGGGCGGAGGATAATTTGTATGACTACCCTGTATGAGACGTTATTAAGATTTTTCTGGTAGAGTTGTATCAGTGGTTGGAAGCTTACACATCAACCTAGATTTAATGCCTATTACCAAGGATTTGGATGCAGGAAGATTACTAGACTCTCTTTGATGCATATGAGGAGTGGAATAGAGTTGTAGATCGCTGGTGGGAAGTTTTTTTGTACAATTATACGTTGGAGTACACAATTTATACGTATTTTTGTCTAGAGGAAGTAAATTTCAAGTTTTTGCGAGCCCAGAGGATCCTATTTGCTATTGATACCCTTATCTCTCAAGATCTTGATGATAGAGTTGGGATTATAAATATTACCTATGGAGAGATAAATCCCCACCTCGCGTCAAGGAAAGAGTAGGCATGGAGAAGGATGGAGGCATCCTTGGCAAAAGATAGGTAGAGAGAGGAAAGATGACTCAAGTATAATGAAGCACGAGAAAGGTAAATTTAAGTAGTGCTATTGTCGAGAAGAATGATGGCTTGAGAAAGTTTTGAAGCACTAATAGAAGATGAGGAGATGCAACATCATGTCCTCTTGACTTTGGGAAAGTGAATAAGAGAGTCCCAATTATCTTGAGATGAGATCGCGTCAAAGGAGAGAATGAGAACCTTAGGTGTGCATCTGACTCATCCTGGCTACCTAGCCATTACACTAAGTGTTTCAGATCCAAAGGTAGTTGAAGGAAGAGTAGTGAAGGTAGAGAGGCAATATATCTATGTAGAGAGATAATTAGGACTAATTCATCTTTAGAGAAACATAAAAGGAACATACACATGGCAACACAATAGGTGCAAGTGTTTAGAAGTACATTTGGGAGGTTATTTATAGGAGTATCATTAAGATAAAATATTGGTGTACGGCCGTTGGAAGTAGTTCCATAAGTTCTTTGGTGGTGCAGACGGTGGGTGTCTAACTCAATACTACAACCGGGAGATAAAGAAGTTTGTCAAAGGGACCACATACCACAACGGGTAGTGTGGAAGGCTACGAGAGGTTTAAGTCTCTGAGACTCGGAGGAAACCCTAGTGGAGGTTCGGAGTTTAGGATCTGGACCTAACCCGAGACAAGGTAAAAATCCATCACAGACCCCACCTTAGCAACAACCATAGAAGACACCTCGGAGTCTATTGAGATATTTCTCCCCACTTTCCAGAGTATAGAGGTGTGGAGGATTCAACATAGCATGTGAATAAGTGCAAATTACTACGACATGCTAAAGAAATTACAACCCTGTATAGAAAGGAAAGTTAGTTTTCCACCACGATTCAAGGGCGCATACATAGTAGGTACAAAAAGTATGACTTACACCAAACTGTGGTGGATTATTATGATTTACGCATAATGTTTTTGGCTGAGTTCTACATTTTGGAGTTTGAGAAACAAAGTATTAGTGCGCTCAAGGACATCAAGTAAGGTCTCTCGAAAGTGTGAGAGAGTATGATGTGTGTTTTAAGACTCTATTATCCAAATTATCTTATGATATTCATTCGAGTTAGCACACATAGTGGTTCGTTGGAGGATTAGTGACACGGTTCCAAAAGCCTTATCTCATAAGAAATATGTGGATCTACCGAGGCCTTGTAAGTAACTCTTTACGCTAAAGTAGTTTGGAGTGTTGATCTTTGGTGTAAGACCGTTTTTGGAGGCACAAATAGAAGAGATGACTAAGCAATTGGATAATTTTTGTGCCAACTCAAAGCACATGAAACATAAGTGGTATATGGTGTACGAGTGTGAGATTGAAGGAAATAATAAGGATAGCTTCCCACGTAGGATCTGCACACACTATTACAAGGCTTGTGAGATCTATCATAAGAATCACAATGCGGAATTTCCCCCTCTTACAACATGCAACGATGAAGAATGTATCTATGTCCTACAAGATTTATGATGCACACTCTCATGATATAAAGAATTTTCAGTTAATAAATCAAATTCATGAGGCATGTGAGAATGGATTATGTAAAACCACCTTTGTGGAAAGTAGTTCTCAGTGTACAAGAAACCCAACATTGAAGAACGTAACAATGGGGGAGGTAGATTCCGTGGAGGATTTAGGATTAGAGGCCACGATGGTAAGATTTTTGTGCATGATGTGTTATAATTGTGGGTCTCCTAATCATTACCAGCTGCGTGATGTATCCAGAATTTGGTATGTGCATATTGTGTAAAAACACATAAGGTCAAGGATTATCTAGATCTTTATGAGAAAATGTGTAAGAACATGAAGACGAACAAAGGCGCGGGAATGATCAAGGTATAGTGCACAAAGAGTGATCAATGGATACTAAAGAAGATACCTGATCATGAGTTACAACCTTTGTTGGTCATTACTCATGCCGAAGAAACGTGTGCACACAAACCTCTTAAAGATAAGACTCTCATCAGGAGAGAATATATCATACATGCCAAGTATATAGATGTTGTCCATCAAAAGGAAGTTTCTAGAGACTATGAGGGTCATTAGAGAGATGCATGAAGAGATACAATGCTTGAAGGAGTAGGTGCGTGAGAGATAATGGGCGAAGAATGTTGAGCCCCGTAAAAATATGTAGATGATTTGAAGGATATTTTCAAGATTTTGAGGCGAGATAATATCATCCCAATGTTGGGAGATTGGTTGCGCAAAAAGGTACCACATGTAGGCCTTGAGATCAAGTGAAATATACTACACACAAAATTACCACCTTAGAACCATGAGTATGATAAGGAGATCATGTTAGATGCAGTGATTAATGGGTGGTTGGTAAGTAATATTTTGATAGATATATGCGCCGAGGTAAATGTGCTGAATCTGGATGCATGAAATCAGATGGGGAGACCGACATTACATACATCTTCAAATGTGTTGTATATGGTGAAAAAATGAGGGATATGCCTATTGGGGTATTGAAGGATGCTTTTAGTACCACTTAAGGAGCCAAGCTTACTAGAGACTTTGAGTCTTGGAGCTTCCTAAAGCATATAACTTTCTAGCACTAATTGGACGACCTTGGTGTTATGCAAACATTCCAGATCTATGTTTAAAAAAGGATATATCAGATTCAAGAATAAGAATGAGCATGTGATCATACCTTTGGATGAGGTTAAAGCTTCACCATACATTGAGCCTTTAAGTGAATAAGAGTTGAATAGGATTTATACGCGCACGAGTGCGAGACCATGAGACTATAGAATCATCCAAGGAAGGTGTGCTTAAGTGGGAGGACATGTAGTCAACCAGCAACACCACTAGTTTTGTTGTGTGATAATTGGGCCCATGACAAGTCCGAGATAGTCGGGCGCGAGATGAAGGGGCAAGTAGCTAGATTGATCAGGTCGTGCATGGGAAGAACTCAATTACCTAGATATACTAGTGAAGAAAAGCCTCAATCTTTCTTGCATGTCATGGAGTAACACTTGAAATAATGAAGGTTATCAAAGGAACATGCTGGTTTATACATTGTGTGGAACAAAATGCGCTAGGGGAGAAACACAAAGATAACTTATTGGGATAGTGATAAGTAAGAATCACCTTTTCAACAAGGTTTACTTGGAACAATGTGCCTACACTTATCTATGATTATGATGAGAAGACTCTTGCTTTAGTACACATTCATAAATGTGAGAGACAATGGGTGCAAGTTTAGGAGGCTTTACTACCATCTTTGTGGGTGGATAAGTTATATTCCACTTTACGCGTATGGGCATCATGTTTGAGCTCAAACAAGAGACTGTAAGATGGAAGGATATGATTGAAGGTATGGTTCATTCGTTTGATTATCTTTCTAATAAACCTCCATTCCATGAAATATTGTAGATCATGAAGCGCATCACATTGGGGGATAAAATGAAAGAAGAGGAGATCATGCTCAAGTTTCTTAGAGAACCTAATCTTGAGGCACACATGGATATAGAGGAAACAAAAAGATACAAATGGGCTACGTCTGCGGAAGGAGAAGAGAAAGGAAAGTTACTCTACCTTATTGACGATGAAGAGGCGGATAATTTAGATGTTAGCTACACCGAAGGTGGGTGTGAAGTAAAGGAAATGACAGATGAGAAGGCACACACATACTATGCTCCCATGAAGACTAAGAAGGTAAATATTAGTACTGAGGATGCACCCAAGGAGGCCATTATTGGTGATTACTAGTCAGAGTAGGAGGTAGCAAAGATCATTGAGCTCTTGTGTGAATTCCATGATTTGTTCCCATGAGGTTACCATGAGTTGAAAGGAGTACACCACTCATTGGGAGAGATGAAGATTAAGTGAAGGATGGTGAACATCCAGTTCGGAAGAGGAATTACAAGATGAACCCGAACCTACGTGTGAAGGTGAAAGAAGAGATAGATAAAATTCTTAATTCTAGGATAATTGAACCAATTGAGGAGTCTGAATGGGTTAGCCCTATGATTATTACCATAAAAAAGGATGGGTGGATCATGATCTCTGTAGATTATAGAGAACTTAATGATTCATGTGTCATAGATCATTTTCCTATGTTGTTCATAGAGGAGATACTTGAGGGAGTAGCAAGGCATGAGATCTATTCCTTCATAGGCGGGTTTTTAGGTTATCACCAAGTGTGCATTGCACGTGAAAATCAATAAAATACCACCTTTGCCACCGAATGGGAAAGTTTTGCATATATTGTTATGCCATTTGGATTCAAGAATGTGCTTCCTATATTTTCACACATTATTGTGTAGGATTTTCATGATTTCATCCATAAATTATTGCAGGTTTATCTTGATGATTAGACAATTTATGGCTTGGTTAAGGATCACTGTGATAATATCAAGATGATGTTTTAGAGATGCAAGTAGTTGAGGATTTATCTTAACATTAAAAATGTATTTTTACTACACATTTTGGGACTTTGTTTGGGCACATCATTTGCGGGGATAGATTGTTGGTAGATCTAGCGAAGATAGTTGTAATTTTGGGTCTAGAAGAGCCTACCAACCTGACGAGTGAGGTGCGAAAATTTTGGGGCATACTGGTTATTATAGGAAATTTATTAAGGGATATGTGAAATTTGTTGTGCCCCTAGAAGAGTTACTTAAGGCCAAAGGAAAATTTCATGGGGGTGACATGCAATAGAAGATGTACTCAAACATCAAGAAGAAGCTTACCACTGCACCAATCTTACACTTTCCTTCATGGAACAATCTATTTCACGTACATGTTGATGCATATGGTATGGAAATTGGTGTAATATTGGCCACAACCTAGAGAGGGTAATGTCGATAACCCCACATGCTTTGCAAGTAGGAAGTTAACACCCGCATAGCAGAATTATACTACAATAGATCGCAAGGCATTGTCTATGATCTACGTGCTTCATAAATTTCGACAATACTTGTTGGATACTACATTCATATTTTATACGAGATCATATAACGTTGAAGTACTTTGTCAAAAAGCCTATTTTGCAAGGGAACATCTCTTGGTGGATACTTATTTTTCAAGAGTTTAATTTCACCATTGTTGTAAATCTAAGAAAAAATAAATTGGGACTGGATCATCATCGAGGAAGTTAATTTCGGTGAGGATACGCAAAGTATTGAGGATATAATGCCTATGGCACAATTGTTTAGGTTGAATCACGCGCCAATGATTTGGAGGATATAATAGTATTTTTACACATTGGAATTGTGCCATAAGGAATGAAGTCCCTAGAGAAAAATTAATTAGGTATTCATGTTACGCCTTATCAACTCGATTGGAGGGGACTTGTACAAGATGGGTTGAGATGAGGTATTACGATGTTGTGTTCTTGAACATGAACACAATGCTATTATGGATGAATCTCATGGAGGTATTGCAGTGGACATTATGCGGGAGATACGATGGCACACAAGATCCTTCTAAGCTGGAATTTGGTGGGAAACTTTATACAAGGATACTAAGGCATTTGTTAAAGCATGTGATTATTTTCAGCAAGTTGGAGATCCTAGGAGTAAGGATGAGATGCCCCTAAGACATATTGCGAGCATGAAACATTTTGAGAAATGGGATGTTAACTTTGTAGGACCTATTACACCACCTATGCATAGGACTGGAGCATGCTACATTATTAGTTGTACAAATTATTTGACTAGGTGGGCAGATGTTGTGCCTACAAATGATTGTACTATAGCCATAACAATAAGGTTCCTTTGGGAAAATATCATTAGTAGGTACTACTTTGTCCATTAAGCTTTACCATTGGTTGAGGAACTCATTTCTTGAATGAGAATATCAGAATTTCTTGGAAGAGTTTATGGTGGTACACCATAAAACCACCCCTTATCTCCCTCTAGCTAATGGCACTACAAAAGCTATCAACAAGATTTTGGGACAAGCTTTGACGAAGATCTATGATGTCGGAAGGAAAGATTAGGATGATAAAATATCATCTATAATTTGGTCTTACAGGAACACATATAAAAGGTTGAATAAGGCCACACCCTTTTAGTTGGTGTTTGGCACATGGGTAGTATTACCTGTGGAGTTCTTGCTACCATCCTTGTATATTGCATGCACATGTAGATTGTCGGATGAAACAAATATAAAAGAGCGCATTGAGAAACTAATGCAACTAGATGAGTGGCGCACTATTATGTGTTGGAGCCAGAAGAATGAGAAGGTGCGGTAGAAGGCTTGACATGATAGGAACATTAAAAAAATTCATTTGTAGTTGGCAAGATGGTCGTTATTTATGAATCAAAGTTTTCCCACCACCAGGGAAGTTGAAAGTGCATTGGTTGGGACCTTTTGTAGTAACCAAGATACTTGAATCAGGTGCATGTCAATTACAGGCAATTGGATGACACCATTTTGCCTAGTTACTTCAATGGGAGTAGGATGAAGCCCTACTATAAATAAGCTTCTCTATGTTTGTAATAAGGTAGTATTGCCACTTAGATTAGATTTCCATTTCATGTTTTGTTTTTACTTTCTTGTTTTATTGTATTAAGAGTGCTCACGTGTAGGAATCTAATTAATATCTTTTGAGTTAATGCAGAGAGGACCGTGCATAATTTTTGTGTGGGGTCGAAGCGGGTGCCTATTGAAAAAGAAAATTTGAGTAGATACGAAGGTTCATGTGAATTTTATGAAAATAAAAGTGCTTGGTGAATAAGAATTAGGGACGCGTGAAGGTCGAGAGAAGGTGATACATGTGTCTAGGTATGATGGTGCATAGGAATTATTCAGAGGAATCCATGTAGGTAAAAGGAAGGTAGTGTAGTATAATGTGAGGAAGGTAGTAACATGATATACTACTTAGAATATGGTGCATAGGAAGAATGGGTTGTGGTGCAAGGAAGTGCACGCATAAGTATTTTGCAAGCTTGGGAAGTAGTTCATGTACTAGAAGGTTATGGTATCGCACATATGAAAGAAAGGCATGAGAGAAAGTAAAAAGTGCCTTAAGGGAAAAATGTATGCTGAAAATGAAAAGAGTACTTTAAATATCTAAAGCAAGAAAAATTGTTCCAACATCGGTGGATATACGTCTTCTGCAAATCAAATCTTGCGAATGCATTCAATCCAATTATTATTATCAGGCGCATGAACAAAGGCTTTGAGGATCTGTTGGTGGTGGCAGTGTTAGCGGTGGCGCAAGGAGGAACAATCAAGATTGGCGTTGCAAATCCAAATCTCATGCATCCCACTGGTTTGAGTCATTCAACGTCCTTTCAAAAAGTTGTCTTTATTTATTATATAGTTGTTTTCATTTAAAAAGTAATCTCAGTTTATTACTTTTTAAATTTTTAGTCCAGTTGTCATATTGTCTTCTGGGTGCATTTTCGGTTGTATCCGACACCTATCTCACAATGGTCAAGAAAAGAAGAAAACAATGTATTCTCATAGAACCAATTACCATGGAGAGAGACATAAAAAATATACAAGATCAAGAAAATTCAGCTATGCTAAATTTAGAAGAAGGATATGAAGGTGACAGTGAATTTGAACCACCTAGATCTCTAAAAAGAAAAAGGTTGACAACTAAAGAATACAAAGACCATCTTTTACGAAAAATGAGAAGTCCAGAAAAGAAGGCTGAGCACATTTCTATGACCTAAGCGGTATGTATAGATGGAGGAAGGAGGCATCGGAGGAAGGAGGTCGAACAGCGACCTCTCATCAGTCACCAACGATAGGGCCACACAGAATGATTTGGTGGCACAGGTGTGCAGTGTGAGTACTTGTTTTTGAGTTTTGCAGTGTTCCAGATTCAGTTGTGTGGTGTGAATTTCAGCTTGGTGTGATTCTTTTTCAGAGTTCCTGTTTTGTTTGGTATTTGATGGATGTTGGAAAGAAAGTTGTGTTGGAGCACAGATGACTGTCAGTGATCCTCTGACTGACTTGGTCCTCTGACTTTTGTACTTCGTTGGAAGATGGTCAGCTAGGAGAATACGTTCACTAGCATTAGTGACCATGTGCAGCAAGACCTAACTAGCAAGATCCATTCAGGAGTATGTTCTTCGATGCATTTTGCTTCTCAGTATCTATTTGAGTGGAATTTCACATTGTGGGGGGGAATACATACCAATGTTTCATTCCCATTCTCGCACCAAAATGACTTAGTCAAGGAAAGCTTCCAGTGGCAGTGGTAGTTTTCTATACTATTCGAGATCGAGTGGCAGCGATCAATGACAGAGACTACAATTAAGAACATTACGATTCTTATAGGAAGTAATGTGAAATTTTTTCATTATATCTTCTATTGTGCAGTTTTGTGATATGCAAGTTGTGTTTCCTACATAATTCCCTGATGTATAAGCATAGTGGTGAACAATAGCACCAGAGTAAGTTAGTTCATGGATCTTGAAAGGGTTTGTGGGAGAATCCAGAAAACCACACGAGGTCGATAGTTGATGAGGTTCCTGTCGCGTCAAGGTTTGTGGTAAGCCTGTTTAAAACCATGGAAGGAGCGAGCCTTTCTTTTGGATCAAGGTCATGAGTCACAGAGTTGGACATGCCACAGGGGTGAGCATACTGCAGTTGAGTGTGTGGATGTTTTTCTACCATGTAAACACTAAGGGGGGGAATGTTAGGAATTAGTATTCACATGGTTTATTATAATTGGTTAGTATGTTTATATTGTTATAACAAATGTATAACAATATATTAGTACGGGAAGGTTATTGTTTTGTATACTTCCTATTTTATAGGAAGTTGTTCAACAACATTCCTGGCTATATAATAGCCATTGTATTAGCATGATTAATATTAAGAAGAAATCGAGAATTATTATTGTGTAAATAAGATCTTGTGCTATTAATCTACAATCGCCTCCAATTTTATACCTTTTTAAACAAACACATCAGTTTTGGTCTTCTAGACCTCTCTTTTCACATCATAACTTTATAAAAATCTTCATTCCTTGCACTAGTTTTTGTCTTGCAACTTGTGCCTACAGGAAGCTCAATAAAAATTGGAAAATGTAAGCACCCTTTTTCACCCCTAGGTGACCCGACACACATCAATTAAATCATCATTATTTATCTTATTATCTCTATCATAAGTACCATGTAATTACCTTTGTAAATCCTATTTACCCTCCCATAACCACTCAAAACAACCTAAACCTATTCTACCACACTTATCCCAACCCCATAACCTCTTACAACTTGAATCCCTAACCTCCCACCATTTCCCAACAACCTAATATCCTAGATGGAAAGTGGTTTTAACCATTTTCCATTCTTCCTCTTGTTGGTTTTAACCTCTACATTGAAATTGATAGTGATCCGTGATCGGCGGTGATCCTTGTGTACATCGTTAATTATATTTAGCCAACCTTTGTCTCCTTCTCTAGTTAAGCACAACCTGCGTGCAAGTATGGATTATTTCTCATGTGTACGACATCATCACATTCAACGACATCAACACGCTGATGTCAAAGCTATCACGACCCTTGGAACTCCATCAAATCACCGGTGAATCTCCTTGGGATCTCTTTTATCATACGAGTTCATTATCAAGGTTAGTATTATCATTTCTCTCACTTTGTTATCTTATTATATAAGTTGTAATCCATATATTTTCATTATCATCATCTTACATAGGATTTTTGAATTCTACCTCTTTTTCAATCATTTAGACCACCCACAAAATATTTTTGATTTCTACAGGATGGTCGTTGACCCTCGATCATCGTAGATCAGTCCTTTGGCCTTTACTTCTTGCATCGATTGCGTAAACAATCCCAAATGTCTCTTTTAGGGCCCTATAGGTTTCTAGATCCCCTACAACCCATATTTATATTGTCAAGCCTCTTTTTATTTTATCATTATCTATCTTATTAATCCTTTTATCACAACAAACATTTCCTTCTTGATCACCATCGAATGTCGCTCATCGTTGATCGATCGTTTGGCCTTTTCTTCTTGCATTAGCTTCCTAAACAATCCCAAATCTCCATTTTCATAACCCTTTAGGCTTCTAGATCCCCTATAGCCCATATTTGTATTTTTAAACCTCTCTATCTTTTATCGTGTCTATTTTATTAATTCTTTTATCACAGCAAATATTTTCTACCTGATCATCGTCAATCCCGATCGCCGTCGATCGGTGTCTATAGCACTTTGCTTTATCTTTTGGCCTCACAAACACATTTGAACACTTGTTTATGAGTTTTATAAACTCCTATACTCTTCATAGTCTACATTTGCAACATCCCTTTCCTTTTTGCATTCATTTCTATTTTTTTATTCATACTTTATCAAAACAAATATTTTGTCTTTGATCGTTGTCAATCTCTATCATTTATGATCATTTTAGCATATTCTACACTTTTAGTAGTCTAATTTTGATCTAACAAGTGATTTCCAATAATGGATATTTTGTAGATGATTGTTCCAAATCTATCTCATCCTAGTACTAGCATATACGATCTTCCGATTTGTAGGCCTCTATTTGCACACATATGTTATGCACGTTGGCACTTCATTCACACATGTCTAAATGCTCACCTAAAGAATGCACTGATACCCAGTCCCTCCTTTTTGTGCTTCACAAGAAGTTAGCATGCATAGACATCATAATAATAACCAAGAAACTAATCATGCATACATAACCACTACATCCATGTCACTTTGGAAACACATATAATAAGGAAGATTAATAGTCTAAACAAGGACTAAGATCAATAGAACCATTAAGTCACCGTATTGAAACTCCAAGAACAATTATCTATTATAATCGGAACTCATTACATAACATGGAAGTTGAATACATCAATAGTTAACTATGTAAGTCCATGTATAAAAACCCTACACATGATGATGGCTATGACTGCTACATCATAACGAATCCAAGTATAAATAGGGGTGGGAATTTCCTTCACCTCCCATGCACTTTCCTAACAATAGGCATACTTTCAAAAAAATATTTCATGCTTTCTTTCTTAAAAATAACCATGTGTATAAAGCTTGCATGCTTTTACAAGAGTCACTAATAATAGATTAATCAGAAGCTAGGGGAAAATAGATATCAATCTATCACTGCCCCATTCAAAAGGAATTATCTCTCCATCTTAGGATGATCAGTAATTGCTCCGATACCAAATAATAGCACAGTATCTGATTTACACAATAATAATTCTCATATTTCTTCTTGATATTAATCATGCTAATACAATGGCTATTATATAGCCAGGAATGTTGTTGAACAACTTCCTATAAAATAGGAAGTATACAAAACAATAACCTTCCCGTACTAATATATTGTTATACATTTGTTATAACAATATAAACATACTAACCAATTATAATAAACCATGTGAATACTAATTCCTAACCTAGATCACCGATGTTTGGATAGAAAATTGACAGCGATTTGTGGTCACCGGTGATTCCTAAAATGGAAAATATATAAGCCTTGCGATCATGTGCATAGTTCATTTGTGACATGTTTGAGTGCGATTTGAGAGCTCTGCATTGTGATTTTGAGTGTTTTTGAGAGATGGAGGCTAGTGGCGGTGGCAAGAAGAGGCAAAGGACTAGTATAGGGGTAAGTGAGCTTGATTTTGTGTTTTATTTTGAGTTTTTGTTTGATTTTAATTTTTTTCCATTTTCCAACTAGAAACCATGTTCTTTTTTAGTATTGAGGAAAATATGGAACATATCTTTAGATAAAAGTAATCCTACCCAAAAAAATTTGCAACGCCTTCTTGTGATTAGGCAAGGACAAGGATAGAATTTTGCTCACTCATCTTGGACCAATTATAAGACCTTCCTTGGAAATAATATGACCATGCAACTTATCCTCATGGACTAAAAACAAAAACTTCTTTGGATGTAACTAAATGTCATATTTCCTGCATATTTCAAAAATGTTTTAAGATGAATCATGTGATCTACAACATGCTTACGAGAAAATAGTTATGTCATCTAAATAAATGAGAACACAATTATTGATTAATCCTTGAAATTCCAAGTCCATTGCGCATTGAAATGTGGCTCTTGCATTTGACAATCCAAATGGCATTTTTCTATACACACGTGTGCCCCATTTCATAGTAAATGTTGGTTTAAACTGATCTAATTCCTATACCAAAATTTGATTGTAACTAGAATAACCATCAAACAATGAGAAACATTATGAAACACTTTTGTAAAATTTTCTCCATTGATGGTAATGGGTAATGCTATTTTAAAGAGGATATGCTCAAATCTCTGAAATCTATGCATAACCATGTCTCCATTATTTTTCCTCACAGAACAAAAGTAGCTACGCATGTTGAATGCTTGACCGGTAAATGATGTTTGCTCCAATCGATTTATCAAATTTTTGATTCATCAAAGGTTCAATTTGAGGATTGATAGGTCTCTTCTTTTGGCAGATCAGTTTTGTTTTTGGATCCAATTATATCATATGATGTGCTAAATCTAGATTAAAAACACTTAATTTAGTATAGCTCCATGCAAAAACATCATCAAATTCTTGAGCAAGTTGAATAAAAGAAAGTATTTCATCGTTATTACATATATTTCCCAATTTGACTGTTTTGTCATTGCCAATGTCGATTGGTCTGTAATCATCCTTTTTGATCATCATATTGGAATTTTCACTTTTGACCTGATCATCTATATTAAACATGGACTCAAGAGTAACCAAACCTTGAAGTTTTTAGTTTTCAATTGAATAATCTGATCATCATATTGTTGTTGCAATCTTTCCTAATTTTGACTAAAAATCAACTTCCTCTTGTAAGAAATTGACATTTTTTGATATGATTCAAACACTTGCCAATTGATATTATTGTCTATGATAGAAGGCCTTACCACTATATTGACATGTTGCTGATCTTTATCTTTCTTGATCTGATCTAGAATAACAAATTGAGCACCAATGACAATTAGATTATTTGTATGTTTGTTCTTTGCTCTAGGAATAGATGAACATTGAAAGCATCCAAGTCTTCTATTAGATCCCATACCCTTTTCTTGGAGGACCTTAGTAAGTTGTTCTTAGTTGTAGCTTGTATAATTTGGTTAACCTCCAATGCATCTGCTTGTCACTAAAAACTTGTAATTGTTTCATACATCTCCTCCTTTCCCACTGAAGGTTGTGCACAAGAGCTTCATATTCAATTGCATTGTTAGTGCAAGAAACCTGAAATATCATAACTAAGAAATAATTTTTCTTTTCGGGAAAATCAACAAGATCCCTCCACTTGCTCCATTCTTTCTTCTTGATCCATCAAAGTATAATTTCCACAAACCTTCATCTTGTTGATATGTTTTGACAAGGTCAAAAATAATAGCATTTTCTTCATGCAAATAATATGTTTTGAGACCGATTCTTAAATATAGCTATGTGGATCAGTAGTATGATTTTGAGTAGCACACTCATCAAGAAATAGGTCGGGAATTATCTCAAGAAGTGTGGTTGGCTCTTAGTCAACCAATTGGTCTTCTTCATCTATGATCATACAATTTGAGTTAATGACACTAGAAATATAAGGTTCTATGTGATTTTCTAAGATGGGTTCGAGACCTTATCATAACGTGTGTGCCATATCTTGTTCTAAACAACATGTGAGACCATTTTGATGATAAGTAATCTCCAAATTTGGCCATGAATTCTCTAGAAAGATACAAAGAAAAGAGAGGAGGAAGATCAATGATAAAAACATTTTGAGGAATGGGAAAGTTGGGGCATGCATGTAAGGTTAAACCCAATCCTCTAATGACTCCAAGGGTCTCTATGGGTGTTCCATCAAGATGAAATAATCCCTTAGAAAGAGGCTCATAGTCTAGACCAAGTTTGTTAAAAAAATTCTTGGGCATCACTAAGTTAGAAGCTTCAAAATCAATCATGCAATTATGAACTAGGTTTTG